>CM019064.1:224923133-225523133 GCA_009667805.1 Leptobrachium leishanense | reverse complement strand
TGGAATAATGTAACAAACAAATTTTGTTGGGTTTAATCCCTGTTCTTTAGATCGATTCTGTTTCCCTCCACATAGAGGAAGGTTGTTTTCATCAACTCTTCCTTTCTCTAGTAAATTCAATAATTTTGGAAACCTGACAATTTACTTGAGAGAAAGCCCATTATGTGATCAAATCTCCATAAGAATTTTTTTTTTATTGGCTATGATTCATCATATTCTTCATGTAAGTCTGAAATTGTGCCCTTCCAAAGTAATACTCTGTAAACCTAACTTAACAAAAAGATCCTCAGAATTTACATTATATACAGTCAGGTCCAGAAATATTTGGACATTGTACACACAACAATGTAGTTGGAATGAAACAAACACAATGTGCTTTAACTGCAGACTGTCAGCTTTAATTTGAGGGTATGTACATCCATCTCAGGTGAACGGTGTAGGACTTACAGCAGTTTGCAGATGTGCCTCCCACTTGTTAAGGGACCAAAGGTAATGGGACAGAATAATAATCATAAATCAAACTTTCCCTTCTTAATACTTGGTTGCAAATCCTTTGCAGTCAATCACAGCCTGAAGTCTGGAATGCATAGACATCACCAGACGCTGGGTTTCATCCCTGGTGATGCTCTGCCAGGCCTCTACTGCAACTGTCTTCAGTTCCTGCTTGTTCTTGGGGCATTTTCCCTTCCGTTTTGTCTTTAGCAAGTAAAATGCATGCTCAATGGGATTCAGGTCAGGTTATTGACTTGGCTATTGCATAACATTCCACTTCTGTCCCTTCAAAAACTCTTTGGTTTCTTTTGCAGTATGCTTTGGGTCATTGTCCATCTGCACTGTGAAGCGCCGTCCAATGAGTTCTGCAGCATTTGGCTGAATGTGAGCAGATAATATTGCCCGAAACACTTCAGAATTCATCCTGCTGCTTTTGTCAGCAGTCACATCATCAATAAATACAAGAGAACCTGTTCTATTGGCAGCCATACATGCCCACGCCATGTCACTACCAGCACCATGCTTCACTGATGAGGTGGTATGCTTAGGATCATGAGCAGTTCCTTTCTTTCTCCATACTCTTCTCTTCCCATCACTGTGCAAGTTGATCTTGGTCTCCTCTGTCCATAGGATCTTGTTCCAGAACTGTGAAGGCTGTTAGGTGTTGTTTGGCAAACTCTAATCTGGCCTTCCTGTTTTTGAGGCTCACCAATGGTTTCCATCTTGTGGTGAACCCTCTGTATTCACTCTGGTGAAGTCTTCTCTTGATTGTTGACTTTGACACACATACACCAACCTCCTGGAGAGTGTTCTTGATCTGGCCAACTGTTGTAAAGGTTGTTTTCTTCACCAGGGAAAGAATTCTTCGGTCATCCACCACAGTTTACCGTGGTCTCCCGGTCTTTTGGTGTTGCTGAGCTCACCAGTGCGTTCCTACTATTTGAGAATCTTACAAACAGTTGTTTTGGCCACACCTAATGTTCTTGCTATCTCTCTGATGGTTTGTTTTGTTTCTTCAGCCTAATGATGGCTTGCTTCACTGATAGTGACAGCTCTTTGGATCGCATCTTGAGAGTTGACAGCAACAGATTCCAATTGCAAATAGCACATTTGAAATGAACTCTGGGCCTTTTATCTGCACATTGTAATTGGGGTAATGAGGGAATCACACACCTGGCCATGGAACAGCTGAGAAGCCAATTGTCCCTTTACCTTTGGTCCCTTAACAAGTGGAAGGCACATCTGCAAACTCCTGTAAGTCCTACACCGTTCACCTGAGTTGGATGTACATACCCTCAAATTTAAAGCTGACTGTCTGCAGTTAAAGCACATTGTTTTTGTTTCATTCCAACTCCATTGTGGTGGTGTATAGAGCCAAAGATGTTAGAATTGTCGATGTCCCAATATTTGTGGACCTGACTGTATAAACATGCACATTTTGCACAAATCACCAGAGATGAAAAAAGTTAATTTACCGACAGCATGGAATTATTTTAGTTTCTCACTATTAGTATTCATTTATATGTATTGCATCAAGTTATTCCGCTGAACAGCACAGGGTAATAATAAATTAGGACAAGACCTACAGTAGATGGACAAAGTCATGAGGTAGAGAAGGTCCAGCTCCCTAAAAAGCTTATTCTAAAAGGATATATAATTATATATATATATTTTTTTTAAATGAAGAGTTTCATCATAGGTATCAGAGATGTGGATTTGAATCGTACGACTTGTACTTGACGTTGACTCAAGTCAAAAATTTGATTTGTGACTCGACTTAACATATATGAAAACTTGTGACTTGACTTACAGGGTAATTCAGAGAGCACCTAAAATGTCACTGACATTTCGGTGCCCTCTCGTTCCCCGCGTTTCCCTGCACTTCGGGGAATTACAGTTCGCCACCCGGCAGTGTATTCAGCGTGCACCGCAGGGTCCCCGTACTGCAGGAAAAACTCGCCGCAAACCCGACGAACACTCACCAAACACCACGTCAGAAGAAACCAACGAGCCGCCAATCACAGCGCAGAGCAGCCGCAGGAAAAAGCAGATGAATGGGGTAAAAAAAAAAAAAAACCACAGTACGTTTGAAAGTTTGAACATTGAAACACTGTTTGCAAACAACTACTGAACGAAAATGTCTGTAATTTAAATATAAGGTCCAATGAATGAATATAAAAATTTAAGAAAACAGAAAAAAAAATTTGCCTAAAAAATTTATGAAGAGACTTTTTATTGCAGAATAAAATAATAAACTGTTTATTAGATTTTGAATTATAATGGAAATATTTTTAACATTGAAGCCTATGGGATTCGCCTGAATAAACCTGCCTGCGAACTGCCTGCTCTCTGAATAGCCGAATGGCCCCGAAATAGCACTGTACGCTGAATTTCGGTGTCCGGTTACATTTCTGGGCCAGATCGACTCTCTCTGAATAACCCCTTTAGACTTTGACAGCAATGACTTGAGACTTGACTTGAGCCCTATGACTTGGAAAATCATTCCTTCTAAAATCAGAGGTCAGAATTGCGATCCATCTAGGCTGGAGCATGTCAAACAAAACAATATTTTTTAAAACGCCTAACTCGTTTTTTTTTCGTTTTATATATAAATCCGAAGATCTTTATTAATGGTCAAATGATAAAATATAATAAAATGTCATGTCAGTAATTAACAAACTACTGTGACGGTGGGCCTGACCTGACATGGCACAGAAGGGGTGTGAGCTACTTGAGCAGTTAACAGACATGACCCATGGATGTATAAACAAAACAAGGGATTTATTTACAACAGTACTATATACAGCATTGAACCAGAACACCACAATGAAACAAAAGACCTGAGCACTAGAATTAAACCATAGACCTGAACTAAATATACAATAGATAAACAAACAGTTGAACAACCAAGGACCTGGGAAACTATAGGCAGAAAGACATAAGAGAACTAAACACTAGAGTAACATGAGTGAAAACATAAACCTGTTTAAACCTAGAGAAGAAACATGAAATGCAAACCTAAATACCAAACATGAACCATATGAACAAAACAGTATGAATAACCAAGGACCTGGAAGACTATAAACAAATGTAAATACAGAACTGGCGGAGGAGTAAACCCAAAACCTGAAAGTAAAGTAATAAAGGGTAACTAGAACACATACAGGAGAACCTGAGCAAAAGATCCCTACCAGAACTACAAGGTAAGTGAATAAGGATCAAGGAGATCAAGGCTTGGAACAAAGCAGACTGAAACATCAGAATGAGGCAGCGCCCTTCTTAGGGCGATGCCTGCTTATATAGCACATGACCAAATGAGAACAATTAAAGTCCAGGTGAGGTCCAGGCTTGGATGTGAACCAAATGTCCAGAACTAAATGCAATGTCCATAGAAGCCAGAGGGGGCGCCAGATGTGCTAGAATGTCCAAAAACATGACTGGCAACTCCCACCTCTGCCAGAGAGGGCGCAGGACGTCACAACTACAGATACAAACAACAGAGTCTATTTTTGAAATGTTTCGCATTTCAAATGTTGGTCTATAGGGCATATTTCAAAAAAAATTTTGAAACCTTAACACATGTTTATTACAAATATGTTTAATTCACCGATGTCCATTTAAGTCAGCTCATTGTTAAACTTAGACTTTATTGAGTTTAATAATATTTTGCGCAGTGCAGTACTCCTACCACAGAGGTCGCTGTGTTTTTTTATTTTACTCTATTGTCAGCCTGTGGTTAGTTCTGTACAGTATTTTTTTTTTATCTGTGGTCTATCACACCGAAGGTCAGCAGTGTGTACTAGTAAGGGTGAAGGTAAAGCATATCAAGAGATGTGATTTAGAATTAACACCAGGGAGGGTATTCTGTAAGGACTGATGAAGCAAACTATCTCAATCGTGTTGTACACTTTCAAATGTTAAATTGTCATTATTTATACGCCAACGCCAAGGCTTAAATTAGCAGAGGCTTAAGAAATCCTGGAAATTCACAGAACATACAAAAAAAATACAGATTTACTGGAATATATCTGGTTCTGGAAGTGAGAAAAGATATAAACATATTTTAAACTTCCTGATTAATTAATGCTCTGAAACTAAATTATGCAAAAGTGCACTAATGACTTATTGAACACTTAAAGTTGAGTACTTGATCTAGACTTGCCTGTTTTGGATCGGGACTTTACATGGGACTTAAATAAAAATACTTGACTTACTTGTGACTTGCAAACCAATGACTTGGTCCCATCTTTCCAGCCATAGACTAAATTACTCCTCACATAAGGCTGGGGTCAGACAAGCGTAGTGTTCACGTCCGTGATTGCGCCTAAAAGTACGTCCGTGATAGCATGACAGAAAGCCCATTGGAGCCTGACACATGAAGTACGTCCGCACTGAACTGCGGACGCACAACGGCCGCGGCCCACGGACGCAAGGCAGGCAAGAACGTACATCCCCTAGAACGGCCGCACAAAGTGCGCTGCGTCCGCAACGTCTGCATAGCTTTGTGTGTGAGTGATGGAACGTGGTCAGACGGACTGCATTTATACGTCCAGCATTTTTCACGGACAAAATGGTTTTGCTTTTTAATTGATTTTCCCTCCTACATCCGTCAAAATATACGACAGTGAAAAAATGGACTGTGTGGCCACTACTGTGTCTTCCGTACTGACGTACGTCCGTGTGCACGGACGTACAGTCCATAGAAATCACGCTCGTCTGACCCTAGCCTAAGAGTTTGAGAATCATATGTTTTGAAACCAGATGACCGGCAAAAAGAGAAACCGATATATGGAAGAGGTCTATATATAACCAGTTTAGTGATAATTGTACTCCCGTCAGCGCCTGATACATGAAAATTTTACTATTTATGAAATGTGGAAAGGAGGAGGGATGGAAGAAAAAAAATCCACAGATTTATACATGAGGTACCAGATACATTTCACATACTATAATCAACTCCAAATTTAAGTTTCCAAAAAGTCTGAGTTTGCTGCGTTCTGTCTGTCATTTCCCCTATATGTTAGGGGAAAAAAATCTATCTAACTTGGAGCTCAATTTAATTCCGCCCGATACGCAAATTACACTGCATTTTCGGCTGCAATTCAACCATTTTTCGGTTAGAGAGAATTAAATTAGGACAAACCGGCACTTCGATTTGTGGTTTTTTTTTTTTTTTTTTCTTCTTTTTGTTTTTCTTTCAATTAAATTTTGCTAAAATGTATAGAAAAGGTGTTTAATGTGCTGCTTATCAAGGAAGCTAATGCAAATTTGATCATTAAAGGGAATAACATGCATCCAGTGTCTTCTACAGCATGGATAAACAAAGAAAATGTTCTCACGCTGTTTTCCTGTTTGACAATTATCTTGTGAATGATCAATAACACTAAAATGTTGTTGTTTGAAAGTATGATCCTGTATTCTGTCACCAAATAAGGGTATTTTGCTTAGTAGAGAAGTGTCTTGTAAAACCCCTACAGCTAGAGCCCAGTCTGTTCATATCTCAGTATGCAAGAGAGGAATGGGACATCTAATCACCTCGTAAAAAGTGAAGTCAAAGAGCTGATGCGGATGCTGAAGACATTAACCTTCCCATTAACCTTAAATTATATTAAGCGGTGCCAGTTGCACTTGTTTCACAAATGTTGATGATTTAAAAAAGCAGAAGATATATTTTCGAAGACATTTTTGCCAAGAAAAACAAATTGATACACCCAGTGGCCATTCAGCAGGTTTACAGGTTTAAAGGAATATTTCAAGCTACCCTTTATTATTATTATTATTATTATTATTATTATTCTTTATTTATAAAGCGCCAGCATATTCCGCAGCGCTGTACAATAAGCACAGTATAGACAGGGTTACAATACATTGAACAACATTTGACAAACAGTACAGGAGGAGATGAGGGCCCTATTCCCGTAGGAACTCACAATCTGGGAGGGTTGGGGTTGGAAACAGGAGGAGAGGACTGTAAGGTTAGAGTGATTGATGATTGTGTCAGTGAGTTGGGTGGTAGGCTTCCCTAAATAGGAACGTTTTAAGGAGCGTTTGAAGGAAGAGAAGTTAGGGGAAAGTCTGACAGTACGAGGGAGAGCGTTCCAGAGAGTGGGGGCTGCGCGTGAGAAATCCTGCAGTCTATCATGGGAAGAGGTGATGCGGTGAGAAGCTAGGCGCAGGTCACTGTTTGACCTTAGGGAGCGGGCTGGGGTGTATTTGGTGATTAGTGAGGACAGGTAGTGGGGAGCTGAGTTAGTGAGGGTTTTGTAGGTAAGGATAAGGATTTTGAACTTAATTCTGCAGTGGATGGGGAGCCAGTGAAGTGACTCGCAGAGGGGAGCGGCAGAGACAGAGCGGCGGGTGAGGTGAATTAGTCTGGCGGAGGCGTTCAGGATGGATTGTAGGGGGGAGAGGCGGGACAGAGGGAGGCCAGATAAGAGATTATTGCAATAGTCGAGTCGGGAGATTACCAGGGCGTGTATGAGTTGTTTTGTGGCGACAGCGGTAAGAAATGGCCGAATTCTGTAAATATTACGCAGTTGGTATCGGCAGGAGGAGGAAAGAGACTTGATGTGGGGGATGAAGGAAAGAGCAGAGTCAAGTGTAACTCCAAGACAGCGAACTTGGTTTGATGGGGAAATGGTGATACCCTCCACCGTGATAGAGAAGTCAGGAGGTGGGGAGGCATTGGAGGGAGGAATAAGTAGGAGTTCAGTCTTCAACATGTTGATCTTTAGGTGGTGGGAGGCCATCCAGGAGGAGATGCCAGATAAACAGTCACTGACTTTTGAAAGGACAGGGGGAGAGAGATCAGGGGTAGAGAGGTAGATCTGAGTGTCATCAGCATAGAGGTGGTAATTGAAGCCAAAGCTGTTGATGATTTTGCCCAGGGAGGAGGTGTAGATGGAAAAGAGCAGAGGACCAAGGACAGAGCCTTGAGGTACACCAACAGATAGAGGCAATGAGGAGGAGGAGTTACCAGCAAAGGACACACAGAAGGACCTGTTGGATAAATAGGATTCGACCCAAGCGAGTGCAGTGTCACCGAGACCCAGAGAGTTGAGGGTCTGTAGAAGGAGGGGGTGGTCAACAGTGTCAAAAGCAGCCGAGAGGTCAAGCAGGATGAGAATAGAATAGTGGCCGTGTTTTTTAGCAGTTAGGAGGTCGTTGGTGACTTTGGTGAGGGCAGTTTCAGTTGAGTGTAGGGGACGGAAGCCAGATTGCAGGGGGTCAAGTAGGGAATTGGAGGACAGGAAGAGGGAGAGGCGGTTGAAGACTAGTTTTTCTAAGAGCTTTGATGTGAAGGGAAGCAGGGATACAGGACCCTTTTACCGCATGACTGTCCAGCAGGCTAACCTTGGTCTTTTGTGGCACATTGGGCAACAATTATTTGCAGGTTTGCAGAGCGTTGTTTTCCAGAAGGAAGCAACTTATATCTGGTGCTCCCTTCCCTCACCCAAAGGAGCATCCTGCATAAATGAGTTGGAAAAATCTGCATTTTTTTTTTATTTATAGTAGTGACTATAAATGTTTTACACTGTATGACTAACATTGATAGTATTTGCAACTCTAAATTTCGAAATTAATTTTATATGTGAAACTTTATGTATAACTGACAGCACATCCATAACAATGTGTGCATATTTGCAAAAGTGTCTTAAGGGGTTATTCAGAGAGAATCGAAAAGTCACTGCACGTTCAGTGACCTTTCGTTCCCCGCACTTCGGGCGATTCTAGTTTGCTGACCCTAAGGTGTACTCAGCAAGCACCGCAGGGCCCCCTTTAGTGCAGGGAAAACACGCCAAACACTCACCGAAAGGCCGCAGAAACCACTGGAAAAAACCCCGCGGGAAAAACCCAACGAACAGCCGATCACAGCGCAGAGCAGCCACTGGAAAAACCCGACAAGCAGGGGAAAGAAAAACAAAAAACGCACGCTTAAAAGTTTCAAAATTTAAATGTCTGGAATTTTCATGCAAGGTCCGAATGAATGATAATAAAAAGGTCTGTTACAGAAAAAAGAAAATACGATAGAAAAAAACAAAAAACTTTTTTGACAAAATATGCCTAAAACGATCCTAAATTTCTTTTTCAATAGATACTTTTTACAGCAGAATAAAATAAATGGTTTATTAGATATTGAATTAAAACAGGAATATTTTTAACATTGAAGCCTATGGGATTCACCTGAATAAACCTGGACAAACTAAACCACTGAACAGCAGGGTATTTCAGCAACTTTTCCCTGCTGTTCTCTAAATATCGAACCAATTCTTCTCTATGGGGATTTCACTGCCCTCAAACAGGCTCCGTACGTGCGGGCAATTTGCCAGAATTTGGCGAACCGCCTGCTCTCTGAATAGCCGAGTGGCCCCAAAATGTCCTCATTCGCTGAAATTCAGTGTCTGGTTACATTTCGGCCACATTTCGGATCTCTCTGAATAACCCCTTTAGAGTGAATAGGAAAAAAGCCTGGTAAGAATGGATATGACAAAATGCGAGTATATGACTATACTTGTGACAGTGACTGAGCTCATTAGAACATTCATTTTTTAAATATTAATCAAATAAATGACAATGTAGAGATAAAATAAATATATTTTTACTTAAAGGGACACTCTACACATTCTGACAACTGTAGCATTTTAAAATAGTAAGGATGTTTGGAGTGCCCCTATCTCATACCCCCAGTGGCAATCTGGAAAAAGTGCTGTGATTTGGAGAAGTTTCCTCCACCTGCACACGCTTCACCAGGCTGCCGGGATTTTGAATTTATGAGTAACTATAAGGGTTATTCAAAGAGCTCCGAATTGTGGCCGAAAGGTAACCAAACCGTGAAATTCAGCGTACGGTTAACTTTCCTGGCCATTCGGCTATCCAGAGAGCAGGCAGTTTGCAAAATCCTGGTGAATTGCCTACACATACGGTGCCTGTTCGAGGGCAGTGAAACCCCCATAGATAAGCAATGCTTAGTCTATTCAGAGAACAAAAACCAGCAGTGAAATGTTGCCGAATTGCACTGCTGTTCGGTGGTTTCATGCGGCAGATTTATTCAAGCGAATCCCATAGGCTTCAATGTTAAAAATATTCCCGTTTTAATTCAATATCTAATAAACCGTTCACACAGGAAAAAATGGCGTCGCGCCCATACTCACTGGAGTGGCTGCAACAGCCAGGAGTAACAGCCCAGTTAATGTATAAAACATAACAAGAGAAAAATGGTGTCATCTGCGCTTGTTTCTATGTATTTCCATGCACAACAAAACACTATGTGGTTTTAGTTTGTTTCAATGGCCATTGCAACGTAACCTCACTCGTCCCTTCAAGGCACCTCTTTGTAGAGTGAGTACCTAACCAATGTACCAAAAGCCGCTCTACTGAGCCGCTCCATGCCCCTCTTGCTGCTTTTCAGCTAAGGAGAGGCTTGTAACACCAGTTCGTCGTTTTGCTGCTGTTTTTTTTTTTCCATGTTTTTTTTTAAACCCCAAATGGGAAGTGTTTGGTGCATGTATAAATAAAACCCACCATCTTTCTGCCTCTCCTTAGCTGAAAAGCAGCAGGAGGGGCATGGAGCTGCTCAGTAGAGCGGCTTTTGGTACATTGGTTAGGTACTCCCTCTACAAAGAGGTGCCTTGAAGGAGGGGCGAGTGAGCTTACGTTGCAATGGCCATTGAAACAAACTAAAACCTCAGTGTTTTGTTGTACATGGAAATACATAGAAACGAGCGCAGATGACACCATTTTTATGTAATAAACCGTTGATTATAATATTCTGCAGTAAAAAGTCTCTTTATTTATAGATTTCTTTTTTTAGGATCTTTTAGGCATTTATTTTTTTATTTATTTTTTTCCGTGAACTTTTTTCCCTTTTTTTTTGTAACAACCCTTTTTATTATCATTCATTGGATCTTATATGTAGATTTCAGACATTTTCGTTCTGTAGTTTCTTTGAAAACAGCGTTTCGCTTTTCAAGCATTCAACCGTACTGTTTTTTTAAAAAAAAATTATCTCCATTCGTCTGCGGTGTCGGGTTTTTCCGGCGGCTGCTCTGCGCTGTGATCAGCGGCTAGTCGCATTTCTCCGGTGCCTTCGGTGGGGTTAATCCAGATGTTTTTGCGGCTTTCGGTGCGTCTAAGCCGGGTTTTGCAGTGAGTGTTCGCTGTTCAGCGAGTTTGCGGCAGCTTTTCCCTGCATTACGACGGCCCTGTGGTGCTTGCTGTATACACCACAGGGTCGCTGAAATGGGATCGCCAAATTGCACCGAATTGAAGAGAACGTAAAGTCACCGAACGTGCGATGACTTTTCGATTCTCTTTGAATAACCCTGTATATGAATAATATAGGTTAGAAAAAGACCAATGTCTATCAAGTTCAACCTTACACATATCCCTACGGCTGCTGTTGATCCAAAAGAAGGAAATCCTTCTACTTCTAAGTCTTTGCAAATGTAAAACTATGACCATGATAGAAAGACAAAAAACAATTCCACAAGCCTGTGTGAAATCACATAGAAGAGAAAAAAAAGCATTTCCAATACTTACACAAAAATGTATTTTTGGAAAGAGGCTTTCGTGATTTGACCTTCACTAGAAGTCCATTGAAGATTTACAGCATGTTAAGTTCCATGTGGATCAAGCTGTCATCAGTCCAGACTATTGCGACATCTTAAATATCAAAATTTTTATAGAATTTGTAAAGGGTTGAATTGTCTACATAATAAGCGCAGACCTCTTTTCTATTTGTATATTTAAGATTTACATTGTGAGGCAAGAGTTTCTGTAACCCACATGTTGCATAATATTGTCACATTTTTATGAAATTAGAGGATGCAGAAAATTTTAGTTTTTTAATGCAAAATGCGTATGTTGCATTTTTGGGTACAAAAAAAACGGTAGATGTAAAAACACACTATACATGGTACCATTACTGAGAAAGTCTACATTTGTAACCTGTACCAGAACTCCAGTATCTAACTCCTGAAACAATTTCTTATGGATAAATAGATCTATAGCGTTGTCTACAGTATGAAAACCAAAACGTAATTAACATAAATATTTAGTTTAACTGAATTTGCAATTTATATCTGAGAAATCTGTCATCTCCTAGAGGAGATATGTAACATTCACTACAATATATTCTATACATTAAGAGGCAATTAAAAGGTCACCACGGTTTCATTATAACACCTACAAGAAATAGAATTTCAGACAACCAAAAACAATATTCTTTAAAATATGATGCTGGAAGTATCCTGACAGAAATCCTACTGTATAAAGGTTTGGTTACATTCCATTAAGGCTGGGGTCAGACGAACGCGCATGCAGCCGCACTTTATCACGGCCATAGTAGCAGCAAATTACGTCCAATGAAGGGCAATACACGAAGTAAACAATATACAAAACAATTCAGGAAAGCGCCTTAACAGCCCACAGAATGTATAAGACAGTTGGATAATGTATCCTGAATAACAATACACCTTAACACCGTGCAAACACACAGGTTTACCCTTTTCTTGTCGACGGAGGTATATGTCCACAGTACATGCGTTCCGCTGTACTACAGTGACCGACTGATAAAGCTGTAGTACAGCGAAACGCGTTTCGGTAACACATCCATTTTATTTGTATTTTTATATCTTTTTTTGTATTAAATTTTTGCCACTGTATATTTGAGCGAGTGATCTATTCTTTCGGGAAGGAAAAAGGTTTGGTGCACCTTTTATTCACACCGCAGGCGCCTATACCGAGCCAGTGTTTTCCCCACAGGTTCTGAGCCATGTGAGTTGATCTACAGTTGTGTTCAAAATTATTCAACCCCCAATGCTGTAAAGGGTGTTAGGGAATTTAGTGTACATTTGTAATTGTATTCAGAATGAAATCCTACAAGGACTTTTTAAAGAACCATATGCAACTAAAATGACATCAATTGGTTTTGTAATACAGTAGTAAATGTTTCTTTTGTGAATTCTTCATTGACACAATTATTCAACCCCTTAAAGACTACCACTCTGAAGAACAGAGGTTCATTCAAGTGTTTTCAATCAGGTATTGAAAACACCTGTGGATGTCACGGAGCAGCAATAAAGCATAATAAGCACCAATTAGGCAGCTTTAAAATGACTGATACTCAGCTCCTTCTAGACATTTACTGGTGTGGTTACAAACATGGTGAAGTCAAGAGAATGGTCCAGGAAGACAAGAGAAGAGGTGATTACTCTTCACAGGAAGGGCAATGGCTATAAGAAGATTGCAAAGATGTTAAACATACCAAGAGAGACCATAGGAAGCATCATTCGCAAATTCAAGGCAAAGGGCACTGTTGAAACGCTACCTGGTCGTGGCAGAAAGAAGATGCTGACTTCGACTGCTGTGCACTACCTGAAGAGTAGAGTGGAGAAAAGTCCCCGTGTGACTGCTGAGGAACTGAGAAAAGATTTGTCAGATGTGGGTACTGAAGTTTCAGCTCAGACAATACGGCGCACACTGTGTAATGAAGGCCTCCATGCCAGAACTCCCAGGCACACCCCCTTGCTGTCTCCAAAGAATAAGAAGAGTCGACTGCAGTATGCCAAAAGTCATGTGGACAAACCACAGAAGTTTTGGGATAGTGTTCTGTGGACTGATGAAACAAAATTAGAACTGTTTGGGCCCAAGGATCAACGCTATGTTTGGAGGAGGAAGAACAAGGCCTATGAAGAAAAGAACACCTTGCCTACTGTGAAGCATGGCGGGGGGTCAATCATGCTTTGGGGCTGTTTTGCTTCTGCAGGTACAGGGAAGCTTCAGCGTGTGCAAGGTACCATGAATTCTCTTCAGTACCAGGAGATATTGGATGACAATGTGATGCAGTCCGTCACAAACCTGAGGCTTGGGAGACGTTGGACCTTTCAACAGGACAATGATCCCAAGCATACCTCCAAGTCCCCTGAGCATGGTTGCAGATTAAAGGCTGGAACAATTTGGAGTGGCCATCGCAGTCACCTGACTTAAATCCGATTGAGAACCTCTGGTGGGACTTAAAGAAAGCAGTTGCAGTGCGCAAGCCTAAGAATGTGACTGAACTGGAGGCTTTTGCCCATGACAAATGGGCGAAGATACCCATAGATCGCTGCAAGACACTTGTGTCAAGCTATGCTTCACGTTTAAAAGCTGTTATAACTGTAAAAGGATGTTGCACTAAGTACTAAGATTGAATGTCACTTGGGGGTTGAATAAAACTGATAATGATGTGAGCACAGAAAAGACATTTGTGGTTATTTCATTATAAATGTTATGTTATATTTGTCTGACCTACACGTGCCTCTTTGATTTAATTGTAAGCAAGATGACTGAATGATCAAAATCAATGTCAAACTGGCCAAAACACTCAATTTCAGTGGGGTTGAATAATTTTGAACACAACTGTATATGTGCCTACTAACCTTGCATAATAACCAATACAGTATCACGCTATTTTCCTTTATCATATCTTTCCTGCATGTGCATCTGCAAGAGATTCGTGAGGACGGGACGGGGTCATCCCTGAAGGGACCCCCTGCAGGAGTATTGAGCCTTAAATCTGTAGGCTCCAATCCAAGTGAGTGGTCAATTGTTATCTCCACTCTATACATTATTGTTGACATGGGTTGCGCTATGTAATTTTTCTTGTTTCCATTTATGTATGTTATGAAAAGTGGTATCCTGTATATACTGTGGACATATACCTCCGTCGACACGAAAAGGGTAAAACTCTGTGTGTTTGCACGGTGTTGAGGTGTATTGTTATTCAGGATACATTATCAAACTGTCTTATACATTCTGTGGGCTGTTAAGGCGCTTTCCTGAATTGATTGTATATTGTTTTCTCTGAAGGGTTACTGTAGGGAATTCCCTTTTTAAGGATATAGCTGCCATATAGCACATAGCTTGTTAAAGCACCACCTGCCATTCCAGTGCCTCCTGTTTGGTTTTTATTGTAGAATATACGAAGTAAGGCCGCACGAAAATTCGGCCGGGCAACGCAAGCGGCAAACAAATGCATTTTTTCGAGAACGTGAAACCGCTAGTACTGACGTACAGAGTGCGCTGCGTCCGCATAGCGGCGTGCGTGCGTGATTAGGAGACGTCAGCCGCTGCTAATGTCCGGCCTACATAACGTCCAGACGCAAAAAGTGTTTTATTGATGATCTGTACAAAATCACGGACGAAAGTGCACATCGTATGACCGTTATCGCGTACGCCGTGAAAAAATACGTCCATTCGTTCGAACGCACTTTTTCACGGACAACGCGAAAAATGAGTTCATCTGAATAGGGAATTTCTACAGTTTTTCAAATTCAGAGTTCACAATGCATTTGCTAACAAACATATTGAAGGAATGAAATATCAAATTGCAAGGACAAAAAAAAGCTATATCCTTGAAGGAGATTATCCAATAAAAAATTTAATTGTTTTAAGAATAATCTGTTTAAAGAGAGAGGGGCGTGGTTTGGAGCCCACACGAGATGGCAGCCTAACCTTGGAGCTCCCGCTGACCCGCTGACATAAGCACCCAGAACTGCGTCATTTTTGGACATGGTCCGCAACAAAACAAGGGGAACGCCACACCACTTAAGGTACCTGGAGGTATTCAGAAAGGCACCCTGGACACCTTTTTATCGGCCCCGGCGCCTACCTCCCCGCTCCCGCCGATCCCCAAAATGGCGGCCGCATCCACTCAGGCAGGAAATGTCTCGGATGAGACACCTGGCCTACAACGAGTGGAGGCGCTGATTTCGTCGCTCCCCACCCGGGCGGATATTGACCGCCTGATCATGTCTGTTCAGGATACGTTCAAGGCGGAACTGGCCGTTGTTCGCACCGAGCTTGCGGAGGTCGGCTCCCGGGTCAACAGGGTGGAGCGCCGCTTAGAAAAAGTCTCTACCTCGGGGGAAGCGGGGCAACTTCCAGATTTTCGCCGCAGACTGGACGATCTGGAGAATAGGTCACGCCGACAGAATATCAGGATCAGAGGGGTGAGTGAGGAGGTGACTGACATCCCTTCGTTTTTGCTGGGTCTATTTAATTCCATTCTGGAAACGGATAAGATCACGCGCTTTCATATCGACAGGGCCCACCGCGTGTTTAGGCCGCGGTCCCAGACACCCTCCTCCCCCCCTCGGGATATTATTTGCCACATAACAGATTTTTTATTGAAAGAAGAAGTGCTGAATACGGCCAGAAATGCCTCCCCATGGCGCTACTTAGATATGGATGTGGAATTATATCAAGACCTCTCGGCCTTCACTCTCGCTGCTAGGAGAGCCCTGCGCCCAGTGACGTAGTCCCTCAGAGAAGCGGGGATCCAGTACCGCTGGGGTCACCCATTTGCTTTGGTGGTTCGCAGAGGCCCAATCCTACATGCTATCAACTATTACTCAGATGTACCCGATTTCCTGACATCTCTGGACATGCCTACACTGGACATCGAGGATTGGGAGAAGCCTGTGCTGGCGCGAGGAGCCGTACATCGTGCAGGCCTTCGCCAAAATCTACCTCGGCCTCAAAACACCCGGGCACGATAGGCACGTGAATCGGAGAGGGTTACCCCTGCTCCGCAATAAATTTCGCTTCATGACATTTGTTTTTGGGACTCTCAGGGTTTTTTTTTTTTTTATTATTTACTACTCCCTGGGACCTTACTGAACTTCCTGCATTATCATTCCTTCACATGGGGACTGATACCGTTGCAGATTATCCGGAGAGACTCCAGTTTGTAGGCGACAACTCCCGGTCAGGGATCTGGTAGCGTGGAACCCGGGATGCGAGGTCCAGAAGTTTTGGAGAGTCCCGGATGAACGCTCAATCTTGCGCCCACTTGTTGCTGAGTCTCCCTTATGTGATTAATGGGACCCCATACTAAAAACGGTTTGGTCACAATTAGACTAGGAACAGTTGTGGAAGATGGAGGGAATGTTGTTTCATACGCCATATTAAGGTGGGGACAGGAGGGACATATCTTTCTATGTCGCTACCTGATGGTTGACTTGGAGGGATGGGGGGAGGGAGGGGGACGGGTGGTAGGGGAAAAAAAAAAAAAGGGGAAGAAACGGGGGGGGAGAAAAAGGAAAAGAAAATAAAAAAGGGGGGAAAAAGGAAAAGAGGGGGGGGGAAAGGGGAAGGAAAGGGGAAAAAGAAAAAGAAAAAAAGGGGGAAACTAGATTATATGACGGTTTAGCTGCATCTTCCTGTGGATTATTGAAATATTATAATTACCTTATGCACCAATTTAATATGTTCGATTAATAGACATACCGTCCCTGAGATACTCACCATCTTTGCTATCTACATATGACTGTAGCTCAGCCACTGGAGACCCGTTGCCCCGTACCCTTCTGTCCCCAAGTCACCCTGGATATGATACATATTCCAGAATCAGGGAGTCTCCGTATCTCAAAATGTCTTACATTTGTTTTCCCTGGGAAACATAATCCCTGAGTAGCTATCCCCCTCCTTGCTGGTCTTTGTTGGGGGGAGGGTTTTTTTGTTGTTGTTTTATTATTATTGTTTCGATTGCTCCCTATCAAAATTGTCGTCTTTTTTCGACTCCATTTCCCCTTGTTTTGAGTGCATATATATTGCCTTTTTTTTTTTTTCATTCCATGTGATTGGATTTTATTGTCCATAGCTATGCGGTTAGTGGTGGTGTTACTTTTATGTTTTGGTTAGCTGACTCCTGTCTTGTGTGAGGTATTCTTTCCTCTTCACTTCCCCACTGAGGACTGACGCAAATTCTCTCCGGAGGACAGTTAGGTCTGTGACTTGTTGCAGTCTACTGTCTTTTCTCCGGCCTTGTGTCTTACCTTTTTGTTCTGTCTCTTCTCCTCCTCCTCTTTTCCCCTTTACTCTTTCGCTCCTTGAAACCTTGGATCTAAATTGCTCTCTTCTTTCCACCTTCCTCTCCCCCCTAAATTTTTTTTTTTTCTCCTCTCTCCTTGTAATATCTCCCTCATTTAATACCTGCTACTTAACTCACAACTTCGTACCTAAAATGTACTCACAAACACCCTTAAAATTACTTTCTTACAATGTGCATGGCTTGAATACACCCGAAAAATGTAGTAAATTGATGGAAGAATTGCATACTTTACGAGCATCTGTTGCGTTTCTCCAGGAGACCCATTTCAGGGAGGGCGGTGCCCCTTCTCTTGGTGGTGCTAGATTCCCCATTGGTTACTTCAGCAACTACTCCTCTGGGAAAGCTAGAGGTGTGGCTATATTATTCTCTAAACATGTCCCTTTTGTACTTGAGACACTTCAAACTGACCCGGAAGGCCGTTATCTTTTTGTCAAGGGCACCATCGCGGATACGAAATATACATTCGCATCTATTTATCTTCCTAATAAGGCTCAACATAAGGCTCTTGCTACGATTCTCCGTCATCTCTCGACCTTTGCCTCTGGCTACCTGGTCCTGGCTGGGGACTTCAATGTCCCTCTCGATCCTCACTTGGATACCTCTAAAGGATCTACTTCCATCCCATCAAGTGCGATACGACATGTTCATCGATCCCTCTCGAAAATGCAATTAGTTGATTCCTGGCAGGCCCATAGTGGTTCAGCACGAGAATACACACACTACTCACATGCATCCTCGTCGTATTCCAGATTGGATTACATTTTCCTTCAACAACATTGCTTTGATATTTCCTCTAAAGCTTGGATAGGTACGCGGACCTGGTCGGACCATGCTCCGGTTCCGCTGGAAATTACTTCTCCTTTGTTCCGCCCCAAAGAACGTCAGTGGAGACTGAATGTCTCCTTATTGACAGACCAGATGTTTTGTCAAGACACAGACACGGTGTTGCAAAATTACTTTATGGGGAACATGTCTACGGAGGTACCGATACCAACGATTTGGGAGGCCCATAAGGCCGTTATACGGGGTACTTTTATCAGTAAAGCGTCGGCAAATAAAAAATTACGCTCTCATGAACTCTCTACATTGCTAACCGACATCAGATCATTGGAATTGGAACACTCTCACACTCCGACGAATCTTATTTCGCAACAATTGGCTACGCTGCGACACCAACTTGAGCTCCTCCTGAACGACAAAATTAGGATGCTTGCGACTAAAACTAAATGTTTTTTCGCACTCCGGGAAAACCAACCGGGGAAACTCTTGGCCCGCATTTTACGAAAACGAAGGGAGACAAACTATATATCTAAGATCTGCCCCTCACGATCTCCCCCTACCACTAATCCCCTCCACATACAAAAAGCCTTCCGGGATTACTTTAATTTGTTGTATAATTTACCACCACCCCAAGATATGATAACGTATAACTCTAACTTGTCCTCTTATCTTACTGCGAATACCAAAATCCGCCTCACCTCCACGGAGGCATCGGCTCTCGGAGCCCCAATCACACTTGAACTAAATGCGGCGCTAAAGTCCACTAAACCAGTTCGTAGCCCTGGTCCGGATGGACTCCCCATCGAATATTACAAGCAATTCCGGTCCTCCCTCTTACCTCATCTTTTGTCTACATTATCTTCATTAAGTGAGGGGGCCTCCTTTCACCCTAACACGACTGCTGCCACCATCACGGTTATTCCTAAGCCGAACAAAGATCATACTCAATGTTCAAACTATAGGCCTATCTCCCTGCTAAATAGTGATATCAAGCTCCTAGCTAGAGTCTTGGCAGACAGGTTATCCCTTCTGATACCGCGACTTGTTCACGCGGATCAAGTAGGATTTATACCTGGCAGAGAAGCACGAGACGCAACAACGCGGGTTTTCTCAGCTATCAGACTAGCACAGGTTCGTCAAACTCCTATGCTACTCCTATCCATGGATGCTGATAAAGCATTCGACAGAGTATCCTGGCGCTTTCTCTTCTCCACTTTGGAGCATCTGGGAGTAGGGGACGGATTTTTGAAATGGGTTACGGCCTTATATGATACACCGACGGCTAGGGTCAGTGTTAACGGAGCTCTCTCCGATTCATTTAATATCTGTAATGGTACGAGGCAGGGTTGCCCATTGTCGCCTCTTCTTTTTGCCCTGTTTTTGGAGCCACTGTTGACGTCTGTTAGGGCCAATGCGAATATCACAGGCATTGATGGACAACATCACACTCACAAACTGTCAGCTTATGCTGATAACCTCATGTTTATGGTCACGAAACCCTCTATAACCATCCTGGAAATCTCTACGGAACTAACACGATTTGGATCCATTTCTGGATTTCATGTTAACACCGACAAATCGGAAATCTTAAATATTATGCTTACCAATCTACAATGTGCTCAGATTCGAGATCTCACACCATATCACTGGTGCGATGGGAAACTGAAATATCTGGGAGTCTGGCTGGCGAACACCCCCGACCGATTGTATGCGGAAAATTTCAGAACTCTATTTGCTACTCTTTTGGATGATCTGAGGTTTTGGAAGACGAAAATGCTCTCTTGGATAGGCCGCATTAATGTGCTTAAAATGAATGTCCTACCCCGCTTACTGTTTCTCTCCATGTTTTTGATCTCAAATGGGAAGTGTTTGGGGTGTGTATAAATAAAACCCACCATCTTTGCCTCTCCTTGGCTGAAAAGCAGCTGGAGGGGCTTGGAGCTGCTCAGTAGAGCGGCCTTTTGGTTACAATTGTTAGGTACCCACTCTAAAGAGGTGCCTTGAAGTGGCGAGTGGGCTTACGTTGCAATGGCCATTGAAACAAACAAAAACCTAATTTTTGTTGTACATGGAACACATAGAAACGAGCGCAGATGACACTCTTTTTCCTCTCCCTATTTTATTGCCTGCAGCCTTTTTCCGCTCTTTACGATCCTTGTTCACTCACTTTATCTGGCCGACTAGGAGCTCTCGATTACAATATAGGACCCTAGCATTATCTAAACAATCTGGAGGCTTAGCACTACCTGATATGAAGTGGTATTATTACGCATCTCATCTGACGCGCATAGTGGACTGGATGTCTTATGACTCTGGCCAACGTTGGCAAGAGTTGGAAACTGCCCTTTCGGGTATCCCCTTATGGGCGGTCCCTTGGATTCGGAAGCCCTTACTCCAACATAGAGTAGTATCAGCCACTTCGGTTTCGGCCACCCTAGCAATATGGCACTCAATACGCAGTAAATTTGCCCTTTCTTCGGCTCCTTCACCACTTCTTCCACTAATCCATAACCCTGACTTTCCAGGAGAGATTAGTAAAACATTGCGGGAAAAATATACCGATGAACCCCGCTTCCAAGTGCGTCACGTACTACGGGAAGGCCAATTTGTAGACATTACTCTAGACCCTTCGATGCCGTGTTCATTCTTAGACACATTTCATTATCATAGATTACGATTGTACCTTCGTCGCTTACCCGGAAACTCGGGTCTGCTGCGCCCCCTGACCCCATTTGAAAAATTCTGTGCGTTGGGTCTGCAATTGGACCATAGCATCTCAGCGTTGTATAAAATCATACAAAAAGCAGACGATTATATCCCCACATATATGGGTAGATGGGAACGAGAGCTGGACATGCCCATATCCACGGAACTATGGACTAAAACATTACAACTGACCCATAAAGGAACTCGAATTTCAGCATTGGTGGAAAATTCTTTTAAAATTATATCTTTTTGGTATCGATCCCCCCTCCTCATGGCACGGATCTCAGACAATGGTGACCCGTCTTGTTGGCGGAATTGCTCGCAAATTGGTTCCTATTTACATGTATGGTGGACTTGCCCACGGATCCGAGTCTATTGGACGTTGATTTCTACCTTATTGACGAAGCTCACAGATCATACTCCTCAATTTAGCCCGGAGGTTTATCTCCTATTACAGGTTGAAGGATCGATAAGTGGCCTGAAACGTTCTATATTGTTGAGAGTGCTGTTGTGTGCCAGGGCATTGGTTCCGCGACACTGGCGCTCACCCTCGCTGCCTTCAATCTCAGAACTGGTTCCGAAAGTCCGGGAGCTACGGCTTGCTGAGGAGACCCTAATTTTTTCTGACAAAACCAGACAAACTTTTTATGATACATGGTATTATTGGGATACTACCCTGGCAACTGCGGACTTCTGTGCCTTCACTGGGGAGTGGGGCGCCGCTTTGACACTGTTGGATGAGTCTCCTGGAGTGCCATAAGCACTGCTCACTCGTGCTCTCTATTACCTTTATCTTCAAGATCCCTTGCCTGCACGGCCTAAGACAACCCCAACATTTTATGACTTACTTTAATATCCCCCCATTGTGAGTAGACCGTATATAACCCATACCACCTTAATCCCACCCCTCTTTTTTTTTTTTTCTTTCTCTCTTCTCTCTCCTCTTTTATCCTTTTTCTCTCTTATACACTCTTAAAATATCTATTCCCCCTTTCCCTTTCTACACTGTCTTCCGTTTTTCACCCTTCTCTATTACTCGATTCTTTTCTATTTCGCTTTAAATTGTATTGAAACTGTTTTATTACACATTTACTGATTATAGACAACTCGCTGGTATTACTCACTGATTGAGACCTTTGAACGCACTCTTTCCATGATATCTCAGATGCTAATGTTTAGAAGTACCTAACTTTATGCGCACATCGGGAACAAGTATTTTTTATGTAAAGATAACATCGGTCTCACTGATGTACTATATTATGCATGAACAATACTGTGATCACTTTGTTATGGATGTTCATTCTTTAATCTGTTTAACAGATTTTTTTCTTGCCTAAAATATGCAATATTAACACCCAGCCGCATAGCATTCTATTAGAGGCCAGACAAGGTAAACTACAGTTTATGTAAAACAAGACATAAAAAATTAAGTGTCCTTGACAAGGAATATAAACAACTTTCCTGTTAATGGTTATGTCTGGATAAAGGCAATTGTGTATGTGCTACATCACTTAACAGCGTATGACCTCTACTGCTTTTAAGAGACTTAAAGGGATATTCTATTATAAAAAGAGTTCCCTTTATCTGCCCATAAATAATTGGACAGAGGCTGCTGACAGCCTCTGCCCAATTATTTTTTATTATTTTCAGTGATTTTACTTTTCGTCCCACGTCGCACACTGCACCCCTCAGCAGCTCATGGATTCCCAAACCTGAAAGTCCTTGAGCTTTTCTACACAAATTGCACTCCTATGCAACTTGCGCAGCATAGGAACTGTAAATTTCGCAGCGCAACAGTACGTTGCAACTCCAGTAGCGTTTGCACAGAATGATGGATCGGAGCTGCGAGCATGCGCAGATCTAATCCATCAATTGCCTCTTTGAGACTGCTAGCTATCGCGATTGGTCTTGGAGAGGGTGTCGTCAGCACACTCTCTGCGGCTGACGTCAGTACTAGGGACCAAAACTCAAAAATCACGGCTGCTGGTGACGCCGGGTGAGTTGGAGAAAACTTCTCCACTTCACCAGATCGGGGGAGCTGGGGGGGGGATAAGCAGGGGCACTCCTCACGTCCTATCCTCTTTAAAGGGACACTATCACCAAAAAAAACATCCTTATGTAGTTTATTTTCTCTTGTATGTTTAGTTAAGAAAATATTTTACTCTGTGTCACTTTGGGCATCCATTGTGTGATCTTTATGTTGTAAAATGCCCTTTAAAGCAATAAATTAGTCAAGATTAGTAGAGTATCCCTTTTAAAATATATTTTTATTAATTTTGTATTTTTTCCTTTAACATGTACAAGTATGACTAACCATGGCTCTGTAAAATCTTCAGCAGTGTGGGCAGAGGAGAACTGGCTAGTAGTGCAGGGGGCAGTTTTCCTGTGGGCCAGCAAAATACAGGATCATTGGGTTTCAGATGCCTGATGACACTATTCTTTAAAATATGATGGGGACAGAAATGCTGCTTAATACAAGTTTTATTAGAATCCATTCAATAGCAATATTCTACTGGTGTGAGGTTTGCAGGGTTGTCTCTATATACCGTGCAGGAGACCAAGGCTTTCATGAGGCATACCCAATTATAGGACAATTTGTTATATTCACTATATTAGTATAAATTCCACATTCTAACTATAAATTACAATATAGCATTATTGTGCCATGTTTATTTTCCAGTATTCATTTTAAATGTTGTATATAATTTAAAAAATTAGGTGGTATGGGTTTTGAGGGTTTAGTTTGATGGCAAAAAGGGTTATTATTTTTTTTTGTGTAAAATATTTTTATTGGCAAAGTATAAAATACAAGTCGCATAAGAGACAATATCGTCACAATAATGTAGAATACAATCAAAGTGCCTCTTGGTCATAAACAGTGCCGAAATTTTATAATATAACAAATTCTAAATTAACTCTAACTAAAAAGGTGATCATCGTATCCTTAAATAAACAGCAGTAAAGCTAGTACCAGAATGGTATGTCAAGACAACACAGCCCAGGCTCGGATCTAAATTCACCTCTGCCCCTCCATAACCGGTCAATTATCTTTACGAGACCTCTTGTTCCCCCACCGGTGGCCTGTCTGTGACCGTTATTGAGCGAAGGTTCGAGGACCATGGACGCCAGATCGCATTGAATTCCTCATATTTACCCAAACTATTGTAGTGCGCTTCTTCTAAAGCTCTGACCCCCTCCACCCTCAGAACCCAATCCCTGACAGTGGGTGCACATTCCCTCCTCCAATATAACGGAATCAGTGCCCTCGCTGCGGTTAACAGAATTGCCAGAAGCGAGTTTTTAAAGGAGAGCATCGAAAAGGGCAGTACATACATAAGAAATAGGCAGAGGGAGTAAATTCCACTTCCAGGCCCCCTAAACGCGATATCTCGTGTGCAACGTCTGACCAGAAGTTTTGAATTTTCGGGCAAGTCCACCATATGTGGACATAGTTACCTCTGGCCACTTTACCTCCAACAGATATCAGGCAACAATGGATCCATAGCATGTAAAACAGACGGGGTAAGATACCATCTCATAAACAATTTACAATTCGATTCACGAAGCGCCTGACTCCTGGACGCAAAGTATGTAAGTTCGAAAGCCCTGGACCATTCCTCAGCCGAAATATCTACTCCTAAATCTGTTTCCCACTTAAGTAGCAACGGAGAATCAATTTTATAGGCCCCTCTCATTATGTATGAATAAAGATTCAAGACAATATGTCCATATCTATTCTTATCGGTACAGAAGGTCTCAAAGGGGGCCAATGGAGGCAACACCTCTGTCAACCACGTAGTAGAGCGAATAAAGTGACTTAGTTGGGCATATTGGAACTTCACCATAGACTTGTTCGCTATTTCTGGGGCCACCAATCGGTTCAGGGGGAGCAATCTGTCGTCTTCCACTACTGCTTCTAGCGGTATATACGGTTTTGGTAGTAACCCATCCAAAAATGTCAGGGTCAGTCCCGGTGGGAACAGGGGATTGTGAGTCAAAGGTGTCAAGCGGGAAGTCAGTGTAGTCAGTCCTAACGCCACTCCATGTTTCCTCCACAGCCTTAGCAGTGTGCTCAGTAGCGGGTGTGACCGAAGCCCCAGGTTTGCCAGCGGTGCCGACTGCCAGGGCAAGGAGGACAATGGCCAAGCAATTCCTGCCTGTAACACATTTTCCCAAAGCTTACCCATCGTTCCTTTGGCCAAGCCGTATAGTATAGAAAAAACGCTGCTAGATAGTAAAAATAAGCATGGGGCAGGCCCAGACCACCCCTTCCCACCGGTCTTGTCTATTCACTGTAAGATAGCCTGTAAATGTCTGTCGCAAATCAGAGAAAAATGTCTGAGGTACAGTAATAGGGAGGGTTTGGAACAAATACAACAGTCGAGGTAATACATTCATCCGTAAGACATTGATCCTTCCCAACCATGAAATATGGGGTAAGTTCCAGTTACGTAAGTCCCCCTTGATCTGTTGCAACAGAGAAACGTAATTCAACTGAAATAATTTGTCTAGGTCCGACGATAAGCTTATTCCTAAATATTTAAGTCCCTCCGGAACCCACCGCATTCCATAGGTATGACGAATACTCTGTCACGACTCGTGAAAGGTTTACCCCTAAAAACTCACTCTTCAGCATGTTAATTTTATATCCCGAGAAAGCTGCGAACGCATCTAATTCCGTCAAAGCCGACACCGATGAAAGGGGATCCGTCAAGGTGAACAACAGGTCATCCGCAAATGCGGCCACCTTGAGCTCCTGTCCCAGAACAGTTACTCCTCGAATCGCCGGATTATCTCTAATCGCTTGCAATAGGGGTTCCAGATACAGCAGGAACAGGAGAGGGGACAGAGGGCACCCCTGTCGAGTCCCATTATGTATCGTCAACGGAGTCGATTGTCTGCCATTAACCCGCACTCGTGCCTGAGGGCAGTCATACAGCGCCCGCAACCACGAACACCATCGATCACCAAAACCCATCCTCTCCAACATCCGAAAAAGATAAGACCAGTCCACTCGGTCAAACGCTTTTTCAGCTTCAACCGAGAGGACTAACAAAGGATGATCCATTCTGGAAGCATGATGGATGAGGGAGACGGTACGAATAGTATTATCACGGGCTTCCCTGCCCGGTACAAAGCCTGTCTGGTCTTGGTGAATCACTGAAGTCAGGAGAGGCTTAAGTCGTAAAGCCAGTATTTTCGTAAACCATTTTAAGTCAACGTTTATTAAATATATGGGTCTATAATTAGCGCAATCTAACGGGTCTCTATCCGGTTTCGGTATCACAGAGATAGAGGCGAGGAGCGTCGCAGGTGGAATAGGAAAGGTATCCGAAATAGAGTTAAAAGCTTTAACAAATCTAGGGCCCAGAATAGACCCGAAAGTCCTATAATATAGCACCGTAAACCCGTCAGGGCCCGGGCTTTTACCCAAGGGCGTTAATTTTAAAGCCTCCGTAAATTCCTCTAATGTAAGCGGGTTATCTAATTGTCGGCTAACATTACGCGGTAAAGTAGTTTTAATCGTCTTAGCCAAAAACGAGTCCACTATATGCTCAGGGACCCTACTCTCATCAATATATTATAAAGTTTGGTAATAAGCATGGAAGGCTTCCGCAATGTCTCGGGTCGTATTGACCTCGGATCCCGTGCTAGTACGCAGTTTCGGGATAAAAGTAGCTTGATATGGTTTCTTCAGAGCACGTGCAAGTAGCCTGCCACATTTATTCCCTTGGGTGTAGTAAGCATATTTCGTCAGTGTAAGGGCCCGCGCCACCTGCGCATTCGTTAATTTAGCTAAGTCAGCTCTTAAGAGAACTAATTGTCGGAATGATTCAGGATCTAGGTCAGTTTTATGCATCAGTTCTAAGGCCGTGATCTCCCTCAGCAATTCCTCCGTTCTGGCGGTCCTTTCCTTCTTGCGCCTGGAGCCCAACTGGATAAAAGCACCTCTCAACACACACTTGTGAGCCTCCCAAACCGTTGCGGGTGTTACATCATCCGTGTCATTTTCAAGGAAGTAATTCTCTAAGGAGGCAGTCACCTCCGCTCGCGTCATGGGATCAGATAGCAATGACTCATTCAAATGCCAGGCATTCTCCGTTCGCACTAAATTAGGTAGGGCTAAAGATAACAGAAGGGGTGCATGGTCCGACCATGTTATGGGTCCTATTTTGCAACTGCGTACCATTTCCAAAGCCCTATGTTCCACCAAAAAATTGTCTATTCTAGAATACTTCTTAAAGGCATGTGAATAAAATGTGTAGTCCTTTACTGCTGGATTACTGAGACGCCAACAATCTATCAGACGGTCCGCTGACAAGAGTTTACGAAATTGGACCCGTAGAGAGGGAACAGACGATCCCCCACCCTGGACACAATCTGCCGGCATATCTAACGAAACATTGCAATCACCCCCTAAGACCACAAAAGCTTCCTGAAACTCGGACAAACGTCGTAACACTTTTCGGAGACATTTGGTTTGCAAGCGGTTCAGCAGGTAAACATTTACAAAAGTTAACTTAGTATTGCCCAACATCCCTTTAACCATCAAAAATCGACCTTGTGGGTCCGTTACCACATCTTGCAGAGTAAAAGGCACGTCGCGCAAATAGAGTGGCAACCCCCCTAGATTTTGTCTCCCCAAAGTTGCTAAAATAGCCTGTCGGATAGCGAGCATTGCGAAACCCTGGTGCGGAACCCTCTCTAAAATGTGTTTCCTGAACAAAAATAACATCACCTTTCAACCTCTGGAATTCTGCAAGAGCCTTCGAGCGTTTGGCAGGCATATTAAGACCTCGGACATTCATAGAAATCAAATTTAAATTAGCCATTTAAACTAGTGAGAGAGGAGGGCGTCAGAGCCCGGGACCTGCCCATACCCCCTAGTAGCATAGCAAATAGTACGAGTGATCACCAAAAAAATAAATATCTAAAAACAAACAACAATAACAACACAAAACTAGAAAAAAATTGAGGTAGTGTAGACCTCTGATAGTGGGAAAACCCATCAGAGGACATAAAAAAAAAAAACACCACTCAGGAGGCAGCCGAGAAAGTCTCAGAATTTTCCAAAAATTGTGGGTGCCGAGCAAGAGTCTCATCCGACTGAATGCGCTTGGGTCCGGCAACCGAGACAATCAAAAAAAAATGTTGCAAGGGGGCAGAAAATATCAAAAAAGCGTATAAACTTTCAAATGACAATGGCAGCAAAAGCAAGGGCTTCCTTCACGGTTCTGGATCAGGCTCAGAAGGGGGCGCTGCAGAGGGCTTGCCTTTACGGGTTTTTTTCACCTGTTGAGTCCAGCGGGGTCGCTGTGGGAAGGGTAGAGTGTCAGATGGCGACGGCGAACCATACCAGTCTGGGATGTCGACTTCTGGGAGTCCAAAAATACTCACAAAGTCCGGAATGTCCTCAGGACATGCAACAGAATGAACTTGGTTGTTATGCGTCACCTGTAAAGATAGTGGGAATCCCCATCGGTAACGAATATCACGTTCCTGGAGCGCTTCAGTTAACGGTTTCAGAGCCCTCCATGCCTGTAAAGTGGTCCAGGAAACCTCTTGGAAGAAAAGTATCACTTGACCGTCCACTTTAATTTCCGAAGTTTGCGTGCTGCTCTGAGATTTTCTCTTTCAGTGTAAAATCTTGCAAGCGACAGATAATATCACGAGGTGCGTCATTTTGTGATCCCCTCGGCCGCAGTGCACGGTGAGCTCTATCCAGAACTAATATTTCCTCTCCAGATCGACCCAGGATATCATTAAACAGACCACGGAGTAGCTCTTTAACATCTTCCTTGCCAGAGTCTGCTTCCGGGTAACCCTTTATGCGAAGATTGTTTCGTCTGCTTCTATTATCAACATCATCCAGGTGTCTATGCAGCGTGGCCAGCTGTTTAGCTTGCGTTAGCATTTGACCATTTAAACGTTCCACATGAGAAAATAACGCATCTCTGTCCTCCTCCAAGTCCACCACGCGGCCTCCCAACTGCTTCAAATCAGACCCCAGTTCATCAAATTTAGTATTAAAATTGCGCTCCATTTGAGTAAACTGAGCAGCCAAATCCGTTTTGGTCGGCAAACTCTGTAATAAGGCCCGCAGTTCGTGTTCCATATCGCTCCCTTTTGTTACTGAATCTAATCGTGGCGGGGAGGCCTCCTGATCGGAGTCGCCGGGCGCCATTTTGGATCCCTTACCGGAGGTCTGCGGCTGAGATGTATCTCCCAAGAACGGTAAAATGGAGGATCGGCGTTGGGTCCCCGCAGTCCCCGAGAGTCCTGGGGTAGTAAGTGCCATTGCTGTTATTTCTGCCCCGAAATGACAATCTGTGCACTCGGGCCTGGGAGCTCAGCACTCACACATCCAGCTCTCTCCGTTATTAGTTTTTATTAGCCCTTCAACTGGACACTTGCCCACCTTCTCAGGGTGGCAGGTTACAGGAGGTACAATCTATAAATAGAAAGATTGGCATGGAAGGAATATTGCTTGTAATTTAGTGCTTGTAGATCATATCTAATAATTGGTAAACCATTGAGATAAAATAAAACAATCACTACACATGGGTAGTGTTATGCAACGTGATTAATGAAAACAAAATTAGAATCAAAATTGGCCGTCACAGGAGAATCAGGGGTTAACCCAAAGCGTTATAAGCCTATAAATTCACTTGAAGAGCATTTCTGCCTGAGTACAATACAAATAAAACAACCTTTATTTAAGCTCAATAAAAATTGAAACCAACAAAGCTGGTCATGATCATGATCCACAAACAAACACAAATAGTTAAAAACCTTCCACAGTATAATTTCCACAAATAAATCCGCTCGTGCACCGAACTTGGTGATTCCCTTAATTACTAAAAATACAGGTGCATACAGACAGGGGAATGCGGTGGAGAAATTGAGAGAGTCAGGGGTAGTTTCAACTTCCTAAGTGATCAGCATAAATATGTATATATACCATGGTAGAGACAGATATTTCTATTTGGAATGTACTTATACTCTGGATAACGTCAGGAAAAGACGAATTCTGAAAGAAAGGAAAAAGCTTTTTCCAAATATAGTTGACAATTGCTAGCCTCACCAAGATAATGTTGTAACATCAAGATTTGGGGATGGGAGGCTGGCTGTGGTTGTCAAGCTGTGCCCATTCTGGAATGCTGCTATATAGAAATTGCAATGTAAATGTCCTGCTCTTGAGGGTGCACCTGATGTGTGTTTTGCCCCAATGTGCTTGTCAGGAGTGTGCATCCAGAGTGGGATTTGAGCTCTCGTGTGCAGAGCACAACTCAATGGGGAGTCCATGACCTTAGCCACTCAGCCAACTGAGGCTCTACACAGTTCCTCCACAGCAACTGAACCATTCACAGCACAACTGTAAAGCTGAAAAAGGGTGAGTTAAGATGGCACCATTCAGACCTTTTCTAGTTTCTTTCTTGGTGAAGGTCATGATGAAAGTGGGATTTGAACTCATGTGTGCAGAGCACAGCTGGTTTGGGAGTCCATTGCCTTAGCCACTCAGCCAACTGGCTGCCTAGGGCTTTGCGGTTGCTCCACGGCAGGTGAGCCATTCTCAGCATAGCTGTAAGGGGATGAGATGAGATGGCACCATTCACACCTTTTTTGAGTTTCTGGCATGGAGAGGGTAGTGACGAGGGTGGGATTTGAGCCTACATGTGCTTAGCACAGCTGGATTGGGAGTCCATCTCCTTAGCCTCTCAGCCAACTGGCCACCTAATGCTTAGTGAACCACTCACAGCACAACTGTAAAGCTGAAAAGGGATTAGATGATATAGCACACTGTATATGGTTAGTCTCCTGGATTGGGGTGGTATACAGTTATTGGGGTTTCGAAAGTGCCTTATGACTTTCATGGTGGCAGCGTATAGTCGGAAGGGTGTGTAAGGTTTAGGTTGGAATAACTTGGTGCCCTGAGAGTGGGTAGAGTTAGTAGGTCCAGAGGCTTGGAGCTGTAACCCCTTGTACAGTCTCCCTCCGCACATGACAACTGGTTAGGTAGGATTTTGATCGTCACATTACCGAAGTAGGTGGCCACTGAAATTGTGCTGGCCAGAGCCCGTTTAGTACCCCCTCCGGACCTAAGATGACCTGTTGTGGGTCTCTGATTCCTGCCGGACGAGGCCTGTCGGCGGCCATCTTGGGGCCTAGGCTCAGACTCAGGCAAGTCTTGACCCCTCTTCGACCGCCTTTCCTAGGTACACCGCTGCTGTGGGCCATGGATATGGAGGGACCCAGTCTTCCAGCTGCTGCAGGTACCCCCAAGGCAGAGATAATGGGACAATGATGCGGACTGGCAGTGGCCGGTTCTCTCACCCCCACCAGAAGTCTGGGAGCCATCTTGGAGGGCCTTGAGGCCTGTCTGGAGTCGAAGCTCAGGGTCGCCGATGAGAGCCAGATAACTCGTGGCATGTGGCGCCAACTGATGGCAGTCCTGGAGACTGACTGGAGGACATAGGCTTCATTGGGAATTCCAACAGGGGATGGATTCACTGCTGGATGCGTGGCTGACATCTCCGAGGTGGAGGCTGGGACCCCGGAGTGAAACGACGACAGGGAGCTGCTGACTACCGGGTCTGACGGAACAGAGGAGGATGCCGTGCATTTTGCCGTTGCTCCCCCTGCGCTGTCTGTGCTGGGGATGCGGCGGACTGCCATGGTGATGTTTGCCGACGTGCTGCAGAGCTTACCTGGGCCTTCTGAACCGGCTCTAGATGTGGAAGAGTTGGCTCCATGGATGTCCGCCTGCCGTGTTCCCCCCGAGTGGTCTCAACGTGATGGGGCTGCCCACGATGTCTTCCCATTGGACACTGGCTGAAGAGGTCTGCTTCTTTCCCTCTCTGAGGCTGATCCGTGATTTGTAATTGACCCCCCTGCGGACTCTCCCTTGCTTCCCCACCCGCTGAGTATTTGCAGTCATTTTTGGTCCCTCCCCCCTTATTTTTGCGATTCTGATTTTCTTTTTCCCCCCACTCCATTATGCTGAGACTCTCCGTCCTTTTTTTGATGTGCCCCCCGATATTTTTCCTCCCTCATATTTTGAGATACTTCGTCTACCATTTGGGTATGCTTTAGTTAAGTTTTAGTCTCGCTGCTGTGCTTTTTCCCTACGAAGAACTCTTTTTTTATATTGCAGATGACTTACGAGATATTTCTCTTTTCCTGCTTTTGTTTGCTTTTCCTTATGTCTATTTCGATGTCTTACTATGGCCCTGCGTGGCCACTTTTCACCGTTGGTTTACGGTCTATCTATGCCAAAATTCTACAATAAAGAATTTAAAAAATAATAACAACAATAATTATAGCCTAACATACGCCAGATGAATTGGGGAGACTGTGCTCACAATCTCACTGTCAAGAAACCATTACTACTTATGTTAGCCTTATGTTAAATTCACTTTTAAGCTTTGTGATTTTGTCTCTTTGCCTGCTGAAAATTGTCATTTCCAATGTGTATAGCTACTTTGGGGAACAATATGTCAATGCGGCTTATATTTATTTTCTTGCTTCTCCTTCTGGGTATCTCATTCTAGAATGCAAAACTAAATGGCTGCACTGAACCTTAAGGCAGGTGTTTTTAAATCTATAAAACTATTGTAGCGCTGTGTTTAAAACCTTACTGTGGCAGTACCCATTTTTGGCCACTGGAGGGAGACAAGCGCGATAAGAGACACTCCACATTGGGACTACATTTCCCGGCATGCTCTGGGAACGGACACAGGAAGTGGGTGGGACACGCCGAGTGACATCCTGAGCCTCGTGGAGATAGCTGGCAGAGCGCGCCAGGGAGTGAAGGAGACAGGACACAGTGCTGCAGAGCAGTGGCGTAGCGTGGGGGGGCTGGGGGGGCCGTGGCCCTGGGCGCAATTTTCTCAGGGGCGCATAATTTCAAAAGAAATTTGCGCCCCTGAGTTCCCAGCAGCCGTTCAGGATCGGCAAGGTGTCTGTGAGCCGCCGCAGCCCTTGTATTGTGTTGTGCTTTGAAGGAGGAGCAGTAATCAGGAAGCTGCGGTCACGTGACTGTGACGTACAGGGCCGGCACTATGCGCCCCCACCCCCTGCCATCGCTGAAGCTGCTACACTATTTTATGTCAGCACCGGCATCTATGGAGGACTGGCGCATGGATACATTGAGGCAGTGACACTGCCGCTGACCGCGCCCCCTCCTCACGCATGCGTCCAGACGGGAGCGCGGGATGAATATGTGTGGCAGGAGGAACCTCACAGGCAAGGCAGGCTAGGATGTTATCAACCTATGGTAAGGAAAAAAAGCAATCGCTATACAGAGCAAAAGGGGGTGGGCTGTAGAACAGACGGAGGTGAAGTGATTTTTAGGACGCCGCTCCCCCCACCTCTTTCAGACGGCCACCCACCAAGCCCCTATATCCCATCCAACCGAGCTCCAATAACCCCTGGGAACAGTCCACCAATGCAGCATAACCGTGTCAAGCAAGCCCTCCTCCACTCCATCCTGCTTCAGAGCTCCAAACACAGCTCAGCCAGCTAGTGTGAGGAACTCCTACAAATAATACCAGGTTTGTCTTACCTTATCCCATCTTTGGGGGGGGGGGGCACCTGTGAAAGCTCAATAATTCAGATCTCCTCCACCCTATCCACCAACTCCCCCTGATATGGAGGAGCCAGTGACCTCCAGTGCAGAGGAATGAGCTCGTGGGACGGGAGCTGATTGCCAGAATGACAATGAAAATTCTGTGATTAGCTGCAGAACCCCAAATGATCACCTTTATTATACTGAGGAAAGAACACGTTGACAAACTAAAATATCCCTTCAGGCTATGATGTGATTAGACAATGGCAGGTGCAAACAGCTTGAATGGGGATCAGTGAAAAGTCACACGTTAAAAGATGCATTCACAGTGTCACTGATCAACTATCTATATGTTAGCTTAGTGCACCCATTTAAATTTTTATTATATTTCTGCATTTAATACATTAATGTTTATTCTGAGTGACACAATAAGATTTCACAGCAAGAGGTGTTTACTAGCATTCTTAATTTAAGTGTATTAATATACAAGTTATGTTCAAGAGATAAGTGCTTCTGGTTAAGCATTCTTCAATACTTTTATTATTCAGCTTTTACCATTTCTACTAGAAGGCTGTTTGCAGTGACACTGTCATGCATAAAACAAGTTGGGCTCTTTTGACAAGGAATCACTCCCTTAATGTGTGTCTGCATTTATTTGCTGATACACATAATTGAAAAAAAAAATGGAGTTATTCCTCCAAGGTTTCCCTGTCTGTGACATTACTGCGGCATGCCATGGGTGGGAGGGCCAGTTCTGAGCAGAGAGCCATCCTGCAGAACAGCCTTCTGCACAGTATGTGCACCTGATAGGCTATCAGTGGTCTGATTGACAAGTCTGTGCATTGGCATCAATGCTGAGTGCCAATGGTGCATTGTTGCATGATGGCCCCCAGTTAACTCCACCCACAGAGCAAAACATTGAGGTGCCCATTGTTGGACTGGGTTGTGTACAAACTGCAAACTGTGATATCTCATCAAGGGTATGATATACACAAGTTTAGAAACATTTAAGGCGTTATTCACTAAATGCCAAACTTGCCACTGAATTGCACCAAATGGTGAATTTCACTGTGCGGCGCAATTTCAGGGCAATTTGTCTATTCACCACATTGGGGGGGGGCGCGATTCTTGCCTTGCCCCGGGCGCTGACAACCCACGCTACGCCACTGCTGCAGAGTGGAACAGTGACTAGGCCAGAACGCAGGTGCGGCCTATTAGGATTCCAGATTGGGTTATCCAGCCAGAGAAGAGGGAGACCCAGTGATCCACAGATATTACCCAAGCTGCTATCAAGGAAGCCGGAGGACCATCGATAGCAGGTCTATCGGATTGGGAGAGCAGGCGGTAAGCCGGACAAGTCGTTGGCGGAGCCGAGAGAGAGCCAGACAACGGATCCAGTATCCCAGTGAAGCATCGAGCGGAGAGACGTCCTGGGTCAGCGGAGCCTTGGTTATCGAGCGGATGGGTGAGAGGCCTCCAAGGCCGGTTGTAAAGCAAGAAAGCACGCTGTTGTTTGTTCCAAAAAACCCACAGGGCCCCAACTTGACTAGTCGAAGACACCGCTTTAAGTAATTCACTGGCCAGTTGAATAGTACCCGGGTACCATAACACACACACACTTACAGTCCGGGACTTAACCTGTGCGGGACTCACTCCCTAATATCCAGAAAGGGGTTAAAGAATCGTATCTTATTTTATTTTCCGCTACGCGTTTTCCTCGAATTACGAAGCATTGTATTTTCTTTTCCGCTACGCGTTTTCCTCGAATTACGAAGCATTGTATTTTTCTGTTCCGCTGCGCATTTTCCCGAAATACGAAGCCTCGTATTTCTTTTCCACTGCGCGTTTCCCGAAATACGAAATACTGTAAATATATCCACGAACACCGTGTTATCCATTATATGCCTTTATTGCTAGTAAACTATTTAAATTATAAAATCCACAACGGTGCTGGAGTATATTTATTCCCTAGTGCGGGGAGACTGACCCGTGGTTCAATTTCAGCGGCTCCTCCGGGAGTGAGCGCTACACGTGGGGGCTCGTCCGGGATCCAGTCTCTGGAAAAACCGCATCTAAAGGGTTAAATATGGATCCAGACACTGTTGACGAATGGTGTGAGGAGCACAGTAGTCAGTTAGAATGTTGTATAGTCATGGATATTCCCGCAGACACTTGGGCCGAAGATCATATTCGCCAGGCCGTGGCCGCGCTGACACCAGATCATCGGGGGTTAATCCTGGACATTAAAAAGAACACAGATACCTCTCACACGTATGTTCTTTTTGAATGGAGAAAGGGTGTTCCAGTGTGTTTTCAGGGAGCGAGCATGAAGCTGACCGATGAGGTGGAAGTCCAACTGATTCAGCCAAGTGCGCCACGTGGCGAATCCGCAAGTGTTCCCGCGCCCAGTCCGTTGGCCATGATCGGGCCTGAATTCATAGTGGCTATTGGAGATTTGCTGGCTAAGTGTCAGAGAACAAGCCCTCCGCACACTAACTTCAGTTATCGACGGTTGAGAAATTTTACAGGAAACGTACCAACTCCGGCGGGAGAAGAAACCTTTGAGGAATGGGTGGAACAGGCGATGCAGGCTCTGGATGAGTGGGACGTCCCTGAAGCCCAGAAAAAGCAAAGGATCACCGAGAGTTTAAAGGGACCTGCGTCAGAAGCGGTGAGAAACCTAAAACTGAGTAGGAAAGACTGTACTGCTTTAGATTATTTAAACGTTCTGGAGGAAGTTTTTGGGCGAACAGAAAAGGCTGCAGAGCTTGTATATCAGTATGAACACACCTACCAGCAGAGAGGTGAGAGAATGACCGAATACATGAGGCGCCTAGATAAGATTCTGCACCAGATACTCCTCAAGAAAGGGGCCGAACCGGCCGAAGTGGATAAGATTCGAATAAAACAGATCCTGAGGGGCTCTCAACCTCTAGATCCAGTGATGCTGCAGCTGAGAAGCAGAGCAGGTAATCAAGAACTGAAGTACCTGGAACTGATCCGAGCTGTCAGAGAAGAGGAGGCTTTGCTAGAAGAAAAATCCTTCAGGCGAGGGGAAAGAGCTTACGCACAACCTGTGAGGCATAACGACGGTTTGCAGCCTGAAAGCGACTCGCTGGATACCTACGGATCCGACGTGGACGAGCAAGAGCATCGGATTACTTTTAAATCCACAGGGAGGGCTGCCAAAGAATTGGACCTCTCTGAACGTGGTGAGTTACACAAAACTGTTAAGAAAGTACAAGAAGCTCAAGCTGAATTACAACAGGCGCATGCGGAACTGTGCCGAGTATTGATGATGGTGACAGAGATGCAGGCAGAGATGCAGAAGTTCCTTACCGGCATGCAGACAACCGGAGTTGCTGTGGCGTCTAGCCAAGGTCCTTTAACCGAATCACAACAGATGACTGCGTCTCCACTTTCTAAGAAGAGATGTTTCGGTTGTGGAGAAATGGGCCACTTCCGCGCACAATGCAAAGGCCGAAAGCCTGAAGGGAATAGAGTTGAGGAGCTGTTAAAAGCCTTAGAAGGACTGTTATCTACCTCACCGGCGGGAAACGCCAGAGGGCACAAGTAAAGGAGCAACCTAAGTGCCCGAAGGTTGAAACCCGCTCCAAAAATCAAGCCAGGACTAAGAGGGCGAGAGGGCCTAAAGTCGGGCCAACTGCTGAACTTGCCAGGACTGAAAGAGTCACTCCTTTAGCATCCGGACCTACGTCATGGGGAAGCAATGCACACCCAAAGCCTACACGGGCCAAGAAAAAGGCCAGGGTACAGCAAACTGGGTCTAAGTGTCCGGATACCGCCACCAAGTTTCCTGACCAACTGATTGGTCCTTCTCCTATTGTGCCAATCCAAGTGGAGGGAGTCTACACTAAAGCCCTGTTGGATTCAGGGGCTCAAGTGACATTGATCTACCGAGACTTCGACGAGAAACACTTGAAGCACATTCCTCTACAGAAATTGAAGGATCTGGAAATCTGGGGTATCGGAACTGAGAAACTCCCTTATGACGGGTATCTACAGGTGAAGTTGGAGATCGGATCCGAAGTCATCGGACAGTCCGGAGGCTGTGATGCATTGGCCATTGTGTGTCCTCGACCCTCAGGTGCCAACAGAAGTTCCATGATAGTGGGGACGAATACTGATTTGGTGCGGCGTCTCCTGACACCTATCGTATTGGAAGAAGGTTCTACTCAAGGAGTACACCCAATGTTACGTCCAGTCTATCAGAGGATGGTCGAAGAACAGAAGGCACCTGCCGAAGTGGGGCGCCTATGGAGATTAGAAGGAACAGAGAAGGTTCTGCAAGTTGGAGAAGTGGCGAGCTTCCGGGCTTCAGTCAAGTTGAACGAATCGCAACCAGGCCCCTATGTGGTGCTGGAAACCGATTTTAATCATGGGAGTGAAACCGGAGTCGAAGTAATCCCTGAAATAATCTCCACTAAAGCTCTGAAAAGAACACGAGGAAGAGTCTCAGTCAGCGTGTGCAATGTGTCTGATTCTCCAGTAGTCCTTAAAGCACGAATGCCTATCGGGCAAGTAGCGTCCGCTACGCCCCTCTCTCCTACCGATTTAGGAGGGGGAGTGGATAAAGAGATTCCAGATGAAAGATTCTACCCCAAGGACGCTCCCATTTCACCTGAATGGAAGAAACGTCTTCAGTCTCAAGTTCTAAAGTGGAGAGAATTGTTCTCGAAAGATGAGTTCGACGTAGGCCTAGCTAAAAGTACTGAGCACCGCATTCGATTACAAGAAGACAAGCCGTTTTGTGAAAGGTCAAGGCGAGTTCCGCTGGGAGACTTGGATGATCTGCGAAAACAACTGAATGAGTTGCAAAGAACCAAGGTGATTCAGGAGTCCAGGAGTCCATACGCATCTCCAATAGTGATGGTCCGGAAGAAGAATGGTTCTGTCCGCCTATGCATAGACTATCGCACGCTGAATCGGGGAACCATCCCAGACCAATATGCTACTCCTCGGATAGAAGATGCCTTACAGTGTTTGTCTGGAGCAAAATGGTTTAGTGTACTAGACCTGCGAAGCGGGTATCACCAGATACCAATGCATCCCGAAGACAAAGTGAAAACTGCGTTTATCTGTCCACTGGGGTTCTTTGAATTCAACCGAATGCCTCAAGGCCTTACGGGGGCTCCAGCCACGTTCCAACGGTTAATGGAGAAGACAGTCGGGGACATGAATCTGATCGAAGTGTTAGTATACCTGGATGACATAATAGTGTTCGGGAAGACTCTGGAAGAACACGAGCAACGTTTGGAGAAGGTTTTGAAGAGGCTCCATGAAGAGGGATTGAAGCTGTCTCTAGAGAAATGCCAATTCTGTCTGCCGTCCGTTACATATCTGGGACATGTGGTCTCAGCAGAAGGTGTTTCGACAGATCCTCGGAAGTTGGAGGCCATAGCTTCCTGGCCTAGACCTCGAAATGTCACTGAACTTAGATCTTTCTTGGGGTTCTGTTCATATTATCGAAGATTTGTAGGAGGATTCGCGAAAATAGCTCAACCACTGAACAAACTCTTACAGAAGGAAAGTACCGAGGAAGGCTGCAAGGCCTCTGACCGAAACCCGTCCGCTCCAGGACCAAGGAAAGCTCGAGAGTCCATACAGGGCGAATGGACTAGTCAATGTGAAGGTGCTTTCTTGAAGCTGAAAGAGAGTCTAACTCAGGCTCCTGTCTTGGCCTACGCGGACCCTCACAAGCCGTATGAGTTACATGTGGATGCCAGCAGAGAAGATTTAGGAGGAGTCCTGTATCAGGAGTATGGTGGACTACTGAGGCCTGTAGCGTACGTGAGCCGGAGCCTTACGCCTTCAGAGAAGAACTATCCTACCCACAAGTTGGAGTTCCTAGCCTTAAAGTGGGCAGTGGTAGACAAGTTAAAGGACTATCTGTATGGAGCCGAGTTTGTGATAAAGACGGATAACAATCCTCTTACCTACATCCTTACTACTGCGAAACTGGACGCAACGGGACACCGGTGGTTGGCCGCTCTGTCAGGGTTTCGGTTCAGCCTGAAGTATCGCCCTGGGGTGAATAATCGAGATGCTGATGCTTTATCGAGAAGACCCTACACTACAGAATGGACTCAGTTGACTCCAGACGGGGTGCAAGCTTTGTGTCAAGGAACTGAGCGCCGGGTCAAGGGAGGGATTGAAGCAGAGGCCATAGGAGTCATGGCTGTGGCTGTTCCTGAGTTCTACTGCAATCCTACGCAATTGAGGGATGAAAGTCTACCTACCTTTTCCAAACAAGACCTGAAAGCGGATCAGGCCAGAGACCCTTTAATTGCATTGACCATAAAGGCCCTAACTGCGAACCAGCGGGAAATTCTGCTGACAAATTCCCCAGATGGAGCCAGATTGGTCTACAAAGAGTGGGAACGGTTGAAGATGTTGGATGGGGTGGTCTACCGAAGGGGCCCCTCAACTAACGCGGAAGAGACCCAACAGTTGTTCCTTCCCACTAAGCATAGAGAGAGTGTGCTGCGATCACTACACTATGAGCATGGACATTTGGGTGCTGAACGAACTTTTAAGCTGGTGCGAGACAGGTTCTATTGGCCTTGCATGAGAGCTGAAGTGGAAAGTTATTGTCATTCATGCCTGAGGTGTATTCAGAGGAAGACCCTACCGACCCGAACCGCTCCAATGAGCCATCTGCAGAGTCAGGGACCCATGGATTTGGTGTGCATTGACTTCCTGTGCTTAGAGCCGGATGCTAGTGGGCAAGGGAATATTCTAATAGTGACTGATCACTTCACACGTTACGCCCAAGCTTTTTCCACAAGAGACCAACGCGCTCCGACAGTGGCCAAGGTTCTGATGGAGAAGTTCTTTGTTCACTACGGCCTACCAAGGAGAATACATTCTGATCAGGGTAGAGACTTTGAAAGCCGACTTGTTGGACAATTGTTGGAACTATTGGGAATCCAAAAGACCCGAACTACACCATATCACCCTCAAGGTGATGCTCAGCCTGAAAGGTTTAATCGCACGCTGCTAAATATGCTGGGGACGTTGTCAAAAATAGAGAAGCAGAGTTGGAGTCGCCATATAGCTACTCTGGTGTATGCATATAACAGTACGGAGAGTGATGCCACTGGATACTCACCGTACCGTCTTATGTTCGGAAGAGAAGCTCGACTGCCGGTTGATTTGGCGTTTGGGTTATCTCTAGACCAGACGTCGGTAGCTTCCCATAGAAATTACGTGGATCGACTTCGAAAGAACCTGGCCTCTGCGTTTGAACAGGCCCGTTTGACCTCAGAAAACAGGGAGCAGAGGAACAAAAGGAACTATGACTTAAAAGTTCGGATACAAGATCTGCAACCCGGTGATAGGGTTTTGTTGAAGAACTTGGGTGCTGCTGCGAGGCAAAAGTTGGTGGATAGATGGAGTTCTCAAGTATACATTGTCTGCAAGCAACTGCCGGGTCTGCCGGTGTATCAAATCCGGCCGGATGGGAAGGCTGGGCCTCTTAAGAACTGGCACCAAAATCATTTGTTACCTTTGAAAGAGGCTGTGAGGATACCAGTTGGGGACGAACTTTCTCTGCCGAATCCGCCTGCTCCGCGTCTGCCTCCTGTTACTCGGTCTCAGCAGACCCGGGTTGTCGAGGAGAGCGAAAGGGACAGTGAGGAAGAGAGTTTTTGTTTGGACTGGATGCGTTCACCGGAGCCTGAAGAGGTTGTCTCAGTTCCTGAACGGTGGGAAAGTAATTTGAGGCCTGAAGCTCCTGAATTTCAGTTTGAAATCCCTGAGACTGTTGAAATCCCTGTAGCTCCTGAAGCTGAATCTTAAGATTACAGTTCTATGCCTTCACTGGAGGGATCATACTCCGAAGAGATGTCTGCTCCAGTGGTAGAAAGAAGGACTGAGCCAGCACCTATAGTACTTCCACCTGAAGAGGAACTGATTGAGCCCGAACCAAAACGCTCTGTTCGACCGCCCCAGCGACTCACTTACGACTCACCAGGACATAGCACTGAAGAGGCCATCACCACAGTGCAAAGGTTGCCCGAAGTGTCTGCTATGTTAGCTGAGGTAGCACAAAGCATGAGTCAGCTTGAAGAAGTGTATCTAACCCACTGTATGTTTGCTGCTGAACCCGTATATGTTATTTAAACTGTGTTGAAATGTAATGCAACTGTTGTACCTCCTTGGAGAGACCCAAGAGTTCTAGGAGGGGGAGAGTGTAGCGCTGTGTTTAAAACCTTACTGTGGCAGTACCCATTTTTGGCCACTGGAGGGAGACAAGCGCGATAAGAGACACTCCACATTGGGACTACATTTCCCGGCATGCTCTGGGAACGGACACAGGAAGTGGGTGGGACACGCCGAGTGACATCCTGAGCCTCGTGGAGATAGCTGGCAGAGCGCGCCAGGGAGTGAAGGAGACAGGACACAGTGCTGCAGAGTGGAACAGTGACTAGGCCAGAACGCAGGTGCGGCCTATTAGGATTCCAGATTGGGTTATCCAGCCAGAGAAGAGGGAGACCCAGTGATCCACAGATATTACCCAAGCTGCTATCAAGGAAGCCGGAGGACCCTCGAGTTAGGAGTACCGCAGGTCTATCGGATTGGGAGAGCAGGCGGTAAGCCGGACAAGTAGTGGCCGGAGCCTAGAGAGAGCCAGACAACGGATCCAGTAGCCAGTATCCCAGTGAAGCATCGAGCGGAGAGACGTCCTGGGTCAGCGGAGCCTTGGTTATCGAGCGGATGGGTGAGAGGCCTCCAAGGCCAGTTGTAAAGCAAGAAAGCACGCTGTTGTTTGTTCCAAAAAACCCACAGGGCCCCAACTTGACTAGTCGAAGACACCGCTTTAAGTAATTCACTGGCCAGTTGAATAGTACCCGGGTACCATAACACACACACACACACACTTACAGTCCGGGACTTAACCTGTGCGGGACTCACTCCCTAATATCCAGAAAGGGGTTAAAGAATCGTATCTTATTTTCTTTTCCGCTACGCGTTTTCCTCGAATTACGAAGCATTGTATTTTTCTGTTCCGCTGCGCATTTTCCCAAAATACGAAGCCTCGTATTTCTTTTCCGCTGCGCGTTTCCCGAAATACGAAATACTGTAAATATATCCACGAACACCGTGTTATCCATTATATGCTTTTATTGCTAGTAAACTATTTAAATTATAAAATCCGCAACGGTGCTGGAGTATATTTATTCCCTAGTGCGGGAAAACTGACCCGTGGTTCAATTTCAGCGGCTCCTCCGGGAGTGAGCGCTACACTATATTAACCCCATAGCAACCAATGACGTACCAGGTACATCCTACGAAAATGGGTGTTAGGGGGCTCTCACTCACTATACTCAACCTCCCTGACTGGGGTCCTACGATGGTCTCCCCTTTTAAGCGGTGTCTGGCTTTAACCCCTGAGGCAACAGGGTTTGAGGTTGCGTTTCGCAGGTTGATTCGGCGCACTTCGAGGACCGTGTAGTGAATGCTGAATTCACCGCAGGATCGACAAATTATGGGTGCCGAAGGAGAGAGCACTGAAATTTCGGTGCTCTCTGAATGACCTCTTAAGTTAATACATGAAACATGCACAACATTTTCTATGGCTGTGTTTATTATTTGTTCCCCCCTTCTTTTATTTTAATAATGCTCCGGTATCGTGATAGAATACTTTTTTCTGTATTTTGTACATTATTACCTTGAATTTTAAGTTTTATTCAAGCAGAATGCAATTAATTGGTATACTGCACCTGTTTCACAGAGTACAAAGATACAATACAGAGAAGAAGGATTACTTCTGAGAAAAGATGGGATATACTGTATATCAGCTAAATCTAAGACAACATTAGCTTAGGTGATTTAACACTATGCTTAGCTATCAATTCAACATGTGCAGTCTCCCATGTTAAAGATGGTTTGGTAAAATTAACAAAACATCTGTATTACAAAATGTTTCCAAATGGAAAAATAGCATTATAATTATGCCAAGAAAGTAACCTCGTGATAGCATGGCTTGAGAACAGAATAAATGTTTACAACCTACATGCAAGGCTGCCATGATTTATGCCATGTTCTGCCAATACGATCTTCCATAGCCAACACTGGTGTTCTGGTTGAAGAATTGGAAAATAGTTTTTCATTCCAGACTGTACCTTTAATCCACGATCACTACTCCGCTACTCTTGTGTGAGCGCTACAGCGCCCGTTACATCACGTCAGGGCCAAATATGGATCAGACAGATTTATCTGTACTCCTGTCTAAATTGGGTGACATGATTACTAAGCAGGAAGTGCAAGACCATCGCATGGATCAATTCGCTCAGGCCTTAGGCCTACTCATGAATCTGTATAAACAAGTAGGCAGGGCTTCACCAGCCTCTTCTTATGCAGTGCATGTGGCTTCTCAGACAGTAACTGTTTCCTCTATGATTGCTACTGAAGTATCTCATGTCAGTTTAAAAACACCTACGTGTTTCAGTGGGAATTCTGGTTCATGCAGAGGGTTTATAACCCACAGATAGAGCTAAGGTGGGTTATGTCATTAACCACATAACCGAGAAAGCTCTACTATGGGCAACCCCTTAATGGGAATTGCAAAAAACACTGGTGTATAATTATGCAGAATTTATGAAAGAATTGAGATGCACTTTTGACCCCGCTAGACGGGCAATGGGGGCAGCCAGAACTTTGTGGCGTATAACCCAGGGCAACCGCCGTGTTGCAGACTATGCCATAGAATTTAAAAAAGTGGCTGCAGAATTACAATGGCCTAATGAGGTGCTTATTACGGCGTTTCTTGAAGGTATATCTGAAACTATCATGCATGAATTAGCTCCTATGTCACTCCCCGAGGAGCTAGAGAACTTGATAGACTATTGCATAGCCCTCGATGATCAGATGCGTGACAGGAGGTCTGGTCGCAGCAAAGCACATAAAACTTCCCAGGGTACTTGTTCTACTACTCCCAGGTCGAGTCCTGCTGTCTCTCCTCCTAGATCTGTACCTACAGAACCAGAGCCTATGCAGCTAGGTCATTCTAGCATATCAGATTCAGGAGAGGAGAGACAATATGGCCACAGAGAAGGCCTTTGTTTCTATTGTGCTGACAGAGGGCATTTTCATTTACAATGCCCCAAGCGACCAAAAAGATCTAAAGTCTCGGGAAACAAGCAAGCCTAGAATCCCCTGAGAGACAGGTTCTAGGTACTACTATAGTGTCTTCCGGGTCTAGTAAGAAAAGAAAGAGAAAATCTCGTGTTGTGGTGCCTGTGTCCATTGCTTGGGACAAAGTCCAGTTGGACACAGAAGCACTAAGTGATTCGGGGTCTGCAGGCAATTGTTTGGATTCTGGGTTTGCTGCCATTCACCAAGTGCCCCTGGTGGAAAGAGAAGTACCCCTTCTCATTGAAAGTATTTATGGCAGGAAATTGCTGAGACCTCATTGTACACATGATACTGTACCTGTCTCATTTGGTATGGGTGTATTGCATAAGGAAAAAAATCAAATTCCAAATCATAGAATCACCTACTATACCCATTGTATTGGGGTATCCATGGTTGGCGAAACACAACCTAGTTGTCAACTGGTCTACGGGGAGCTGAATTCATTGGGATCTAAATGCTGGCCCAGATGTCTGGGTCTGGGTACTCTGGATGGCAGTCTGAATGTAGCTACTGCTCCCCCACTATCCACAGAGGTACCTAAGTCGTATAACGACCTCAAGGAGGTATTCAATAAGGGCAAATCTGAGATTTTACCTCTCCACAGTGTCACGACCTAATCTTAGGTAAGCCAATCGTGACGCGCGAAAGAGAGAGCGTACCAGGGGATTACAGTTCCAAGCCTCTGGATTTACTAACTCTACCCGCTCAAAGGGCCCCAAGCTATGCCAAGCTAACCCCCTTACACCGTACCCACCCTTCCAAATGTATACACTGCCACCACGAAAGTAATAGGGCACTCTCAAAACCCCACTAGCTGTATACCACCCCAATCCAGGAGCCCAACCATATACAACTAATGTGTGTGTATATATATATATATATATATACACACACATTAGTTGTATATGGTTGGGCTCCTGGATTGGGGTGGTATACAGCTAGTGGGGTTTTGAGACCACACACACACACACACACACACACACACAACAAAGGGTAAATACTACAGTAACAATACCTAAGCGATTCTTACTCATGAAGCATGAATTATTGAGATCAAGACAGTACTGGTTTTAATGGAAGAAGATAAAAAAATACAACTTTACACAGTGCCAGTCTCACATAAAAAAGACATACAAAATATACATAAACGTGCAAATACAGTTCTTGAACTAAAATGGGACTTACATAGAAAATCTAATTGGAGTAGATCCTTCCATGGGTATTTCCAGATTTCAAAGGTCCCAGAAGATTCTTTTGGATGTTACGCTCTCCTAGTCTTCTATCAAAATACCCATTGTACAGGGAGTGCTGGCTCTTTGCTCCACATCCCCAACCAACCCCCAACCATTTGGTTCAGGTCTCAAGTTTCCATTCAGCTCCAGAGAGCAGATCAGATAAGAGGGTTGGGAAAACCAGTGGCCATTTGGTCTTTGCAACGGAAGATGCAAAACCGAGAAAAAAAACACACCAATTCGGTGTTTAAAAGCTTGAATACTGCTTGCAGAGAATGATGCCTGTTTGTGACACTTCCCACCAAAATATGGACAACTGAGGCCTCAAGCAAACGTTTGGGCCTATGTCGGCTAGTCGAACAGTTCCCCTTGGCGGGAAAGTCCGTCCTTCTGACCACACACCATGCGCCTGGCGCCACGCCCAGTCTCGGACACACATGACACCGGTTGGCACACCGCTGTATCCTTTCCATCCCAGGCATTCCGATCCACACCATTCTCACATGGCACTAAAGACCTGGTTGGTGTAGGCGCAAGTAGACCCTCATTCATCTCTTGCCCTTTCACCCCATCACACAGCAGAGATGGGCCTTGTGCCCTACTCCCCGCAGACTGCCAGCGAGTACTCACTACTACCATGGGCACCGCTGCCTTCCCCGTTGCCCTCACACACATGGGGTCCAGGGGACCAGCTGACTCAGGTGCAGGCGGGCACTCACTCACCCCCTGCCTTTCTCCCCAGTCACACAACACCTCGGACAGACCAGGTGCAGACTGACTCCCTGCCATCCCCTGCAATTGCCTTTTCTGCCCCTCAGATAGCTGAGGGTTACGTTCTGTGTTCCCTAAGGAATGAAGACTCTTGGCTTCACTTACCAGGTCCACCAGAGGATCAGGGACATCCTCTCCCTCAGGCAAGCTGCACACACTCAGGACCACAGCCTCAGGATCATAGTAGGCCTTCAGCATATTTACATGATACCGTTTTCGCCTTCTCCCCTTCTCATCAAGTGCTACTACATAGGTGGTGAGATCCAGCCTCTGGAGTATGGAGAAGAGGCCCTCCCAGGCAGCCTGCAACTTATTCTGTTTAGTTGGGATCAGTACCATAACCTTCTGGCCCACATCATAAGCCCGTTCCCTGGCAATGCGGTCATACCAGCGCTTCTGCTGGGCCTGAGCAGCCTTGGGATTCTTATGTACTAGCCCCATCAACGCTTGTACCCTGTCCCTAAACATTAGGACATAACCAACAGAGGTTTCTTGGGGACGGACATTACCTTCCCATTCCTCCCTTACTAAATCCAGGGTTCCCCGCACCCTGCGCTCATACAACAATTTAAATGGTGAAAAACCTGTGGAAGCCTGCAGCACCTCCTGGTACACAAGCAGTAGATGGAGATATTTCTCCCAATCACGACCATGCTCCTCCCTTGGAAGATTCTCTCGGTACAAAAGCCCTTATCCCAGTACACTCTGTAGGAATCAGAATCCGTTACTGGCGCTTCCGTACGTTTCCTCATCCCTTCCAGGGAAGGGTCAGTGTGCAAGGCTGCTATAAGCTTTTCATTCCCGCTCCCTTGCTCGAGGAACTCAGGAGCCATAGCTCCCTCAGACGGAGCCTCCTGTGAATTAGGGTTCTCCTCCCGAGGATAATAGGGCTCCTCAGCCACCGGAGAAGGAGCACAATTATTTTCCCCTTCATTACTGTCTAAGTTCACAGCCTCCCCAGCAGCCTCACGGGTGGCCTGTAAACGGGTCACCACGGTTACACTGGGTATCTGACTGGGCTCCACACCATTCACACCCGAAGGGCCAGTAGGCAGGGCTCCACCTTCCTCTGCCCCGCCCCTGGAGATCACATTAGCACAGGAGCTGGACACAGGCGAGGTATTGCTCTTTCCACTTCCTTCCCACTTAGGCAGAACAGATGACATTTCTGCTTCACCTGGCAGCCCGCTTTCGTGCCAGGCTGGTATCGGACACAGGGTAGAATCACAGTCTTCAATGCACTTCCCCATGCCAGCATAGCTGGTTCAGGCGTAACAGTCCCAGGGTTGCCCTCCCCACTCCCACAAGTAATAGAGGGTCCCAAAGTTTCACACAGTACCTCAGATTGTACGGGGTTGTCCATTAACACATTCGAGTCACAGGAGTCATCCTCTGGGGCACACCGACATACCAGCTGGCCCAAGTCGTTCCCCAGCAGCACGTTCACGGGAATATCCTCGGAAACCCCAACCTCCCGCAACCCCTTACCAACACCCAAATCTAGGTACACCCGTGTCATGGGCACCTTGGGGCGAACCCCACCAACTCCTTTGATGGCCATAGTCTTTCCTGGAATAATATCTTCCAGACTGACTATTTCAGGTCACACTAGGGTACATGATGCACCAGTATCCCGGAGACCGATAGTCACATGGTCACCCACAGTAACGCTCTGCAGGTTGTCGGTACCTTGATCCACTGATCCAGACACACAAAGGACAGGCGTTGGACTTCCTGAGGCTTTTCCACCTCCTTCTGCCCCCTGCTTCTTGGTGGGACAAGTGGCACTCAGGTGCCCCAAACGATTACATCGAAAGCACCTGCGGGTATCCCCTTGGCTTGATGCGGCCGCTGCTCCTTTGCTGGTGGACGATGTAGTCATCGGTTTCTCTGCTGATTTGACAACTGGTGTAGGTGTAGTTCCTTCTTTCCAGGCGGTAGTTCCAGCTGGTGTAGGCACGCATCCTGCTTTAGGCGTTCTGTTGTTCACATAGTTGCTGGCCAGATCCGCTGCCTCCGCTGTACCTTTAGGCTTTCTGTCCAGAATCCACTCTCTGGCCTCAGGACTCCTGGTTTGCAGGAACTGCAACAGAATCATTAGGTCCTCCAGGGCCACATAGGTGGTGACTTGCAGGCCCCCGGTCCATTGCCGGAATGTGGTTACGGAGCTGCCCAGCATATTCTGTGCAGCTGTCCGATGTTCCTTTGCTGCATGCTCCTGAACTTTTTACGATAGAATTCAGGGGTTAGATTAAAACTTTTAAGCAGGGCCTTCTTTATGGCATCATAATCCTTGTCACTTTCCTCCGGAAGAAAAGCAAACACATCCAGGGCCTTTCCTTTCAAGCGTGGGGTTAAATACTGCCCCCACTGCTCCTTTGGCAGCTGGTACTGCCGACACACCTTCTCAAACCCTCTCAGAAACACATCCAGGTCAGTGTCTTTCTCGAGCATGGGAAAATGCTCTGGCCGGGGTCTGCTGGCGTTTGTCTCTCCACCATTGCTGCTCGGGGTGGAAGAACTAGCCCTCTCCAGAAGACGCAGTTCCAGTTCATGCTGCCTTTCTCTCTCTCTCTCTCTCTCTCTCTCTCCAGCCTCTCGTGCCGCAATCTGATGCTGGAGAATTAGCTGCAGTATCAGCTGGGGGGTCATCACTTCCCAGAAGTCTAAGGACCATTTCCAGCTCAGAGTCATTGGCACTTACAGGGTTAACAGCCTCCACAGTAACCCCTGCTGTGTTGGCATCCTGTTCTGCTTGGCGTCCATCAGCCTCCAGCAGATCTCTGATAAGCTATTCTTTGTTCTTGCCATGCGGCGCTAGCTTTCTAGATTGGCACAGCATCTCCAGAGCCTCTTTAGACTGTTTCTTGTAGGCATCCATTGTTATAGGAATAGAGAAATAAAACCGAAAGGGAAAGGAAAAAACTGTTTTCGCACCCGTATGTCTGTGATTTAGCACTGAGTTCTGTCTTGCAAAATCCCACAAAAAAAATGTAATTTCTTTAGTACCACGATTTACCCTCCAGGCAATCACTGGCACTAAAACTCTAGATATCCCACCAGCTGCCAGCCAGTTTGTCACGACCTAATCCTAGGTAAACCAATCGTGACGCGCGAAAGGGAGAGCGTACCAAGGGATTACAGCTCCAAGCCTCTGGATTTACTAACTCTACCCGCTCAAAGGGCCCCAAGTTATGCCAAGCTAACCCCTTACACCGTACCCACCCTTCCGAATGTATACACTGCCACCACGAAAGTAATAGGGCGCTCTTGAAACCCCTCTAGCTGTATACCACCGCAATCCAGGAGCCCAGCCATATACAGCTAATATATACACACACAACAAAGGTTAAATACTACAGTAACGATACCTAAGCGATTCTTACTCGCGAAGCGTGAATTATCTAGATCAAGACAGTACTGGTTTTAAGGTTTTAATGGAAGAAGATAAAAAATACAACTTTACACAGTGCCAGTATCACATAAAAAAGACATACAAAATATGCGAAAACGTACAAATACAGTTCTTGAAATAAAATGGGACTTACATAGAAAATATAATTGGAGTAGATACTTCGATGGGTATTTCCAGATTTCAAAGGTCCCAGAAGATTCTTTTGGATGTTACTCTCTCCAAGTCTTCTATCAAAATACCCATTGTACAGGGAGTGCTGGTTCTTTGTCTCCTAGAGATCATGTTTACCCACTCTCTCAAAAAGAAAATTACTTTATGGAAGAATATATACGGGAGAACCTAGCTAGAGGGTTTATGCATCGTTCTTCCTCTCCTGCGGGAGCAGGATTCTTTTTTGTGTCTAAAAAGGAAGAGGATTTAAGACCATGCATCGACTGAAGAGGATTAAACAGAATCATTATATGTAATGCCTACCCCATCCCTCTAATATCCGAGTTATTCGACCGTTTGAAAGGTGCCAAAATATTCACGAAGTTGGATATTTGAGGTGCTTATAACTTGGTGAGGGTCAAGGAAGACCATGAATGGAAGACTGCATTTAATACCAGGAGTGGTCATTATGAATATCTGGTCATGCCTTTTGGCTTATGTAATGCACCAGCAGTCTTCCAAGACTTTATCAATGATGTCCTGAGTGACTTTGTGCAAGTCTTTGTGATAGTCTATTTAGACGATATCTTGATTTATTCTCCTGATGTTGAGACACACCATGTCCAGGTGCAGACAGTGTTGCAAAGGTTGCTGGAGAATAAACTGTACTGCAAGTTAGAAAAGTGTCCGTTCAACATAACTTCAGTCCATTGCCTGTGTTACATCATCATACCTGAGCGGTTTGAGATGGACCCAAAAGAGTTGTTCTGCCATCAAAGAATGGCCACTACCTCAGGGCCTGAAGACCATACAGAGATTCCTTGGTTTCATGAATTATTATAGGAGATTCATTAAAGGTTTCTCTACTGTGGTGTCTCCAATCATGGCCATGACCAAGAAAGGTGCTCAGAATCAGGTCTGGAGTGATCAAGCCATGCAGGTATTTCAGTCACTCAAGGAGGCATTCGTCACGGCACCTATCCTACGGCATCCAGAACCAGGCTTGCCATTCCAGCTTGAAGTAGATACGTCCGAGATAGGAATTGGTGCAGTTCTGTCTCAGAGAGAGAGTCCTGAGGGACCGTTACACCCTTGTGGGTTTTTCTCCAGGAAAATGACACCTGCAGAGAGAATCTATGACATTGGGAATAGAGAATTACTGGCAGTTATAGCAGCCCTCAAAGAATGGCGCTATTTGCTAGTAGGTACTAAAGATCCCGTGATAATCATAACAGATCACAAGAATCTTGTTTACATGGGAGACGCTAAACGTTTGAATTCCAGGCAGGCCAGGTGGTCATTGTTCCTGTCCAGTTTCAATTTCTTGTTGACCTATCGTCCTGGTTCAAAAAACACTAAGGCTGATGCTTTGTCCAGGCAGTTCGAGTCATATGAACAACATACATTTGATCACAGTCCCATCATTCCTCATGAGAGGATCTTGGGTACCACTGTCCTGACTGTATCTTCTCCATTGTTGGAAAGAATTCAGGCTGTTCAAGGTATTGCTCCTCCTGAGAAACCTCCTGGTAAGGTCTTTGTACCTGAAGAGGAGAGAACACAGATGATGATGATTTATCATGATTCCAAGCCTTATGGGCATATGGGAATAACTAAGACTCTAGCCAAGATTGAAAAACAGTTCTGGTGGGCAGGGTATGTGAAGGGATATAAAGGACTACATAGCCACCTGCGTGGTGTGCTGTAGAAGCAAAAATCCCAGGTGCTTACCTATTGGTCGGTTGTAGCCTTTGCCGGTGCCTGAGAGACCATGGTCAAATCTGTCAATGGATTTCATTACTGATCTACAATGTCCCAGGGTCATACGGTGATCCTTACCGTGGTAGACAGGATCTCGAAGATGGTACACTTCGTACCTCTGGTCAAGCTTCCTTTAGCCATTGAGCTGGTACCAGTCTTTGTGCAACATATTGTCAGACTTCATGGGGTTCCTCCTGGAACAGTATCCGACAGAGGAACTGTTTGTTTCTCGATTCTGGCGAGGGTTTTGTGAGAACCTCGGAATTGAATTGAGCTTCTCCTCAGCTTATCACCCACAGACGAATGGGGCCGCAGAGAGAGCCAACGAAAGTGTTGAGCAGTACTTGCGTTGCTTTGTGTCTGAAAAGCAAAGTGAATGGGCAGATCTGTTACCCTGGGCTGAGGTTGCTTTAAACAACTCAGTGAGTGAAACCACAGGTCACTCACCTTTCCATACAGTTTATGGTTGTGATCCTCCCATGCTCCCCTCTGCATTCCAAGTTACTGCTTTACCAGCCTTGGACGAACATCTGCATTCTCTGAAAGGGACATGGGAGAAGGTTAAAGAAATCATGGAGGCCATCATCCAAAAACTAAAAACAGACAGATGCAGAGGTCCTGCACCGGTATATACGGTTGGGGACAAAGTATGGCTGTCTACCAGAAACATTAAAATGTTAGTGTCTTCAATGAAGATGGCTCCCAGATACACTATATTGCCAAAAGTATTCGCTCACCTGCCTTGACTCGCATATGAATTTAAGTGACATCCCATTCCTAATCCATAGGGTTCAATATGACGTTGGTCCACCCTTTGCAGGTATAACAGCTTCAACTCTTCTGGGAAGGCTGCCAACAAGGTTTAGGAGTGTGTTTATGGGAATTTTTGACCATTCTTCCAGAAGCGCATTTGTGAGGTCACACACTGATGTTGGACGAGAAGGCCTGGCTCTCAGTCTCCGCTCTAATTCATCCCAAAGGTGTTCTATCGGGTTGAGGTCAGAGCTCTGTGCAGGCCAGTCAAGTTCATCCACACCAGACTCTGTCATCCATGTCCTTGTGCACCAGTGCACAAAGCAAGGTCCATAGTCATGTTGGAAGAGGAAGGGGCCAGCTCCAAACTGTTCCCACAAAGTTGGGAGCATGGAATTGTCCAAAATGTCTTGGTATGCTGAAGCATTCAGAGTTCCTTTCACTGGAACTAAGGGGCCAAGCCCTGCTCCTGAAAAACAACCCCATATCATAATCCCCCCTCCACCAAACTTTACACTTGGCACAATGCAGTCAGACAAGTACCGTTCTCCTGGCAACCGCCAAACCCAGACTCGTCCATCAGATTGCCAGATGGAGAAGCGCGATTCGCCACTCCAGAGAACGTGTCTCCACTGCACTAGAGTCCAGTGGTGGCGTGCTTTACACCACTGCATCCGACGCTTTGCATTGCACTTGGTGATGTATGGCTTGGATGCAGCTGCTCGGCCATGGAAACCCATTCCATGAAGCTCTCTGCGCACTGTTCTTGAGCTAATCTGAAGGCCACATGAAGTTTGGAGGTCTGTAGCGATTGCCTCTGCAGAAAGTTGGCAACCTCTTCGCACTATGCGCCTCAGCATCCGCTGACCCCGCTCCGTCAGTTTACGTAGCCTACCACTTCTTGGTTGAGTTGCGGTCATTCCCAAACACTTCTACGTTCTTATAATACAGCTGACAGTTGACTGGAATATTTAGAAGCGAGGAAATTTCACGACTGGATTTGTTGCACAGGTGGCATCCTATCACAGTTCCACAATGGAATTCACTGAGCTCCTGAGAGCGACCCATTCTTTCACAAATGTTTGTAAGAACAGTCTGCATGCCTAGGTGCTTGATTTTATATACCTTTGGCCATGGGAGTGATTGGAACACCTGATTCTGATTATTTGGATGGGTGAGTGAATATATTTGGCAATATAGTGTATATTGGTCCTTTATAAGGTGTTAAGGCACATTAACCCTGTATCTTCTGCTTTGGCATTGCCCCCATATCTACGTATCCACAAAGTTTTTCATGTCAGCCTCCTGAAATCTCTTACCTGTAATAGGTACACCAGAGTCACTGCTCCTCCTCCGCCTATCAAGTCCCAGGGTGAGGAGGAGGAGTACGAGATCCGTGCCATCCTGAGGTCCCGTGTGGTTAGAGGTGTCCTCCAATACCTGGTGGATTGAGAGGGTTATGGTCCTGAGGATCATTCTTGGCTGCCAGCCTGCGAGATCCAGGCGCCTCGTCTGGTTCACCAATTCCATGCGGCTCATCCTTTGGCACCTGGGGGTCGTTCTGAGTCTGACCGTAGAGGGGGGGGGTTCTGTTACGTCCTCAGCCTCTGCTGTGCTCCCTGGGGGGTCTGGGCATGGTTCTGTGCCACTGGCTGGTCAAGTGCCAGCACATTGTGATGGCCGATCGGTGTCTGAGGGGGCAAGGCCTGGCGTGGTCATGAGGAGCCGCCGGGTTTAAAGCAGAGCGCGAGGAGTTGCCTCATCGCCCTGACGTGGAGTTTAGTTCCCGCATCGCCTGCTATTGCTATCCGTGTGTTTCCAGTTGCCGACCCGTTTAGTCTACAAATCCTGCTCCTGTTTTTGACCCGGCTTGTCTTTGACCATTCTTTCGTTTATCCCATATCGGTTCATATTGCTGTACTTTGTTTAACCCTTTGTATGCCACTGGGGTTTGGGCCCGCCACCTTGGTATATACCCCTTTCGTTCTGGGGTAATATCTTCAGCCTTATAGGGGTTGTGTTCGAGACCTAAGGTTTCTGAATTTGTGTTAAGCTGTCTTTACGTGAGATTAGGGAAAGATACAGTAGGTACAGCTTGTTCTCTACTACGTATTATTATTGTAATACTTACGCCAAAGTGTAACCCGATTATTATCAGCTCGATACTATCACGTGTGTCAGACTCTGGTTATATCAAGGTACCGCAAACCCAGTTGGGTTTATCCAAAAACGTGTTATCTGTCAATTCTGTGACTGTCAGAGAAACCTGCTGGGAGACCAGCTTGAGAAATATACTCCGGTATTGAAGTCATCTGTATTGGTGAAAGTCTCTGTATGCGTACGAAGTTGTCTTTTGGTCTTGAAACCATCTGAGCTTAGTTGCAAATCAGTTGTGCTTTTATACTCCTGGGCTTTGGAGTATAAATCTGTGATTACCGAGTGTTATGTAACCGTCAAGCAGATATTTCTGTCCATTAAGATCACTACTCCGCTACTCTTGTGTGAGCGCTACAGCGCCCGTTACAGATAAGATGAGTGGGATCTGTGTGTGTGCAGTGGGTAAATGGGGTGTCCGGCCATACATTTCAATATTAACTTAAACTGGACAGGCTTTCAGTAAAATACTAAATTATTCATTGGAAAGTGGTCACATGGCTTTAAATAAAAGTATCGGTACTTCTACTTGATCTTAAAAAAGTGGTATCGGTGCAACCCTATTAAATACACACAGGGTTAATCAAAGAGCAACGGAATGTCGGTGCTCTTTCATTCACTGCACATCGGGGAATCAAATTCCCTGACCCTGCTGTGAATTCAGCATTCACTGCAGGGTCTCTGAACGCATCCAAAAAACATTGGATCCGAGAAAACCGCCGACCAGCCACTGGAAAAAGCCGACAGATGGGTCATTCCCTGGACTTCATATGTAAATTTCAGACATTTTCGCTCAGTAGTTTCTTTGCAAACAGCGTTTCACTTTTCAAACATTCATACAAACTGTTTTTCTAATTTATTCACTGCCCTCTGTCTGCGGTCTCGGCTTTCTCCAGCGGCTTCGCTGCGTGTGATCGGCTCCTGCTCGGGTTTTTCCTGTGGTGTTCGGTGGGTTAATCCAGATGTTTTTGAGGGTTTCCGGTGTGCATTCGTTGGGTTTTGCGGTTCGTTTTCGTCGGGTTTGCGGCAGCTTTTCCCTGCAATTCGGGGGCCCTGTGGTGTTTCCTGAATACACCGCAGGGTCACCGAAATGGTATCGGCAAAAGGAACCGAATTGAAGAGAACGAAAAGTCACCGAACGTGCGGTGACTTTTCGAATCTCTTTGAATAACCCTGTTAGTGTTTAGCTCAGGTTATAGTGGACAAAGCAAAAGGTGGTAGGGGGTCTTACAGTGGTTTGAGCCAGCCCTTCACACGAGAGCTGCCGTCATTACGGCTTACCGTTAGGCACCACTTCCAAAGTTGCAATGTTATATTTGAGCTGTAAAAAGGTAAATGGTTAGCTGGCATATTTAATATCTGTATATGTAAAAAATACAAACGTATTTCTAGGGAGCGCAGACAGAGTATATGAGTAAAGTTTCTTGCACAAAACGGATTGCAGGATATTTTGCTGAATCCAATGTTTCCACTATAAGAAAAGATAAAGGACAATCGTGCAATACTGTATATATATGGAATTAATTAAGGGAAGAGTAGGAGGAAACCACTCACAAACGGGGAACCAATAGGTTCGTGTGAAGCGCGGATAAGCCTCTATGGGTAGCGAAGGAAACGCGTCTCGGATTTTACTCTTTCTTGGATTTTATTTTGTTTATTTTAACCCTTTGTTAGATTGCTTATTTTAACCCTTTGTTAGATTGTTTTTCAATAATAAACCCCCTTTTATTTTATTTTTTGGAAGCAGACTTTTTTATTTCATTTTAAACAGCCCATTTGTTCCAGCTAACCGAAACGCATCATCATCGCACTATTATCGACCTAAGGGTAGGACCCCCCACGGAGAAAGTGGTCCTCTGCCTGAATACTGAGCCACTCGTTGGGAGGCTCAGTAACACGTGAGTAATTCCAACTCAGAATATTTACCAGTGCATATATCAACGGTATCACGCTATGTATGCCTTTCTACTTTGAGGTTACCACATTTGTGAAATTTTGAACACGGAACCATCTATCGACTTTGAGGTCCATCTGATGGGAGAAGCCCCCCATAGAGGCTTATCCGCGCTTCACACGAACCTATTGGTTCCCCGTTTGTGAGTGGTTTCCTCCTACTCTTCCCTTAATTAATTCCATATATATACAGTATTGCACGATTGTCCTTTATCTTTTCTTATAGTGGAAACATTGGATTCAGCAAAATATCCTGCAATCTGTTTTGTGCAAGAAACTTTACTCATATACTCTGTCTGCGCTCCCTAGAAATACGTTTGTATTTTTTACATATATGGTTTATAAGGGTGAGGGACACACCTTGTGGTGAGCTGCATGATCATATAACTTTCTCTATACACCAACTCTGATATACAATTATATAGCGCCGAGCACTGTAACATCTAAGGTGTTATATACATATTTAATATCTGACTGCACTTCCCAAATGCTGCCGTGTGATACATATGAAATTAAGCCGGTGCAACGAAACTCACAGTAATGTATGAGCGGATCACAGAGCTCCACAGCAATAAAACTCAGTCACATACACCGTACATTACTGTGAGTTTTATTGCTGTGGGGCACTGATACGCTCATACACATCGCACATTACTGTGGGTTTTATTGCTGTGGAGCTCTGTGATACACATCACAGATCACAGTGCTTCACAGCAATAAGACTCACAGTATTGTGCATTGTATGCGAGCGTGAGGTTTATTGCTGTGGAGCTCTGTTATACGCTCATACACAATGCAAATTACTGTGAGTTTTATTGCTGTGGATTCTGTGATATGCTCACACACATACACATTACTGTGAGTTTTGTTGCTGTGGAGCTCTAATGTGCAGTATCTTTTAATGTGATAGGCAGTTTCTCACATTTGCCACAGGGACTTTCTGTGCCGTGGCGCAGCCTTAGCTGCAGTGACTTGGTGATGGCTGCTGCAGCAGAGCGGTGCCCATCTGTAAATCTGGAGGGGGCACAATGGCTTCCCCGATTCGCTGCTGGGTCCAAGTGGATTTTCTTCACACAAATTTCAAAAAGGTTATTTTAAGGAGTTCAGAAATAATTTCTTTGCAACACCCACATGTACATTGTTGTGCTATTGTAGGGGGTGGAATTTTTTATGGGTGTGGCTTTCTGGGGTGCAGAACAAGGGGGCCCGTGATCTCCTATTGCCCGGGGGCCCCATTAGTTGTCAGTCCGCCCCTGACTGTGGCTGGGGTATTAACTATCTTGCAAGAAGCAAAATAGTTTTGCTGACAGTATTCATAATGTGCCTTGTAGCATGTTAAAATGTTGCTGATGCTCTAGTGAAGCAGCCTGTTAGGACGTGTAATAATATATCGATAGCTGGCACATCATAATAGACAAGCACATATTTTGTAATGCACATAGAAAATAATAAATAGAAACAAAAAAAGCTCACTTATTTTTAGTAGAGCTCCAACGAAGACTTCCACTTTGAAACTCGATACAAAAGAGGGGAACAAGAAGAATCTGTAACATAAGAAACTATCTAGGAAGATTTAACAATTTTGTAATTTAATAATAAACATGATATAGTGGTATCCTACCACATAACTAATTAACCATATCCCTATAAAAGAAGTCCGGAAGCAGTCCCTTCTTAATCTGTTAGTGACATGTGGCTTGCAAGGGAAGTGAATAATTAGCATATCCTGCAGCATTCTGAATTCCTAAGATAAACAAGGAGCCCATAGACAGGGTAGATACATTTGTAAACAAGCACATTCTATGGAAACGTGCTCATTTGAAAAACTGCAATTGGATGTTACAACTTTAAAACAGAATTGTCAAATCTATTTTTTTTAACCAATACACTGAACATAAAACTTGTCAGGATCAGTACCAGAGAGGTACTGGCCTTGCTGGTATGAGTCCAGTATGCAGTGATTTCTATGAATACACACACACACTTGAGGGAAAGTGTGGAGGCAGAAGCAGGGGAACCAGCAAGCTGTGATGAATGATAGGCAGGGTCTGAAGACAGGGCCGGACTGGGAATAAAAAGCAGCACTGGAATTTTTTTTAGTCCAGCCCTTTATGGAGTGCAAACAAAAAGGATACGTATCAGTGTTGCACAGCAATAAAACGTACGCTTATACACACTACATATTACTGTGTGTTTTATTGCTGTGGCACTTTGTGATACACACTGCACATTATTGTGAGCTGTATTGCTGTGGAGCTCCGTGATAGAGTGTATCACTGAGCGCCACAGCTATAAAACGCACAATAATTTGTAGTGTGTATGAACGTATCACTGAACTCCACAGCAATAAAACTCACTATAATGTGTAGTGTGTATGAACGTATCACTGAGCTCCACAGCAATAAAGCGCACAGTAATGTGCGCTGTGTATCAGCATGAGTTTTATTGCTGTGGAGCTCTGTGATTCACTCATACACACTGCATATTACTGTATCACAGAGCTCCACAGCAATGAAACTCATGCTCATACCCACTGTACATTACTGTGAGATTTATTGCTGTGGCGTTCAGTGATACGCTCATACACACTGCACATTACTGTGAGTTTTATTGCTGTGGACCTCTGATACACCCATACACACCGCATATTACTGTGTCAGAGCTCCACAGCAATAAAGCTCACAGTAATGTGCGCTGTGAATGTAGCAGCGCTCCACAGTAATAAAGCTCACAGTAATGTGCAGTGTATGAGTGTATCACAGAGCTCTACAGCACTAAAACTCACAGCAATGTGTATTGTGTATGTGCACATCACAGAGCTCCAATAAAACACAGTAATATGTGGTGTGTATGAGTTTTATTGCTGTGCAGCTCTGTGATGCAGTAATATGCGGTGTGTGAACATATCACAGAGCTGCACAACAATAAAACACAGAAATATGCGATGTGTATGGCCGTATCACATGTAGACAAACATTTTTGTAGGGGTTTGCAGGCAGTATATATAATGCCTGTGTATCTAAAGTCCGGCGAGCTCTACTTAATAACCATCTATAAATGCCTGCAAAACCTCTACAATTATATGTGTTTATTTCTATATAATGCCCCTCTATTTGCATAGAGGGGCATTATATAGAAATAAACACTAGGGATGTGTGTTACGAAATTTCCCGATTCGTGCATTCGGATTCGGCCGATTTTCCGAAAATTTTCGAATCCGAAAATGGCAGATCCGAACGAATTTTCGTGCCAAAACGAAAACATTTCGAATGAACTAGAAATGTGTAAAATCGAAATTCATTTTCGTTCCATTCGTGATTTCGGCTCCATTCCTGATTTCGGTAATTTCGGACATCGTATTTATATCGCTGATTCTGTAATTAAATTTTGTATCATTCCCATCTCAATGTATCCTTCCTGGAAAACCAGAGAAATCTCAATGTATCCTTCTTGTAAAACCAGAGAAATCTCAATGTATCCTTCTTGGAAAACAAGAGAAATCTCAATGTATCCTTCTTGGAAAACCAGAGAAATCTCAATGTATCCTTCTTGTAAAACCAGAGAAATCTCAATGTATCCTTCTTGTAAAACCAGAGAAATCTCAATGTATCCTTCTTGTAAAACCAGAGAAATCTCAATGTATCCTTCTTGTAAAACCAGAGAAATCTCAATGTATCCTTCTTGTAAAACCAGAGAAATCTCAATGTATCCTTCCTGGAAATCCAGAGAAATCTCAATGTATTCCTCTTGTAAAACATGAGAAATCTCAATGGCAGAATTATCGTATCGTATAATTATCGTATCCGAAAAACCATTAGTTTATGTCAAAACGAATAGACACTTTGAAACGAGGAGAACAGACGTTCCGAAAAACACGAAAATTTCCGAAATCACGAAATAAAAGTCGAACCGAACCGAAAAATCGGCCGAAACGAGTCGAAACGAAAATTTACAAAATCCGAAGGAACCGAACCGAAAAAAAAATTGGTGCACAAGTCTAGTAAACACACACACAATTGTATAGATTTTGCGGGCATTTATAGGTGGTTATTAATTAGAGCCAGGCAGACCACACACACAAACTTTTAGAATTTCTCACCCTGTACTGGTGGACGTCTTGCAGCCGGGACACAGGAAAGAGCAAAGCAGCCTCCTGCTTCTATCCAGGGAGTGATCACTGACCCCGAACTCTCAATGGGCACAGTCTCCATGACCATAGCAGACAGGCTGGGACCTCTGACAGCAGCGCAGGAGCGGATGGGAAGGGGTGCCCGTTTGAGGAGGAAAAAACAACCCTGCTCCTCTGTCGTCCTGCTCCGGTTTGCCAGACGCTGCCCCGTTTAAAAATAAAATTTAGCAGAGAAACTAGCCGAGCACCAGGAGCCTGCAACAGCCGTTGTCTGGCCGCCTCCGATGTGTTCGACACACGCATCACATGGTATGTGAAGGGGTGGCCTCAGCCTTGTGTTCTGGGAGACATGATGCAGGGGCTGTCAAGGAAGAAACCCGCCGCGGCCAGTCACAAACCGTGTGTACCCGCACCGGCCCTAGCAACCCGCGAGCTCTCAATTTTAATGCAAAAGCAGTCCAAAGATCAAGCAGCCTACCAGGATTCATCCCGGTAGGCCAGTCCGGCCCTGTCTGAAGAGGGCTGCAGTGGCGGCTCTCTAATTCGGCCGATAAGGCAGTCGAAGGCCTCGCGGCATGGGCGTCCGCAGAAATATTTCCGGGGGGGGGGGGCAAAATTTTAATGGCATCCATATTCTGCCGTTTTGACAATGTCACGAAGGGGACAGTCATAAAATAAAGCGTATTAATACAAAGGCTGCGAAACATGATGCAAGTCTAATAGAAGAATAAAAGGTGTAAGCGTCTGATCAGAGTGTTGCATTTTCTAGTCTGTTAATGCCATTCAATGCACCACACCCAGGATCAAGACACTAAGGAAAGTGTTTTATAAGGCCATCTCTGTATACACAAACCATGACCCCCACACAGAAATATATACATACATACACACATACACATCTCCTCAAGCCGCTCTTAGATTGTATGCGCTTGAGCAGAGTCCCCTCATCTCTTAGATTGTAAGCTCTGGAGCAGTGTCCTTTCTCTTAGATTGTAAACTCTGGAGCAGTGTCCTAAGAGGGGATCCTGCTCCAGGGCCTACAATCTAAGAGGAGAAATATTGTAAGCTCTGGAGCAGGGTCCTTTCTCCTCTTAGATTGTAGGCCCTGGAGCAGAATCCCCTAAGAGGAGAGGGGACCCTGCTCCAGAGTTTACAATCTAAGAGAAAGGACCCTGCTCCAGAACTTACAATCTTTCTCCTCTTAGCAGGGTCCCCTCTACTCTTAGATTGTAAACTCTCATAAATAAAGACACTGGCATCAAGCTTAATAAAAACGTATTTTTATTTGACAATCATTACCTTTTTTCCTGTGGCCCATAGTAGCAGCTGCATCTCAGCCCTGCCTCTCCCAGCATGCAAAGTGAGGGAGAGCACGTGGTAGGGATGTGACGCTGGTGAAGCCTAGTGGAGAGTCCAGGAACTGCAGCGTGCAGTGAAAAAAATATCATAATTTAAGCCTGTTGATCGGGGGGGGAGTGCCCCCCCTTGCCCTATGCTGTGGACGCCCATGCCTCGCGGCCACCTAATCGTCCACTCTGGCGGCAGCTGTGGTTTAGAAGTCACTGCGGCCCACCGAAGAATCTAAGATGGCGGTCAGCAGTGGCAGCTCTTTAATTAGGCAGCCGCCTAAGGCCTCGCACTTATTGGGCCTCGCAAGGGTGCGGCCGCTTAATTTGCATAATCACTTGCAGGCTGGCTGCATCTCTGTTCGGATATACCAGCCGCCGCCAGCAGCACTTTTTTTCTTGGATTTCCCCGCGGCCCCCTCTGATGACGTCAGGCATCGCAGGACACGTGTTTGGAATGGGTGGATGGTGTGGACAGCTCTCTTCCGGCCGCACCCTGCCTGCTCTGCACCACCAGAGGCCTGTTCAATACCTCAGCCGCTGCAAGTGCTAAGTTAGCAACTTCCATTGAACGCCGTTCAACCGCTCAGCGCTCAGCAGTGCTAACCTAGCACTTGCAGCGACCCGAGGAGATGCTGAGTGTGACGTTTTAAAGATGGCCGCCGCATGAAGCAAGTAACAATGCCCTACAGCAAGATGGCCGCCGCCTCGAAGCAAGTAATAATTCCGTACAGCAATGTTAATTTTGAGGTTTTTGTTCACCAAAGCACAAAATATTTATTTATTATTTCCCCCTGCACATAGACATATATTACAGTTCAATTTATATATTGTTTCAGAAGTAAACATAACATTTATTCATTAAAAACTATCATTTGTGGTGTGTGCAAACAAAACGGAATTGTGCTGACTGCTTCTCTTTATTATTTTTTGTCCGAGTGATCCGAAAAACCATCTGAATTTTTCATTAAGAAATCGTCGGCCATTTTGGATTCAAAATTCGCATCCAAAGGGTTCAACGACACTGCTGCAGCAAACTGAATTGCTGCGCTGCAGCAATTCAGCAGCTGCTGAGGTATTGAACAGGCCTCTGACCACACAGCAGCAGCATGCAGATGGGCTGCCTGAGCAGTGAGTCAGAGCCTGGGCCCCACTGGATGACCAGGAAGCCGGGAGAATGGATGAGACAGCGCTCCAGAGGCCCCAGGTACCCACCCAGAGGCCCCCAGACAGGAGCTGTCACCCACCCAGAGGCCCACAGGCACCAACCCAGAGGCCCCCAGGCACCCACCCAGAGGCCCCCAGACAGGAGCTGGAACCCACCAAGAGGCTCCAGGCACCCACCCAGAGGCCCCCAGGCAGGAGCTGCCACCCACCCAGAGGCCCACAGGCAGGAGCTGCCACCCACCCAGAGGCCCCAGGTACCCACCAGAGGGCCCCCCAGACAAGCGCTGGCACCCACCCAGAGGGCCCCCCCCGGCAGGTGCTGGAGCCCACCCAGAGGGCCCCCCCAGGCAGGCGCTGGAGCCCACCCAGAGGGCCCCCCAGGCAGGTGCTGGAGCCCACCCAGAGGGCTCCCCCCAGGCAGGCGCTGGAGCCCACCCAGAGGGCTCCCCCAGGCAGGCGCTGGAGCCCACCCAGAGGGCCCCCCAGGCAGGCGCTGGAGCCCACCCAGAGGCCCCCCAGGCAGGCGATGGAGCCCACCCAGAGGCCCCCCAGGCAGGCGCTGGAGCCCACCCAGAGGCCCCCAGGCAGGCGCTGGAGCCCACCCAGAGGCCCCCCCAGGCAGGCGCTGGAGCCCACCCAGAGGGCCCCCCCTGGCAGGCGCTGACGCCCACCCAGAGGGCTTCCAGACAAAAGCTGGTACCCACCCAGAGGCCCCAGGTACCCACCCAGAGACCCCCAGGCAGGCGCTGGCACCCACCCAGAAGGCCCCAGGCAGAAACTTAAAACCTTGATCAATACATCAGATTGCCAGCTTTATAGTCAAGGTTTTAATTTATTGCTCAACTTTCATCAGGATCTCTAAAGCCAACAGTCTGCTGTAGTGGAAGAGGATTGCTGCACAATATGTGAGTATTTTGCTACATCCACAGCACGTTTGGTGACGCTGTCCACCTGTTACTTTGTTTATTATTATTACTGAGTGTAGTCTTTAGTTTGAACACAAATCCCTGTTCTGTTTCTCATTCCTAATATCCCATTATTTTAGGGGCCCCTCCATATATTCAGGGTGTGCGTGTGTCTTTTTAGGGGCTCCTCCATATATTTAGGGTGTGCGGGTGTGTTTTTAGGGGTTCCTCCATATATTCAGGGTGTGCGGGTATCTTTTTAGGGGCTCCTCCATATATTCAGGGTGTGTGGGTGTCTTTTTAGGGGCTCCTCCATATATTCAGGATGTGTGGGTGTCTTTTTAGGGGTTCCTCTATATATTCAGGGTGTGTGGGTGTCTTTTTAGGGGTTCCTCCAAATATTTAGGGTGTGTGGGTGTCTTTTTAGGGGCTTTTCCATATATTCAGGGTGTGTGGGTGTCTTTTTAGGGGCTCCTCCATATATTCAGGGTGTGCGGGTGTCATTTTAGGGGCTCCTCCATATATTCAGGGTGTGCGGGTGTCTTTTTAGGGGTTCCTCCATATATTCAGGGTGTGCGGGTGTCATTTTAGGGGTTCCTCCATATATTCAGGGTGTGCGGGTGTCATTTTAGGGGTTCCTCCATATATTCAGGGTGTGCGGGTGTCTTTTTAGGGGCTCCTTCATATATTCAGGGTGTGCGGGTGTCATTTTAGGGGCTCCTCTATATGGTCGGGGTGTGTGGATGTCCTTTTTTTTAGGGGCTGCACTGGTCAGTGCTGTGTATTAACCCTGTGAATGACAATTTCTGGGGTGTGCGTTTATCTACGGACGAGAAAAAATAAAAAAAACACCTCCTCAAAAAGGCAGTTTTACATTTATTTTTGGAATGTAACTCACAACCCTAGTGTTTGTTCACTTCACCACAATAAAACTGTATAATATGTGGTGTGTATGTGTATCAGAGCTCCACAGCAATAAAACTCACTGTAATGTGGAGGGTGTATAAGACAAATCTATTTCTAAAAGCTGTGCATTCTTAGCTTTTGGGGTTTAGGCTGGTGTCAGACGAGCGTAGTGTTCACGTCCGTGATTGCGCCTAAAAGTACGTCCGTGATAGCATGACAGAAAGCCCATTGGAGCCTGACCCATGAAGTACGTCTGTACTGAACTGCGGACGCACCACGGCCGCGGCCCACGGACGCAAGGCAGGCAAGAACGTACAACTCCTAGAACGGCCGCACAAAGTGCGCTGCGTCCGCAACGTCCGCATAGCTTTGTGTGTGAGTGATGGAACGTGGTCAGACGGACTGCATTTATACGTCCAGCAATTTTCACGACAAAATGGTTTTGCTTTTTATTTTATTTTCTCTCCTAAATCCGTCAAAATATACGTCCGTGATAAACGGACTGTGTGGCCACTACTGCGTCTTCCGTACTGACGTACGTCCGTGTGCACGGACGTACAGTCCGTAGAAATCACGCTCTGTCTGATTTCTGTCTGACCCTAGCCTGAAGGTTTGTCTTAAAATATACAATTTGTACAGTTAATGTTGTACTGCATTTTATCCATAAGGGGTGTAAATAGGGGGCCACATGTTTGAGTTCCGCCTAAGGCCTCACAAAGTCTAGAGCCGCCTCTGGTGGTCGGCCCCCTCTGATGACATCAGAGAGGGCATGCCGGCTGGCCAGCAGCCCCCTCTGACGTCAGAGACGGTGTGCCAGACGTCTGCCGCCCTTCCATGCCTGCCTGCCATGTGGATCCCTCGGTCTTGGGTAAGGTCTGATCTGGGGGTCTCATATCTTTGGGGCTCTGATCTGGGGGTCTGATATATTTGGGGCTCTGATCTGGGGTCTGATATCTTTGGGGGTCTGATATCCTGGGGGGTCTGATCTGGGGTCTGATATCTTTGGGGGTCTGATCGGGGGGTCTGATATCCTGGGGGGTCTGATCTGGGCATCTCATATCTTGGGGTTCTGATCTGGGGGGGTTAGAAAGTGTGGAAGCTAAGACTGGTCCACCAGGATATAGACAGGAACTCTACATTTCCAAGAGCAGTGCTTCTCAAAGTTGTCCTCAGGACCCACTAACAGGTTAGGTTTTCCAGATATGTGAAGCACAGCACAGGTGATATGATTTGCTGCTCAGTGGTTGCAGGATTCAGTCTGCATTTCCCCAAGGTGATCTGCAATATCTGGCCTGGTTGAGGGTCTCGAGGACAGGTTTAAGAAACACTGTCCTAGAGGCCTTGTGCATATTCTGGAAGAGGTCATTGTCTGTAAAAGTGTCCAGCCATGGGGATGTGGGAGCACAGGGGGCATCATCCAGGCACTGGGACAGGTTGGTCATTGTACGGGGTCAACAGTGCGCAAAGCTGCCCTGCACGACTCCCCACAATACAGGCACAGACCAACAGCTTGCCGCGGGGCGTGCGTCTCTGTGGACAGTGGACCATGGGTTTTCCATGTCGCAGGAATGCACACCTTAGTTGAGGAGCCCCATATCATTTGCAGCAACTCCTTCATTATATCAGTCATATGGTTAAACAGCTCCTGGTAGCTTTTTCTTATTAGCTCCACCACAATGTGCAGCACTCATTTATGTTTGGGTTCATCATTCTGTCAGCAGCAGGTTCCAGGGTGGCACCGGGTTCTTGTGATATGGGCCCAATCAGCACTGGATTTATAACATGCAGAGTAGGCATGTGCCTACAGGTGCCTGCCACAACAGGGCACCTAGCAATGTTAAAAAAAAATTTTTTTTATTTTCTTTACAATCCTTTAGACCACTGTATCTCTGGAGCCCTAAGGGCTATAGGGACATATAAGGTGTAATTGAAAATAGGGATGTGCGTTTCGGGTTTCGGAATTTCGGAAATTTCACGAAATTTCCCGATTCGGGTCTTCGGATGCGGCCGAAATTCCGAAATTTTTTAGATCCGAAAAAGTCGAATCCGAAATTTTTTCCGAGCTGAATCGAAAAATTTTCGGAATTTTCGAATGGACTTGAAATGTGTCAAATCGAAATTTATGTTCCCTCTATTCATGATTTCGGTTCCATTCGGGATTTCGGTTCCATTTCGGTAATTCTGGACATACTATTATCGGTTATATCGCTGATTCTGTAAATTTTGTATTTGATGTAAATGCGTATTAATTTTTTTCGTTTCCAATGATCCGATAAGAATTTTCATAATTCTATCGGATCTGATTCGTCCGCGGGTCGCGCATGCGCGCGCGCGCGGATGTCGTAACTTTATTGAGCCGTTTTTTGACAACTTTTTTTTTGGACAAAATATTGTTATTATTATTCACCATGGCTGCAAGAGACGACGAGTGCCATTCTGACACCTCCGCATCATCTCTCCATGATGAACCACCACCCAGAAAGAAACGGGCCAGCAATATGGCGTTTGAGGAGATGCTCGAGCTGGTCCGGATCTTTGATCGTAAGGATTACGATTGCTGTAAGGGACCTTACGGCAGGAAGAAGAACGCTCGAAAAGATCGTATCCTTGACAAGCTACGCACCACCATTTTCGAGTTGTTCAGGAAGGACAGGACGAAGGACCAGCTCCGGAAACGCTGGTCTGATCTGAAGGTACGCGAGCAGGAGCAGCTGAGGCACATCTGTCGCGTCATAGCGAAACGTAAGTGTCATGTTATATTGTAAAGCGCTGCACAAACTGTTGGTGCTATATAAATCCTGTATAATAATAATAATGTGCTTGCCTGTGCTAATGTGCACAGAAATACGCTGATTTATCTAGTCCTTTTTTCATGCAATGTGATTGTGTATAGCTTTGCGTTTTCACGACTCGTCATACATGCATTTTTGCCATAGCTCTTCTTTTTTGTGATTTTACGTATTCGTGAAAATTGTGACATTTGATGTATGTAGATGAAGTTACAATGCTGGATTTCTTTTGGCACTGTGTGTACTGTAGTGTGCTGGGGGGGGGAGGTTGTTGTGACTGAGTGATGCATACGAGATGACCCGCAGCTTGCCCAATATTGGCTCCCACCTGCGCATCAATAAAAATCTCTGCGTCTCTGCTAAGTGATAGGATGGGACATGTAGTTCTTCTGAAAGTGCATCCAAACAGAGCCGCCTTCAATACATCCTCAGCAGCTGCTGAATTGTTGCAGCGCAGCAATTCAGTTTGCTGCAGCAGTGTCATTGAATGCTTTAGATGCAAATTTCAAAACAAAATGATGGATTTCTGTTGTTGTTTCTGCAATATCCAGTTTTATTATTAGCAGAAACTGAAAGTGAAACTGAGGCTGAGACCTTCTATAAAATAAATAAAAGCAGTCAGCACAATGCGTTTTGTACGCACACAACACAAATAATAGTTTTTATTGAATAAACGTAATGTTTACTTCTGAAAAAAATATATAATTGAACGGTAATATATGTCTATGTGCAGAGGAAATAAATAAATATTTTGTGACTTTAGAACTATGAGATGGGAGTAGTGGTGGGTCAAGCTGGTAGTGGGGTAGTGGAGGGGTGTCGCAATACTTTCGGCAATATAGTGTATAGATATACCATTTTTTCCAGTCTGCATTATTTACGTGTTATTTTTTGGATTTGGCAGAAGACAGGAAGAAGGCGGCATCTGCCCCGGCGGGAACCAGTGCCCCAGTGGAGGAGGAGGAGGAGGAGCCACGGGCGTCCACCAGCGCTGGTATATACTGTTTTATTTTGCAACGACTTTTGGTCAAAAACAGAAACATTTTTTGTTTACTGTATTTTAATTTAATTTTTTTATGTATAGCACAAGAGGAGCAGGAGGAGGAAGAGGAAGAGGAGGAGGAGGAGCAGGAGGAGGGCGAAGGAGAGAGGGAGCCGGAGCAGCAGGAGGCCGCTAGTCCAGGCTTTTTTTTTTTTTTTACTGTCGTATTTTGCATCGACTTTTGTTCAAAAATAAATCAGTTTTGTTGTTTACTGTATTTTTCATTTCTTTAATTCCTTATATATAGCACTGGATATGCAGACGGTGGTGGTGGGGGAGGAGTCGGCGCCTCAGGAGGCCGCCAGCACTGGTATATACTACCGTTATATTTTTTCAAGACTTTCAGTCAAAAATAGAAACCTGCTTTACTTACTGTATTTTCCTTCTTTCATTTATTGGATATATAGAAGGAGAAGCCAGACGCCGACGGGAGGCGATCGGTGAGCTTCGCCTGGCAGTTACCTCCATCGACGCCATACAGGAACTGCTCCAGGAACTGCGGGAGCACATAAACAGTGCCGCAGACCTCCTGGAGCAGCAGTGAGACCAGTGGCAGCCTCCTCCCGAATGTCACCAGAATGTGCCTCAGCTGCTCCTGCTCGCGTGCCTTGAGGTCGGACCAGCGTTTTCGGAGATGGTCCTTCGTCCGGTCCTTCCCGAACAGCTCCAGGATGGTGGTGCGTAGCTTTCAAGGATACGATCCTTGCGGGTGTTATTCTTCCTGCCGTAAGGGCCCTTACAGCAATCATAATCTTTGCAATCCAAGATGCGGACCAGCTCCAACATCTCCTCAAATGCCAGTAACTGTTGGGCAGTTTGCCATCCTTGGCATGTTCCCTTCCCTATTCATATTATATATCCCGTTCATATGTTGTAAATAAATTTTCTATTTTTTCACTATTTTCCTGTTTGTGTGCGTTGCTTTTCCTTACTTAATAAGTTAATATGTATTGCTTGGTTTCCACACTGTTAAAATTATATGTACATAAATGTATTGACATTTCTATGGACCCTTTGTCATAAATTTGTCAACATATTTTGGGCCATGAATGTGACTGCACATTCTACACTTCCTGCCTGGCCAAAAAATGTCACACACTAACACAACCTTGTTGTACTGCCTTGAGATTTGATTACCGACGTGGCCTGGTGTTTGTTAAGCTTAGGCGATGTCACAACAACACGGATTTTTGTCCACAGTCACATTCATTGTATAACCAAGAATTTTCAAAAAATATTGATGGCAGCACTGCGTGAAGTCTTCTCCGACACAACCCAAAGATCCTTAGTGCGGCTCAGGTCTAGTTTATTTGTCCCTGTTTGCAGCTTCACACAACACCTCCTCCCAGCTATGAGCTCTCTCTCTCCACCGCTGCCCGCTAAGACGCTGCCCGCCAACATGGTCACGTCTTTGCAGGAAGACAACAGCGTGGGGAACAGCAGCTGCTGACAGTCCCAAGACCTCGTCACAATGACGTCAGTTCTGGAGTTAACCCCTAACTGTGACCAATGGTGGAGATAGGGGTTCCAATGAACCCCCTATCTCCCGATCCGCGGCAGCTATCGGTTGGTTAATGTTTGGTATCTTTGGATCGACCAGAGCATGGCCTTTCCAACAATACCAAACATGACAATGTTAAAAAATTTAAAAAATTTAAATATAAAAAAAAAAATACTGGTTTTTTGTTTTGTTTTGTTAATACAGCAATATTGTTGCCATTTCAATTATAATGTGAACAATGATGCTGCACTAAGGATTTTTGTATGGGGTGCGTTTGTTAAAAATAGTGTAATTGTCACCCAAAAAAATATAACAAGTCCCCTTTTCAATTTTTTTTAACAAACGCAACTCATAAAATATAACCGCAAACACTCGCATGTTAAAATGTGAAAAAAACACTTTACACCTTGTAAAACAAACATTGAAAATTCTAATTTTATTGCATTTTTTGTTATAATATACAGACAGGACATGACGCATACATATGATAATGATATATTATGAATCATCTGCCGAGTCTGCCGGAAAGAACGATATATAACATGTCTGGGTCATATTATAAAAGAAGGCTTCAAAACGCGTTTAAACAAGAGGAGCGAAACTGTTAAAAATTAGCTCAGCAGCAGACCGCAGTGAGGAACACAGGCGTGAAGGGAAGCCGTGAAATGCCTCAGCAGCGAAAAGGGTTAATTTATATTTTTATCTGTTTTAAATCATTTTATTTTATTATTTTTTTTTCATTTCAGATCATTTTGATCAACTATTTTTCCGTTTTAAAACATTTTTGTTCTGGTTTTTATTTTTAAAGTCAGACCATTCGGGTCAGTTTACCGTTTTTTAAATCGTTTTGTTCTTTTTTTTTTGTTCCTTGGCTTTCATACCATTTTTTTAATGTGATTAAATAAAGTTGTGAAATGTATATTCATAAGAAAAAAAGGATCTTTATTTAATAAATAAAAAAAAAACACGATAGAATCGCCAGAATTATCGTATCGACAGAATGAATTATCGGATCCGAAAAACAAACAAAAATTTATTATAAAAAAATATATAAAGTATAAAAAAGTAAACCATAGTAGTTTACGTCAAAACGAATAGAGTTAGACACTTTGAAACGAGGAGAACAGACGTTCGGAAAAAAATGAAAATTTCCGAAATCACGAAAAGTCGATACAAAAAAAACAGCAAAGCGACCCGAAAATACGAAAAATGGTCGATATTCAAAAAAAAATGTACACGAAAAACGAGCCGAACCAAACCGAATCGAAACAGAAATCGGTCGAAACGAGCCGAATCAAAAATTTTAAACATCAGAACAAATTGAACCGAATCGAACCGAAAAAAAAAATCGGTGCACAAGCCGATTTAATATCTGACATCCCGATGTGAAACATCGGGACTTTTGCATTAGATTTCGACCATTTTTATTTTTTTAACTTTTGGATAGTCGAAAATCGAAATCTATCCAAAAAGTCCCAATGTTTCACATCATTCTGAACTTTGTTTGGATAGAGTAAGTCCGTGGGCGTGCGGCCGTTAAATGTATATACGAGTGGCGTCGCTACGTGGGGGCGGGGGGTGCAGCCCGCACCAAGTGACACCCGCCTTTAGGGTGACACCGTCACCCTAAGGGCGGGTGTCTCACCCTCCGCCGCGTTTTTCGCTCCCTGCGAGCGTCCGAAGCATGCAGCTTCGGCGCTCGCCTGGAGGAAACACGTCACCAGCCAATCGCAGCTGGTCACGTGGCTCCCCCTGGCGAGCGCCCAAGCTGCGTGCCGCCGGACGCTCTGAGGGAGCGAAAAAGGCGGCGGAGGTGAGCTGGGGCCATTATCATGAGGTGCTGGAGCATTCCATGTGCTGGGGCAAATCCATGAGGAGCTGGGGCATATCCATGAGGAGCTGGGGCATATCCATGAGGAGCTGGGGCATATCCATGAGGTGCTGGGGCATATCCACGAGGAGCTGGGGCATATCCACGAGGAGCTGGGGCAAATCCATGTGTGAGCTGGGGCATGTCTACGAGGAGCTGGGGCATGTCTACGAGGAGCTGGGGCATGTCCACGAGGAGCTGGGGCATGTCCACGAGGAGCTGGGGCAATATCCACGAGGAGCTGGGGCATATCCATGAGGATGTCGGCCAAGCTTCCGGGAACTCCCCCTGAGGACTGGCGTCATCGTGCATAGCACGATGACGCCAGTCCTGGAGTTAACCCCTAGCTGCCACCAATGGTGGAGATAGTGGGTTCCAATGAACCCCCTATCTCCCGATCCGTGGCAGCTAGGGGTTAAAGTTTGGTATTGTTGGATCGGCCAGAGCATGGCCGTTCCAACGATACCAAACACGAATGTGAAAAACGTTTGTAAAAAAATTAAAAATAAAAAAATATTTTAAAAAAATTATAAAAAAAAATAAACAATTTTTTTTTCTTTTTTTTGGTTTGTTAATGCAGCAATATTGTTCCCATTTCAATTATAATGTGAACAATGATGCTGCACTAACGATTTTTGTATGCGGTGCGTTTGTTAAAAATTTTGTAATTTTCCCCAAAAAAAAATGTAACGAGACCCCATCTCTAATTTTTTTAACAAGCGCACCCCATACAAAATATAACCGCAATTGCTCGTATGTTAAAATGTGAGAAAAAAACACTTTACACGTTGTAAATTATTGAAAAATCATATTTTATTGCATTTTTTGTTATAATATACAGACAGGTCATGACGTATACATATAATAATGACATATTATGAATCTGCCGAGTCTGACGGAAAGAACGATATATCATATGCCTGGGTCATATACTAAAATAAGCCTTCAAAACACGTTTAAACATGATGAGCAAAACCGGTAAAAATGAGCTCAGCACAGAGGCGGGAAAAGCCTCAGCAGCGAAAGGGTTAATTAAAAAAACACGATAGAATCGCCAGAATTATCGTATCGACAGAATGAATTATCGGATCCGAAAAACAAACCAAAAATTTATTATAAAAAATATATAAAGTAGTATTAAAAAAGTAAACCATAGTAGTTTTCATCAAAACGAATAGAGTTAGACAGCTTTGAAACGAGAACAGACGTTCCGAAAAAACGAAAAGTTCCGAAAAACGAAAAATGGGCGATATGCCGAAAACCATGTACAATTCCGAAAAACGAAAATTTCCCGAACTCACGAAAAGTCGATACAAAAAACGAGTATAGTGACACGAAAATACGAAAAATGGTCGATATTCCGAAAAATAAATGTACCCGAAAAACGAATCAAACCGAACCGAATCGAAACAGAAAGTGGTCGAAAATAGCCGAATCGAAAAGTTTAAAAATTTGAAAAATCGAATCGAACCGAAAAAAAAATATCGGTGCACATCCCTAATTGAAAAGGCCAGATTATTAAATAATAGGATACATGTATGTAAAAATAAAATAACAAAGAAAATAATATGGCAGGTTCTGGCAGCTGCAACATGTTAGGTCCTCCTTGCTGCAATCAGTCAGGTCCTTGCAACGTCAGCTTACTAGGTCCTGGCAGCTGCAGCATGTCAGGTCCAAAGAGGTGCAGCTGGTCAGGTCTTTACAGTCATGGCTGGTCCGTGCATGATTTGATGTGTAGCAATGTGCAGTGTGTATTAGCAAATCACAAAATCTACAGTATTAACACAGTATGAGCGTGTATGAGCGTTTTGCAGAAGTAAAAGTAATAAAACTCAGGGTTATTCAAAGAGAATCGAAAAGTCACCGCACGTTCGGTGACTTTTCGTTCTCTTCCATTCGGTGCGATTCGGCGATCCTATTTCGACAACCCTGTGGTGTATTCAGCAAGTACCACAAGGCCGTTGTAGTGCAGGGAAAAGCCACTGCAAACCTGCTGAAGACTCACCGCAACACCTGGCGAACGTTCACCGAAACCCACAAAAACATCTGGATTAAGCCCTCCAAACACGCCAGAGAAAGCTAACTAGCCTCCAATCACAGCGCAGAGCAGCTGCCGCAAAAACCCGACACGTAGACGGAGGTGAAAATAAAAACCAAAACCGTACGCTTGAAAGTTTGAAATTTCAAACGCTGTTTGCAAAAAAACTACTGAACGAAAATGCCTGGAATTTACATATAAGATCCAATGAATGATAATAAACGAAGAAAAGAAAGAAAACGGAAAAAAAAAAAATCGCAAAAAATGCCTAAAAGATCCTAAAAAAATCTATAGAATTTTTTTTACGGCAGAATATTATAATCTACGGTTTATTAGATATTGGCTTAAAACAGGAATATTTTTAATATTGAAGCCTATGGGAGTAAATTTTCCCCATACGGTGCATTTTCAAGGACATTCAGCTATTCAAAAAGCAGGCACTTTGCCACGTTTTGGTGAATTGACAGCAAATACAGTGCCTGTTCGATGGCAGCAAAATCCCCATAGAGAAGCAATGGTTAATCTATTCACAGAACACCGAACAGCAGAGAAATGTCAGTGAAATTCCCTGCTGTTCGTTGGTTTGATTCGGCATGTTTATTCAGGTGAATCCCATAGGTTTCAATGTTAAAAATATTCCTGTTTTTATCCAATATCTAATAAACCGTTTATTCTTTCAATCTGCAGCAAAAATTCTATTTAATTATTCTTTTTTAGAATCTTTTAGGCAAAACTTTTTTCAGATTTTTTCTTTTAATAGCTTTTTTTTCTGTAACAGACCCTTTTATTATCATGCATAGGACCTTATATGTTAATTCCAGACATTTTAGTTCTGTAGTTTATTAGCAAACAGTGTTTAAATTTTTACACTTTCAATTGTTTCTTTATTTTACCCCGTTCGTCGGCTTGTTGGCCTTTTCCAGCGGCTGGTCGGCACTGTGTTCGGCGGATTTCGGCTTTTTCCGGACGTGCTCGGTGTGTTTTTGAGGCGGTTCCACGTGGTCCAATACTTCGGATCGTATCGGCTGCGTTTTCCGGTGGATTTTGTTTTTTTCTCAGCAGATAATCAGCGGTTTTGTGGCAGATTTTCAAATCCCTTCCCTGCACTCCAGGGACCCTGCGGTGAATGCTGAATTCACCACAGGGTAGTGAAATTGGATTTCCCAAAGTGTAGGGAGCAAGAGAGCACCGACATGTCGGCAACGTTTCAGTGCTCTGTGAATAACCCCTTTACTGCTTTTTAGATCACCCAGCACAGGGCTCCAATAAGTCTCCATTTTGTCGTATGGATTTCTAGAGAGGATACTAGCAGTGGTACATCACCACTGCTGGTATCAATGACTTGAAATAGGTCAGTGTATTAGTTACAGTTTAATTGCAACCTTACAAAGTAAAATTAACCCTCATACCACACATTAATATATTTTCTGGTGGTATCTTGTGAATTTCCATTCCCCAAGACACTGCAAATATACATAAGCCTGCCTTGTTTGGTTAGGAGGGATGTGGTATTTTGGGGGAAAAGGAACCCAATGGCACGTTACTAGGAGACCTCTCACAATTATTGATCAGATACGTAGCCGGAGACAAAGTCAGTAGCCAGATGGTCAGTCCAGGAACAAGGGAGCAGACAGGAAGCGTGGTCAGAGACAAAGCCGGAGTTGGTAGCCAGATAATCAGTCCAGGAACAAAGGCAATCAGGTTCAGAACACAGGTGATGTGATGAAGAGCAGAGGACAGGAAGCCAGGGAATCTGATGGAGAGGAGGGCAGGCAGGAAATGGAGAGAAAATAGGAACTAGGAACGCCAGGTCACATGTACCAGAGTATCTGAATAACAAGCACCGAGAAGGGGGAGTGCTTGGTATTTATAGGGAATGGTGATGGGGAAGGAGCTTCAGGTGTGGGATGGTCCTCCTCTGTGTCCAATTGGGAGGCAGGGATCACAGGCATAGTCACTTCAGAACCTGGGAACTGGTCTGGATTAATGATATCAACCTGCCCCACCACCATCATTCTAACATGGACCATAGGAATTACATCATCTTTGCGCGTCGTATGAGCATGGATTGTTTGAGAGGATGGTGGCCATCTGCGCGTGTGGTCACCCACGCCGTTGCCACAATGGAGGACAGGCCAGGTCAGTAGAGGAGGTGAGGGGACGCCCCTGGGGATGTCTGGATACAGGATGGGTGAGTCCTTGTGGATCATAACAAAGCTGCATAATTTAAAATAATGTTCATAAAAAAGAATTTGCATGTTCACGGTTTTTCTTCGCTGCTATGAGCACTAGTCGATAGGCTGGACTGTTTGGCCTATGTTTATATGGTAGCTATAGTTCCCATATTTAAACAAATGTTCTACATGGTATCAAAGGGGATATGAAAGAATTTACTGAAAGGCAAACCTAAGTTAACAGAACATATTTACATTTACTGTAACAGTCAATTTTTATTGATGTATTTTCATGTTTTATTTCATGCAATGGAATGCATTCCAACAAGTCATGCAAAAGCTCTTATACATTTCTGGTTTTATTAACATCTACCCTATAACTCCTATATATGCTTCCTTCACATGACCTAATGCATGATGACACCAAAAGAACATGATATAATATTTATGTTCAAACGTTTATGACTCATGTTCAAACTCTTTTTATGATTTGTGGTATCTACTGTACAACTCTCGTTATCGTTGACTCCCAATTTGCACAATGCATTCCACAGATAAAAAGGAGCTTAGAATAATGTCACAGTATTGGTTTAGCAATGCATCAGCTGATGGCCATGTCTCTACATATTTACACTAAGGATTTATTGTCGTTGCAGTATGAAATTGGAAACCTTGGTTTAAATGACCAAAAAACATAATAAGAGTGTGTCGTAGCTTAATTAAATGGACATTTTTGTAGTGTTCAGTTGTACTGTAAATATATTCTATTTTCTACCAACTGCTTTATAAAATCCTTGAAAAGCGTTGAAAATAGTTTATTGTTGTATACGTGTTAAATGCATCTTCTTGTTTTATAATTGCTATTTTGTAAGTTGATCTCAATAAACTTTCCTTTTCAACTACCTCAACACTGAACTCAAAGAAGACATTTCTATCCCTGCATTGAAAATAGAAGATAAGGAACAGAAAAATTATTCTGCAGTATTCTAAAGGCTGCTTAATAAATAGGACTAAATCCTTGTAGACAGAAAGAAAGAAATAGTTAAAATTTCTATAATAATTATTTTACCAGGCTGGATTTACAGACAGACATTAAAAATATTAAAATGATCCTTAGTGTATATTTCTCCTTTATTTTACCATAATCAGTTGTTGCACAGTAAACATTATGTATCAATAAATAGCAGGTTCAACATTAATACAGTTGTCGTCCAGGTTTGAGACGGCTTGGGGTACTGCTGTTCAGTGAAAGTTCATCCATACAGGCAATGCCTCATTACTATTTTTTTGGACAAAATTTTTAACTATATATTGTTTTAATTATTGGAAACTATTGGGCTTGTTACACCAATCCTGACTAATTAGTGTATAGAATCCGCAGGACACAAGCATGTTATGACATAAAAACAATATTGGATTGTAATACCAGCATTGTTTTACGCGCGTTAACGTTTAACGCTTCGTGCAAAAAATTCATGCATTGCGCGTGCTTTTTTGCGTGAAGAATGCCCTACGTAGGTGGATGGTGCCATTGCACTGATTGTTGCACATAGAGTTTGAAATTGGCGAAGGAAAGGTTATTTCCCTGGCTTTGCATAATAAGGAGAATGACAGGAGAAAAGCCTGGGTCATTTGGAATAGGGGCTGTGCTTTCACCATATTCTGAGGTCAAGGTTCTCCTGATTTAGCACTCTTTCCAAATCTACAGCACTAATTTTGCTGGTTAAAGGGAGGAGCTATGACTAGGAATTCCTCTATGCTGCCCTCTTTCATCTCTGAAAAATTACTGCATCCCTCCCTTCATCTATTATCTGAGCATAAAAACATCTGGCAATGTTTAGTGGAAGGTGAGATAGGAGAAGCAATCTAAAGGATTGACAGGCTTAGTTCCAGGTAAAGTATCCATGTAATCAGACAACAATACATTAAAGGGGTTATTTAGAGAGCACTGAAATTTCTTCCTTTCTTTCCTTGTTGTCCTTCACTACCCTCTACTTCACTACCCTCTACTGCCGCTGTCGAAACCATAACTTCTTAGTTACATTAAATACGAAGGCATAAAACTTAACTAACACTAGTTTACGTAAAGACTGAAACATAGTATCCTGAATGAAGTTTTGATTTTAAACTGTAGCAAAAATGTGATCTATGCTGTGTTCAAAGAAATATTGTTGTGTAACACATAAAACAATAAACCTACTGTCAGTTGACTATAAGAAAGACTCACTTGTAATCCTTACTTCACTGATTACGCTGTAATGTACCTTAAAACCATTTATTGCTGACAAATTTGTTTATCTTTGTGGTTGAAATTGTGAAATTATTTCTTTTGCATCAGCTGACAAGAGCAGGAGGGGTAAGGGAAACAGGTGTAAGTTGCAGAAATATAAGAACTACAACTGTTTCCTTCTTAAAAAGAAAAAGGATGTTCTCTGGAACATGAAGGTTGAGTGATGGAGGCTATGACTGTAGACTTATGTGACTTGTTTGCTATGTTACTACTGCGGGCGTGTGCAGCCCGTTACATTAGGGTGTGCACCCATAGAACACGCACAAGCCATGAATGAGGCCACTTCCATGGCCCCCACCATTCCTGAACCACTGGCACTAGTGATCCTGATGACCAATAAAGCTCCCCTTGTGTTCCTTCAACCCTATCCTTCTAGATTGTAAACTCCTAGGAGCAGGGCCCTCTGTTTATTTGTGTCTTGTTCCCTTTGAGTATTGTAAAGCGCAGTGGAAACGGCGCTATATAAATGATGATGATGATAATAATTAAAAGAAAACTTTAGTTTAGATGATTTTGCACAAAATGCACATTTTTCAGTAGAAATAACAAACATGTAATAAGATACAGACTGTTTTTATACTGTTCACCCATCTTAAATGTAAATGCAGGAGTGAAAGAGGACCTCTTCACCAAACATTAGGGTGTGCCTGGGCACACCCCCTGTGCACACCTATAGGGGTTATTCAGAGAGAGCCGACCTGGCCCCGTAATGTCACCGAACAGGGAATTTCCCCGTACAGTGTCATTTCGGGCCATTTGGCTATTCAGAGAACAGGCAGTTCACCAAATTTTAGCGAACTGCCAGCAAGTATGGTGCCTGTTCGAACGCAGTGGAATCCCCCATAGAGAAGCAATGGTTAATCTATTCCGAGAACACTGAACAGCAGAGAAATGTTGCGGAAATGCCCTGCTGTCCGGTGGTTTCATTCAACAGGTTTATTCATGCAAATCCCATAGACTTAAATGTTAAAATTATTCCTGTTTTAATTCAATATCTAATAAACCATTTAGGCCGCTATTACATTCTTCCCGCAGTGCGTTTTGCGTGCGCAGATGCGCATTTGCGCGAGGGGCAAAACCCTTTGCACTGAACGTCGTATTACAACGTTCGCGCAATCGTTTAACGCGGATGGACCTGCGCGAGCGTGATGAACTTTGCGCGTCCTATACTTAACATTGTGAGCGCAAATTCGTTCGTGCGCTGGTATGCGGATGGTATTCCAATCGATGCGCATCTTTTTACAAACAACGTTTGCGCGCATAATTTTAACGTCTTAAAGCTGGTGGTAACTGCAAATCGGAATGTTTTTGCCGAAACTAAAAACCCCAAAACGAAAAAAAAAATACAGCACAGTATAGTTACACATTCTACACATACCCAAACCAAAAAATTGTGAATTTGGGCATATTTTTTTTATTGCTGCAGCATGTATACTTAAGTTTTTGCGCCTGTCAAAGTAAATCTAAGTGAGTCAATTAAGGTAAATTGATGTCAATTAAAGTTCTTAATTCTGATTGGCTGAATCCTGCGAAAAAAACAGTCCGCACACAGATTTACGTGCGCAACGTTACTGCGTGCGGATTGCACTTCGTTTTGCACGTCGTTTTTACAAACGTTGAGAAAATGCTTTCGGATCGGTGTACCACATTAATTTTCATGCAATAATGCTGGACGATGCGCGCAAAAAACTTTGCACTGCGCGAATTAAATTTCGCAAAGAATGTTATAGGGGCCTTATTCTTTTAATATGCAGTAAAAAGTCTCTTGATTGATTTTATTTTAGGATCTTTCAAGCATTTTTCAAGATTTTTTGGCAATTTTTTCCCCGTTTATGTAATAGCATATTTTCTTTTTTCTGTGACCGACCTTTTTATTATCATTCATTGGACCCTATATGTAAATTCCAGACATTTGCGTTCAGTAGTTTTTTTGCAAACAGCGTTTCAATTTTGACACTTTCAATCGTATTGTTTTTCTGTTGTTTTTTTACCTGTCTGGCAGCTTGTCTTTTTTTGCGGCTGGTCGGCACTGTGCTCGGCGGCTGCCTGGCACGTTTGCGGCGGCTGTCCGGGTTGGCGGCGGCATTCAATGCCCGATTCCCTGCACTTCAGGGACCCTGCGGTGAATGGTGAATTCACCGCAGGGTGGGGAAATTTGATTCCCCCAAGTGCGGGGAACGACAGAGCACCGAAATGTCGGCAACATTTCAGTGCTCTGTGAATAACCCCTTATGGCTACTGTTGACAATTTTTGAGTACAAAAATTGCACCCAGCTTATTTTCATGTAAGTGAACATGAAGGAAATTGTAAGCAGCCATTAAAATAAGGGTTAATCTGAAAGTCCATTTATAGGTTCTGTTATAAATATGAACATGAGGATCTTTACAGTCATTCACATATAACTAAGAGTCCAATGGACAGTCAGCCTGGCTACAAACATAAATAGCAAAGATTAAAACCAATCCTTCAGATGGCAAGGTGAACTATAACAAACCATTGTCTAGCACCTAAAACTGTATGATACGTAAGATATACTAGAGTATCGCAAAAAATACGTATCTTTTTCAGTGCATCTTCAGGTGGATCCTCCAGTCCTTTCCACCCAAACAGAAATTTCACAAAGTGATGGAAGTGCACTGAAAATATAAGGCAAAAGACACCAACATAGCGTTATTCTGAAACAAATTGGGGAATTGCCCCTGCTACAAATTGGCGCTTACAAGATAAAAGTGAATATCGTGCATATCATAAAATACTCAGCCACACTGGTCATCTGCCGTGGATTCAGTAGGTATTCTTGTGTGTAGGTTCCCAGTTTCTACCGATCAGGTAGTAGACCATATAAAAGAAGCTCGAAGATATAAAATAGTATAAATTTAATGAAATTAAAACAAATTAAACAATTCAGTTAAAATGTTGGAAGTCCTTCAGTATCCAACATGTTTCGTTGTAGACTTCCTCAGGAAAAATACTGAAGAATGTGACATGGACTTTTGGGCACCTACAGTTGTGTTCAAAATTATTCAACCCCCAATGCTGTAAAGGGTTTTAGGGAATTTAGTGTACACTTGTAATTGTATTCAGAATGAAATCCTACAAGGACTTTTTAAAGAACCATATGCAACTAAAATGACATCAATTGGTTTTGTAATACAGTAGTAAATGTTTCTTTTGTGAATTCTTCATTGACACAATTATTCAACCCCTTAAAGACTACGACTCTGAAGAACAGAGGTTCATTCAAGTGTTTTCAATCAGGTATTGAAAACACCTGTGGATGTCACGGAGCAGCAATAAAGCATAATAAGCACCAATTAGGCAGCTTTAAAATGACTGTGATACTCAGCTCCTTCTAGACATTTACCGGTGTGGTTACAAACATGGTGAAGTCAGGAGAATGGTCCAGGAAGACCAGAGAAGAGGTGATTACTCTTCACAGGAAGGGCAATGGCTATAAGAAGATTGCAAAGATGTTAAACACCCCAAGAGAGACCATAGGAAGCATCATTCGCAAATTCAAGGCAAAGGGCACGGTTGAAACGCTACCTGGTCGTGGCAGAAAGAAGATGCTGACTTCGACTGCTGTGCGCTACCTGAAGCGTAGAGTGGAGAAAAGTCCCCGTGTGACTGCTGAGGAACTGAGAAAAGATTTGTCAGATGTGGGTACTGAAGTTTCAGCTCAGACAATACGGCGCACACTGCGTAATGAAGGCCTCCATGCCAGAACTCCCAGGCGCACCCCCTTGCTGTCTCCAAAGAATAAGAAGAGTCAACTGCAGTATGCCAAAAGTCATGTGAACAAACCACAGACGTTTTGGGATAGTGTTCTGTGGACTGATGAAACAAAATTAGAACTGTTTGGGCCCATGGATCAACGCTATGTTTGGAGGAGGAAGAACAATGCCTATGAAGAAAAGAACACCTTGCCTACTGTGAAGCATGGCGGGGGGTCAATCATGCTTTGGGGCTGTTTTGCTTCTGCAGGTACAGGGAAGCTTCAGCGTGTGCAAGGTACCATGAATTCTCTTCAGTACCAGGAGATATTGGATGACAATGTGATGCAGTCCGTCACAAACCTGAGGCTTGGGAGTCGTTGGACCTTTTCAACAGGACAATGATCCCAAGCATACCTCCAAGTCCACTAGAGCATGGTTGCAGATTAAAGGCTGGAACATTTTGGAGTGGCCATCGCAGTCACCTGACTTAAATCCGATTGAGAACTTCTGGTGGGACTTAAAGAAAGCAGTTGCAGTGCGCAAGCCTAAGAATGTGACTGAACTGGAGGCTTTTGCCCATGACGAATGGGCGAAGATACCGTAGATCGCTGCAAGACGCTTGTGTCAAGCTATGCTTCACGTTTAAAAGCTGTTATAACTGTAAAAGGATGTTGTACTAAGATTGAATGTCACTTGGCGGTTGAATAAAACTGATAATGATGTGAGCACAGAAAAGACATTTGTGGTTATTTCATTATAAACGTTTTGTTATATTTGTCTGACCTACACGTGCCTCTTTGATTTAATTGTAAGCAAGATGACTGAATGATCAAAATCAATGTCAAACTGGCCAAAACACTCAATTTCAGTGGGGGTTGAATAATTTTGAACACAACTGTATTTCAAGTGTTAACGTGCATGGCCCCATTTGATGATAATCTATGGTCAGCTGCTATTCCAGGTTACGTAGAAAATCCTGTTGAATTTTCCAGGGCCGGTGAAAAGATTTTGGGTGCAGAGTGAAGATTTATTTATAAAGTATTTTACCAGGAAAGATACATTTTTGACATCTCCCCTCCCAATAATCTGCCATATGCATGTATGTGTATGGTGAATATCGAATTACTGTGTGGTGGGACTCCAAGTGTATGATGATATTTGAATGCGTGACATAGGAGTGTGTTTGAGTAGCCTGCCACTGAAGTGAGTGTGGGTGAGCTGACGGGTAAAGCTGTCAGTGAGTGATGCATGTGTGCAGGGCCGGTGTTAGACTATTTTGTGCCCTAGGCAAGACCAGTTACTTGCGCCCCCCCCCCAAAAAAATTAACTGTTGAAATGCGTGGGACACACACACACACACACACACTGTATGCGCAGGGGGACGGGGACACACACACTGTGCACGGACGGACATACACACACACTGTGCATGGGGGCCGCACATGATCGTTTGGTGCCCATCTTACCCCTCCATCTTACCACCGATTCAATGCGTGAACCCGGTTGAATTCCCCTCTATTTTTTGTTCTTCGTGCTGACCTTTGCTCCATAATAGTTCTTTATCGCGGACTGGCAGGTTTTGGCTCTATGTGCGGCGTGTGGGGTTTTGTGGTCCCCCCCCTTTTTTTTTTTTTTTTTTGGTGTACGGGACATGGTTAGGCCCAGGTGCACCATGTATGCGGCTACCATGGCTCTGTCTGCATGCCTTGGCCCTGTTTCCCACCTCCTTTTTTCTTTATTCTTTTTTGTTGGGGCCCGAAGAACCCCATATTATCCTGTCTGCAGACTCGCTATCCTCCTGCCCATAGTCTGTGTATTTTACCCCCTCCCTTCTGAATACTTGATGTGCTGGTCCTGCGTGGCAGCTTTCTCTTTTGACGTTTTGGGTCTTTATTTTTCTGCCCTGATTTCTTGTACATTGCTGACCTGGCCCTGCGAGGCCATTACTCCTTTTTTGTTTGCGGTATTGCTGGCATTTTTACAAAATAAAAATTATTAATATAAAAAAAACCATAGGGGCTATTGAAACTACAGCTCCAGACACATGCCCCATAATTGGCCCAGAGAAAGGATAACTAGATCTGCATTTATGTGCATTTGGACCCCTGCATCTCCGGAACCGTAGCAGCTACAGGGTCATGTGAGGTATCATTGAAAAGGCCAGAGAACATAATTGTTATATAAACGTAGAATTTTTTTTTATTTATTTTTAACAGTTTTAACAGTTACAAGTTTTTATTAACGCTAACAGGTTCCGCAGCGCTGTACAATGGGGGAGCACAAACATGAGACATACATGATACATAAGGAAAAGACAACCCTGCCCATAGGATAGCTTGTCTAGGAAATAGAGCAGTTTAACCAAGTGCTCAGCCCGACATCCCGTGAGCTTACAATCTAACCTTATCTAACACCGCACGATTGTTCACTTTTCATTTATATAGTGAACAATGAAGCTGTACTAACTCACCATCTCATTTCCCATATCACCTTAAAGTTTGGTTATTGCGCATTGGCATTATTCCATCAAAATCCTAAACCGCTGCTATCAGCGAGGAGCAATGGGGGGGGGGCCCTTTGGAACCCTGCATCTCTAATCCTTACGCTGCCCAAGGTTAAGTGAGGCATCAATGGACAGGTCAGAGTCTGCCCTAAAACCACTCTCCGGAATTTATATCACCTGGCGTAATGGTGGAACTGAGATGAATTGAGTTACATATATATCCAATCTGCCTCTAGTTCCTGTCCCGCACAGGAACGATAACCTGAAACCTCAGTGCCATATCCATTGCTATTGTGACATGTTACTTTTCTGTTTCCATGTCCCCTAACCTGCAAAACACAAAATTTTACATTATCTCTTCAAAGTTCTGAAATTGTCTCTCCGTTCTTAGGACAGACGAAATTGGAAGGGGACGAGGCTTAAGAATTATCCCTGGTTGTCTTTGTCAAGGGCCGGATCCTAGACCAGGTATACACCTTTGCCAACTGTTATGCCCCCAACAGAGCACAACATAGGTTCCTCTCCGCTACCCTGCGTACACTGCGGGACTTTGCCGTGGGGCTGGTCGTGCTGGGAGGGGATCTAAATGTACCCTTAGAACCATCTTGGGATACCTCCGCGGGTCATTCATCCATACCACTACACATAATACGCTCATGCCGTAACTCCCTACATGCGTCGAGACTTGCGGACTGCTGGCGGACACTTCACCCTGTAGGCAAAGACTTCACATTTTATGCCCATCCCTCCCAATCCTACTCTAGGATTGATTACCTGTTCATACCTCAATACCACCTCTCGGCCCTACGCAGCGCAGCGATTGGTACGGCCACGTGGTCGGACCACGCCCCTATCACTTTGCGCTCTCCCATGTTTAGGCCGACTGCCCCTAACTGGCGCCTTAATGACTCCCTCCTGTCTGACCCGCTTGTGACCGAGGAGGGACGACAGGTCCTCACAGACTTTTTCGTAGAAAACGCCACTGGTGAGGTGGCCTCGCCACTTGTGTGGGAGGCTCATAAATGCGTGATCAGAGGCTACTTCACCAGAAAAGGCGCTGAACTGGCTGAGAGCCGATCGGCAGCTATGCGAGACCTACAGCACCAGATAACCCAGATCTCCTCTGACCACAAGCTTGAGGGTAACCCTGAAACTATGGCCCACCTGACTGAACTGCGCAGATCCTTAACCACACTTATGAACACGACCTATCACAGATCGTACTTACGCTCAAAGGCCCTTTTTCATCTACACAGGGACAAAAGTGGGAGGTTATTAGCGCGAATGATAGCCAAAAAACGCTCAGCTACATACATAGCGAAATTGCGCGACTCACGAGACGTAACACAACGGCTGCCCGCAAAGCTTCTTCAAATTACACGAGACTATTATGCTGCGCTCTATGATCTGCAAGGCAATATTTGTCCCCAGGATGTAGCCCGCAAACGCGCGGACATTATGGCTTACCTCACTAAATACTCCGCTAAACGAATCTCAAGTCAAACATCAGAACTCTTGGACCGGCCTTTGACGGCAGAAGAACTAGCCCTGGCACTTAAGACCTCTAAAACAGGAAAAAGCCCCGGCCCTGATGGTCTCCCGGTCCGATATTACAAAACCTACACTGCAGTCCTCTCCCCACATCTCCTGACAGCTTACAATGACCTGGCAGAGGGGCAACCCCTCCCCACACAGACCCTATGTGCCAACATAACGATACTACCGAAAGAGGGTAAAGACACCGACCTTTGCTCCAGCTACAGACCCATTTCTTTGTTGAACTGTGACCTGAAGCTGTTCGCAAAAATCCTAGCTGACAGACTCAAACCATTCATTCCCGCCCTTGTCCATGCCAACCAGGTGGGTTTTGTGCTTGGCCGAGAGGCCCGGGACAACACCATGCGAACTCTGCAACTCATGCACCATGCACGCCGCTCGTCTCAGGCGTTGGCGCTCCTGTCCACGGACGCGGAGAAGGCCTTTGATAGGGTAGATTGGGACTTTATATCACTTTCCCTGATACGCATTGGCCTGGGTCCCCACCTCCGCGCCTGGATAGGAGCTCTATACGGGGACGCGACTGCACGTGTCTGTGTGAACGGGGTGTTTACGGCCCCATTTCCTATCCGCAACGGCACACGACAGGGCTGTCCACTCTCGCAGTTACTATTCGTATTGACCCTAGAACCATTCTTGGAGGCCATACGGTTAAATTCGAACATAACAGGGGTTCAGGTGGGTCCTCAACACCACAAGGTGGCCGCATATGCGGATGACCTCTTGTTTTTCGTCACAAGGCCGGAGGTGTCCCTGCCGGCAATCATGGTGGCCTTTGAGGACTATGGCAGACTATCCAACCTCAAAATTAATTACCTTAAATCCCATATCCTAAACGTCTCGGTCCCTGACTCTAGAGCCCAAGCTCTAAAGCCACACTTCGCTTTCACATGGGCTACTGACAAAATTAAATACCTAGGCATATGGCTCACATCTCAAGGTTCCCACCTTTTTCGAGATAACTTCCCTCCATTACTTACACTCTTGCAACGGGACCTAGCCAATTGGAACTACCCGCACATCTCATGGCTGGGCCGTATCTCAGTTATTAAGATGAACGTACAACCCCGACTCCTGTACTTGATACAAACGATACCTGTTGATCTTCCTCGGGCATTTCTTGCTTCCCTTAGGTCTCTGGTGGCCACTTATATATGGAGGGGTAAACGCCCCAGGACGAGCTACCAGGTACTCACTAGATCTAGAGCTGCAGGGGGCCTGGCCCTACCTAATTTTAGCCTTTACCATCAGGCCTGTCACTTACAGAGGGTGGTGGAGTGGTCAAGAGAGGGATCGGTTAAACTGTGGAGAGCGGTGGAGCAAGAATTGGTTGGGAGGCCGATGACAGTCCTTCCGTGGCTACCATTGAAAGAGGGTAGGAAACTGGCCAACTCCTCACCATATGTGGGGGCAACGTACGGAATATGGCGCCGGATAGCGATCAAATTTAGCCTCACCTCCTTTCCCTCTCCCATGACCCCGGTGATACATAATGAAGATTACCTTCCTGGTCTAGACCCTCACTCGGTCAGACGGCTGATACCTGCTCCCACACCTCGTTTATTGCACTTCTTTAACGCCTCGGCCCGCCGATCACTGGTAGACATAATGCAAGACAGACAGGTCACATTCCTTCATTCGTTTCACTATGCTCAGATCCGGCACTACCTTGATGGTATACCCCAAAAACATCAGCTGGGGCGCACACTATGGACGTTTGAGAGACTATGTCATAGCACGGGACCTCTCTCACATGGTCTGTCATTGCTGTACACGTTGCTCAGAGAGGCATCCGCGGACACTCCACCGCCATACATGGGAAAATGGGAGTCAGTCTTGAATATCACACTCTCAGATGACCAATGGTCCAAGATATGCGAATTAACACATCACTGCTCCACCTCCTCCAAATTGCAAGAAACGGCATACAAAGTCCTTAGTTTCTGGTACAGGACACCGGACATAATTAATCGCTTTGACCCACAGGTTCCTGCGCTCTGCTGGCGATGCAATGATGCACGGGGTGACATGCTGCATATCTGGTGGGAATGCCAAATAATCCGACCCTACTGGGTTAGAGTATACGACATACTCAAAGAATTCATAGATCCCCCTCCAGAATTTTCACCTGCCGCACTGCTCCTACATCATAATAACTACTCGATAGCTTCGTACAAACGCACGCTGGCCATCCGGGTCCTAAACACCGCCAAGGCCTTAATACCCCTGTTCTGGAGACAGCTCACACCCCCACCCCTCGCACTCTGGTTTACCCGAATGGATGAACTCCATACCATTGAACACCTGATATACAAGGCCTCTGACCAATTACCCCTATACTCTGAGATATGGTCGAACTGGGTCCTCAGATCCTCGGCCACTTCATTCAGAGCATTGCTGACCCTCCCCGAACAGTAGACGGTTCCTAGAGGGATTTGTATATGAGCGATAGACATGAGGCTCACCTGAAACTTGCTCTTACCCCCTCTTACCTTTCCTCACCCCCTACTTTCCTTTTTAGTAATAAGTATGCACTGTTGCCAAGCACTGGACCTGCGTGTCCATAATGGCTTATTTACCATCTCTGAGAACCTGCGTGTTCATCGATTTTATGTGTTTATTTTTGGAATTCAATAAACAGATATTTACAAAAAAAAAAAAAAGAATTATCCCTGGATTGTGCAAGAAGCCTAAAGTGGGAGGAGAGTTTACTTTTTTCCCTGGGTCAAGCATTGTTGCTTGGTCACAGGTGAAAGATAAGCAGTGAGGGGGTAGTTGGAATGAAAAGGGGAATGCATGTAGCTTGGAGTCAGAACTAACCTTTTTTCTTTGTGTTACAGATACCTTGGAGCTGCTACCTCAGAATGACTTCCAGGAAGAGATCCGTACAGTACCTGGAGGGAGAGAGCTTATGGACAGCACGGCAGGAGCCAGGAGCGGCATGGAAAAGTAGCAGAGCTGGACCTTCAAGGCACCCAGTGCAGGGAGTATTGGCAACTGCTAGCGCTGCCTTCTCCGGCTTCTGATTGTGGGCCCCTTCTATCTCCCTGTCCCTCTCCCCGTTCTCTTTCACCTGTTTCTTCTACCTCTGCCTTCACTGTCCTCGGATCTTCTCACTCTAATTTATCTGTCGCTGCTTTGCCTCTCTCTGTCTCACCCACCCCTTTTTCCTCCGAGTATGGGGCTGATCGGATGGCCGATCGGCAACCACACCGCCCCACTGTCTATGCCAACAATGCCCCAGCATCACGGAGGAGGGTTGGCGGTGCCGGGTGGGAGAGTGGCCACCATGAGGAACCCCGCGTTCGCCCACCGCCATTTGCTGCCAATTCCTCTAGCCATCCGCCATCTTCCCTATCGGAACTCGAGGAGGTGCGGACGGATGGCCCCTTGACGCGCCTGTATGATGTCAGCACGCCGCGACCATGCAGTCCTGGCAAGTGCGGGTGGCGGTGCCTCCCGGTATGCGCTCGGCACCGTCTTTACTGAGGGCAGAACGGCTGGCAAACACTCCTTTACATACAGAGCCATTTTTGGGGGTAAGAGCCGATAGATTTTATGGTGAGGACAAAGGATCTCAGGTGGCGAGCCTATCATTGAGGGACAGTTCTTGTCTAGGTGGGAGAAGCAGGGTGGGGTTTGCAGGAGGGTTTTTTGTATAGGGGCAGAACAGTAGGTGCGGAGTTTGGGGGGGCAATGGAGCATCCAGTTAACCCTTTTATGCTCCCACGCAAGGGGGGGTTTCCCTAGCCCTGGGGGGGGGTTCAAAGGTTCAGGGATTCGGGGGTTTCTCCCTCCCTATTCGTGCCTTATCACATCCAGAAATCTTCTGTAGCTGGACCAGCATATGGTAGGGACAGTTCAGGGCATTTATATGTCAGGGTACAGGAACAGGTCGGGAGTGGGCAAGTGAGCTCGAGTGAAACAGGCATTAATGTCATGCATTTACAGGATGCGGAGCATGCATCTGTGGTGTTGGCTCGCAGCAGAATGTCGGAGAATGGCAAAGACAGAACGAACAGTGAGGCTGGAGGATATGGAGCAACCAGGCACCAGCAAGGACAGAGTGAGCGGTTCGCAGAAAGGAGACAAGGTGACTTCTGTAAGAAAAGGTAAGCAGAGGAGGGTGTTGGATTCTTCGAGTGACAGTTCGGAAGCTGATTACAGCTCGGAATCAGTTTCTGGGGGGGAGGGGAGGGGTGAGAACAAGAAGATATTCAGAATTGTCAGGAAGATATGTGAGAAAAAGGGACGTAGAAGTAGGGGTAACGAATCAGATGATGAGGATAGTTTGTCTGACAGCAGAGCGGAGACTGAGTTTCAGGGTACTAGGTTAATTCCCTTGTCTCATTTAAAATCTAAGGTGATCAGAAAAGCACAGGCAGGGAAGTACGTTGATTTCTTTACTATTACCAGGGAGGCTGTAGTAAGCAAAGGGAGGGGTGGAGAACAGTTTAAGAAAAGAGGTTTGTTTATGGAGTGGCTAAAAGGTTCGCCGTTTATGCAGAATGTTTTTTGGGAAAACACCCTGAACAGGTAAAAAGTTTGTTGCGGTATCTGCATTTGATTACGGATTGTGCCATGGCATATGGAGGATTTTCGTGGTGAGATTATGATGACGAGTTTAGGAGAGGTAGTGTGGGAACAGGGAGGAAGGGATGGAAGGATTTTGGTGTTAAGGTGTTGGGCTACGTGGCTGAGTTTGGTGAAGATGGCAGATGGGGCTGGAAGTCGGGGTGAACAGGTCATTTAGAAGGGAGGTGAAAGAATGCTGGACTTTCAACGACAGGCAATGTGACAAGGGCATGTCATGCAGATTTAAACATTCTTGTAGGTTCTGTGGAGGTGCCCATCCAGGAGTTGATTGCAGGAGTAAGGAGGGAGGTAGAACTAATTCCTTTCACCCACCAGGAAAATGGGCAGGGGGACATGTTGGGCCCAGCCAGAACATCATTGTGGGTAAATGAAATGATGGCGGAGTTGGAGAAATATACGAAAGCGGAGGATAGGGACGTGTTGAATAATGCTTTTATGGGAGGTTTCAGGATTCCAATTTGCAGGGAAGTGATGGGGGGTAGGAAAGTAAATATTTAAAATCGGCATATGACCTGCCAGAGTTTGAATGAAAAGTTGGGAAAAAACGTGCTAGTAGGCAGAATGGCTGGTCCATTTCAGAAGTCCCCTATTGAGAACTTGGTGGTTTCTTTGCTGGGGTGGTCCCTGAAAAAGAAATAGGGAAGTACAGAATGAGCCTGCGGTAAGGAATGTGGTTACGGATGCATTATCCAGATTCAAGTGGGATGTTTTCGTCGTTTGGCTCCTGAGATGAATTTGCAAGGTGACGAGTGCCCTCCGTTTCATTGGCAGATTGGGAACAGTTAGAGGTCATCAATGATTTGGTGAAGAGATCGTTGGCACCAAGAACGTGGGTATCGTATGGCAAGCATTGGAGGGGTTGGAGCAAGTTTAAGGGGGGCCAAGGAGGTAGGACAGACACTTTGTTTTTGGAATACCTGCAGAAGTTAAGGAGTAAGGGAATAAAGAAAGGACAGCTTGGTAGCATTCTAGCCGGTATCTCATACTTTGCTCGGTTAAGGGAAGAGAGGGATGTGACTAAACAATTTGTAGTCAGGAAGATTTTGAAGGCCTGGGGTACAGAGGAGGACAAGGTAGGGGATAAAAGGGAGCTGATAACAATCGAGAGGCTAGAAGCCTTGGTGGGCATACTTGGCAGGGTTTGTAGGGATGGTTATGAGGCCTATCTATTTAGGGCAGCATTTGTTTTAGCTTTTTTCAGCTGCCCATAGGATTGGGGAGCTGATTGCTAGAAATTCGAACCAGTCAGGTCTAAGAAAGGAGGATGTGAGAGTGACGGATGGAGCGGTGTTGGTGCTTATAAGGAGGTCAAAAACTGATAGGGGAAAGGAGTTTGGGTTGCTGCTAAGGGCCGAGGTGGGAAAGTATGCCCAGTGTTATGTGAGAGGATATTTGGAGTCGGCTCCGTCCACCGGGCACATGTTTCTGAGACACAAGGATGGGACTAACTTGTCCAGGTATCAATTCAAAATGGGTCTACAGAGGGCCATTAAGGTGCTTGGTTGGAAGGGGTATTGCATTGCCCCTCATTCTTTCAGGATAGGAGCTGCTACCACAGCAGCAGAATTGGGTTGCCCTAAGGATCAAATTAAAAAGATGGGGAGATGGAAGTCAGAGGCATATAGGGGATATGTGAGGCCATTAAAGAAATGAGGGGGCAATGACAGCTAATATACGATGTACTGCCGCACAAAAGTCCGGCCGTGCAACGCAAGTGGAATTTGAACGCATTTTTCTGAGAACGCTGAACCGCTAGTATTGACGTACTGAGTGCGCAGCTGCGGCATAGCGGCGTGTTTGCGTGATTAGGAGATGTCAGACGCTGCTAATGTCCAGCCTACATAACGTCCAGACGCAAAAAGAGTTTTATTGACGATCTGTACAAAATCACGCCCGAAAATGCACGTCGTCTGACCGTTTTTGCGCCTTCCATGAAAAAATACGTCAATGCGTACGGACGCACTTTTTCACGTTCGCGGGGAAAAATTCTTTCGTCTGACCCTAGCCTTAAGAATTATCTCTGGATTGTGCAAGAAGCCTAAAGTGGGAGGAGAGTTTCCTTTGTTCCCTGGGTCTGGGATTGGTCGCAGGTGAAAGATGAGCAGTGAGGGGGAGGGAGTAGTTGGAAGGAAAAGGGGAATTCATGTAGCTTGGAGTCAGAACTAACCTTTTTTCTTTTTCCCACCCCTGTTTTTTAGATTACTGCTTGCCTGCAAAGTCGAAAAAAGGTCATGTCATCGGAAGCGATCAGTCGAGCGATCAAGACCGCCTGTGATTTCCCATATGGAGACATACCATGTCACATGAAGTCGGCTGGTGGTTTTGCGGCCAAAGCTGGGGGATTGTGTTAGATATCGACATGGTCTAGTTAAGTTATTGACAATCAGATAAATTTTACCATGTTACATAAAGCCAGTTGGTGGTTTTGCGGCTAAAGCTGGGGGTTTGTATTGGCATGAAGCCAGCTGGTGGTTTTCTGGCCGGAGCCGGAGGATTGTGTTAATCGACATGGTCCAGTTGAGTTATTGCCCATAATTTATATTTTACCATGTTACATGAGGCCGGTTGGTGGTTGTTGCGGCCAGAGTCGGGGGATTGTGTTTATTATGGACATGGTTTGATTTATCTGTGGTGAAATATGCGGCCTGGCACGTGAAGAGGCGATAGTAGGGGGAGGGTCTGTAGGGTACACGGGCTGGGTGATGGTTTGTGCGGCCAAACTCAGGTGCCCTCCTGGTTTGCAGATCCTCTTGGCCTGCTATTTGCCATATAAGATGAGCGGCGCGTGGTCATGCTGCTTAGCGACGTGGGGCCGCTATTTCTGGCAATGCTTGTGGTGCATTGCGGTTGCAGTGGTTTCTAGCCATGCTATTTGCCTGTATTATCTGGCTAGATTTTAGTACCAATGTTATCTGGTGTTACATATTTGACATACGAGGATCGCTACTAATTCTGCCATCAAGGCAATGAATCTGGCCTTAATTAATAAAAGACGTGACCTTTTCAAACCGCCAATACTGTTGTGTGTTTCATTTATGGGGAGGGAGCAAGGGGTGAGGGGTGGGAGTTTTTTGAGAAGGTAACTTAAGGGAGAGGAAGTTGTAAAAGAAAAATAAGGGTATAATTCTTAAGAACTCAGTATGCTGAATCACCGTGAGGGCTGAAGAAAACATAAATTCTACTCTGCTGTTACCTCTAACATGACATCCCAAATATGTTATGCAGCCTGGACAAAAATCACTTTAATGTGTTGCTGACACCTTATAGAATATTATATTTCATTTTGGAAGGACTTGTCCATTTCTCACCTCACCAGCATTTTTCATGAAATAAGGTTAAACATGTTCAGCATGCTCATTTTTAAACACATTCTTCAGATCATGAATTTGAACAGACTAGTTGCCTTTGCTTTTTAAGACTGACAGTTGATTGCTTATCTTAACGAGGCAGATAAGACAAAAACAGGAAAAGTAAAACTATGTCACAAGGCTTCTGTTCGGTTCCTGTAAGTTGCATTAAGAGGCATTTCACAACAAATGCTGCTTATTCCTTTTGAAAAATCTGATATGGATATTTAACGGACCACAGCTCTCATAAAATCTCCTTTTCTGTAAAACAGTGGAGAATAGAAGCACAGCTCCAGCACTAAAATAAATGTACATAATGTTAAAACAGAGCGATAACGGGCCTCAATTCTTACTTGCTGACTATGTTGGAGAGTGTAATGGTTGGGAGGGTGGTCTAAGCCCAGTTACAGTGGCAAGAAAAAGTATGTGAACCCTTTGGGCTTACGTGGAGTTTTGCATGAAATGGTCATAAAATGTGCTCTGATCTTCATCGAAGTCACAACAATTTGAAAAACACAGTCTGCTTAAAATAATACAACACAAACATATGTTTTCATGTGTTTATTGAACATAATATGTAAACATTCACAGTGCAGGGTGGAAAAGTATGTGAACCTTTTGGACTTAATAACTGGTTGACCCTCCTTTGGCAGCAATAACCTCAACCAAACGTTTCCTGTAGTTGCAGATCAGACCTGCACAACGATCTGGAGTAATTTTGGACCACTCCTCTTCACAAAACTGTTTCAGGGTAGCAATATTCTTGGGATGTCTGGTGTGAATCGCTCTCTTAAGGTCATGCAACAGCATTTCAATCGGGTTGAGGTCAGGACTCTGACTGGGTCACTCCAGAAGGCGTATTTTGTTTTGTTGAAGCCATTCTTTTGTTGAATTACTCGTATGCTTTGGGTCATTTTCCTGTTGCATCACCCATCCTCTGCGGAGCTTCAGTTGGTGGACAGATGGTCTTACGTTTTCCTTCAAAATGTCTTGATAAACTCTGGAATTAATTTTTCCATCAATGACAACAATCCGTCCAGGCCCTGAGGCAGCAAAGCAGCCCCAAACCATGATGCTCCCTCCGCCATGTTTTACAGTGGGGATGAGGTTTTGATGTTGGTGTTGTGCTGTGTGTTTTTTCCAAACAACTCAATTTTGGTTTCATCTGTCCACAGAATATTTTGCCAGTAGTGCTGTGGAACATCCAGGTGCTCTTTTGCAAACTTCAAACGTGCTGCAATATTTGTTTTGGACAGCAATGGCTTCCTCCGTGGTGTCCTCCCATGTACTCCATTCTTGTTTAATGTTTTCCTTATTGTAGATGTGTCAACAAAAATGTTAGCATGTGCCAGAGGTTTCTGTAAGTCTTTAGCGAACACTCTAGGATTCTTCTTTACCTCATTAAGAATTCTGCGCTGTGCTCTTGCAGTCATCTTTACAGGACGACCACGCCTAGGGAGAGCAGCAACAGTGCTGAACTTTCTCCATTTGTAGACAGTCTGTCTTACCGTGGACACATGAACATCAACGCTTTTGGAAATACTTTTGTAACCCTTTCCAGCTTCATGCAAGTCAACAATTCTTGATCGTAGGTCTTCTGAGAGCTCTTTTCTGCGAGGCATGGTTCACATCAGGCAGTGCTTCTTGAAACCAGTAAACCCAAAACTGGTGTGTGTTTTTAAAGGGCAGGACAGCTTTCAGCAACACATCCAATAATATCACACTGATTGGACTCAAGGTTGGCTCAATCCTGGCTCCAATTAGCTCTTGGAGAAGTCATTAGGCTAGGGGTTCACATACTTTTTCCACCCTGCACTGTGAATGTTTACATGTTCTGTTCAATAAACACATGAAAACCTATAATGTTTGTATTATTTTAAGCAGACTGTGTTTTTCAAATTGTTGTGACTTAGATGAAGATCAGAGCACATTTTATGACCAATTCATGCAAAACTCCACGTAATCCCAAAGGGTTCACATACTTTTTATTGACACTGTATGCAAGGTTTCACAGGTATACAGATAGGAGGGACCAGGATTCTTGGGAGACACTGGGAATGTACCTTGGGGTGGTAGACAAAATACATGGGGGACTCCAGGCAAGGTACAATTGGGTATTCCAAAAGAATGGTCAGGAAGGTCTGTTGGTCAGAGGATGGTAGAAGGTGGTAATCGGTGGGCAAAGCAGTGGGTCTGGTACACAGGAATTCAAGAGTAGTTCAGGGAGCTTTAAGGCTGGGGTCAGACGAGCGTAGTGTTCACTTCTGTGATTGTGCCTAAGGCTAGGGTCAGACGAAAGCATTTTTCCCCGCGAACATGAAAAAGTGCGTCCGAACGCATTGACGTATTTTTTCACGGAATGCGCAAAAACGGTCAGACGTGCATTTTCGGGCGTGATTTTGTACGGATTGTCAATAAAACTCTTTTTGCGTCTGGACGTTATGTAGGCTGGACATTAGCAGCGTCTGACATCTCCTAATCACGCACACACGCCGCTATGCCGCAGCTGCGCACTCAGTACGTCAGTACTAGCGGTTCAGCTTTCTCAGAAAAATGCGTTCAAATTCCACTTGCGTTGCACGGCCGAACTTTTGTGCGGCCGTACATCGTATATTGGCCGTCATCTGCTGCTAGTGCGGCCGTAATTATGTGCGCCAGAACGCACGTTAAAAGTGCGCTGGTCTGACCCCAGCCTTAAAGTACGTCCGTGATAGCATGACAGAAAGCCCATCGGAGCCCGACACACGAAGTACGTCCGCACTGAACTGCGGACGCACAACGGCCGCGGCCCACGGACGCAAGGCAGGCAAGAACGTACAACCCCTAGAACGGCCGCACAAAGTGCGCTGCTTCCGCAACGTCCACATAGCTTTGTGTGGGAGTGATGGAATGTGGTCATACGGACTGCATTTATACTTCCAGCATTTTTCACGGACAAAATGGTTTTGCTTTTTATTTTATTTTCTCTCCTACATCCGTCAAAATATACGTCAGTGATAAACGTGGCCACTACTGCGTCTTCCGTACTGACGTACGTCCGTGTACACGGACGTACAGTCCGTAGAAATCACTCTCGTCTGACCCTAGCCTAAAGGGTCAGGCTGGTTAGTAACCAGTTAGAACGTTAATGCTGAAGCATTGCTGTACGGGAGGAGTAGACCTTTATTTCAGCAGGAAGGTGTGGTGCATGTTTGCTGTGCTTAACTGTTTGAGAACCAGATGTCCCCGCACGTTTCAGCGTTCGGTTACCTTTCGGCAGCCATTCGGATCTCTTTGAATAACCCTGCTAAAGTAGATGTCTTTATTTCCCACCCCTCTCCCATTTCCAACCCTTTTTTTTTTTTTTTTTGTAACCCCCTCCCATTTTTTCTTTGGTTTTTCTTGCTGTCTTCTGCTGATCTGATCTGCTTGTTATCTAATGTTTGTGTGAATATCTCTGACTTCATGTCTCCTGGCCCTGCGCAGCCGCTTACTGCTCTGATTCCTCTGTGACTGTGACTTTCAAAACCTATAGATAAAGAATTACAAAAAACAAAGTACTCAATCATGAATATCTGAGCCCTACACCTTCCCTGTTAAAAGGTTGCTCGGGGAATCAGAATAATGAATGCTCGAAGACAGGGTATTATCGATAAGAGCACCTGAATTTATCATGTACACATTGTAGATAAATTGTCATTTATCTTTTTCATATTTTTATAAATAGCCTTCTCTAGCCAACAGAATGCTCATCGGACTGATCAATGTTTACTCTATCGTAAGGACCGCAAGAGAGTTATATATGGGGTGCTCTCAAAGAGTTAATTTCTTTTGCTAGATACATTGCTCTTACAATTATACATAAATAAGTAAGCTCATTCTTCTCGCCCGGAGTCCGCATTCTGGAAAGAATTCCGTCTCTCACACCCTAGTGTTAAATGGTTTTTAACTTTAATTTAAATAGCTTACAAAAAAAAATCTAAAACTTACCTCTGCAGAGTGAGATGGACAATGTTGAGGGGACGCAATTTGTCATCTCCTCTCGCCTTCTACAGTGAAACATTGGGAAAAAACAGAATTGTAATTAACTCTATAGAACCCATAAGCATCCATGATCCGATATCAGAGATGGTGCATGGTGTCACTGCCGTGCTTACATGTACTGTAGCTCTCCAGCTTTAGCCACTTAGGCTAGGGTCAGACGAAAGCATTTTTCCCTGCGAATGTGAAAAAGTGCGTCCGAACGCATTGACGTATTTTTTAACGGAATGCGCAAAAACGGTCAGACGACGCGCATTTTCGGGCGTGATTTTGTACGGATCGTCAATAAAACTCTTTTTGCGTCTGGACGTTGTGTAGGCTGGATATTAGCAGCGTCTGACATCTCCTAATCACGCAAACACGCCGCTATGCCGCAGCTGCGCACTCAGTACGTCAGTACTAGCGGTTCAGCGTTCTCAAAAAAATGCGTTCAAATTCCACTTGCGTTGCACGGCCGGTCTTTTGTGCGGCTGTACATCGTATATTGGCCGTCATTGCCCGTCATCTGCTGCTAGTGCGGCCGTAATTATGTGCGCCAGAACGCACGTTAAAAGTGCGCTGGTCTGACCCCAGCCTAATACAGCACAGTCAGACTAGAGCTTTTAGTAGCAAGTTACATTGTGGCCAAAACCAGATATTTTCAACTCTGGGTGCTCAGCCATGCGGCCCGATGAGATGATGGGACTGTATACACTGAGCACGTCTCAACGAGCAGCACCGCCTACATGATCTGCGTGTTGCATTGCATTCAGAGAATCTTTGGCATAAAATTTTTTTTTAGTTTACCTGGTATATGCCTGGTTTGCAATTTATGATGTTCTGAGATTAAACATTGTAACAAGGGTATCCAGGATGGGTAGCCACGTTGATAAAGCTACCCGCACCTTCAGTATTCCAAAAGACTACCGGTGATCTTTGCATGGTGAAAACAAAACTGGCAATAACTTTATTCAGGGTTTGCAAATTGGAAAAATATCACACAGATGTGCAGAATACAATACAAATCTCTTGGTCCATGCACACCGTCTTAAATGACTATCATCATCACATATCATCCCCCTTTCGCAGGAGACTAACCTGGAAGAAGACCTTGAACGTGTTGATTTTTATTTTTTTAAACCCCTTTGTATTATTTATTTTTTTGACGAAATTTTAGTTTCCCAATTTTTTTAAAAGGCTTTTTTATAATTCTGTAACAGACCTTTTTAATATTTTTTTTTAAAGGACCTTTTTTATTATTTAAACACATTTTAGTATATTTTTATTGGTTTAACCACTTCGCTGCAGAGGACGCGCTGAGCGCGTCCTCCCGCAGGAAGCGTTGGCTGCGGAGGACGCGCTGAGCGTGTCCTCCCTTTGCAGCCAGCGATCGGCCGGATTGCGGCCGATTGCTGTGCCCCCCGGTGTGGGCTGACATCCTTGATGTCAGCCCAGCATCCGGGACCGTCGCGGGCACCGATAGAGGTCATTGCGGCGGCGCGCTGACATCTATTGCAGGGCCCCCCCCCGCGAGTGCGGAGGAGGTGCCGAGGTCCTTCGGACCTCTCTCCCTCCCGATCACCGGGGGCCAGCGATCAAAGCCAGGCACGGTTTGGAAGGGCGCAGCCTGCCTTTTCAAACCATGCCTGGCTTTAACCCCTTGGGTGCCAGATCACGATTCGGTGCTGAAAAGCGCCGGATCGTGATCCTCTCCCAGAGCTGGCCAACGTCTTGGATGTCGACCATGCTTCCGGGAACTCCCCCTGACGACGTCAGTCCTGGAGTTAACCCAATGAACCCCATATCTCCCGATCCGTGACAGTTAGAGGTTAATGTTTGGTATTGTTGGATCGGCCAGAGCATGGCCTTTCCAACAATACCAAACATGGCTATGTAAAAGTTAACAAAAAAAATAAAACACTTTTTTTTTATAATTTTTTATGTTTTTGTTAATGCAGCAATATTGTTCCCATTTCAATTATGTGAACAAACGATTTTTGTATGGGGTGCGTTTGTTAAAAATCGCTTAATTTCCCCCCCAAAAAAAGTAACGAGACCCCATTTCTATTTTTTTTTTAACAAGCGCAACTCATAGAAAATATAACCGCAAATGCTTGCATGTTAAAATGTGAAAACAAAACACTTTACACATTGTAAATTATTGAAAATTCAAATTTTATTGCATTTTTTGTTATAATATACAGACAGGACATGACGTATACATATAATAATGATATATTATGAATCTGCCGAGTGTGCTGGAAAGAACGATATATAAATGTCTGGGTCATATAATAAAATAAGGCTCCAAAACGCGGTTAAACATGATGAGCGAAACCGGTAAAAATTAGCTCCGTACACAGGCGTGAAATGGCTCAGCAGCGAAAGGGTTAAATACATAACTGCTTTGGCGACTCCAATTTCAGCAAAATTATACAGGGTTATTCAAAGAGAATCGAAAAGTCACCGCACGTTCGGTGACTTTTTTTTCTCTTCAATTCGGCGCGATTTGGCGATCCCATTTCGGCGACCCTGCGGTGTATTCAGCAAGCACCACAGGGCCGTCATAGTGCAGGGAAAAGCCACCGCAAACCCGCCGAACACTCACCGCAAAACCCGGCGAACGCACACCGAAACCCGCAAAAACATCTGGATTAACCCCGCCGAACACGCTGGAGAAACCCGAGCAGCCGCCGATCACAGCGCAGAGCAGCTGCTGGAAAAAGCCGACACCACAGACGAATGGAAGGAAAAAAAAAACAGTACACTTGAATGTTTGAAAAGTGAAACGCTGTTTGCAAATAAACTACAGAACAAAAATGTCTGAAATTTACATGTAAGATCCAATGAATGATAATAAAAAGGGCTGTTACATAAAAATGATTTAAAAAAAAAAAAGAATTTTCGCGACAAAAATGCCGAAAAATGCCTAAAAGATCCAAAAAAAACTATACATAAAGAGACTCTTTACTGCAGAATATTATAATCAACGGTTTATTAGATATTGGATTAAAACGGGAATATTTTTAACATTGAAGCCTATGGTTTTCGCCTGAATAAACCTGTCGAATGAAACCACCAAACAGCAGGGCATTTCGGCAACCTTTCACTGCTGGTTTTTGTTCGCTGAATAGACGAAGCATTGCTTTTCTATGGGGATTTCACTGCCCTCAAACAGGCAACAAACAGGCACCACATGTGCAGGCAATTCGCCAGGATTTGGCGAACTGCATGCTCTCTGAGAACCTGAATGGCCAGGAAAGGTAACCGTATGCTGAATTTCAGTGTTCGGTTACCTTTCGGCCACAATTCGGATCTCTTTGAATAACCCTGATTGTGCGCATATGCTAAATAGTGAATTCACAGTATTTTTTGTGAAATGGAGTCGCCAAAGCACAGTGAACATAATAGACGCTATTATCTATTTTTTTTGCCATAAAAAAATTAGGGAAATAATTCAGTCATATTGTATTATAAATAAATAAAGAATATAAAAATAATATAATAATTACATAAATCATAATATTTTACATTATATTTTAACCTTTTCTCTTTTCTGCCTCTGCAGATGTCCAGAGAGGGGGGGGGGCACAGGTCTCTGGCTCTGCAGCTGGTCTGTGGGGAGCACATGTCTATGGCTGGCTGCTTTATACAGAGATGATGGTGATTTTCTTCCACTAGCCTCCAGGGATGATGATTGACAGGGGTCGCACTATGTGACCTCACTCAGTCAGCACCCACACCTCATAAGCGTATCACATGCATGCTGCATATTACTGTGAGTTTTATTGCTGTGCAGCTCTGTGATACGCTCATACACACCTGACATTACTGTGAATTTTATTGCTGCAGCGCTGTCACGGGGATCCCAGACAGATGCCAAGGAACGCCCATTATACAGTTGTGTTCAAAATTATTCAACCCCCACTGAAATTGAGTGTTTTGGCCAGTTTGACATTGATTTTGATCATTCAGTCATCTTGCTTACAATTAAATCAAAGAGGCACGTGTAGGTCAGACAAATATAACATCACATTTATAATGAAATAACCACAAATGTCTTTTCTGTGCTCACATCATTATCAGTTTTATTCAACCCCCAAGTGACATTCAATCTTAGTACTTAGTACAACATCCTTTTACAGTTATAACAGCTTTTAAACGTGAAGCATAGCTTGACACAAGTGTCTTGCAGCGATCTACGGGTATCTTCGCCCATTCGTCATGGGCAAAAGCCTCCAGTTCAGTCACATTCTTAGGCTTGCGCACTGCAACTGCTTTCTTTAAGTCCCACCAGAGGTTCTCAATCGGATTTAAGTCAGGTGACTGCGATGGCCACTCCAAAATGTTCCAGCCTTTAATCTGCAACCATGCTCTAGTGGACTTGAAGGTATGCTTGGGATCATTGTCCTGTTGAAAGGTCCAACGTCTCCCAAGCCTCAGGTTTGTGACGGACTGCATCACATTGTCATGCAATATCTCCTGGTACTGAAGAGAATTCATGGTACCTTGCACACGCTGAAGCTTCCCTGTACCTGCAGAAACAAAACAGCGCCAAAGCATGATTGACCCCCCGCCATGCTTCACAGTAGGCAAGGTGTGCTTTTCTTCATAGGCCTTGTTCTTCCTCCTCCAAACATAGCGTTGATCCATGGGCCCAAACAGTTCTAATTTTGTTTCATCAGTCCACAGAACACTATCCCAAAAGTTCAGTGGTTTGTCCACATGACTTTTGGCATACTGCAGTCGACTCTTCTTATTCTTTGGAGACAGCAAGGGGGTGCGCCTGGGAGTTCTGGCATGGAGGCCTTCATTACGCAGTGTGCGCCGTATTGTCTGAGCTGAAACTTCAGTACCCGCATCTGACAAATCTTTTCTCAGTTCCTCAGCAGTCACACGGGGACTTTTCTCCACTCTACGCTTCAGGTAGCGCACAGCAGTCAAAGTCAGCATCTTCTTTCTGCCACGACCAGGTAACGTTTCAACAGTAACCCTTTGCCTTCAATTTGCGAATGATGCTTCCTATGGTCTCTCTTGGTATGTTTAACATCTTTGCAATCTTCTTATAGCCATTGCCCTTCCTGTGAAGAGTAATCACCTCTTCTCTTGTCTTCTTGGACCATTCTCTTGACTTCACCATGTTTGTAACCACACCAGTAAATGTCTAGAAGGAGCTGAGTATCACAGTCATTTTAAAGCTGCCTAATTGGTGCTTATTATGCCTTATTGCCGCTCCGTGACATCCACAGGTGTTTTCAATACCTGATTGAAAACACTTGAATGAACCTCTGTTCTTCAGAGTGGTAGTCTTTAAGGGGTTGAATAATTGTGTCAATGAAGAATTCACAAAAGAAACATTTACTAATGTATTACAAAACCAATTGATGTCATTTTAGTTGCATATGGTTCTTTAAAAAGTCCTTGTAGGATTTCATTCTGAATACAATTACAAATGTACACTAAATTCCCTAAAACCCTTTACAGCATTGGGGGTTGAATAATTTTGAACACAACTGTATATATTGTTATCAAGCCCTTGAGTCAGGTTTGCGGTCTGCTGCATTATGCAGAATCCAGCACACACACAACTACACACAGAAACAGAACAAGGGAGGATAGAACAGGAATACAGAAACAAGAGGGAGCCCTGCACTGGGTAAGATTTCTGATCTAATACAGATTACATGGTTGGGGAGAAAACAATATGGTACACAACAGGAGTTACAATAAATACGCCCAGCAGCCAGACAGAACCCTAAGCCCTGAATGAGGTCCTTAATAGTTGGCCTCTATAACTACATATACTATGCTGCTGGGTTAAATACAATACAGACACAAATAGGACATAAACAAGAATGATCCAGAAACACGTCAGTAGTCAAACACAGAATATCATAAAAATACAGGTTCCAGGGGGGCAGGCAAGAGAGTAATCCAGAAATGAAAGCTAATGGTCATACACGGGTATATCGTATGCACAGTAAAGGGTAAAGAGAAGAGAGAAAACCAGAAACAAAGCCAAAATCATACACGGGTATATCATATGCAAGGTAAAGGGTACAGACGAGAGAGCGAAAACCAGAAACAAAGCCAATGGGTCATACACAGAATATCAGATACAGGTTCACAGAATCACAATACAAAATGCAAGTACTCAATAGGTAAGACCTATACTGCACCAGAGAAAAAGTGCACTGCTGGCCATATAAATAGGGCAGGGCACGTCATGTGATCACAGGCCAGATCAGTCACAGATTCGAGGGGTGGAGAGCCTGAAGAGATTAACCCTAAAAACCATAAGGGCTGATAATATGCTCTCGCCACCAAGGGGACTGGTAGAGACTGGAGGAAACGAGACAGGCGCTCTGTGATACGCTCACGCATACTGCACATTGCTGTGAGTTTTATTGCTGTGGATCTCTGTGATACACTCAGAGCTCCACAGCAATAAAGCTCACAGTAATGTGCGGTGTGTATGAGCATATCACAGAGCTGCACAGCAATAAAACTTGTAATAATTTGTTGTGTTTGAGTGTATGACAGAGGTCTACAGCACTAAAACTCACATACTGTCCCCACACAGACACACAGAGGCATATACTGCCCCCATACCATACACACACTCACACTGCCAGCCCCCTCCCATACACACATCTAGCCCCCCCATACGCACACAAACCGTGCCAGCCTCCGTCCCTCCCATACACACACACATACACACTGCCATCCTACCTATATATGAATTGTACGTGCTGCAGGGAAGCACTTCCACATACTTTCTATTAGCATGCAGAAGCTATGTGTGTTTTGTGAAATATGAAAAAAAGATAAAAAATATTTACAATAGCTATTTCAAAACAGTTTTCCCTTCAAATTTTATATAGATAGTTATTATTGCTAAGTGTGAAGAGTTAAATTGTCCAGGGCTTGGCTCATGCAAAATATGGATGGAGCCGAGCACCACCCCTTCCAATTAATCCCTTCGCTGCAGATGACGTTTGACGCCATGGGGTTTCCGCAGCTAAGGGGGAGACCCCAGCCATCCGGGACTGTGTCCCGAGGCGGTCTAAATTTCCTTGAAGTCAGACCCAGTGGCGTCACTATTGTTGGTGTCAGTCGGTGCAGTAACTCATGGTGTCACCCCCACCCCCCCCGAGTTTTACAGTGTCCTTTTTAACTAGTCTTACTCATAAATCAGTACTCCCATATAACACTGCGCATACACACTGCAAATTACTGTGAGGTTTATTGCTGTGGAGCTCTGTGATATGCTCACGCACAAATTTTGGCGAACTGCCAGCAAGTTCGGTGCCTGTTTGAAGGTAGTGAAAGTCCCCATAGAGAAGTAATGGTTAATCTGTTCAGAAACACCGAACAGCAGAGAAATGTCAGTGAAATGCCCTGATGTTCAGTGGTTTCATTCGGCAGTTTTATTCAGGCGAATCCCATGGGTTTCATTGCTAAAAATATTCCCCCTTTTCGCTTAGTATTTTTTTTCAAAACAGCGGGCAACAGTTTTGCGGCGGCATTCGGTGGCTGATTCCCTGCACTTCAGGGACCCTGCGGTGAATTCACGAGAGAAATTTGATTCCCCAAATTGCAGGGAACAACAGAAAACTGAAATGTCTGCGTCATTTCGGTGCTCTGTGAATATCCCCTATAGTGGTGGTTTTATTACCGCCCCCTGGAAAGTGCCAGCTTAGGCTTTGCCTACCCATGACATACTTGCAAATGAGAGAAATCTCAATGTATCCTTCCTGTTTTTTTGTTTTTTTTAGGGTGTCACCCTAGGGGGTGTTGTCAACCGGGGTTGGCCGCACCCCTGCCCCCCTTGTGATGCCACTGATCAGACCGTCCCTTTATACTCCTCTTGGCGCACAATGACATCAGTTTCAGGCACCCTCCCAGCAGAGCCAGACTTCTCCCACAGTGGGCTGACATCTTGGTTATCAGCCCAGCCTCCGGGGCCGCCCCCACCCACTGACATCATCGCGCATGGGCATGACGACATCAGTAAGGGAATTAACCCATAGCATGTCTAGGGATTTCCCTATGGAAATCCTTGTGATGGAGATAGCGGGTCATTTGGACCACTCTAACTCCCGGTCTGTGGCAGCTAAAAGGGTCATGTTTAGTATCTTTGGGAAGGCCAGAGCATACCTTTCCAAGGACACCAAACAAGACCAGGTTATGTTTAGAAATAAAATAAATAAAAAAATTTTGTTTTTCAGTTTTAGCTAAAATTGAGTATTTTCTCAGACAAATACAGTAACGGGTTCGCAGTTCTATTTTTTTTTAACAAGAGTACCCCATAGAATGTATAAAACAAAAGCTCGGGTAATAAAATGTGAAAAAATTATTTTACAAGCTGTAGATAATTGAAATCTGAATGAAAATTCACATTTTTTGATATAGAATTCTGGCAGGACATGGCATATACATATAATATTGATATATTATGAATTGGGAAAGTCTGCTGGAGATAAGTATATATAATTTGTCTGGGTTGTATAATAAACCATGACTTCAAATCGCATTTATACATGATGAGCACAAAACGGTCAAAATTAGTTCAGCATAGAAAGGAGAAATGGCTCAGCAGTGTAGGGGTTAAAAACTTCACCAGCTGACACTGGGCCACATTGTATGAATTGTAAACTTTTTTCTCCCCAGCTATAGAAAATGCACTATGATTACCTAAAATTGGCAAATTTTCACCAACTTGCTGCTTGCTGAATAATTGCTTAGGTGTTTTTCTCTGGAATGAATGCCTGTATGTCTGCTTTTGGCTGTGTGTCTGTACATGCCTATGCAATACTGTGCAATTTTCCAAGTCCCCTTGCATTATGCGTACCTATTTTTTCTGATGGTTTCAGAGGATCTAAGGGTAAGTAGTCAATGTAATAGAGCAGCAGGAAATGCTAGCAGAATGCTTGGTTGTGTAGGGAGAGGTATTAGCAGTAGGAAAAGGGAAGTGCTCATGCCACTGTACAGAGCACTGGTGAGACCTCACTTGGAGTACTGTGTGCAGTACTGGAGACCGTATCTCCAGAAGGATATAGACCTCTTAGAGAGAGTTCAGAGAAGGGCTACTAAAATGGTGTACGGCTTGAAGGAGAAAAGTTACCAGGAAAGGCTTAATGATCTTAACATGTACAGCTTGGAAAAAAGACGAGACAGAGGAGATATGATAGAAACATTTAAATACGTAAAGGGAATCCACAAGGTAGAGGAAGGGAGTATATTTAAAAGGAAACAAAATAGCAAAACAAGAGGACATAGTCTTAGATTAGAGGGGCAAAGGTTTAAAAGTAACATCAGGAAGCATTATTTTACTGAGAGGGTGGTGGATACATGGAACAGTCTTCCAGTTGAAGTGGTAGAGGCCAAAACAGTAATTGAATTTAAGCAAGCATGGGATAGGCATAAGGCTATCCTAAACAAAAGATAAATCCAGGTAAAGTATCCATGTAATTGGGCAGACTAGATGGGCCGAAAGGTTCTTATCTGCCGACATTTTTTTCTATGTTTTCTATGTTTCTTTTTGTCTTGAGAGAATTATTTCCCTGTGCATGAATGTGTCAATACTCTGTGTCAAAATATATGTGTTAATGCACTGATTTGTCGCCAATGACTCGCCATGTGTTACTTATACAGGCAAGCCTGATGAATGAATGTGTCCAATAGTGTCTCTATATTCTAATTAATAAACATACTTTATCGGAGGGAGAGCACTGAAATGTCGACATTTCGGTGTTCTCCTGTTCGCCGCACTTCGGTGAGTTCGGTTCATCGACCCTGCAGTGAATTCAGCATTCACTGCAAGGTCCCTGAAGTGCAGCGAATCGATCCTCAATGCATCTGAAAAAACAGCGAAAAAAAATCAAAAAACCACTGAATCGATCCGAAAAACAGTTGAATGCATCCAATGATCCTCCAAACAGGCTACCGAATCAATCCAAAAAAAATCCGTTGAATGGGTAAACAAAAACACCACAAGTTTTTAAAGACATTTTAAAAAATACTACTGCATGAAAATGCTTTGAAATAATATATAAGGTCCTACGAATAATAATATAAAAGGTGTAAGGGTTTGACTGCGGTGGGTGTAGCAGGTTGGGGTTGTGAGCCCAGGATGCAGTGATGAAGGCAGATTCAGAATAGCAATGAGTGTTTATTGCAGGTAAACACAGTGGCATCAAATCAGACAGGGTACAGGCAATGGCGTCGTCAGGGTTCAGCAAGGGGGGTTCGGTACACGGCAAGGCTGGCAGAGAATAGTCGGTGGTACAGCAGGGGTTCGGTACACGGCAAGGCTTAGATGGGGGCAGAGGGGGAGCAGGATGGGAGGGTTACCGGTGAGTGAAGCAATGAGAGTCCAGATAAATAACAGAAGGTCCTTGGGGTCTTAGCAGAGAGTTCAGGAGATGGTCAGGCGGTTTCAGGGAGCTTTAGTAAACAGGTAACGCAGTCAGTAACTTAGATGTGGAAGTCCAGGGTTGAGGGTGGGACTCCCTTATATGCAGGGCTAATCAGGGAGGATGAAGGGCAGGTGTGGATCCAGGGCCAGAACGGTAGAATCAGGGTTTTGGAATCTGCAGGGGACATGTAGTAAAAGGCACAAAAAGGGGCGCCAGGGGGTGAGGGCCTCCAGGACCTTACAAAAGGTCTGTAACAGAAAAAAATTATTTTGACGAAAAAAAGCCTAAAAAAATAAATGAATAGACTTTTTGCTGCAAATGAAAAGAATAAACGGTTGAATAAATATTTAAGAAAAACTGGGAAATTCTTTTACATTTAAACTTATGGGATTCGCCTGTTTAAACCTGTCGAATGAAACCACCGAAAAACAGGGCATTTCTCTGCTGTTTGGTGGTCTGTGAATAGATTAACCGTTACTTCTCTATGGGGATTTCCCTGCCGCCGAAGACTGTCACATTTTTCTGGCAATTCACCAACATTTGGCGAGTTGCCAGCTTTTTGAATAGCCGAATGGCCACGAAATTGCACCGTACAGGGAATTTCACTGTCGACGTTATCAACTGTAGCGATCAGCATTGTTTAAAGTGTTGTTGTTTCCGCTGTAGTTTGTGCTGCATTTATTTAGCATAGATTTCCCTTTTGATGCCACGTCTCTCAGTAGAAGATGTCTAGCTCGGTTTTTACAGTTTCTATCGGAGTTCAAAGGAGAATTTCTTGTTAAAATTGACCAACGTGCATTCACTAGTGTGAATGGAGAATAGCCTCAGAATAATGGCGGAACTATTGTTCAGGGCTTTTCTCCGTTGTTTGCAGCCGATTCATCAGCTGTTTTCAAGTTTTGCTTCTCTGCGATTTACAGTTGTTTGCGCTACAGTGAACTTCGGTCACAAAAGTGAATAACCCCTCAAGTGCCCGCTTAACAGGCTGAGCAAGAAATGGCTTTGCAAATATGCATCATTTTTATCTATGCCACAAAATTATATATTTCAATAGTCATTTTTGGAAAGTGTTTAAAATAGTGATAAGGCTTAGCAAACAAACAACAACAATAATAATCATAACATTTGCTTTCTATAATGCTGACATATTTATTTTACTTAATGTAACCATTAATTATTCACTCTTTGGATCATATTAAGTGTTGCATCTCATTTGCCAAGTGCTTCTGTGCTGTAGAGTTTCATTTCTTTGAAATATAATAAAGCAGAGGTTACATCATATTAATTTGTACAGTTAAAAAGACAAGAAAATGGCAGGGTTTACAATTTAAGATGCGGAGATATATATATACATGTACTTATTATAGTTAAAACATTGTTACAGCTGCTGAGTGATGATCTCCTGAAATGTGCCTCTTGTCATCTTTCTCCAGGCTGAGATAAACTAAACAATGCTTAATAATGAGTCACCCCCCCCCCCCCACCTCCTTAAAATGCCTTTTTGGTCAAACTGAATTCCTGGGAGTTTCCTGCATCCTTGTCTGCTTTGCTGTGATCCAGGGTTGGAGCAGGTCTGCACACGCCCTATGTCCACTTGCAGGGACATGGACAATGTGGAGGAGCTAGCAGGAGGTTGTAGAGAGAAGCATCACTTGGAAGCTGGAGATATCCTTCTAAAGGTTCCACTGCATAAGTCATAAGCTGAACTCACACATCCAAATAGAGAATAAGAGCATGTTTATACTGTGCCTCTAGAGCAAACAGGCTTTAGCCATAAACCAAGGGGCTCCACCCTGCTCTCTCACTTACTTACTGCTCCCAGTGTCTGCTCTTCTCTATCTCACTGGAGAAAATGGGACGCAAGATCAAGAGAAACATCTCCAACTTCTTTTTTGAGTATGATACCCCTAGGATGGTGCTGGTCCGGGACAAGAAAGTTGGGCTGACGTTTCGACTCATCCAGTTTGGAGTCTTGTGCTACATCGTTGGGTAAGGACCTGTGTGTCTGTGCTGCACAATACAGTATCAGCCCTGATCTAATGTTACTGACCGTCTGGAGAGAAACTGAAATGCTCTTTGTGCTTACTATTAATTAATTCTACGTTTAATTATCACTTATTAAAACTTACTGGTTGTTTCACTGATCCACGTCAAAGGCATTAAAGTTTTTTAGCACTTGATCTATAAAAACATGTTTTTATATGTTTATGGTAAAGACACTTTTGTATCAGTCTGTGGTGTGCAAGAATGTTTCCAATTTCTTACTTGACTCTTTACATAATATTTATATTAACTGGGATCCTTCTTGATGCCACTTGTTATGCTTTGGGCAGTTTCTGAAAACATTCTTATGGGTTTTGCCAGTAGCACTGGTGTAATATGCTCCCTAATCTCTTTTGTTAGACAGAATGAAGTTGCTAGCCATCATTTTGATCTTGGTGGTACTGTAAAGCACAGGGGTATATTCACTAAATAGTACTTTTGGTGACTTGAGATTTAGTCTGCTCAGTTTAGACTAAAGTGTTATTGTCAACTAATCTTAGGACACTAAAACCCACTTTGCATACCTTTTAATTGCAAGATTAGTGTTCTATTGGAGGAACAAAATTCTGGATGAAGTCTTAAGGGTTTATTCAGAGAGGTCCGAAATGTCGCCGAAATTCAGCGTACGGGGACATTTCGGGGCCATTCAGCTATTCAGAGAGCAGGCAATTCGCCAAATGGCCAGATGGGCGTCAGAGTGGAACTCCACTCTCACGGACGTTCCTTCTACTCTTAAAAACGCTCGTCTGACCCCCCAGCCTTACAGTTCACTGTCTCGTGTTCAGCTGCAGCGAAAGAGGCAAACATTACATGCAATACATGTGTTTGTCCATAGTAACATTAAACATGAAATGTATAATATTAAAAATTCAATAAAAATTAACAAATATAAGGAAAACACGCACGTATAAGCATTTGAGGGTGTGCAAATGGCTAGGCTCTCCACCGATGTTTGTCTTCGATTTATATGAATATAATGTTGTTAAAGCTTGTTTTTATCTTTGAAAACAGTTCATTTACTATACAGTGACTTGTGTTAAACTGACAATAAGGCTGCAAACCTTACATCAGAATAGATAAACCAAAGAGCAACAGAAACCGATAGGGCTCTATTACATTCTTCGCGCAAAAACGTTTGCACCCGCGCAAAAACGCATTAACGCGAGGGGTAAAACCCTTTGCGCTGAACGTCGTATTACAATGTCAGCGCAACAAACGGGCGTATACGTCTACCACGGGTGAACCTGCACGGACGCTGCGTGAGCTTACTGTACGTCGCACATCCTATACTTAACATTGTGAGCGCAAATGCATATGTGCGCTGGTTCGCGGATGGTATTACAATCTATGCGCAGGATTTAACGCACAACCTTTGCGCGCATTATTTTAGCAACTCCTAAGGCTAGGGTCAGACGAACACATTTTCGCGTTGTCTGTGAAAAAGTGCGTTCGAACTAATGGACGCATTTTTTCACGGAATACGCGATAGCGGTCATACGATGCGCATTTGCGTTCGTGATTTTGTACGGATCATCAATAAAACCCTTTTTGCATCTGGACGTTATGTTGGCCGGACATTAGCAGTGTCTGACATCTCTAAATCACGCACACACGCCGCTAGCGGACGCAGCGCACTCTGTACGTCAGTACTAGCGGTTTGACGTTCTTGACAAAATGCGTTCGTTTGCCACTTGCGTTGCGCGGCCGGACTTTCGTGCGACCGTACTTCGTATATTGGCCGTCATTGCCCGTCATTTGCTGCTACTACGGCCGTGATTAAGTGCGCCAGAACGCACGTTTAAAGTGCGCTAGTCTGACCCTAGCCTAAAAGCTGGTGTTAATGGCAAATTCTATCAACCTCGCCGAACCCAAATACGCCAGCCCAAAAAAAAAAAATGCAGCAAAGTATAGTTACACATTCTACTCATACCAAACCAATAAATTTGAGAAGTTGTGTGTGCAATTTTTTTTTGATATAGCATATATGCGCAGATTGACTTTGACAGGTGCAAAAACCTAACGTGAGACCATTGTGGTTCTTAATTCTGATTGGCTGAATCGCGTGAAAAAAACAGTCCACACACTGATTTCTGCGCGCAACGTTGCTGCGCGCGGTTTTGTGCGCATCCGTTTAACGCACGTTATTGCTCGACGGATGAAAAAATGCGCAAGGATTGTAATACCAGCGTTGATTTACACGTGTTAACATTTAACACTTAGCGCAAAAATTCACGCGTTGCGCATGCGTTTTTGCGTGAAGAATGGAATAGGGCCTTTACAGTTTAAAAAATTATACACTGGTTTGTGACATAAAACTGTTCCAACACATCTAAAACAGATTTAATATTGGTGATGTGACTATCTTTGAAATGTCACCACAATGTCAGATTTGAAGTGCCAGTTGGAAAAGTATGCTGTAATGTTGCTGCATTTGTAAGTGGGAAATGTGTTATGGCTTATGTTCTGTGCATGCATGGTGCTCTCGGGCAACACACTTCCTCCTTCCTCATTAAGGCAGCATCGCACTCTGTTAACAATCTCACTCCTACCTCATTCACCCAAAAACAAATTCACTCCTAGTTCACTCCAGCCACACACTCTAATCAAAATCTGTGACGCATATGCTAAGCAGCCCCCATTTCCATCACATTCAGAAACTTTCATTCTTCTGAAAAATGTGGCCCTGCATTTTACCTTGCACCTGGCTCTGCAAACACTAGAGCAAGCCCTGTCCCCCAGCATCAAATACATTGGTAGACATTAAATTAAGACAAATATTCCAGATGTATCAAGGCTATTTATTTAAATGGAAATAAATGTTTTGCTCTTGTTTTAAACTATATATTATCAGCAATTATTTGTAACAAGAGTTATTGTTGTTTAAAGACTCATTTCTGGGAGTTTACTGTTGGGGAGAGGTAACAGGTGTGGTGTGGATTAAGGCTATTGTTAAATATTAGTGGGTTTTAGCGTTAAGGAATATTTATGGCTAAGTGGTGGTGTCTGCCATCAAGGCACAAGGGGCTGTAACATAATTTAGGATTAAAGAGCAATATTGTGCACATCACTTTGGAGGCTGTTCCACGCTAACCGTAACTGATCTTGAGCCATAGTTGTTAGTAAGGCGCTTATCGTCTCCATTTTACTGTCTCTATTTTACCGAGCGTATTCCAGGGTAGGTGCTTTGCTAGCCCTGAAACAAAACATAAGGCCGAGCGATACCTTCAGCAGTTCTCCACGCCATTGCGAGTATTGGCTTGTGGAGTCCATAGGACTCCATGGAGCCTTACAGGAGTTCACTCTCTCACGATCACGTAGTGCTGCGAAGAAATCATTGAGGGAGACTAGGAATTAGTTGTTTCCAGTCTCACTCTGCTCCCAGCGAGATGAAGCGGTGAATCGCAACGCCCTCTGCACTTCGGGATCAAGGATAAAAATGCAAAATCACTTAACACCAGCCTTTGGGAGATGGTATTTCTTAGTAATTTACCATCTCCCGGGTGGAAGCGCAAGCCACATTGGAATAGCCTGCGCATGCATGTAGAGGTTCAATTTAACGTCTCCTATACGAAGTAGAAGAGACATTCATTTACAGCAACCTCGCCCAGGGAAGAGCTACATTCGAGCTGCAATCACAGTCTGTGGCAAGAATGGAATAGTGATTCCTGTCGATAAGATAACTACAGGAGAAATTATGTGTAATGTTATGTTTAACGTTTCCTGTAGTTATCTTATTAGCAACTATAGAATAGGGCCCTGGTCTTTACAATGTATTTATAGAAATAGATTAGCTTAGATTCAACGTTTGGGAGTTAGAAGTATACACTGCGGAATTCATATGCTTTCTGTTTCTTTTTTATTTGTAATGGTCTATTTGTAGACATTTTCTTTAAATATGGCATGTGTTTCCTTGCTTTATGTTGTATTTTGCATTATATACCATTTTCATAAATTGGATAAATGGAAGGGGAAGAAATATGGCTGTTTATGTGATTATTAATAACATTATAGCTATTCTAAGCTTTAAAGTACCAGCATAATTCAATGTGCTGTACGTTGGGAGCACAAAATACACCATGGCACACAAAAACTGGCATACGAGTACATCCCTTGTGTCTCTGTTAATCAGGGACAGTGCTTATTTTGGACTCGAGTTCTCTGATGTTCTGTTCTAGACTTATCACACTATTTTCTAGGAATTTTAAACCTTTTGTTTGTGCTGTAGTATAATAGATCAGTAAAGCAATGAAACTGACAGCAACCTGTCGTTGAATGATAAATATTGTTAGAAATTACGTGGTGTAAAGAAAACAAGTTTGTATCTGATAACTTCATTGCCTCTGTCCCTGCTTCCAGTTCCATTGCTTTACATGCATTGTCCCTCTTTGGTTATCTGAACTGTTGGGGGTTATGCTTGTGTAGCGCTGTTAAAGATTGTGTTGCTGCATTTGCTCGTTACGGCCACCAGAGGGAGACAGAAGCCATATGGACTATGCTGGACCTAAACGAACTACAATTTCCATCGGGCTTTGCGGCGGATACAGGAAGTGGGTGGGAAAGAGGGGAAAGACGTCAGCAGCCTCGTGCGGAGGAGAGCCAGAGTGAGCCGAGCGGCGAAAGGTAGAGGACGCACGTGAGACTACCAGGGATCGTGACCAGGCCGGAGTGCAGGCGCTGACTCGCGGGTGCTGGAGATCGGGACGGTGACTTGCAGAGACCTACCTACGCACCGCTGAGAGGTTTGCGCAGAAATTTTGTTCTGGTTGGACCCCGAGTAAGGAGTCCGCGATGATCCATTGGGAGTGCAGGCGGTAGGACGTAGTTTCTCATTGTGGAGATCAGACAAGCAAGGGAGCGGATCCGGTGGCACAGAGTCCCAGTGTAAAAGCGGAGAGACATCCTTGATCGGGCAGCGGAACAGATTGTCTAACAGATGGGTGAGAGGCCTTCCAGGCCGCAGTTCCAAGTATAACAAAGCACGCTGCATTATTGTTTAAATCTACAGGGCCCCAACGTGACTAGTCGAATATTTGCTTATTTCATTCACTGGCCAGTTGAATGCAGTACCTGGGTACCTGAGACAATACACATACACCTTTTTGAGACATTACATTCACGGGACTTACACTCCAGAACTGAAGGGGTTAATCTTTTCTTTTTGCCGCCGCGTGTTTCCCGCATTACGAAATCCTGTCGTTCAAATACCATATCTATGATATATATATGCTTCTTTATTGGGATCAGTAAAGAATATAATCTATAAAAATCCACAACAGTGCTGGTGTATATTTATTCCCCAACGCGGTGAGACTATCCCGAGGTTAATTCAGCGGCTCCTCCGGGAGTGAGCGCTACACTTGGATTGAAGAGGTATTGAAGACCCTACTCAAGTGACCACAGTCTAAACCAGGTCTGCAACTTTGACCCTCCAGTAGTTTTGGAACTGCATTTCCCTTAAGGCTCAGTCAATGTAATAGGTGGCAGAGCATCAAGGGAGTTGTAGTTCCAAAACATACTGAGGTCCAAGGTTGCTGCCCCCGGTCTAAAATATTGCAGCTAAAATGGACAGTCTAAATTGCTTCAATCTCTCTCTGCCACATTACAAATTAGGTGCCTCTGTAAACACTGTGACACGGTTAGGTGTGCATACCATCAAATATTCCCCGTCACATGTGTACTTAGTGAACAGGTGTGCAGTAGGTAGCAAAGTGCTAGCATATCCAGCTAATGTTTGTGTTAAGAGATTACTTTTCATTAGTTACAGACCTGTCACTGAATGACACAATCCTAAAACTTAAACAGCCATGAGATCAGGAGGACATATTCATTCCGGATATTAATCTTTATGCCGCCACTTAATAATCCTATGCATATGCACAGGAAGACATGACAATGTCCTGTAAAGTGATATGATCTATGCCCAGCACATGCACCATGCACAAACTAAAGTAAGACATATGGCTCCTTCTTCTCCATAGACTATTCCATACCTCGCAACATTGACAAGTATGATTTCAGGACGGGGTGACTGGGTTTAGGAACTGCAAGATAGTCCCCTGGCATCAAATAAGAATAAATACTGTTAGAGAAAAATCAAGTATTGAAAAATCTAACTACTTTACACAGACCATTTTCTAAACATGATTTTTGTCTTTTTATGACACTTTAATATTAGCACTAAAACAATGTTAGCTCTGTTATTCACATTTTTAGTGCTTTTTATGAAGGCTTTTTTGCACGTATCAGCCCTTGCAGGCAGCCCTCATTTGCTAATCACATTCATGTTTATACTGATTTTTTTTAGCTAATTTAACCAGATTTTTATTACTATTCTTTAATATTAGTGGTTATTCATTACATAGTGAGAAACACAGGGTAATTCAAAGAGATCCGAATTGCTTTTGAAAGGTACCCAAACGCTGAAAATCAGCTTTCGGTTACCTTTTCTTGGCCATTCGGCTATCCAGAGAGCAGGCAATTTGCCAAATCCTGGCGAATTGCCTGCACATACGTGCCTGTTCGGTGCCTGCTCAAGGGTAGTGAAATCCCCATAAAAAAGCACTGCTTCGGCTATTCAGAAAGCACAAACCAGCAGTGAAAGGTTCCCAAAATGTCCTGCCATTCGGTGATTTCATGCAGATTTATTCAGGCGAATCCCATATGCTTCAATGTTAAAAATATTACCATTTTTATTTACTATCTAATAAACCGTTCATTATAAAATCCTGCAGTTAAAAGTCTCTTTATTTATAGATTTTTTTTTAGGATATTTTAAGCATTTTTCTGCATTTTATTTATTTTTTTAAGTTATTTTTTCTGTAACAGCCCTTTTTATTATCATTCCCTGGACCTCATATGTAAATTTCAGACATTTTCGCTCAGTAGTTTCTTTGCAAACAGCGTTTCCCTTTTCACACATTCAAGCAAACGGTTTTGCTAATTTATTCACTGCATTCGTCTGTGGTCTCGGCTTTTTCCGGCAGCTGCGCTGTGTGTGATTTGCTCCTGCTCGGGTTTTTCCGTGGTTTTCGGTGGGTTAATCCAGAGGTTTTTGGGGGTTTTCGGCGTGCATTCGCTGGGTTTTGCGGTTAGTTTTCGTCGGGTTTGCGGCAGGCTTTCCCTGCAATTCGGGGACCCTGTGGTGCTTGCTGAATATACCGCAGGGTCGCCGAAATGGGATCGGCAAAACGAACTGAATTGAAGAGAACGAAACGTCACCGAACGTGCGGTGACTTTTTGATTTTCTTTAAATAACCCTGATAATGTTGATGTAGTTGCAAATTATAAGCTAAAAGGGGCGATTCTAGTTCACCGACTCTGGTGTATTCAGGTACAACCTGAACCTGCCAGAAAAAGCCGTCACGCTGACGAACTGGGCGAAAACCCCCCCAAAAAACAGTACACTTGAAAGTTTCAAAATTGAAACGCTGTTTGCAAACAAACTACTGAACGAAAATGTCTGGAATTTACATATAAGATCCAATGAATGATAATAAAAAGGGCAGTGACATTAAAAAGAAAATACGCTTTATAAAAAAAAATTTGCTGAAAAAAATTCCAAAAAATACCTAAAAGATCCTAAAAAAAAGCTATAAATAAAGAGACTTTTTACTGCAGAATAAAATAAATGGTTTATTAGATATTGAATTAAATATTTTTAACATTGAAGCCTATGGGATTTGCCTGAATAAACCTGCCAAATGAAAATAACGAACAGCAGGGCATTTTGACAACATTTCTGCTGTTCGGTGTCTCTGAATAGATTAACAATTGCTTCTCTGTGGGGGATTTCACTGTCTTCGAACAGGCACCGTACGTGCAGGCAATTTGCCAAAATTTGGTGAACTGCCAGCTTTCTGAATAGCCGAATGGCCCCGAAATGTCCCCGTTCGCTGAAATTCAGTGTCCGATTACATTGCGGACCTCTCTGCATAATCCTTTGAGTACATTTTTTTAAAAATTCCACTTTTCATATCTGTATGCGTGATATGGAATTATGGAATTGCCTTGTACATCTACTACAGCTCACTGCTTACACAGTAGTTCTTTGAGAGTTTTATTGAAGATTGGTGCTTTATATGGAAAATAGAGGTAATAGTGGAGGCGCTAACTCAATTAGATAATATTTCAATAGTTGTAGAATTGTTTGCTGCCTGCTAAGGGTAAAAACTCACAATAAAACCAACCAAAATTATGATCGAAACAGTACAAGTTATAGATATTCTTTGCGGCGTAAAATATTGTAAGAAGAGCAATATAAATCCCCTAAATAAAATACGCTATAAGGATAACACAGCGATACCTAATTACTGTTCAAATCCCGGCATAATAAATCAAACATGTATAAAAAGCAATATCATCCATACATATAACACGTAAATAAAAAGGCATATACTGTATAAATAAAGTTATATAATGCTTATTTACTAAAACTCAATAAAATTTATTTTAAGTGAATAAAGTGCTTAAGTGCTCTCAAAAAAACATCAAAAAATACTTCTCAAAACAGTATTAGATATATATCATCAGTGACAGTGGAAAGGCATTTATAAAGTGCACGTTTGTATTGTACAAATTGCATGCTCCAAGTGTACCAAACCATAGTGGGAAGATAATTAGGTACTAATACTTATATTGCAATTATGGGGAGGGAGAGGGAAAAGAGGCTGCAGTCAGATGTTTGCTTCGCTCCACTTAATTCCTCCGAAAAAACAGGAGCAACAGAGCAAAATAGTGCAAATATTGTCACATAATCCCAAAGAACAGCAGCTTGATCAAATGAATGGGAACTCACACAGTATAGAGCACCATATATCTCAGCTCTAAGGAGTTATTGCCTCTGGCCAATTAGAGAGTGGCACGTCCCTTCTTTCATCTGGTTTCTAGTACCTCGAGGAAGAGAAAAACAGGAGAAAGACAGAGCTCTCATAGCGTTATATGTATCAATTGAAAAACTTCTTTATGTCCCTCCAGGGGTTACACTCACCATTGGTGGAGCCTCTTCTAACTCTCAGTGTGCTCACCTAGGCACTACTTTTAGGTCTGTGCCCAACCTTGCTGTCAAGAGAGGTCAGCTGGCATTCCTCCAGATGCCCCCATATGTTTACAGCATACAGAAAAAAAAAGTCTCCACTAGTCTCACTTGAAACAGTGAATAGCTTTATTAACCCCTTCGCTGCGGATGACATGTGGGGAACGTCCTCATTGACTCCCGCTATATGCGGAGGACGTTCCCCACATGTCATCCGCAAGCGGGAGCCCCGGCAGAGATACTCACCTCTCTGTCTGGGGTCCTACGGCGTTCTGGCTTCAGTGTCCTCAGACGCTGAAGTTAAGCGCCTCCCGACGTCAATTAATTGCGACCTAGCTCTGGATTTCCCAAGTAAAACCCCTGGTGGAGATATCGTGGTTCCATGGAACCCCCTATCTCCAGAACCGTGGCAGCTAGGGGGTCATGGAGGGTGTCATTCAAAAGGCCTGACCATGGCCTTTCGAATGATACCCAGCATGACCATGTTGAAAGTAAAAACAAAAATAAAATAAATAAAATGGGGTTTTTTGTTTGTTGTTTTTATTAATGCAGCTATATCGTTCACATTTCAATTATAATGTGAACAATGATGCTGCACTAATGATTTTTTCTATGGGGTGCGTTTGCTAAAAAAATCACGTAATTCCCCCCAAAAAATGTAACAAGTCCCGATTTCTAATTTTTGTACAAGCGCACCCTATAGAAAATATAACCGCAAATGCTCATGTGATAAAATGTGAACAAAACACTTTACACGCTGTAGAGGATTAAAAATTCAAATTTTATTGCATATTTTGTTATACTATACAGGCAGGACATGACGTATACATATAAAAATGATATATTATGAATCTGCCGAGTCTGCCAGAAAGAACGATATACAGTATAATATGTCTGGGCCATATAATAAAATGTGGCTTCAAATCGCGTTTAAACATGAGCAAAAGCGGTAAAAATGAGCTCCTCACACAGCAGTGAAATGCCTTGGCAGTGAAAGGGTTAAGTAAATGCAATAATATTAAATGTATAAAAAACAAAACATACAGGTAACTGAGACGCATTTCGGCACTATAATTGCCTTCTTCAGTCAGTAAAAAATCCTTGAAAATTAAGGATAAAGGAGTTTTTCAATGCTGCTTTATATACCTGAAGATCCAGAAGTGAGCATGAGCATGTGCATGCTCCAATACTGAGCACGTTTCCCACCATACTGCTGAAATACATATAGGACTTGGAACTTTGTTGGGGTGGGGATTCAGGTAACTTAGGAAAAGAAAGCTAATAATAAGAATTGGTAAAACCAACCTTCCTCTTAAAAAGGGAAATAGAATCAAGTGACAGAAAAAACCTTTTTCTCAGTGGAATTCCACCGTAAAATAGATTGACTCTAGAAAAAATGTTAAGAGATACAATCTATTTTACGGTGGAATTCCACTGAGAAAAAGTTTTTTTCTGTCATTTGATTCTAACTTAGAGCCTGGGCAGAGAATTTTAACCCTTTAAATATATGTTTGCATCATTATGCTGCACTACTTAACTGCCCTGCTGTCTGCTTTTATATTATTTGTTTTGTTTTGTCTGACTCGTCACCAAAGAACTGTTGGCGCTTCAAATAAAATAATATTTATCTAATTTTGTATCAACTTCATTTTCTTATGTATAGAACACAGGAACCACAATATTTGATGACTGTGAACTTAAAATGATATTATTTTTGCGTACAGAAATACAAAACCATGACAAATGCATGAGCTATTCATTCTGTTGGAAATATCAAGAAAATGTTTTATTGAAAATTTTTAGAAAAAAAACTACACAAGGGTTTGAAGTAGGACTGAAAAAATTAATGGACTAATCGATAATGAAAAGCGTTTCATTTTTACTTACTCGGTTAGTGAATTAGTTGGCTGCTACCTCAGAGCTGATTGGAGAAGAAGCACCAACTGCTTTAGTTGATATGATTTGGCTCTAGGTTTTTGTCCTTAGACATAATCAGTTAATTTTATATTTTGTTTGCAACAGAGGCAGAACTTTCACATAGACCCTAGGGTGCTGCCACTGGGTGGAGCAGAAGTACTGCCATTGTTTTATCCTTCCTTAGAGCTAGAGTCTTGTGCCAACGACCCACCTTCCTGTCCTTCCACTCTTTGGCCCGGGTCACTACCCCTCTCTCCCTGCCTTCTACTTGATCTGATGATCTGCCAACTAATCAAAAGTAATCATAAGTTGCAGCACTAGTTCGCACCTTTTTCAACCTTACAATGGTATTTGTAAGACAACTAAAATATTATGTGTGCATAATAGGAACCTTCTTTCTCTACTCCTGCTGTTAATACCATTATATTTTGCTACTTTTACTTGTTTATAAGAAATAAGAATTGTGTCTTAATTTTACATGGTACGTCATGCAGGGCCCTATTACATTCTTAGCACTAACGATAGCGCTCAGCTGTGTGAGCGTTAATTTAAGATTATATGGCCCTAGCATTTTCAACCCATATTACAATCAGAACGCTAATGGATTAAAAAATCCATTACCGATTCGCAGCTTGCACTTTTCAGCTCGAGCTTGCTCTACTTTGCGCTCCCTATGTGTGGAGAGCGCAAAGTGTTAATTAGCATTAGAATTACAAAGTCCTAACTCTAATTACGTCCCGCTGCAGTTAAAAGAACACCCTTCACCTCACAATACCATGTGGTCGATGTGACAACGAATCACATTGACAATATGTTCGCAATGATGTGAGTCAGTGGCACAGACAAGCCTTACATTAGAGACCATCAGCATTAATCATCCAGAACCAATCTGTGACTGCTAGCTCCCTGGATCCCCGGCGGCCAGCAGCACTGTCTTCGCTGGACAGCCCGCAAATGATTTTCCTGGCGATTGCGGCCGCGAGTCAGTGACGCTGGTGATGGGCAGCATGATGACGCATCTCCCACGGGATTTAAAAACCAAGTAATGAGTTTTGCTCACTGTCCTGTCATGGTTCAATCCTGTTCAGTGCATTTCTTGTTCATTCGATTGTGTTTACTGTGTATTGACTCTTGCATCGTACCCGACTACTCTCTGCGTGTTAACACTTGCTCTCCATTGTATTCTAACCCTTGGCTCAGTTTGACTATCTGTTCTGGTTCTGGCTCTGTTTGACTATCCGTTCTGGCTTTAACCCCCGGCTCTGTTTTCCTACCTGCTCTGGTTCCGACTCCTGGCTTTGTCTGACTACCCACTCTGGTTTCTAATTTTGGCTTGCTTTGACTCTGTAACTACTGTGTATCTGTCCTGTGTATAGCAATCCGGCTATTCTAAAGACTAGCAGTGTAGATAGGCAGTGTCTGCGTTTAGGTATCAAAGGAATATGTTACACAATCCCAGCTAGGAGACGTAAGTATAACCCTCCTCAGGCAATGACAAAACGGTTTATTAGATATTGAATTAAAACGGGAATATTTTTAACATTAAAGCCTATGGGATTCGCCTGAATAAACATTTCAAATGAAACCACCGAACGGCAGGGCACTTCACTGACATTCCTCAGCTGTTCTGTGTTCTCTGAATTGATGATCCATTTCTTATCTTATCTTATCACCTCTTCCCATGATAGACTGCAGGATTTCTCACGCGCAGCCCCCACTCTCTGGAACGCTCTCCCTCGTACTGTCAGACTTTCCCCTAACTTCTCTTCCTTCAAACGCTCCCTGAAAACATTCCTATTTAGGGAAGCCTCCCACCCAACTCACTGACGCAACCATCAATCACTCTCAACTCACAGTCCTCTCCTCCTGTTTCCAACCCCAACCCACCCAGATTGTGAGTTCCTACGGGAATAGGGCCCTCATCTCCTCCTGTACTGTTTGTCAAATGTTGTTCAATGTATTGTAACCCTGTCTATACTGTGCTTATTGTACAGCGCTGCGGAATATGCTGGCGCTTTATAAATAAAGAATAATAATAATAATAATTATCTACAGTGGCAAGAAAAAGTATGTGAACCCTTTGGGATTACGTGGAGTTTTGTATGAATTGGTCATAAAATGTGCTCTGATCTTCATCTAAGTGTCAACAATTTGAAAAACACAGTCTGCTTAAAATAATACAAAACAAACATCACCCATACTCTGCGGAGCTTCAGTTGGTGGAGATGGTCTTACGTTTTCCTGCAAAATGTCTTGATAAACTCTGGAATTCATTTTTCCATCAATGACAACAATCCGTCCAGGCCCTGAGGCAGCAAAGCAGCCCCAAACCATGATGCTCCCTCCGCCATGTTTTACAGTGGGGATGAGGTGCTCTTTTGAAAACTTCAAACGTGCTGCAATATTCTTTTTGGACCACAATGGCTTCCTCCGTGGTGTCCTCCCAGTACTCCATTCTTGTTTAATGTTTTCCTTATTGTAGATATGTCAACAAAAATGTTTGCATGTGCCAGAGATTTCTGTAAGTCTTTAGCTGACACTCTAGGATTCTTCTTTACCTCATTAAGCATTCTGCGCTGTGCTCTTGCAGTCATATTTACAGGACGACAACGCCTAGGGAGAGTAGCAACAGTGCTGAACTTTCTCCATTTGTAGACAGTCTGTCTTACCGTGGACACATGAACATCAAGGCTTTTGGAGATACTTTTGTAACCCTTTCCAGCTTCATGCAAGTCAACAATTCTTGATCGTAGGTCTTCTGAGAGCTCTTTTCTGCGAGGCATGGTTCACTTCAGGCAATGCTTCTTGAAACCAGTAAACCCAAAACTGTGTTTTTAAAGGGCAGGACAGCTTTCAGCAACACATCCAATAATATCACACTGATTGGACTCAAGGTTGGCTCACTCCTGGCTCTAATTAGCTCTTGGAGAAGTCATTAGGCTAGGGGTTCACATACTTTTTCCACCGTGCACTGTGAATGTTTACATGTTATGTTCAATAAACACATGAAAACATATAATGTTTGTGTTGTATTATTTTAAGCAGACTGTGTTTTTCAAATTGTTGTGACTTAGATGAAGATCAGAGCACATTTTATGACCAATTCATGCAAAACTCCACGTAATCCTAAAGGGTTCACATACTTTTTCTTGCCATTGTATATGGGATTTCACTGCCGTAGAACAGGCACCGTACATATAACTTGAATTGATGGATATATATTCGCATGTAGCGCATATATAACATAACCTTTATTCTAATCAATTACATATATCACAAAACAGTGCAGAAACAAGTTATATGGTTCTCATTACACTATCGTGTATTGGTTGTTTTGGTTATAGATGTTTGTTTTTTTACAGTTACGGTATGCGTGAGGAATGTTCCTTTAATTTTTTCTTAGTTGTGTGCAGAAATATTATGTTATGCAAATTGTTATTCCGGTTACAAAATAATGCATGCTAAAAGCTTGTGCAAATATAAACCTGAAATTGTTTCAAGATAATCACTAATTATTAATAACCTAGACTAAGTAAACTTGGCAAAAATAGAAACGTCAATTTCAAATTCAACTGCTTTATTTCCAGTAAACGCAGCATATGTAAATATTTGAATGAGCATTGAGAGATTCACCAACTGAGTCATAAACTGAACACGTTTCAAAGGCATGTGATGAACAGAAATTGAACAATGTGACCCTGAATGAAAGGGGGGGGGGGTCAATAGCAAAATTACCAGTATCTGGTGTGACCTACAAGCGTTCAGGCAAGCCTCACTCAGCCTGTAGAGGAGAATCTGAGTACTGATGGAGGTATGCTTTACTGGTGTAACTCAGGCACTTACCATCCTGTATTTGTCCAGCAGCAATGATGTCTGATGTACCAATCCTGTATCCTGTGCAGGTGTTGTTATATGTGGTCTGCTACTGCAAGGATGTTCAGCTGTCCTTGCTATCTCCTGGTAGCGTTGTCTTAGGCTAGGGTCAGACTGAGGCAGTGCGAACGCGCGTTCTGGCGCACATAATCACGGCCGCACTAGCAGCAGATGACAGGCAATGACGGCCAATATACGAAGTACGGTCGCACAAAAGTCCGGCCGCGCAACGCAAGTGGAAAATGAACGCATTTTTTCGAGAACGTTAAACCGCTGGTACTGACGTACAGAGTGCGCTGCGGCCGCATAGCAGCGTGTGTGCGTGATTAGGAGACGTCAGACGCTGCTAGTGTGCGGCCAACATAACGTTCAAACAGCCGGATTTCCCTAGACTTCTTTTTACCCCATCGTCATGAAATACGTCCAGAATTGCGCATCGTCTGACCACTTAAGCGTATTCCGTGAAAAAATGCGTGCGCACGCATCGACGTACATTTTGACGGTGGCCGCAGAAAATGCGCTCATCTGTCCCTAGCCTAAGTTGTTGCACATTACGATCAATACATTGCAGTTTATTGCTCTGGCCACATCTGCTGTCCTCATGCCTCCCTGCAGCATGTCAATGGCATGGTCACGCAGGGGAGAAGGCATCCTAAGCATCTTTCCTTTGGTGTTTTCTGAGTCAGTATATCTGTAAATCCCCTATTCGAAGGTTGACAATGTGACGCTGGGGGCATCCGGCTTCCGCCAAGATGAGGCCCTGGTTCATGAGAAGGCCCCAATATGCAGACAACAAATGTACAGAACACAGAGTAACACAGAATAAACCAGAGACCTCTGCATATCCAAAACTACAGCAGCCCTGCTCTGATAGACAGGTCTTTAAGATAGCCGGATCTGCTCTATAGAAGAAGTACCTAGAAGCCGTGTTTCCCAAACCTGTCCTCAGGACCCTCCGCCTCACCAGGTTTTACAGATATCTGAAGCACAGCACAGGTGATATGATTTTCTGCTCAGTGATTGCAGGATACAGTCTGCATTTCCTCAAGGTGATCTCCAAAATCTGGCCTGGTTGAGGGTCCCGAGGACAGGTTTGAGAAACACTGGTCTAGACAAATCCAAATGTCAGGAATCACTATAAACAGTATTGACAAGGATTAAACGTGAGAATAGTAATAATGATAGCCAGGAGTCAGGAAGTCAAAACGAGAACGTCTTACAGAATGCAGGTATAAGAACTGGGAGGGAAGTCATACAAGCCAAAGGATCAAAACCAGGGAATCAGTATACATATAACATGAACAGAAAACCAAATCACAACAAGGAAAAACCAATCGGAACAACTAGACATAAACTAAAAAAGACGGCGGTAGGAGATACAGACAGGAGAAACAGAACCAAAAGTATAAACCAAAAATATACTAACATTGGCAGGAACCAAAATATAGGCAGCTCTAGAACACAACAGGCTGAATACTCAGGCAGAGTGAAAATGACAGAGCGAAGCATAATGGGCTAATTTCTCCTAAATAGGGAGGAGATCAGAACACAAGGTCCAACAGGTGAGCTGAACAGACGTGAAAATCTTAACCCCTGGGCTGCACCCAGGAAAAGCAACAACAGAAACACAAGGGCAAAACAGGTATATGCATATACAGAGGACAGGGAACAGGGCTGGAATGAGGAAACGTGACCGATAACTTCAAAACGTTAAACATAATGGGCCCTAATGCTAACGTTAGTGCTCAGCTTTGTGAGCGTTAACGTTAGGTTAATTGGTCCTAACACGGGCCACCCATATTACATTCCGAATGGTAATGGGTAAAAAACCTGTTAGCGATTCGGGTCTTGCGCTTTCCAGCGGTAGCTTACTATAGTTTGCGCTTCCTATGCTTAACATGGGGAGCGCAAAGTGTTAATTAGCATTCGGATGACAAAGTTTTAAGGCTAATTACGTCCCACTGAGATTAACTGAAAAGTTAACCACGGCAACGACCTGGTGCGAACGGATTATTATTATTATCCTTCATTTACATAGCGCCACAAATTCCGCAGCTATATAAATGAATAAATGCGTCTATTTTGACCTAGAATTTACACTTCTCCAAAAATTCTCAAGGGTCTGTACACTAAAAGGTGAAACTCTTATGTTTAAAGCGTTATATACTAGATCTGCCATGATGTGAGTAAGCAAAAGTGTTCATGCGATGATGTAAGTAAGGGCAAATCTTGTCAGAATACAGAAGACACATCTACAAAAGGAGATATGGCCAGTGTAAGGAGACCACTACAGGGAATTGTGACTGATATTGTGTGCCACCTGTTTGGTTTTCTGGCTTTGGCATGTCCTCTGCTAACTCTACTCTCTTCAATCCTTGACCCTCAACTTACCCTTTGTTGTTTGAATTCTCCAGTCCTTGTTTTTGACTTTGCTTGTTTAAATTTGCATCCTTGCTTAGTCCAGCTTGGGTGCATTCTCTGTCTTGCTGGGATAGTTTCTGCATGCATATGTCTTTTTGTGTTCATGACAGATCCACAGGTTGACTCACCCTCTCATCCAAGTCCTAAAATTGACACTGCATATCGTACAATTCCCAACATTGACAGAGCATCTCGTTCATGTCCTTAGATTGATGCAAATTCACACTCTTGCCCGGATTCTGATGCAGCGTCATTCTCACATTGTCCCATCAATGCTAACTCTGAAAACTCATATAAATCTTAATTTTATAAGACTCCTTTTTGTTTGTCAACGAACTGATGCAAACTAATTTGCGTCATTCTGCACGTGCATGTTTTAATGGAAAGCGATAACGTCCAGCAATACGAGTGAGCTTGCTTCTTGCATTGCTTTTTTACTTATAAAGCAAACAAAGCCACTGCATTAAGTCACCTTCTGATATTCCACTCGTCTATACAACTCACAAGGTCAGGTCAGGTGTCAATAGAAAGGCTAGAGGCTGGCCTTGTCAATTATAACCAAATATGACAATGTAATGTATGGATATTAAATTAAAATAATAGTGTCGTTGAACAGTGAAGAGTGTGGCTTTTCAAAGCTGCCAAACATGACCATGTAAAATAAATAAATAAAAATTAAAAAAGGAACCAAAGACACTGCCATTACTCACCTTCCCAGTTCCTATGCTAGGAGCAATCGTAGCGTTTTAGTCATAGTTATTTTTTATGAAACGCAATGAACCAAATTATAAGAGAAATGTAGTTTTTTCCGTTTTGGTTAAAATTGTATATTTCCTTAGAAAAATGCAGTAACAGCTACTGCATGTCTGAATTTAAAAAATATTTCTTCATACAACAAATAACCACATAGGTTTGAATGATAAAATGCAGAAAAAATGTTACAAGCTCTAAATGATTGAAATCTGAATGAAATTTTTACTTTTTTACCTTTTTTTGTTACAGCAGACATAACATGAAATATACTATACACATACAGGGTTATTCAAAGAGCACCGAATTGGCCCCGAAATTGCACCAAACAGTGAATTTTAAGGTGCCGTACAATTTCGTGGCCATTCGGCTATTCAAAGAGCTGGCAAATCTCCAAATATTTGCGATTGGTCTATTTAAAGAAAGGTGAAAACCAGGAGAATTGGCAGGAGAACAGAACAATCTAGACCAAATAGTCGATTTGGAAAGTGAGATAAATGGGAGAATTTTTCTGGCTTGGCTATTTTGACCTAGAATTTTCCCTTCTCCGGTCATTCTCCTGAGTTTCACCTCTCTTTGAATAGACCTGACTGTGTTGTTCACTGGCAGTGAAATTCCCCATAGAGAAGCAATGGTTATTCTATTCAGAGAACACCAAACAGCACCAGAATATCAGTGAAGTGCCCTAATTTTCGGTGGTTTCATTCGACAAGCTTAAGTAGGCGAATCCCATAGGTTTCAATGTAAAGAAAATTCCCAGATTGTCTTAAAGAGTTATTCAACCATTTATTCTTTTCATTTGCAGCAAAAAGTCTATTAGGGTTATTCAAAGAGAAATCAAAAAGTCACTGCACATTCGGTGACTTTTCATTCTCTTCAATTCGGCACGATTTGGTGATCCCATTTCGGCGACCCTGCGGTGTATTCAGCAAGCACAACAGGGTCGTCGTAGTGCAGGGAAAAGCCGCCGCAAACCTGCCGAACACTCACCGCAAAACCGGGCGAACGCACATTGAAACCCACAAAAACATCTGGATTAACCCGCCGAAAACGCCGGAAAAACCCGAGCAGCCGCCAATCACAGCGCAGAGCAGCTGCTGGAAAAAGCCAACAATGCAGACGAATGGAGTGAAAAAAAACAAAAACAGTACGCTTGAATGTTTGCAAAGTGAAACGCTGTTTGCAAAGAAACTACTGAGCGAAAATGTCTGAAATTTACATATACTGTAAGATCCAATGAATGCTAATAAAAAGGGCTGTTACAGAAAAAAAGAAAAAACGTATAAAAAAAATCGGAAACAATCAAAAATCCCAAAAAATGCTTAAAATATCCCAAAAAAATCTATGAAGAGACTTTTTACTGCAGAATATTATAATCAATGTTTTAATAGATATTGAATTAAAATGCGAATATTTTTTAACATTGAAGCCTATGGGATTCGCCTGAATAAATCTGCCGCATGAAGCCACCAAATCGCAGGACAATTCGGCAATTTTTCACTGCTGGTTTTTGTTCTCTGAATAGACGAAGCATTGCTTCTCTATGGGGATTTCACTGCCCTCGAACAGCCACTGAACAGGCACCGTATGTGCAGGCAACTCGCCAACATTTGGCGAATTGACTGCTCTCTGGATAGCCGAATGGCCAAGAAAGGTAACCGAACGCTGATTTTTCAGCGTTCAGTTACCTTTCAGCAGCCATTCGGATCTCTTTGAATAACTGTATTTTTAATTTTTTTTAGGATTTTGTAGGTATGTTTCAGGATTTTTTCAGCTAATTTTTTTTTCTCCGAATTTTTTTCTGTAACAGACATTTTTATTATTATTCATAGGACCTCATATATTATTTACAGGCATTTTCATGTAGTACTTTTTTAAAACGCCTTTTGAAAGTTGCAGTGTACGTCCGTGGATTATTTCCACGGACGCATATAGTACGTCCGTGGTCCCTATGGGTTAAAGTTATATTTCTATTTGTTTATTACGGTTAATTTATATTTGTTTAATACAGTTAATTTATTATAGATTCATGATGTATGTATAGTCTAGCACCGGTGCTGGATATAGCAATACAAATGCATTGAAGGTATGGCAGCCAGAGCTCACAGACCTGGAAAAAAGGATTATTTTCCTTTATTGACAGATCTCTGTTTATGCTCAATTGCTGTTGCTGCTATCAGGAAAAATATCAAAAGGCCATCCTGTAATCTTCTGGGCTGTTTTTCAAGACTGACATAAAAATGCAAAAAATTTCTAAGTATGGTAGTATAAGGCTGGGGTCAGACGAGCGCAGTGTTCACGTCCGTGGTAGCATAAAATTATGATCAGTGGAGACCCAGACACGAAGTACGTCCGCACAGAAGTACGGACACATAACGGATGTGGCAAACGGACGCAGGTTAGGCAAGAACGTAAAACCGCTAGAACGGACGTGTGGAATGCTATAAGGTTGCTGTAAGATTTAATGGTTCTGTTTGTGCTTGGGTTAAAATTAATGTTTCTGGTTGTATTTGGTTTAAGGTTAGGGTTAGTATTGCACAAAGAATGCAATCTTTTTTGTTAGCAAAAAGATTCCAAAGGGATCCTAAAATTTTCAGATCTATTTAGAAATATTTTATCATTTTTAATCATATCAGCATCTTGTATGCTCCCCAATTGACAATATTTCAGCAGAAAATCAATTTGGACAAAACTAAATACACATAACTATGAGGTGATTTGAGCAATTAACCTACTATGTGGCAGTAGTACATATCTGAAGCAGGGACTGGTCCTGGTTGGCCAACCAGCCTTGTAGATAAAGTCAGTGGTTGGCAGCCACGCACAACATTTAGCATTTAGTGGTTGAGCTGCCAAAGCCTCAAGTTGCCTGTGCTCCTAGCAAAGCGTGAGAAAAGAGGAGTGTGATCTTACCTGCACCTAGGGCAAACTGGGGGCTTTTATTGAATAGTTACCCCAGTGTGTGTAATCATATGGCTTAAGATGTCTTTAAGGAAATATATGGCTAAATTCATGTGTGTATTTTCTGAAGAGAAAAGTGATCCAGAATTATCCAAACTCATACGGGCCAGTCACAAAACTATGGGGGATAAAATTAAAGTGCCCAAAACAACTTTAGCTCATTTAAAAGATCTCCCAAATGCGCCTATACATTGTGTTAGCCAAACTGCGGACAGATAGATAGTTTTATCAAAAATCCCCTGTAAATAAACGTCCCTGAGCTTCCTGTTTGCTCTTAGTGCTCATGACTTATTTCCCTGGGGAGTAATTTATGTCTCTCGCAGCAGAAGACACTCCCCCAGAGCTGCTGCTGTTTGAAGTAAATATCCATAAAGCACATTAACAAATGACTCACAGATCTTCTGAACAGATAGGAAAGCTCTGCTCTTGGTAAGTTTGAACTGTTAACCATTTCCTACAGTGCTGTGATTCCTCTGCAAGTGTTAGCTAAATAAATATTTTTTTTAGGATAAAGAGGGTATATAAATATTAAAACAAATGAAGTGCATACACTGTCCAGCGCACCAACATACAATTCACAAATCTCACAGTTTCTTTGGTGATATCAATCAATTAGTGTGAAAACCAATAAAGAATACTTACATTTCTCTGTCCAGAAATGTCCTCCACACTCAGGGTTATTCAAAGAGATCCGAATGGCTGGAGAAAGGTAACCGAACGCTGAAAATCAGCGTTCGGTTACCTTTCTTGGCCATTCGGCTATTCAGAGAGCAGGCAATACGCCGAATCCTGGCGAATTGCCTGCACATACGGTGCCTGTTCGGTGCCTGTTCAAGGGTAGTGAAATCCCCATAAAAAAAGCACTGCTTCGGCTATTCAGAGAACACAAACCAGCAGTGAAAGGTTCCTGAAATGCTCTGCCATTCGGTGGTTTAATTCGTCAGGTTTATTCAGGCGAATCCCATAGGCTTCAATGTTAAAAATATTCCTGTTTTAATTCAATATCTAATAAACCGTTCATTATAAAATTCTGCAGTAAAGGGTCTCTTTATTTATAGATTTTTTTAGGATATTTTAAGCATTTTTCTGGATTTTTTTTTATTTTTTTAACTTAACTTATTTTTTCTGTAACAGCCCTTTTTATTATCATTCCCTGGACCTCATATGTAAATTTCAGACATTTTCGCTCCGTAGTTTCTTTGCAAACAGCGTTTCACTTTTCAATCAAGCGAGCAAACTGTTTTCCTAATTTATTCACTCAGGGTTATCCAAAGAGATCCGAATTGCTTGAGAAAGGTAACCGAACGCTGAAAATCAGCGTTCGGTTACCTTTCCTGGCCATTCGGCTATCCAGAGAGCAGGCAATACGTCAAATCCTGGCGAATTGCCTGAACATACGGTGCCTGTTCGGTGCCTGTTCGAGGGCAGTGAAATCCCCATAGAGAAGCAATGCTTCGGCTATTCAGAGAACACAAACCAGCAGTGAAAGGTTCCCCTAATGCCCTGCCATTCGGTGGTTTAATTCGGCAAATTTATTCAGGAGAATCCCATAGGCTTCAATGTTAAAAATATTCCCGTTTTAATTCAATATCTAATAAACTGTTCATTATAAAATTCTGCAGCAAAAAGTCTCTTTATTTATAGATTTTTTAGGATACTTTAATCATTTTTCAGATTTTTTTTTAAAAGTCTGATTTTTTTTTTTGATTTTTTTTCAGTTTACTTCTTTTTTTTGTTACAGCCCTCTTTATTATCATTCCCTGGACCTCCTGTGAAAATTTCAGACATTTTCGCTCAGTAGTTTCTTTGCAAACAGCGTTTCTTTTTCCCAGATTCATACAAATGGTTTTTCTAATTTATTCACTGCCTCCTCTACGTCACAGCTGCTTCGGCTCTGTGTGATTCGGCTCCTTTTCGGCTCCTGTTCGGCTTCTTCAAAGGTTAATCCAGATGTTTTTGCTTGTTTTCAGCGTGCATTCGGTTAGGTTTCGTCAGGTTTGCGGCAGCTTTTCCCTGCAATTCGGGGACCCTGTGGTGTTTGCTGAATACACCGCAGGGTCACCGAAATGCAATCGGCAAAAGGAACCGAATTGAAGAGAACGAAAAGTCACCGAACGTGCGGTGACTTTTCGAATCTCTTTGGATAACCCTGACTGCCTTCTTCTGCGGTGTCGGCTTTTTCCGGAGGCTTCGCTGCGTGTGATCGGCTCCTGCTCGGGTTTATCCGGTGTCTTCGACGGGTTAATCCAGATGTTTTTGCAGGTTTTCGGCGTGCATTCGCCAAGTTTTTGGTGGGTTTTCGCCGGGTTTTCGGCAGCTTTTCCCTGCACTTCGACAGCCCTGTGGTGTTTGCTGAATACACCGCAGGGTGGCCGAAATGGGAAAGCCGATTTGCACCGAATTGAAGAGAACGAAAAGTCACCGAACGTGCGTTGACTTTTTGAATCTCTTTGAATAACCCTGTATGTTTTTTTCACTTGTTTCCTATCAATTCATCAATAAAAGGGAAATAATTGCGCAGTTCAGTAGGACAAATGGAGCCACCATTTATTATAGAAAACTCTCCCAAGAGGAGTGCTCATGTTTCCAGAGCCTAAAATACAGCTCTGTAGGCCTCGCTTAGGATCAGTAGGGGTGATCCCTCGCCTCGTTGGCACTCTTTATCTGCCCAGGTACATATGGAGACATAAAAACAGGGATTCATGGGGTTAAACATCAGCTCGGAACAGGATGGAAATAAATTGTGTGGTGTGGTCCCAATAGGACCTTAATTACAATTTCCTGAGCTCTCCCCGGCTCGTATGTTTTTGCCTCTTGTACTGCAAGTGTTACCCCACCAACTGTGGAATGGTGACTTGCTCGTATATCGGTCTTCTCGTATTCTTTATATCCAATATCCTAGGGGGTTAAAGAAAATAGTGATACTAATGATAAAAGAAATCTAAATAAGAACCTAAGGGAACCAAGTGAAGAAACAAACTAATCCAATTTTGCATGTTTAAAATATATAAAACAATAAAAGAAATGCAACAAATTGTGTTTCATCTTAAAAGGTTTCCTTAGTTGGTGTTTTTAAAACAGAGCTACCTTATAACAGGATATATATATGTATGTATGTATGTGTGGTGGAGGACAAAAAGTGAGATAAAAAGCCTCCACACTATAATAAGTGTGTTTTATTATTGCAGAAGCCACTTGCACATCACAGCTCCTGTGGAGCTCTGGGATGCAATTCATCGAATTGCTGTGATGTGCAAGTGGCTTCTGCAATTATAAACTGTGTGTGTACTGCAGCTAAGCAGTGTAATGGGAAATTAAATCAAATTGAGTCCTCGCACAAAGAAGAGACCAAAAAAGATCTCTGAAGTTCTTCTTCTTTAAATCTCCTCCTTCTTTTCTCCTAGAATACACAAATGTAGGACATACATTGCGCAGTATGTCTAGCAAGAGAGAAATAAGTGAAGGAGGATAACAGTTCCACTCACTTGTTCCTGTGACTGTGATCGCACTTCCCTGAGTCAGACTCAATTCCCTCTGGTGTTTGGTGGCTAATTATATCCATCTCTGTTGGCTGCAGTCTTTCTATTTCCACAATTGGCAGAATTTTGGAGGAGATCACTGGATGGGCAGCGAGAAGGTATTATTGAGGATCACACCTTCCATCTCCATACGCTTTTACAGCTCAGAACCGGCTATATTGGGGCTCTTGAACAAGTGAGTGGAACTGTTATCCTCCTTCACTTATTTCCCTCTTGCTAGACATACTGCGCAATGTATGTCCCACTTTTGTGTATTCTAGGGGAAAACAAGGAGGAGATTTAAAGAAGAAGAACTTCGGAGATCTTTTTTGGTCTCTTCTTTGCGCGAGGACTCAATTTTATTTCATATTCTAAGGAGTGATATCACACGGGACCTTGCTGCATCATATGTTTTGTATCTGTTTCCACATATAGACAATCTGCGCCCACCACTAACTTTATTTTTATCTAAACAGTGTAATGGGAAAATAAAACCTTGGGAGCACTATTCCCTCCTTATCGCTAGAGTTAGCGCTCAGATATGTCACCATTAACTCTAGGTTAACGCATGCGCCATATATTCCTAATGCGAACAAGTGAAAAAAACTGTTAGCATATCGGTGACTGCGGTCACTTGCGTGAGCTTACTGTACATCGTGCTTCCTATACTTAACATGGGGAGCGCAAAGAGTAATTAGCGTTAGGATTACAAAGTCTTAACGTCAATTAATGCACCGCTTTGGTAACTAAAAAGTTAACCACAGCTAGAAGCTGCTGCTACCGGAATCTGCTTCTGCGGAATCCGATAGTCCAGCTGAATCCCCCCTCCCCAAAAAATAAGATACTCACCTGTCAACCCATGACGCGAACAGCAGCCGGATCTGCCACTTCTAGCCACCGGGAGCAGAGTGAGACTGGGGACAAATAATTCCCAGTCTCCCTCCGCTATTCATTCCGTGGCCCTGCATGATCTCGCGGCCTGGCAGCATAACCCTCCATGGAGTCCGAAGGACTCCAGGAGGTGATACTCATGGTGGTGCATTAGGCTAGGGTCAGACTGAGGCAGTGCGAACGCGCGTTCTGGCGCACTTAATTACGGCCGCACTAGCAGCAGATGCCGGGCAATGACGGCCAATATACGATGTACGGCCGCACAAAAGTCCGGCTGCGCAACGCAAGTGGAAAATGAACGCATTTTTTCGAGAACGTTAAACCACTAGTACTGACGTACAGAGTGCGCTGCGTCCGCTAGCGGCGTGTGTGTGTGATTAGGAGACGTCAGACGCTGCTAATGTCCGGCCAACATAACGTCCAGATGCAAAAAGGGTTTTATTGATGATCCGTACAAAATCACGGATGAAACTGCGCATAGTATGACCACTATCACGTATTCTGTGAAAAAATACGTCCATTCTTCGAACGCACATTTTCACGGACAACGTGAAAAATGCGTTAGTCTGACCCTAGCCTTAGTGCTGACATGAATATCCAGGAGGGTAGCGCTGCATTGTGGGGCAGGTTGCTGAATCAGCGCAGAAGTTACAATGTTGTAAAATAAAAGGTTTACTGAATTACTTAAGCAACAACAAAACATATATCAAATATATATCAAAAAGCTCTATAATAGGCAGTGTTTACACTTTTAGGACCCCCTGTCCCTTTGTGTGTGTTTGTGTGTTTTTAAAAATGTATGGCTAAGTGTGTGTCTGCATGTGGAGATGTATGGTGCAGTGGTGACTCTAGGAACAATATTCAGGGGGGGCACATAAAATACCACAGTCAAAACTGGGGGGGCACTAATAATTTTCACCACTAAATCATGCCACTGAATAAAATTAAGGGCCATAACACGTGGTGTGAGCAAAAATGCCATCGCTAAAGGAAAAATTTAGCGCAAGTTGCTAAAACTTAGTGCCTGCGACCTACTAACAGATCCCCAGGGGCGGACTGACCCGTCGGGCACTCGGGCACTGCCCGAGGGCCCACGGGTTGGTAGGGGCCCGGTTTTGGAATGTAGAAAGTGGGCCCCGCCATTTCCCCTCAGCTCCGGTCACCGGAGCTATAATGATCTCGTCTGTTAATGCGACAGCCGGCTCAGGCTCCTTCCAAACCACTGAGGGGGCGGTGCTGCAGCGCCAGCGTGCCTGCCTCACTCTTACCACGAGAGCACGGCACGCTGCCCGCTGTTTCGGTAAGGGGGCAGGGGCCATTTCATCACGTGCTCTCACTGCCAGGACATCCGCAGTGGTCTATACGTGACTGCCCTTCATTCCCGCAGTTCAGTCCCACTGGAATACTGCCACGAGTTGCTGAATTGATGGGGGGGTGGTGAATTGATAGGGTGGGGGTGATGAATTGATGGGGTGAAGAATTGATAGGGTGAGGGTGGTGATGAATTGATAGGATGAGGGGGGTGATTAATTGATAGGGTGAGGGGGTGATTAATTGATAGGGTGAGGGGGTGATGAATTGATGGTGTGATGAATTGATAGGGTGAGGGGGTGATGAATTGATAGGGTGAGGGTGGTGATGAATTGATAGGGTGAGGGTGGTGATGAATTGATAGGGTGAGGGGGTGATGAATTAATAGGGTGAGGGGGTGATGAATTGATAGGGTGAGGGTGGTGATGAATTGATAGGGTGAGGGTGGTGATAAATTGATAGGGTGAGGGTGGTGATGAATTGATAGGATGAGGGGGGTGATGAATTGATAGGGTGAGGGGGTGATTAATTGATAGGGTGAGGGGGTGATGAATTGATGGTGTGATGAATTGATAGGGTGAGGGGGGTGATGAATTGATAGGGTGAGGGTGGTGATGAATTGATAGGGTGAGGGGGTGATGAATTAATAGGGTGAGGGGGGTGATGAATTGATAGGGTGAGGGTGGTGATGAATTGATAGGGTGAGGGTGGTGATAAATTGATAGGGTGAGGGTGGTGATGAATTGATAGGGTGAGGGGGGTGATGAATTGATAGGGTGAGGGGGTGATGAATTGATAGGATGAGGGGTGATGAATTGATAGGGTGAGGGTATGTGATGAATAACATGACAATTTATATCCTTTGGGGGGTGATGAATTGATGTTCTGGGGGGTTGAATAAATCAATTACATTACTGTGAGTTTTATTGCTGTGGAGCTCTGTGATACGCTCATACACACTGCACATTACTGTGAGTTTTATTGCTACATACCCCTGGGTTGTAGGGGGATATGGTTATGTATCTGAATGTATGGCTGGATGTGTAAAAGCATGTATTTGTCTTTAAACAGGCTGCTATGCATAAAATCCTGCGCCTGTGTCCTTGTCGCAGTCCAGCATTTCCCCCTTGTTTTGCACCCAAAAGGCTGGTATTACTCATAGAATCGCCACATAATCTGCTTCCTGCACCTCACAAAGTAAGAATGACAGCGAGCGTCTTGGCAGCATCGTGAGGTACAGGTAGGAGACTAAATATTGGTGCAGGGCAGCAAGAGGTTAAATGGGCACCATGCTCAAGTTTTATTCCCTTTTTTCCTTTTAACCGTTTTTCTGCTGGCGACATGCTGAGCCTATGCTACACATTACTGTGAGTTTTATTGCTGTGGAGCTCTGTGATACACTCATACACACTGCACATTACTGTGAGTTTTATTGCTGTGGAGCTCTGTAAGGTGCAGTGTGTCAGTAATGTACAGAATCTTTTAAAGTGATGGTCAGTTTCCCACATTTGTCACAGGGACATTCTTTGCCGTGGCGCAGTTTTAGCTGCAGTGAGTTGCTGATGGCTGCTGCAGCAGTGCGGTGGCTATCTGTAAGTCTGGAGGGGGTACAATGGATTCCCCAATTAGCTGCTGGCTCCAAATGGATTTTCTTCACACAATTTTCAAAAAGGTTGTTTTAAGGAGTTCAGAAATAAATTCTTTAGCACAATAATGTACATGTGGGTGTTGCGTTGTAGGGGGTGGGGTTTTGTATGGGCGTGGCCTCCAGTGGGTGCGGAACAAGGGGGCCCCATGACCTCCAAATGCCCGGGGGCCCCATTACTTGTCAGTCTGATCCTGCAGATCACCTTGTCCATGGTAGTCTGTGTACAAGGTCGTGTGGCGCACTCTAGGGAAACGCTAAGAGACCCAGACCCAGACGGGCTGATAAGTAGCGCCATTGCCGTTGTGTACAGGATAGAATAGTTTTTTCCCAGTCAGTGCCGGGCCATACCTATCCTCTGCCCTCACAAGCTTGTATAAGTATGAACACATCCAGTCAAGAGCCCTCACACCCCTGCATTATTAAAATCCTCCAAGGTGGCTTTATCATCCATGTTTATATGTACACATATATTAATTAAGGCTGATGGGCATTGCATACTAAATGCCACCCAACAGCATGTAGAATCATTACAATGCATTTAATAGATCCAAAAGGAAGGCCAGGTGAGCGACAATAACTTCCCTGCTGCAGCATATAAATAATACATGTTTCAGGGCAAGACTTATCCATGTGTCCCTTTAAACGTGGTCCACACGGTCACCCTAATAATCAACCACTTACATACTATGAATAAACCCCAGCATAAAATGTTTAAAATTAGGCAATATATTAGAATTAGGATATATGTGGATAAAAGATACATTTATATCATAATAGAGCCTACTGCAACAGCAGTGACATTGCTGACCAGATCCATTACTATGATGTATGGGGCCAAGACAACACCTGTGCTGCATTCCTTTCAATTGCCTGTTAATTGCTTGTTAATTTTGGCCGAGCATCTGGGTTTTTTAGTTAGCACCATGGTTGAGCTGTAGGGAAAATGCTGCAATTAGCACTGGCACCAAGTGATCTGTTAGTTGTAAAAGCGCTAGAGATCTCTAGCGCTCCCCATGTTAATTATAGGACGCGGAAAGTACAGTAAGCTAGCGGTACAAATCGCTAATAGTGACATGCTAAATGATTTTCCCCGTTTGTAGCGGCAGGCAAACGATCTGTTGGTCAGGAATTGAATTAACCTGGCGTTACCGCAAAACCATGCCAATGCAAGGGTTAGCTCACACCAGGTAATAGTGCCCTAAATAGGTATATATAAATAAGATTCCAAAACCCCAGAGTAATGTGACACAATGATACCTTTTTAGTTGTACTAACCTGATACTTAAATTCAATATTTTATTTGCCGCAATTCAGCAGTTTTTGCTGAATGTCCGATGACTGCTTCAGCGACTCCAATTTTAGCAAATTACAGTGGCCATTCGCTAAATAGGGAATTTACCATATGTTCGGCGAAATGAATTCCCTGAAATGTGAAGAAAAGCAAAGGATCTAAAGCTTATTAGACCCTTAAATTCTAACTTCCATAATAACTCCTAAAATGCTAAAAACCCAGGGAGATGTAATAAAAATAATAAAAAGAATAATAAAAAGTGTGCCATGAAGCCTACCCATTAACGCTCAGCGCGTCCTAGCACAGGAGGCAGCAATCGGCTGGGATTCCGGCCGAATGCCGCCCACCCGGTGCGGTCTGACATCTTGGATGTCAGCCAGGCAATCCGGGTCCCTGGCGGGGACGATAAATGTCAACGCGCTGGCGCGATGACATCTATTTCAGGCGCCCCCTCCCCGCGAGTGCGGACGAGGTGCCTGAAAGGGAGGGGGGAGGTCCTTCGGACTTCTCTCCCTCCTGATCGCCAGGGGCCAGCAATTAAAGGCAGGCATCGTTTGGAAGGGCACAGCCTGCCCTTCCAAACAGTGCCTGGCTTTAACCCCTTGGGGGCCGGATCACGATTCGGCGCCGAAAAGCGCCGGATCGTGATCCTCTCCCGGAGCTGGCTGACATCTTGGATGTCGGCCAAGCTTCCGGGAACTCCCCCTGACGACTGGCGTCATTGTGCATAGTGCGATGACGTTAGTTTTAGAGTTAACCCCTAGCTGCCACCAGTGGTGGAGATAGGGGGTTCATTGGAACCCCCTATCTCCCGATCCGTGGCAGCTAGGGGTTAATATTAATGCATGGCCTTTCCAACGATACCAAACATGACCATGTAAAAGGTAATAAAAAAATAAATAAAAAATAATTAAAAATAAACAAGTTTTTTTTTGGGTTTTGTTAATGCAGCAATATTGTTCCCATTTCAATTATAATGTGCACAATGATGCTGCACTAACGATTTTTGTATGGGGTGCGTTTGTTAAAAATCGCGTAATTTTCCCCCAAAAAAAGTAACGAGACCCCATTTCTAATTTTTTTAACAAGCACACCCCATAGAAAATATAACCGCAAATGCTTGCATGTTAAAATGTGAAAAAAACCACTTTACACATTGTAAATTATTGAAAATTCAAATTTTATTGCATTTTTGTTATAATATACAGACAGAACATGACGTATACATATAATAATGATATATTTTGAATCTGCCGAGTGTGCCAGAAAGAACGATATATAACATGTCTGGGTCATATAATAAAATAAGGCTTCAAAACGCAGTTAAACATGATGAGCGAAACTGGTAAAAATGAGCTCAGCACACAGGCGTGAAATGCCTCAGCAGCGAAAGGGTTAAACTCTATAATTTAATCTTCTCTGGCCACGCCCCTCAACTAGGAGTGTTTCAGCAGCTCCCACTTCCTGTATATTCCCCCCTTTTCTCCCCACTCAGTACTCCACCCATTAGCGCTTCACATTAACTAGCACAAGCTGTGCACGTGAAACCCTGTGCACGCTCATGGCTTTCTTTACTTCCCTGTCTCTGCAGTAGCTGGGGTTGACAGAGTTACAGATTGGAATAGCATTAAACCCGGTCCTCCCTTCAGCTCACAGTGCAGGAGGGAGGAGGAGCAACTCAGTCGCACATGCTCAGTGCGTTTTTTTATCTATTCCTAGGAAAACACACTGATTAGTTAGGTCAATGTGCCTCCTGAGGTGGGCATGGAAAATGCCAAGAAAGAAAAGCAGGGAAATATGAAAAAATATCTTATTTACTTGCTTTTTATGCCTGATGAATGACACTACTGACTCATTCAGAAGGCATTGCACATTTTTAAAGGCACACTAGTCAAGCATACATGTCCCTTTAATATATTTAATCTGGTATTTGTCAAGAATGCCCTTTTATCAGTGTCCTAATTACAATAATGTCTGATACACAACCTAAATGTATTGTAGAAAAGTGTATATATAGGTAGATATATATATCTATATATATATATATATCTATATATATACCTCACCTGCCACTTTATTAGGTACACCTGTTCAATTGCTTGTTAACACAATTTGTAAATCACATGGCAGCAACTCAATGCATTTAGGTATCTAGACGTGGTGAAGACGACTTTCAAGGAGTTCAAAACTGAGCATCAGAATGGGGAAGATAGGGGATTTCAGTGACTTTGAATATGGCATGGTTGTTGGTGCCAGACAGGTTGGTCTGAGTATTTCAAAAACTGCTGATCTACTGGGATATTCACAAGCAAACACCTCTAGGGTTTACATAGAATGGTCCGAAAAAGAGAATGTATCCAGTGAGCGCCGGCAGTTATGTGGAAAAAATACCTTGATGATGTCAGAGGTCAAAGGAGAATGGACAGACTGGTTCAACATGATAGTGTCACGGGGGCATATGGCGTGAGCCAAGGTAGCCTGTTATTCAGGATAATTAGCCCTTTATGCAGGATAGCTGCTGGCTGCAATATACACAGAATTAGACCACAGGATTCAGAGAACAGGACAACAGGATGGGCAAAGGTAGGGAAGGGAGAGAACAATAGACAGGCACCCAGCAGCAGACTAAAGGGAACCCTGATCTAGATACGGTCCTTAGAATGGCCGTCTAATCTAAGGGAATGGAACCTCAGTGCTGGGTGACACACAGAACCAGAACAGGACACTAGGGACAAATTCAGAGACGTTGTTATAAAAGTTAGGAGTCGGTACACAGAATATCACAGAGCATAGGGATAACACAATAGAATAGTCAAATAACCAGGCCAGAGTCACACACAGGAGTTCAAAGTCACATACAGAAAAAAAACAAATCAGGATAAACCAAAATAGATAACAGACACGACACTTGGAGGAGCAGACAGACAAAGGAAATAAGAAACCAGAAATAAACTGAACACTGGTAAACAAGGACAAAAAACAGAATACTGTTGAATACCAACACAAGAACAGAATGCACTCAGAACCTCAAGGAGCAATGACTCATGCAAGAGCCCTGAGCATAGGGAGTGACTGGATATATATAGGGATTGGGGCAGAGCAGGCAGAACATGTGATCCCAGCCCAGATGGCTGCTGGGGAATCCAGGAACGGAGGGAGAGGAATGGATAGCTAAGACAAGGTGAGAGTCGGCCCGGATTCGCTCACAATGGGGTCCGGGCTGGAAACATGACAGATAGAAGGGCAACAGTAACTCAAATAACAACCGTTACAACCAAGGTATGCAGAATATCAACTCTGAGCGCACAACACATCAAACCTTGAAGCAGATGGGCTACAGCAGCAACAGGCCACACTGGGTGCCACTCCTGTCAGCTAAGAACAGGAACCGGAGGATACGATTCACACAGACTCACCAAAATTGGACAATAGAAGATTGGAAAAACATTGCCTGTCTCTTGAGTCTCAATTTCAGCTGCAACAAACAGATGGTAGGGTCAGTATTTGGAGTAACCAACATGAAAGCATGGGTCCATCCTGCCTTGTATCAACGGTTCAGTCTGGTGGTGGTGGTGGTGTAATGGTGTGCAGGATATTTTCTTGGCACACTGTTGGCCCCTTAGTACCAACTGATTATGACCACAGTGTACCCATCTTCTGATGGCTCATCCGGCAGGATAATGCACCATGTCACAAAGCTCAAACCATCTAAAACTGGTTTCTTGAACATGACAATGAGTTTACTGTACTCCAATGGCCTCCAGTCACCAGATTTCAATACAATAGAGCACCTTTGGGATGTGGTGGAATGGGAGATTCGCATCATGAATGTGCAGCAACTGTGTGATGCTATCATGTCAATATGGACCAAAATCTCTGAGGAATGTTTGCAACATCTTGTTGTATCTATGCCACGAAGAATTAAGGCAGTTCTGAAGGCAAAGGGGAGTCCAACCTGGTACTAGCAAGGTGTACCCAATAAAGTGGTTGGTAGGCGTATAAGCAGTAACTGGGCACGAAAGCTGATTTCCCAGACATGAAACACAACTTGTCTCCTTTCTTTTTTGAATAATGTAACTTGTCTATATGTAAGCTAATGATTAGTGACATGAGGCACAATATTTGAATGTTGATAGAATGCTGTTGTGTGCTACCTTAATTATGCCAAAGATGTTTGTGTTTTCTGTAGTCCATTACATGCTTTTTATTGAATTTGGAGGGCTTAGTTCTTCCCATTAACAGAGCTCAGGACACACTATAGGGCATACCAGTGTTAACGTCTTCAGTGCAGTGCCCACTCGATTTCTTTGAAATTGTCATTCCTACCTTCGAGCCCAAAAATATTTGCTACTAATGTCTGTACTGTTTGCAAATAGCTTACCGTCATGCACATGATTAAGGCAGCACGGCTAAAAGTTGTAACCTCCTGCCAATACAAATATCATTCAGATGATATTGGACTTAATTGCAGTGCCCATTCGACTTGCTTGAATTTGTTATCCCTCCATGGGAGCCATAAAAATATAAATTTATGTAGGGTTTGGAAACAACCTAAATGTCGCAGACACTTGCCATTACCTAACCTTGTGTTCGCCAACTACAACCTCAAGGCGTGGGTGGTGACACCTGCAAGTCCGTGCTCATACCCACAGTTGACACAGCGGCCAGCCCTGTTTATGGCTGGAGTTTTATGGAGACTTGGGGAGGCCTTTAGCTGGCGCAAGCACAGGCCATAGTTGCTGTGAGAATGCAGAGGATGGTGAGGTCAGAACCTTTTCGGAGTACATTTATATTCCCAGACATTGCTTGGAGACAGCATGCAGCATGGCTGTTCTTGCCTTTCCTTGTGACTTTTATGTTGGTTGCTCTTTTGTTGCTGACATTTGCCTTTATTACCTGTGAGCCTGTGTTACCAGCCCAGACCTGTGCGTGATAGCTCGATTTTGCCTTTGGAATGACCCTCTTTTGTTGTGACAATTGGTGTATATGTTTGCATCAAGATCTGCTCTGAATGCAGTAGAACAAAAGTTAAAATAACAATTGTGATTGATTTGTACACAAATAGTGGCATTTTCAGCAAAAAGAAAAAACTCTGAGCACCACTATTGAAGCAACTGGACGCTGTCAATTTTATCATATAGACCAGAGGTTCCCAGACCTGTCCTCAAGTACCCGTAACAGGCCAGGTTTTCCAGATATCTGAAGCACAGCACAGGTGATATGACGTGCTGTTCAGTGATTGCAGGATTCAATATGTATTTCCCAAAGGGAATTCTTAAATCTGGCCTGTTAGGGGTACTTGAGGACCAGGGTTGGGAACCACTGGTATAGACAAAAAGATATTTTTTTACTGGTACCATCTTCATGGGATTAGCTAAGGCATAGAAGATTTCTATGTCTTCAAACCGTTGTCAAGACCCCTATTGTTAGGAAGGATAAAGATTATTTAATGCAAATGAGGTTTAACTCTCATCACACACACACACACATTCGCCTTGAACTCTTAACATACATTCAACATATTATACATACGCACTCTATAGAAAATAGTGTAGTGTATGTTTTCAACTAATATATTTTATGTGACATCATTAAATAGGCCAATTAGTGCCCAGTATGAAAATATTTTCAAAGTTGCCAGGTCTGATACAAATACAATTAGTTGATTATCTGGAAACTTAGTTCCTTGTATATGGGCATATTTGCAATCATGTCACATTACTCTTGTGTGAGTCATATTGCTTCCATATTTATTGTCCTGTATTTTATATTGGACAAAATACAAGCATTATCTCAAATAGCACATTACACCCACACATGCTAGAAATCCCTCATAAACCTGAAAAGAGATGCAATATTTCCCACACATTTTGTCATGACCCTGCATTACGGCTCTTCCCCCTCATACTTTTCCTTGTGCCCCACATAGTTGTCACTTGCTCACACATCATCTGCTGCCCCATACAACTGCCACGTTAACCTTTGCCCCTAGATAACTGTCCTTTCGTACTCTTGTCAGCTATAAATGAGAAAGCACAAATAGCAGTCTTTTTGTACATTGCCTGTGCCCTATAGTGCCTTCACATTGACATTTATTCTTAAATGTTTCACAGTGCCTCTTGTGCCTCATTTGACCCTTATGAAGGCCTGGAACAATTCAGGTGGAGGGCCCTTGAGTTGCCCCTGAGGCCCGCATGCAAGGAGTTAAGTTAGGTGAGTTAGTAAGAGTGAGAAGGTGAGGGGGCGTGGCCTTTTTCTGAGGTAAAATGGAGAGCAGCATCCCCACCCTCCCTCCCTCTAAGTATAGGGATTAGTCTGGGAAGTGTTGGGGCTATATTTTAAGTGGGTTGGGCTATTGTGAGTTATTTTATTCCCCTTTGTCACAACGGGGGCTGGTAGGCAGTGTTTAGGAAGGGTTCTTGTTAGGATGGATAATTTGCTGGTGTGAAGGAAGTGAGATGGGAACGCGGTTAAGTTGGGGGTAGGTTTGAAAAGGTACAGGTAGAGAAGGAAAGAACTCATACAGCACTGTCTTTATTTTTATATTGTTTACATTGTTATATTTTAAATATCGAAGATATAGAAAGCTGTGGTCTATAATAAATATTATTCCACAGAACAAGAAGTTGTCAGTGTTATTATTTATTCATGGTTACATGGGGTCCTTGCAGGCGAATGGTCATCAGTGGGCAACTCATGTAGCATTGTCCATCCATATTACTATTTAACCTTTTATACCTCAAAGCAGGACTGTTTTCAAAATGTAATATTTAATAAACTAGGCTTCCCACAAATGGAAGGGTTTTAAAGGATATCAGCCTGCATTCTGCAGTGTAGAAGTTGTGTGCAGGGTTTATGACAACTATACTGCAATAATAAAAGGTTGATCATAAAACCAGGTTGTTGTATTGCACAAAACATAAAAAGATAGTATTTTGTTTTAACATGCTCACCAGCTGTCAGTTTCATTACAAGTTTAGGAAATAATTAACACAAGATAAAGACAAAGAAAATTGTTAATATGATAACAGTGTTGTTGATTAAGGGCCACACACTTACCTGTTTTCACTAGAATCTCTAAAAATAAATCTCCTGTGTGTATAATGTTTAGTGATTTCATAAGGAGAAGTGCCTATATTAATAATAATAAATTCCCTAGCAAATAATAATATTGTCCTAGCATCACATCTTGATAGCAGCATGTGACACTCGATGCCATCCCATTGCATTACTTTATCAGTAAGAATTTAAACTCGAGTTCATTGAAGATACGCGGTGCTCCTCCTACAGAGGTTGTTTTATAATTGGCAAAAATGTATATAATATTAATTTCACAAAACTTAATAGAGAGATTTATAATAATACATAGAAATGTAAAGATGTTGATCCAAAGAGAAATCAAATTTTCAGGGAATCATCTCTCTTTTTAAAAAATTAAAGTGGGTTTTTGACTACATTCGAATGAACAACAGTGATACAGATGTGTGAAACAGCTAACTTGTAGTGGGTTGTCTAAAAAATGCTATGGAGTTTGCTCTGCTGTCTCGTTCCTGCATTCGAGATCAGTTTCAGCCTGCAAGATGTGCATTCCTTCGGTATTGTCTAAATAGGCAACAAGGTATTCCTGTGTAGTTGTCTGTACAAACCCATTTTGCCAGGGATTGGAAAGGGAGACGGTCCCACTATACCACCTTGTCTTAATTTAAAGATGTTGATGGTATGTTACTGGTTATATATAATTACTTTGTTATAAGTCATGCTAATTTTATTCAAGTTGGATTCATATCACCACCCCTTATAAGAAGTCCAGAATGCTTTCTTTAAATACACCTTTTTGTCTGACTGTCATAATGTAATCCATTTTATCTAAAAAAGGTTTCTACTATATACTGATAGTCATAGTCTTGGCTGAGAAGAATATTTTATTAGTATGAGATTTCTGAGAAACCTGGATGTTCTGTGTTGTTTCCCCTGACATCTCCTATGTTGAAGTCACCCTGTGCCTGTAGGGTGCAGGGTGTTTGTACCGTCTGTGTTATGTATGAATAATATTATTGTAATTACTGTTGTCTATGTTCTGATTACTGTTACCATGGTTTATATGATTACTGTGTGGGTCACTGTGGCCTTTCCCAACTCCCCCTCTCTGGAATTTGTTTGCATCTGTTGGACGTTTGAGTGGTCTTTGTTAGTCTGTCGTTACTAGCAAACACTGCCCCATTGTCTGATGCTGTATAATCTGAATCCCATTTACCACCACAGTCTACCATTGTTCTTAATGGGCTATGGCTGGGGGCAGCATCTCCAGAATGGGCTATGCCTGGAGGCAGCATCACCTGGCGCCGAGATGTCTAGGGAGGGAAGGATATGCGGGCAGGGATTGCAGACTTCTCAGATCCTGTGTTGTATAAAAGGCTGTACAATGTTTCATAAAAAAAGATTCATTCTTTTCACCCTACACTGTGTCTTGACAAGTAACTGGGTGGGCTGGGAGCTAATACACACTTCTCCTTAGCGTCTCTGGAGCAAGGCAGATTCTATTCAGTCGGAGTAGTAGGATCTGTCACACTCTCTGTAAAGGGTTATCTAGCTTCCAAATTGCTTAAGCCTGAAATTGAATGCTCTATGTACAGTGCTTTCAGCATTTTCTAGCACTATCACTTTAATTTTATTTAAGACGGCGATTAAAGAGGAAGCTATATTCATGGTGTTACATTGTACTGTTCCTTTTTTTTGTAATTTGTGTTTAGATGGGTCTTCTTGTATGAAAAAGGGTATCAGAACGTGGATGGCATCATTAGCTCTGTTTCAATCAAAATGAAAGGATTAGCTATTACAAACCTTGAGCCTATGGGCACCGAAATCTGGGATGCTGCTGACTATGTATTTCCACCTCAGGTAAGAAATTTTTTGAGTGTCTTTTCTTATACACAGCTCAGAGATACGATAATTATGGAGACATTGTACTGGGAGTCAGCCTTGAATGTTCCAATCTGCTGCTTCTTTCCTCCCTGTGCTTGCATTAGTTTGCTCACCCCTACTGCCATGTGCCTAATACTGCCTTTCTTCATACAACTCCTATATTTTTTCATTTTCATTTTTCATTCTCCAGTCATTCTCTAGTCATTCTCCTGCTTTTCACGCTCTCTGAATAACCCTGATAGTGAAGTTTAAATGCATAGTTTCCATATTTTTCACAGCAGACATCTGTGTAGAGCAATGTTTCCCAAACCTGTCCTCCGGACCCTCTAATAGGCCACATTTTACGGATCTCCTTGAGGAAATGCAGACTGAATCCTGTGATCACTGAGAATCAAATTATATCATCTGTGCTGTGTTTCAGATATCTGGCGAACCTGGCCTGTCAGCGGGTCCTGGGGACAGGTTTGGGAAACACTGGTGTAGAAGATGCATACAGGTCCTGTGAGGACATTGCGTGAATATTGAAGTTTTGAAAAACTTGCAGTTACTGTTCTGATCAAGGGAAACATGGCTCTCCTATTTCACCAGTTCTTGGAAAGAGAACTAGGCATTTCTCCTCTTATTTCTCTGATCTTATTCTCTGAGGCCTCGAATAGAAATGGAGATAGGGCAACATCACTGAAAGAACGGATCTGGAAATTACAAGGCTCTGTAGAATTACATGAGAGCATAATGTAGAAGTGAGCATGTATTAATCATTCCAATATTGCAGTACTTTATATCTTACAGTAAACAAATCGTTTAGCGCATGTATGGATACAACAAAGTGATATATACATCAGGTCATAGTTTTCCAGCTTTGAATAGACATTCACATCATCCCCAATTTACAACATTGTTATCATCTCCAAGCCTATCCTGGGAGACGCCCTTAACATCTTCTTCTTACATATCAAGAATGCTTAAATATATGCACTTATACTTTTAACTTTTCTAGGTAGATGAATGATGCCAAGATAACCCTAACCTTAAAACTAACACCGGCGTTGTTTTCACACTTCAATGGCATCAGATTAACCCCATAAGGACCAATGACGTACAGGGTACGTCCTGAGAAGTGAGAGCACTTAAGGACCAAGGATGTATCCTGTACGTCATGTCCTTTAAACCCCCTCCCTTCCTATACTTACCTCTCTGGCTGGGGTACCACCGTGGTCTGACTTCCTTGAAGTCAGACCTCTGGGTTTTATGGACCCCGGCCATTGCACTGATGTCATAGGCATGCACTTTGACGTCAGTTTCAAGATCGACTAAGAATTTAAAAAAAGAGAGGCATCGCTGGAAAGGTCATAGTGTGACCTTTCCAGCGATGTCTCTCTTTAACCCCTTATGGGCTTGTCCGCAATCTGGCGCCAATCTTGGATGTCAGCCAAGCCTCCGGGACCTCACCCCGCCCACTGACGTTGTCGCGCATGTGTGCAATGTCAGATTGGAAATTAACCCCTAGATGTCCAGTGGTGGAGATAGGGGGGGCATGTTTGGTATCATTGGAAAGGCCAGAGCATGAAAAAAGAAAAAAAGAAAAACAAAATAAATAAACAATAAAAAAAATGAAAAACTTGTTTTTTGTGTCTGGGTCATATAATAAAAAAGGACTTCAACTTGTATTTAAACATGATACGCATAAAACAGTCAAAATTAGCTCAACACACAGAGGTGAAATGGTTCAGTAGTGAAGGGGGTAAAAGAAAAAAACATGTAAACATCGGGTATTTCTAAACTCAGTACAAATTTTTAAATTATTTAGCTGGGGTCTTTTTTGGCAGGTGTAGATTTGGGGTCAGAGTTCAAAAACGTGTGTTTTTTCCAATTTGTTTCATTTTTTTATAGTAAATTATAAGATATGATGAAAATAATGACATCTTTAGAAAGTCCATTTAATGGCTAGAAAAAAGGTATATAATATGTGTGGGTTCCACAAAGAAGTAAGAGGAAAATTAGAGCTAAATACAAACAGTGCAGAAATGTAAAAACAGCACTGGCCACTTTCGGACAGAAAATGGTACAACCACCTGAACACTATGGGCTCTATTACATTCTCCGTGCAAATTCGTACGCGCAGTGCATTTTTTTTGCACGCAGTGTTAAACGCGCGTAAATTAACGCTGGTATTACGAGTCAAGCGCATTTTTTCATCCGTCCAAAAATATCGCGCATAAAAAAGATGCGCAAAAACGTGCGCACTTTAACGTTGCACGTAGAAATCTGTGGGCAATCAGAATTAAGAACCACAATTGTCTCCCGTTCAGTTTTTGCGCCTGCCAAAATCAATCTGAGTATATATGCTGCAGCAATAATAAAAACACACACAACCTCTCTATTTTATTGTTTGGGCATGTGTAGAATGTGTAACTATACTTGCTGTATTTTTTTTTTTTCGTTGCTGGTGTATTTCGTTTCGGCCAGAACGTTCAGTTTTGGAGTTACCACCAACTTTTCAAAAACGTTAAAATTATGCGCGCAAACGTCGTTCGTAAAAAGTTGAGCATCGATTGTAATACCATCCGCATACCAGCGCACGAATGCATTTGCGCTCACAATGTTAAGTATGGGATACGCGCACGAACTTGTGTTCGCGCAGGGTCATTCGCGTTAGACGTTAACGCGAATCGTATGCGTGAAAGTCGTAAAACGACGTTCAGCGTGGAGGGTTTTGCCCCTCGCGTTAATGTTTTTTTGCGCACGCGCTCATTTTTGCGCGTAGAGTGTAATAGTGCCCTATGGGTTTAATTAGGCTCGTATGATGCAAAATATGAAGAAAATCAGAGCAATTGAGCAGTTCTAACGAGTTAAATATGATGTCTTTCCTAACGTGCTAATATAAGGGAAACATTTTTTTACCATAAACTTTTTAGCCACACACATACAGGGTTATTCAAAGAGAATCGAAAGTCACCGCACGTTCGGTGACTTTTCGTTCTCTTCAATTCGGTGCGATTCAGCGATCCCATTGCGGCGACCATGCGTTGTATTCAGCAAGCACAACAGGGTCGTCGTAGTGCAGGGAAAAGCCGCCGCAAACCCGACGAACACTCACCGCAAAAACCAGCGAACCCACACCAAAACCCGCAAAAACATCTGGATTAACCCCGCCGAACACGACCGGAGAAACCCGAGCAGCCGCCGATCACAGCGCAGAGCAGCCGCCGGAAAAAGCAGACACTGCAGACGAATGGAGTGAAAAAAAAAACCAGTACGCTTGATTGTTTGAAAAGTGAAATGCTGTTTGCAAAGAAACTACAGAACGAAAATGTCTGAAATTTACATATAAGATCCAATGAATGATAATATAAAGGGCTGTTACAGAAAAAAGAAAAAATGATTTACAAAAAAAACCTGAAAAAAATATTTGGCAAAAAATTCCAGAAAAATGCCTAATATCCTTAAGAAATCTATAAATAGACTTTTTAATGCAGAATATTATAATCAACGGTTTATTAGATATTGAATTAAAACGGGAATATTTTTAACATTTAAATCTATGGGATTCGCCTGAATAAACCTGTCGAATTAAACCACGGAACAGCAGGGCAATTCTGCAACTTTTCACTGCTGGTTTTTGTTCTCTGAATAGACGAAGCATTGCTTCTCTATGGGGATTTCACTGCCCTCGAACAGACACCGAACAGGCACCGTATGTGAAGGCAATTCTCCAGGATTTGGCGAACTGCCTGCTCTCTGGATAGCCAAATGGCTAGGAATGGTAACAGTATGCTGAATTTCACTTTTCGGTTACCTTTCAGCCACAATTTAGATCTCTTTGAATAACCCTGATAGTTGACTTCGGCGACCAGCCGACCACAAGGAGGTGTTGTAATGACAGTAAATCGCCAAGCAGCACTACAGATAATTCTCTGAGATTTTTAGTCTCTGATATATCATTTCTTAAATAAATGAAAATTATTGAGTAGATCTCATGAGTTTCCTCCGAGGTCCAATTTATTTGTGGTGTGTGTTTGTAAGATAGTCGCAAAGCAAAAAAACTGACAGCAATGAGTCTCTGAACTATAATAAATGTTGGAAATCACTTGGTGTAAATTAAGCATTTTGTTTTTGTTCAGAATTACATTTTTATTGACATAAAGCCCAGATAGGTCATGAATATTTTTCTTAATTTCATGGTTAGGTAAATGTTCATATTAATTTGGTGCCTGCTGGGTAGGCAGCAGATTTTGGAGTGCCTAGGACATCATCAAGGCTAAATACAGCCCTGCTAGATTATTCTTGATTGAAACTCAAGACCGCACAAAATGCCATTAAAATAGTAATATCAGTAATATAAACTGCTCAACCAAGTGACTACTTGATAACATGGTATAACTTTCTGCTTATTTTACAGGGAGACAGTTCTTTTGTAGTAATGACTAACTACATCATTACTCCGGAGCAAAAAATGGACTATTGTAACGAGGTAAATGTCAGTACATTGTACAAGATTAATTTTTAATGAATAAAAGTTTAAGACGGCTGTAATGCAAGATAAACATATTTTAACTGACAAAACATTTGTTTATGAAATTATTGGTAGGAAGGATTTTGCCTATTTTGACTGAGAATCAGTCCTTGGACTACTAATAACCATAACTCTGAAAGGGTACTAAAAGACCCTAAACCCAGCTTTCTTTTCAATATAATATACATAAAAAGTTAACATCACTTGGTAGTGAAGTTTTTAAAAAAATAATAAAAAAAAATCATATCATTACTTTGAGACACAGGATGGAAAGTTAACATTTAAATATAAGGTAAAATAGAAAATTTGCACAAAGATTGTATTTCTGTTATCAGTAAGTTAATGTAAATTTGCTCATTTTTAATTTTTCATGTATTCGTTTATACATTACAGAGATATTGTTGCAATGAAAGATTCTGAAATCAGGATGGTTTCTTTTTATCTTACACATTTTCACATGGGGTCTGCATTATCAGCATACAGACAGAAACAGCCTTTATGTCAAATAACTGTTATAAAGATAAATCATAAATCTAAAAAAATTATAATAAAAATGCTTATGGGGATTTATATTGATAACAATGAGATTATTAGCAATACAGCTCCCAAAAATTACCAGCACTATATAAACATATTGTCTGTATATGGCATAATGACTGTACATGGAAATTACAGTAACACTTTGCATCTGTAGTGTATAGGGACTTTCAGTTATTATAACCCCCTGAATCTTATCCCTGTTCAGCAGTGACTGACCTCAGAGCTCTCCCTGTATTCAGCCTTCTTCCTGGCTATTGTAATGCAGCAGTAATGTGTTTGAAGTTTTTGTTAAAGTGAGGGTTGGGGCTGCTATTTTCAGCTTCTTTTATGTGTCTCCAGGATGAATGGAAGAAATTAGACAGTGGATTTTGTTTCTCCACAGGCGACACATTAATCTGGTCTTAAAAATGTTTTAAAATTGGGTATTCATATGCTAATAAGTGTTTTTCAATGTATTACAATGCAAAATCGAGATAACTGGATTTTATAGTGAAAGGGTTATAGACCGTAAACACAACAGTTTAGTATATTGCAATGCATTTAATTCCCTTACCATGGTTAGAAGAAATTTAATTCTCATTTATACCAATGACTTCCATGAAACAAACTATTAGTGGGAATTCACTAAGCAGCAATGTCCACCATTATTACAAACAATGGTAGAAATCACCATTGTTGAGTGAGGGGGTTATTCAGAGAGCAACAAAATGTCACCAACATCTTGGTGCCCTCTCCTTCCCCACGATTCCCTGCACTTCGGAGAATCAAAGTTCCCCACCCTGCGGTGTATTCAGCATTCACCGCAGGGTCCCCGGAGTGCAGGGAAAACCTGCCGGAAACCTGCTGCAATCCCGCCTAAAACCCACCAAAAACCTGCCGCAACCGCCGGAAAAACCACGCCGAAACCGCCGGAAAAAGCCGACTAGCAGACGAACGGGGTAAAACAAATAATTCAAAAATAGTACGTTTGAAAGTTTCAAAATTTTAAACACTGTTTGAAAAAAAACTACTGAATGAAAATGTCTGGAATTTACATATAAGATCCAATGAATGATAATAAAAACGTTTGTTACAGAAAAAAAAGGAAATTTTTTTTTCAAAAAAATGCTTAACCCTTTCGCTGCTGAGCCATTTCACACCTCTGTGCTGAGGTCATTTTTACCGGTTTCGCTCATCATGTTTAACCGCGTTTTGAAGCCTTATTTTAATATATGATCCAGACATATTATATATCATTTTTTCCAGCAGACTCGGCAGATTCATAATATGTCATTATTATATGTATACGTCATGTCCTGTCGGTATATTATAACAAAAAATACAATAAAATTTGAATTTTCAATAATTTACAATGTGTAAAGTGTTTATTTTCACATTTTAACATGCGATCATTTGCGGTTATATTTTCTATGGGGTGCGCTTGTTAAAAAAATTAGAAATGGGCTCTCGTTACATTTTTCTTTGGGGAAAATTTAGCTATTTTTAACAAACGTACCGCATACAAAAATCGGTAATGCAGCGTCATTGTTCACATTATAATTGAAATGGGAACAATATTACTGCATTAACAAAACCAAAAAAAAAAAACTTGCTCATTTTTTTTTAATAATTATTTTTTAAATATTTTTAAATTTTTATTTTTAATTTTTTTTAAAACTTTTTACATGGTCATGTTTGGTATCGTTGGAAAGGCCATGCTCTGGCCGATCCAACAATATCAAACATTAACCCCTAGCTGCCACGGATCGGGAGATAGGGGGTTCATTGGAACCCCCTATCTCCACCATTGCTGGCAGCTAGGGGTTAACTCCAGGACTGGCGTCATCGTGCTATGCACGATGACGCCAGTCCTCAGGGGGAGTTCCTGGAGGCTTGGCCGACATCCAAGATGAGGATCACGATTTGGCGCTTTTCAGCGCCGACTCGTGATCCGGCTCCCCAGGGGTTAATTGTAGCCACCGTTTGGAAGGGCAGGCTGTGCCCTTCCAAACGGTGCCTGGATTAATCCTGTGCCCCCCGGCGATCGGGAGGGAGAGAGGTCTGACCTCCCCCCCTCCCTTTCAGGCGCCTCCTCCGCACACGCGGGGGGGGCACCTGAATTAGATGTCATCGCGCCGCCGCGATGACATCTAATTGCTCCGCCGGGGTCCCGGAGTGCTGGGCTGACATCCAAGATGTCAGCCCGCACCGGGGGGCGCAGCAATCCGCCGGAATCCAGCGGATTGCTGCCTTCTGTGCATGGACGCGCTGAGCGCGTCCATAGCACAGAACAACCACTTGGCTGGACGCGCTGAGTGCGTCCATTGCAGCCAAGTGGTTAAAAGATCCTAAAAACTCTATAAATAGACTTTTTGCTGCAGAATAAAATAATAAATGGTTTATTAGATATTGAATTAAAAAGGGAATATTTTTAACACTGAAATCTATGGGATTCGCCTGAATAAATAAATCTGCCGAATCAAACCACCGAACGGCAGGGCACTTCACTGACATTCCTCAGCTGTTCGGTGTTCTCTGAATAGATTGACCATTGTTTATCTATGGGGGATTTAACTGCCCTCGAACAGGCACCATACACGCAGGCAATTTTCCAAAATTTAGCGAATTGCCTGCTCTCTGAATAGCCGAATGGCCCCGAAATGTCCCCGTACGCTGAATTTCAGTGTGCCATTAAATTCCGGGGCCAGATCGGCTCTCTCTGAATAACCCCTAATGTGATGGTCAGCTAACCACAGAAGGAAGATTCAACAACCGCATGCAGAGGTTGTTACAAATTACTGTAATTATTGAGGTTTCCCCATACTTAATTTATAGTTTCAATGACAGAAAAGTACTTAGTGAATTACTCCTATTAATATTTAACTTGTTAAAGACAAAGGTTAATTTACCATATGATAATGCCCCCTGCAGACTTGTCATTTTGATTTGTATACGTTTCCCTACAATTATCTGCTTTTTCTGTTAGATCCTGTTAGATACATATTATACCCTATTTTAAGTGACAACAGGGCTCATTATGTCATCCAATAATTACACATAACATTACAATAAGTATGAATTAAATGTTTAACAATGTGAGTAAATGCGCTTTACTTTTAATATCCCTTGTGATTATTACATTAGAGCTGTAGAAGTAATTTAACAAAAGAAAAATACTTCAGAATACATTCAATAATTTATCCTGATTTTAGGAATAGCATACATGGGTAGGGTTCCAACAAGTCAATTGTAAATATAGACCAAGAGCTACAAGGATGGAATTATTGGTTTGAAGTTAGAATTTAAAAAATAGTTTAATATTTGTCTCCGTGTCCAAACTGCTTCAAAAAGTATATACAGTTGTGTTCAAAATTATTCAACCCCCACTGAAATTTAGTGTTTTGGTCAGTTTGACATTGATTTTGATCATTCAGTCATCTTGCTTACAATTAAATCAAAGAGGCACGTGTAGGTCAGACAAATATAACATAACATTTATAATGAAATAACCACAAATGTCTTTTCTGTGCTCACATCATTATCAGTTTTATTCAACCCCCAAGTGACATTCAATCTTAGTACTTAGTACAACATCCTTTTACAGTTATAACAGCTTTTAAACGTGAAGCATAGCTTGACACAAGTGTCACGTGTCTACGGGTATCTTCGCCCATTCGTCATGGGCAAAAGCCTCCAGTTCAGTCACATTCTTAGGCTTGCGCACTGCAACTGCTTTCTTTAAGTCCCACCAGAGGTTCTCAATCGGATTTAAGTCAGGTGACTGCGATGGCCACTCCAAATTGTTCCAGCCTTTAATCTGCAACCATGCTCTAGTGGACTTGGAGGTATGCTTGGGATCATTGTCCTGTTGAAAGGTCCAACGTCTCCCAATTCTCAGGTTTGTGACGGACTGCATCACATTGTCATCCAATATCTCCTGGTACTGAAGAGAATTCATGGTACCTTGCACATGCTGAAGCTTCCCTGTACCTGCAGAAGCAAAACAGCCCCAAAGCATGATTGACCCCCGCCATGCTTCACAGTAGGCAAGGTGTTATTTTCTTCATAGGCCTTGTTCTTCCTTCTCCAAACATAGCGTTGATCCATGGGCCCAAACAGTTCTAATTTTGTTTCATCAGTCCACAGAACACTTTCCCAAAACTTCTGTGGTTTGTCCACATGACTTTTGGCATACTGCAGTCGACTCTTCTTATTCTTTGGAGACAGCAAGGGGGTGCGCCTGGGAGTTCTGGCATGGAGGCCTTCATTACGCAGTGTGCGCCGTATTGTCTGAGCTGAAACTTCAGTACCCACATCTGACAAATCTTTTCTCAGTTCCTCAGCAGTCACACGGGGACTTTTCTCCACTCTACACTTCAGATACGCACAGCAGTCGAAGTCAGCATCTTCTTTCTGCCACGACCAGGTAGCATTTCAACAGTGCCCTTTGCCTTGAATTTGCGAATGATGCTTCCTATGGTCTCTCTTGGTATGTTTAACATCTTTGCAATCTTCTTATAGCCATTGCCCTTCCTGTGAAGAGTAATCACCTCTTCTCTTGTCTTCCTGGACCATTCTCCTGACTTCACCATGTTTGTAACCACACCAGTAAATGTCTAGAAGGATCTGCGTATCACAGTCATTTTAAAGCTGGCTAATTGGTGCTTATTATGCTTTATTGCTGCTCCGTGACATCCACAGGTGTTTTCAATACCTGATTGAAAACACTTGAATGAACCTCTGTTCTTCAGAGTGGTAGTCTTTAAGGGGTTGAATAATTGTGTCAATGAAGAATTCACAAAAGAAACATTTACTACTGTATTACAAAACCAATTGATGTCATTTTAGTTGCATATGGTTCTTTAAAAAGTCCTTGTAGGATTTCATTCTGAATACAATTACAAATGTACACTAAATTCCCTAAAACCCTTTACAGCATTGGGGGTTGAATAATTTTGAACACAACTGTATTTGTTAAAACAAGGCAAATGAGCCTGTGTGCTTGTGCAGAGACATGTTACTACCCAATTAGTTAATTAACCCATCCGCCATTGGCAGTGGTCAGCTGGTGATAGGATAAAGGGGATAGGGAGTAGACTGCTTGACACCTAAAAATGCTCCCAACCCCATCCACTGGGCCAGTTAAGGCATTAGTGTAGTGTGATTGACTTCTACAGGCGCCAGTCAGCTCTGGGGGCCACACAATTTTAATTGCTAGATGTCACTGTTGATCGGGTGCCTCTGGTAAGTCACTACAGACTATCACAGAGTTATTACATACAGAGTCAGACTCACATATAACTTATTTTTTTAGTGTTTCTGACAAAAAGCAGATCTTTATGCTAATATTTTAGAAGCTATTTGTATCCTGGTATCAGTATTGATTACCCAACATAAATTTAGATTATATATTAAACAGTATGGGATATTTTCTTATGGAGTAATTTGAAGGACCAACTGTGTGGCCATTTATGGGGCTAGATTCCGAGTCAGGTGTAAACTTAAGCAGAGTCGTGGTAAACTTCCCAAAGCCATTAACATCTATGGAGGTGGCAAATTTACCAGAGCTCTAGTTACGTTTACATCTGACTCAGAATCTTATCTATGGTGGTAACTCTGGTTAAGTTTACATCTGACGAACAATCTAGTCCATGGTGGTCAGTGTTTATAGCCTACTAGATAACTATGTTCATTGGATTTTGTCACTAACTTCTGTTACCATTGTAGCGACCAGAGGTAGCAGCTTGCAAAACTGATGATGACTGCAAAGTTCAAAATGTTCGTCAGAGTCAAGGTATGTAATTATTTTAAATGAAACCATGCAAGATCCAAACTAGAGGTTTTTAAATAGCTTGGTTATTGTCGAAATTCTTTTATTTTGTGTAAAACAGGTGGTAGTTTTACACTGAATATATAATATACATTGCCTGGCCAAAAAAAAGTCACACATTCTGAAATTTTTGTTGGAGCGCCTTTTGCATTGATTATGGCACGCATTCGCCCTGAAAGTTTTTTGATAAACTTATGTAACGTCATTTATTTTCGTCCAGGGTTGCATTAATCTGTCGCCAGATCTTGTATTGTTGAATGGAGAGTTGGACCGCTGCGCTAAAGTGTTTTCCAGCATATCCCAAAGATTTTTTAATGAGGTTAAGGTTTGGACAACTGTGGCAGCCAATCCATGTGTGAAAATGATGTCTCCTGCTCCCTGAACCACTTTTGCACAACTTGGGTCTGATGAATCCTGGCATTGTAATCTTGGAAAATGTCCATGTCACCGTGGAAGAAAAAATCCATTGATGGAAAAATCTGTTTATTCAGGGAGTCAGCTTTCTGTAGTAATCACACAGTAGAAAGTTCTTATCTATTTGCTTAGTTAAATCCAGGTGACTTTTTTTGGCCAGGCAGTATATATTTTATTACAATACAAAATGTAATGATGTTGTTGGAGTGCAAATGATAAACAGCTATTACAAATTGTGAGTTAGAACACATGTATGCGCAAACACTGTTTGATTTTAAAGTTATCTTTATTTATTACAAACATTACACGTTAAAAAGCTATACTCCCAGTAGTTTTTTATTTACCACAAATTATTGTTCATGCACTTAATTTAGTTAGGAATGTACATATAATGGTGATCGTAAATGACTGTTTCTTTTAGCTTTGATTATGGATAAAGATGATAAAATGTAAAAATGTTTCCCCATAGGCCCCAATATGTTTTAATTATTGGATTTTCTGTACTTCCAATTTTTTGACACTTTCTCAACATATCTCTGGGGCTGTCATCAGCAATTTTTTGGGCCTCTTACGGAATCATTGTTGGGGCCCCCTGGCAACTGCCATACCCTGCATGTGGCACACCCCCCCCCCCATTTCATTTATTAAACCTCTGGTGCATTCATTACCCTCCAATTGATTTCATAGAAGTGGGGGCTCTGGGGGGAAGCCGTAAGTACTTTTAAAACAAATATATATATATACACCCCTCTACTGCATAAATTTTTGCAAAGAGTGGAGTAGATTCCTGTTGGTCCAGACAGTGGGAGAGCCACCAGGCCAGGGCTCACATCAACAAATCCCTGGTGGTACAGTGGACCTCTTCGCCCTCAGATATATCCCTGGTGGTTTGATTGGGGAACAAGTGCAATCTGCACCCCTGTCAGTTGCAGATCACATAACATTTCCTCTCGATAGCTGGAGCTCAATTTAAGTCAGAACATGAACTGTTCTGGCACGTCATCAACAACTCACACTGAATGCCAGCTAGTATGAAGGCACATTACAAGGTCTCCACCTGAAGGAGCTACAGTCTGCTGGACACATTGCTTTCCCCACCGAAACACCAGGGAGATATCAGAGACTGAAGGGGCCCAGCAGTTTCAGGGAGCCGAAGCATCATAATTGTTTTGGGTAACAATTCTTGTTGTGAGTTCAATCCCCCTGGATGATTCAGTCCTGGCCCAAGAGTACCGGTTTCTCCCCCTGTTGGCAGCCCTGTCTATTTCTTACTGTTATTTGTCACCTCCTTAACTCACTCTTCTCACACACATTTTGATGGAAACAAAGGAAATTCTCTTTATCGCTTTCTGTTTCATGTATTCTCTCCTCTAATTTTGGCCTTGTGCATCTTCTATTTTTTAACCACTCATTCTTTTCAGTCAGTTCTACCCTCCACTAGCATGTTGCAGGCTCCTCAGTGTTTTTCACCGTATCTCCAGTTTTATACATCATTTTGTTGATTGCCCATATAATATACACTTTCCTCGTACTCCTCTTGATTCGCTAACCTAGTAATTTTTCACATCCAGGCCTTCCTTTATCCAATGTTTGTCTAATTCTTTTGATTAATTTTTTTAATGTTTTTACTAATCTTTCCTTTCAATTCTTTTTTTATATTTTCCCTCCTTCTCATTATTTTCACTAGTTTTCTGTTCTGATTCATTTGGATAACTAATCTTTATTCCCTCATTTGCCACTCTCTATGTGCTATTGTCTGGTGCAACTATGCAAATCGCTGCAGTATGTGTGTGCTAAAATATTCTTTTAATTGTGAGGTTTTTTTAATCCTAGCAAATACGCTTGTGACTTGTATAATGCTATGTAGTTTAGTATACGTAAAGGAGAGTCCTCCCCCAGTTTCACTAATTACTCACAATAAATTGACCAAATAGTCTGGTCTTTCTCATGCTTGTTTATGGCCTATCATATTCCTTAATCAATCTGTAATTGATATTAACAAAGACTGACATAGAGACTTTTCCATGAATTTTAGCTAAATTTAGAAAAAAGAGAGATGATTTTATTGGCATTTAACATGCTGAATCTATCAAAACTCTCAGGTTCCCACATAACAGTCCATGGCCTTGCACCAAAAGAAACAGTGTGGTACTATTCCATAGTTGGTGCTAATGTAGCATCTTGATATATTATCCTTAGCGCTAGCAAAAGTAAGTTTAATTTCTGGCATCGATATTCCGATCTTGATGCTAAATTGGGGTGAAATAATTTTGCGCCTCGCAGTTTGTGTGATCTTACTGTACTTAAGTGTATGCTATATTTAACATGGGAAGCACAATCTATTGTTAGCGTTTCAACAAGTGAGGTATTACAAATTCCTGGCGTAATTACCGTCAGGATGCAAAAGAATGATTTTACCACCTCCTAAAAGCGGGTGTTAAATGATTCTGCAAGTGCGATTTTTTTTTAACATGCTCTAAACCCCTCTCCCATTAAATTCCATAATCACCTCTCATCCCGCATTGAAAAGGGTGTCCTGATCCACCGCTTCTTATCCTTGGGAACAGAGTGAGACTGGGAACAAATAGTTCCTAGTCTCCCTCTACAATCTGTGGCGTTGTGCGATCTCGCGAGAGTGAGCTTGCTCAGAGCTTGCGGTCCAGAACCTCAATACTCCATGCAGTCCTATGGACTCTAGGAGCAGATACTCATGGTACCGCCACTGTGGGTATCAGGAACCTTAGCGCTGCATTCCTGGGCTAGGTGCAGAGATAGCACCATCCCCAGAATACGACGTTAACATGGAGACGATACGGGAAAATCCGCAAGCGCAGGTTTTCCTGTTTACCGTCTTCATGTTAGCATCCACTATGGAATATAGCCCCTTGTTTGTGGCGTGCCCAAAAGCTACTCCCTGGCTGCAAAGACCAAGGGTAGAGTTGCATATTCTTTGCCCCTTTTAGATAATGCGCCAACAAAATAAATATTTGAGTTGGTGTTGTATTTCTGTACATGCGCAATATAAATGAGACTATGTGGGTATAGTGTCTTCTAAGTCTCTGGGTGCAGTAAAACAATAGTGAGTAATATCATAAGTGTTTTCTGCATCAGTAGTACACATGAGTGTGACTGGAGCCTTGTGTCATGTCAGTTATGAGTGTGTGGTTCCAGTTGTGTATTGGAGTGCAGTTGTTGGTGTGTGAGTGCAAAGGTTTAATGTTATGGAGTGTCAATGGCTGTTTACATTCACGTGCGTGTTTTTGTATCCTGTACATGTGCATGAATGCCAACATGTATGGGTGTTTATCTGCAGGTTGATAGAAAAAGTGAAGGGAATGTCTGTAGAAAATGAAATTGTCAATATGTTTATGAATGCAGAGGTATCTTTATATGGAGTTTGTGTATGCATGATGTTTGGATGATTGTGGGAGGTGTATCTGCATGCTGTAAACGTTTTTATATATTTCTACAACATTTCCTCTTCAGACTTATATTTTTTTTGCTCAATCCATTCACTTCCATAACTCAATCCATCCCTTCACTTCTGATTCTCCCTCCAACTTAAAAATACACCTATTTCAACTTACCCCCAAACCTAATGTATGTAATATCTTTATCCACATCTCTTGTGCCTCAGAGTCCTTATATTACCCACCTCTCATGGCAATGTCTTCATGTCCCCCAACTATATTTCCCCAAAATCTAGTATTGGCTGATAATAATATAGTTTACTTCTAATGTATTTATTCTATTTTCTTTTATATTTAGTGGTCCTTCCATTATTGTGCTTCTCCCCCTTTTAGTATCATATCCCAATATTTTTGTTTTCTTTCTTCTCTTCACATCCTTCGTGATATTTTAATCTCCCATGTTGATTGGTACGCTTTAATTCAAATGGATCTCCCTTTATTTCTTATCTACACAATTCCCGTCTCCCCTTACTCATTAATCAGGGATCTCAAACTATGCCTCCCCCTCATGTTTCTGTACTACAACTCCCATGATCTATTGCATTCAAAGAATTCTGGGAATTGCAGGCAATCAACATCTGGGGGTGTTGACGTTTGATATCCCTAGCAAAAATGTTGCTCTCCCTATTTTCCTTCAACTAAACGTTACCCCCAATGTCCCCATCTTCTCCAGCTACATAATGTTACCTTCCACCATTATCTTAACGTTGTGATCTACTTATCCCCTTTTCTTTAATGTTGTTCTAACTATCCCACCAATCCATAATGATATTCCCTCAACCTTCAGTCACTCTTTAATGTTTCTAATCCCTCTCCACTCTGATATTTTCCCTAATTGACCCTCTCCTCCTACCACCCTCTCCCCTCCTGTAAAAAAATAGTGGGGCGTTATTATCCAATGCATCCCCCCTCGAGTTCTGCATATAGTTCGGATTCAACAGTTAAGAAGATGAAGTCAATCACCTATTGACAATTACACACGCTTAAGTTGTTGGAGCCACGAGCATGGTTTTTATTTTTAAGGTTTTTCATAAGCTTATTTTGCAGCAATTACTGTTGTCATAAATTTTGTTTTTGTTACCATGTCCCTTTTTTTAATAAAAATATAGCATGCAAAGTGACATATCAGTAGGGAAATAATATTATCACAGACACTTTAATATGTGATTATGATAAATGTGTTTTTTGTTGTTATTGTTTCTTCTTTTGCAAAATTCCATGATAACAAGGGCAGAGCAATGATCCTGCATTAACTGAATCAGGTAACTAGAGAACACTTACTAATAAATTGGTGGTGGGTTTTCTCTTTCCACATATCCTATTCATTCAGCAGTATAGGGGGGAAAGTGGTATGTAAACCGATGTTAATTACAAACGGATTTTGAAATCTGCAAAGTATGCTTACTGCTTCTACTTGTTAACTAAATTTTTGTGGGTGTTTTATATAAAATATAATCTGGAAATATTTTCTTGATAATTCTTGTTTTGTCCATGTAGCTACTAACACATTTTGTGTTTGTTGTTTACTTATCCAACTTACTCCTCCATTTGTGATCTGTAAAACTCTTACCATGTAGATATCACACCCTGCACAGACTCAATTATTTACTGTATTTGACTGCAGTAAAAATAAATTCAGCAAATAAACCTATTTTTCTACAAGTAAAAAATATTTTGGATTTAATTTATTATCTGAGGCACCATATTTTCTCTGTTAAATATACTATACTATATATTACAAATACTATGTAAGCTCTGTCCATCCACCTACTCCATGCTACTATAATTTTTTTCAACAAACCGGGCTATTCAGAGAGAACTGAACTGGCCCCGAAATTGCACCGAACAGTAAATTTCCCCGTACGGTGCAATTTCGTGGCCATTCAGCTATTCAGAAAGCAGGCAGTTCACCAAATTTTGGCGAATTCGATTGTGAAATAGGGTGCTGTTCGACGGCAGTGAAATCCCTATAGAGAAGCAATGGTTAATCTATTCAGAGAACACCGAACAGCAGAGAAATGTCAAATAAATGCCCTGATGTTCAGTGGTTTCATTCAGCAGGTTTAATCAGGTGAATCCCATAGGTTTCAATGTTAAAAATATTCCTGTTTTTATTCAATATTTGTTAAACCATTTATTCTTTTAATCTGCAGCAAAAAGTCACTTTATTTTTTTATTTATTAGGAATTTTTAGGCATTTTTCGGGATTTGTCTGGGAAAATATTGTTTTCTGAATTTTTTTAAATAGCGTTTCTTTCTGTAACAGACCTTTTTATTATCATTCATAGGACCTTATATGTTAATTCCAGACATTTTTGTCCAGCAGTATTTTTGCAAACAGCGGTGAACATTTTGCATGTTTCAATCGTGTGGTTTTTTTTCTTACCCTGTTCTTCGGCTTTTTCCGGCGGCTGGTCGGTGCTGTGTTTGGCGGATCATCAGCTTTTTTCAGATGCTTTCGTGGTTTTTTTCCGCGGCTTTGCGGTCATTGGTCAGCTTTATTCAGATATATTCAATGTTTTTTCAGTGTTTTGTGGCGGTTTTTCCATTGGATGCAGCGGTTTTGCTGTGGATTTTCAGATGGGTCTGTGGATTTTCCCTGCACTTCGGGGACCCTGCGGTGAATTCAGCATTCACTGCAGGGTCAGAGAAGTTGATTCCCCATAGTGAAGGGAACGAGAGAGCACTGAAATGTCAGTGACATTTCGGTGTTCTCTGAATAACCCCTAAAGTTTATCTTCAACAAAGTTATTCACCAATTTTGTGTTTATTCCAAATGACAACTTATGTCAGTTTTGAGATATTTAGTTAAAAAAATTGCAATTTCTTGAAAAACCTGCATTGAACTAACATTCTAATCTAAAGCCCAGAGCTGTAAATAGATTTCTCTAAAAATCAGGTAATATCTTCTATAAGGTCTAGTGAATCAGGGGTGAATTAGTATATAACCTTTTGATGTTTTTTCCACTTAATGCCATGATTATACATGGTAAGGAGATGAGACAACACACGTATTCTTCACAAATTACCTTTTTCTTTCCTGTTATGTTACAAACCATACTGGGGTGTGGGGAGTGAATACTGTGATGTCCTACCATGCCTGATTAGTTACAACAGTTTTTCAAAGCACTATACATGAAGTGTTGCTGAGTGGATGGACTGTGATGTTTAGTAAGAGTTGCATTCAAAAAAAGACTATTTTCTAGTACTGGGTACTTTACCTATATAATCTGACAGAAGCAGCAATATTTTAACTCTGCTTCACCCCCAGACATGGGGAGTGCTTATACATCACAAATCACATATATTTTTCATTTTGTGATGCACTTAATTTTGAAATTCCTCCAATCAGAACACCATGTCACATCATGGGGATAGATTTATAATTTGTTTTTACTACTTATCCAGGGCCTGTTCTTATAAAGGTACACTAGACCTGTAGGTGGAGGATTTTCAAAGAATTAAAAATGGAGACCAGCACCACAGAGATAACTTGATATTGTTCATTATAGTGTCTAGAGATCAATTTTTGCCTGTGATGTATTATTTGGTAAATTCACTCTCCACCCATTTCACATAAAATTATTTATCACCCTGTATTTCAAATCTCCAGCCAAACAACCCACACCCAATGACTCTGGAATCACGTACACAGGCAAATCCCAGTCTTCAAAACTTTTGTCATGTTCCTTTTTGGGATAAAGGTCGTTATGCAAATTAAGTATAACTCTCACTACACATAACCCCAACACTTTTGTGGGCTCCTTGGCAAATGACCCCCAAATACTGCAATACTCATAAAAGATATGTAGCCCTTACACACTTGCACTGTTTTCATTTGGCAAGTATGAGATACATCTGACATACTTGTAAATAGGGTGGGCCGAAAATCAGTACAGTACTGATTGGTACATATTTAGTGTCTTGGATGCTCCAAATGTTCTTCATCCATGTTGCAACATTCCTGGGACCTGTCCCTGATACTGTGACACACAGAAGCACACAAATTCTGGCTAACATCAGTGTCCATAAATGCTTATAAAATGACTCCTGTATGACTGATCTAGCCCATAACTATTCGAACAGCTTGAATGAATGAAAGCAGAATAAACTATACATCACCTTTTAAGGTATCAAATCACTATCCTTATAAGTTTAATTTGCTGTCCTCTCTAGTTTCAGTCTTCACCTTTCATTCCTCCTCTTTCCCTCTCCCATTTTTTCACCCAATACTTCAATTTCTATATATCAGATGTTTTTCAACGTTAGTTTTAACCAGTATCCTTACCCACCGTAACTCTGACAAATCATCTGTTTTTGTGTTTTATAATCTCTTTGTCAACCCCTTTTACTTAAACTTGTGCTACATGAATTTAAATCATTTTTTTAATCATTTTTAATCTATTTCCATGTTTCTATTCTTCCCTAGTCTGTATTTTAACTTTTCTCCTCTATAGACATGTTGGGCCCTATTCCATTCCTGACGCTAACATTGAGACGGATATAAGAAAATATGGTACAGGGTACTTAGCTTTAGAAGTTGGATCCGCTTCTCATGGAGGTATTCCCACTCTCCTCCAGATAAAGGACACAGATGAATAAGTAGAGAAGCTGGAGATCCTTGTTGACTCTGGGTAGGATGAGCCCAAGTAGAAAGTGTGGAGATTGAAAATCTTCAAAGAACTTCGTATAGGTAAATAATTAGGGAAGGTATATCAATGAATAGTAAATTTATTAAAATAAAAATGCCCAACGCGTTTCGTCCTGAGACTTTATCAAGGGCGATAAAATAACATAAAAGATAAAAGCATGAAATAATATAAACCTTCCCTTCCTTCGTTTCGTATTTAAATAGTCCACAAAGTCCTCTCATTGGTCGACTCGATTACTTGGCGTTCACCATATATGGTCAAAAAGAGATTCTTTTCATATGTCACTTCCGTTTTCGGATTTCTCCGAAATGTTGTTTCCGTTTCAGATCGGAAGTCACCTGACTCCATACGCTCGAAAATCCTATCCTTTCGTTTTTGGACATGATGTTAAGTCCACTCATTGGTCAATTCGATCTCACCATATTCACCGGAAAAAGAAAATCTTTTGATGTATCACTTCCGTTTTTCGGATTCCTCCGATCCGTCATTTCCGTTTCGGATCGGAAGTTGCCGTTTCTCTATATATCCGAAAAATCGCGCACTTTCGTTTTCGTCCGTAGTGTCGTTTCTGATCGTATTCTATCTAAAAGTTTTACACTTCCGATGTCAAAACATGATGTTTTTCTCCAGATCTTCTATATTTCTCCATATCTTTATTTTCAAAGTTCCGTGGACCATCTAGTGTTTTGATTATGGGTTCTCATAATTCCTTTGATTGTAGGATCTTATTTGCCTGAAACAGAATCCATGTATTATAACCTATAGGAAGCATTTAATATCAAATTCTTCATTTAAGCCCTTCGGGCTCATAGTTTTTAATTTAAAAACCCAAAACATTTATTTTTTTAACAGATCTTTTTCTCTATTGCCTCCTCGCCATGGTTTCTTTATTTGATCTATACCGGACCATAAAAATTCAGATACTTGGTACTTATTGCAACAGGTACAATGAACTGGTACTGCATGTTTTTGAACGCCTCTTCTGATGTTGCCCATGTGTTCTAATATTCTTTCTTTTAATTTCCTTGTTATTTGACCAACATACTGGATGCCGCATGGGCATTGTAACAGATATACAACATATGTTGAGTTACAGTTAATATATGTATTGATCTTAAAACTTTCTCCTGTACTGCTACTTGTAAAGGTTTCCAATCTTCTCTTCTTCAGAAATCTACATGCTTTGCATCCAGCGCACTTAAAAAACCCTTTATTTTCTTTCTTTTCATTTCTTATAAATGTAGAGCTGGGAGCTAACCAGCTTTTCAAGTTTCGCGGTCTTCTAAATGTAAGTTTCGGTCTAATTGGAAGTTCTGGACCCAAAATAGGATCTTGCTTTAGAATAAACCAGTTTTTTTCCAAGATCTTCCTTATTTCTTTATGCTGGACATTATATTTCGTGAAAAAAGAATACTGAAAATCATTATCTGCTTTTGTTCTATTCTCTTTACGAAGGAGATCTTTACGGTCCATAGATGCCACCTCAAAAAAAGCTTTTTCTACATTGTTTGTTTCATAATGTTTCTCTTTCAATTTATTCCCCACCATTTTAGTTTGTGTGTGATAATCCTCTAACTTTGAACAATTCCTACGCATACGCAAAGCTTGACCCTTCGGGATCCCTTTTAACCACGGTGGTTAAACTCATCCTCCTCTCCTCTCCAAATGATTAGAACATCATCGATGAATCTTCTCCATAACACCAGGTTCGCCCCCCATGTGGAAGGGCTCCAAATATATGAGTCCTCCCAATATGCCATGTAGATGTTAGCATAGCTGGGGGCGAACCTGGTGCCCATAACGGTACCACTTATCTGGAGGAACATATCCTCATTATACCTAAAAAAATTATGTTCCAAAATGAATCTAATGGCTGATTGTAAAAATGTTTGTGTACTGATCTCTAAAGTGCTTTGAGATTCTAGAGTTCTTGCTATTGCTTCTAAACCTAAGTTGTGTTTAATAACTGTGTACAATGACGGGACATCTAAAGTGGCCCACTTAAAGCTTGAATGCCAATTTATTGTTTCTATTTCTTTTAAGATATGAGTGGAATCTTTTATGTACGACCTGGTTTTCTGAGCTATGGGCTGCAAATAAAAATCTATGAATTCCGATAGATTAGCTGTTAAAGAATCGATACCACTAATGATTGGTCGGCCTGGAGGTGATGTTAAATTTTTGTGGACTTTCGGAAGAAAATAAAAAATCGGAGTAAGTGGAAATTTGGGATACAGAAAACTAAAATTTTCTTTCGTGATGATACCACGATCCACCGCTTCTTCTAAAAGATTTCTCAAATCTACTTTAAAGTTTTCCGTTGGATCTTTTTCTAACTTTCTATATGTGGTTCTATCCATCAAAATCCGTCTGGCTTCTGTCTCGTAATACTCTCTTTTCATTATAACGGTCCCTCCTCCTTTATCTGCCGCTCTAATCACCCATTCTTTTCTTGATTGTAGTTTCTTCAGAACCTCCTTTTCTTCTCTTGTTAGATTCTGTGCTCCCTTTCTAACTTTCTTTTCTTCTAGATTTTCAAAATCATGGCATATAGACTTAGAGAATGTTTCTAAAAAGGGCCCTTTCTCCCACCATGGAAAAAAATCTGATTTGGGTTTAAAAGATTTCTTTTTATTATCGTAAGCTACAGTTTCTGCACCTTTTTTTAAGAAAAACTTTTTAATAGTTAATTTCCGCAGAAATTTATTGGCATCGATAAATAATTCGAACTTGTTGACTTTATTCGTGGGGCAAAATTTAAGTCCCTTTTTAAGGACCTTAATTTCCATTTTGCTTAGAATTGGTTATTTGTCCTTCTCTTCGGTCGTGCCCCTTGTCTAAAAAAACCTCCTCTTGGGAGTTAGAATGGTTAATATATTTCTTAGTTACTGCTGCATAGGAAGTTGATGGCTGATTCCTTTCTTCTTCATTTAGGGGTGCTGTACTTGACTTATCCTGGTATCTTCCATCTTTCGATCTCATTTGTATTCTTTTTTCTCTCATAGGAGACCTTGTGTTCCCCTGTGTAGGTCGTTGTTGTGTAGTAGAATGGAATTGAGTTAAGGATTTCCTCCTTTGAGGTGCTCCATAGTTGTTTCCTCCATAGGTATTTCTTCCATAGATATTTCTTCTTTCTTGGTATGGATATTTCTTTTTCCATTCCATCTTGGTCTTCATTTTGTATAAACCTTTATCTAGATCACTCTTATCCCTTGTATACTTTTGTTTCTTAGTCGTGGAAATTTTCTCATCTAGTATATCGATTTTTTCAAACATGGTTTTTTCTAACTCCGCATACCCCTGGATGGAATCCACATCTGAATTCGAAGATTCAAGTTCATGAATTTCCTCTTCCAGGTGTTTTTGGACCTCTTTTTCTCTTTTCACTAATAATTCCATTAGTTGAAATGAGCAAGTGTGTAGTATTTCATCCCACTGCTCCATAAAATTACTGTCTTCGAGACCAAAAGCTGGGGCCTTATCTATACGTAGGCCGCGAGGTATTAACCTCTCCTTCAGGTACTTCTCTAAAAAAGAGATTTCCCACCATCGCTTGGTCTCTTTGACTAGCAATTTTTCCATTTTGAGAAAATAGGTTTCTATATTACTCTCATAATTGCGGTCTGTGTTAGATTTCATTACACATATGTTTTCAAATTTCTTTGCTCTATTTTTTTGAAAATTTCCAAAAGCTGACAAAATGTATGCCATGCTCTTAATATAGCCGTACCCTGTACCTGGGAATACTTAAGTACAGATATAAGAAAATATGGTACAGGGTACTTAGCTTTAGAAGTTGGATCCGCTTCTCATGGAGGTATTCCCACTCTCCTCCAGGTAAAGGACACAGATGAATAAGTAGAGAAGCTGGAGATCCTTGTTGACTCTGGGTAGGATGAGCCCAAGTAGAAAGTGTGGAGATCGAAAATCTTCAGAGAACTTCGTATAGGTAAATGGAGGAGAGTGGGAATACCTCCATGAGATATATTAAGAGCATGGCATACATTTTGTCAGCTTTTGGAAATTTTCAAAAAAATAGATGGAATGGAAAAAGAAATATCCATACCAAGAAAGAAGAAATATCTATGGAAGAAATACCTATGGAGGAAACAACTATGGAGCACCTCAAAGGAGGAAATCCTTAACTCAATTCCATTCTACTACACAACAACGACCTACACAGGGGAACACAAGGTCTCCTCTGAGAGAAAAAAGAATACAAATGAGATCGAAAGATGGATGATACCAGGATAAGTCAAGTACAGCACCCCTAAATGAAGAAGAAAGGAATCAGCCATCAACTTCCTATGCAGCAGTAACTAAGAAATATATTAACCATTCTAACTCCCAAGAGGAGGTTTTTTTAGACAAGGGGCACGACCGAAGAGAAGGACAAATAACCAATTATTTTCAGAAAAAACAGAAATCTGTAGTTCAATCCAACAGGTTTCTACCACTGACAGAGGAATCCCCCCAAAAGAAAAGGAGATGGAAATAAATGAGAGAGAGGAGAATCTAGAAAATACTAATTTCAGACCACCTAGTGATAGCACCTCAAGTCTAGAAAATGTTAATTCTAGACTATGCAACCAGGGCATTTTTAATTTAACAGAAGAAATTCTAAGCAAAATGGAAATTAAGGTCCTTAAAAAGGGACTTAAATTTTGCCCCACGAATAAAGTCAACAAGTTCGAATTATTTATCGATGCCAATAAATTTCTGCGGAAATTAACTATTAAAAAGTTTTTCATAAAAAAAGGTGCAGAAACTGTAGCTTACGATAATAAAAAGAAATCTTTTAAACCCAAATCAGATTTTTTTTCCATGGTGGGAGAAAGGGCCCTTTTTAGAAACATTCTCTAAGTCTATATGCCATGATTTTGAAAATCTAGAAGAAAAGAAAGTTAGAAAGGGAGCACAGAATCTAACAAGAGAAGAAAAGGAGGTTCTGAAGAAACTACAATCAAGAAAAGAATGGGTGATTAGAGCGGCAGATAAAGGAGGAGGGACCGTTATAATGAAAAGAGAGTATTACGAGACAGAAACCAGACGGATTTTGATGGATAGAACCACATATAGAAAGTTAGAAAAAGATCCAACGAAAAACTTTAAAGTAGATTTGAGAAATCTTTTAGAAGAAGCGGTGGATCGTGGTATCATCACGAAAGAAAATTTTAGTTTTCTGTATCCCAAATTTCCACTTACTCCGATTTTTTATTTTCTTCCGAAAGTCCACAAAAATTTAACATCACCTCCAGGCCGACCAATCATTAGTGGTATCGATTCTTTAACAGCTAATCTATCGGAATTCATAGATTTTTATTTGCAGCCCATAGCTCAGAAAATCAGGTCGTACATAAAAGATTCCACTCATATCTTAAAAGAAATAGAAACAATAAATTGGCATTCAAGCTTTAAGTGGGCCACTTTAGATGTCACGTCATTGTACACAGTTATTAAACACAACTTAGGTTTAGAAGCAATAGCAAGAACTCTAGAATCTCAAAGCACTTTAGAGATCAGTACACAAACATTTTTACAATCAGCCATTAGATTCATTTTGGAACATAATTTTTTTAGGTATAATGAGGATATGTTCCTCCAGATAATTGGTACTATTATGGGCACCAGGTTCGCCCCCAGCTATGCTAACATCTACATGGCATATTGGGAGGACTCATATATTTGGAGCCCTTCCACATGGGGGGCGAACCTGGTGCTATGGAGAAGATTCATCGATGATGTTCTAATCATTTGGAGAGGAGAGGAGGATGAGTTTAACCACTTTGTGGATACTCTAAATCAGAATGATTTTGGTTTGAAGTTTACTTCAACATTCAGTGCTATTGATATTAACTTCTTGGACATCACCTTTTTTATAGAAGAGGGTAAGATCGAGTCAAAATGTTTCTTCAAACCCACTGATGGCAATGGATATATCCATTTTTCAAGTTGCCATCATAAACCGTGGTTAAAAGGGATCCCGAAGGGTCAAGCTTTGCGTATGCGTAGGAATTGTTCAAAGTTAGAGGATTATCACACACAAACTAAAATGGTGGGGAATAAATTGAAAGAGAAACATTATGAAACAAACAATGTAGAAAAAGCTTTTTTTGAGGTGGCATCTATGGACCGTAAAGATCTCCTTCATAAAGAGAATAGAACAAAAGCAGATAATGATTTTCAGTATTCTTTTTTCACGAAATATAATGTCCAGCATAAAGAAATAAGGAAGATCTTGGAAAAAAACTGGTTTATTCTAAAGCAAGATCCTATTTTGGGTCCAGAACTTCCAATTAGACCGAAACTTACATTTAGAAGACCGCGAAACTTGAAAAGCTGGTTAGCTCCCAGCTCTACATTTATAAGAAATGAAAAGAAAGAAAATAAAGGTTTTTTTAAGTGCGCTGGATGCAAAGCATGTAGATTTCTGAAGAAGAGAAGATTGGAAACCTTTACAAGTAGCAGTACAGGAGAAAGTTTTAAGATCAATACATATATTAACTGTAACTCAACATATGTTGTATATCTGTTACAATGCCCATGCGGCATCCAGTATGTTGGTCAAACAACAAGGAAATTAAAAGAAAGAATATTAGAACACATGGGCAACATCAGAAGAGGCGTTCAAAAATATGCAGTACCAGTTCATTGTACCTGTTGCAATAAGTACCAAGTATCTGAATTTTTATGGTCCGGTATAGATCAAATAAAGAAACCATGGCGAGGAGGCAATAGAGAAAAAGATCTGTTAAAAAAAGAAATGTTTTGGGTTTTTAAATTAAAAACTATGAGCCCGAAGGGCTTAAATGAAGAATTTGATATTAAATGCTTCCTATAGGTTATAATACATGGATTCTGTTTCAGGCAAATAAGATCCTACAATCAAAGGAATTATGAGAACCCATAATCAAAACACTAGATGGTCCACGGAACTTTGAAAATAAAGATATGGAGAAATATAGAAGATCTGGAGAAAAACATCATGTTTTGACATCGGAAGTGTAAAACTTTTAGATAGAATACAATCAGAAACGACACTACGGATGAAAACGAAAGTGCGCGATTTTTCGGATATATAGAGAAACGGCAACTTCCGATCCGAAACGGAAATGACGGATCGGAGGAATCCGAAAAACGGAAGTGATACATCAAAAGATTTTCTTTTTCCGGTGAATATGGTGAGATCGAATTGACCAATGAGTGGACTTAACATCATGTCCAAAAACGAAAGGACAGGATTTTCGAGCGTATGGAGTCAGGTGACTTCCGATCTGAAACGGAAACGACATTTCGGAGAAATCCGAAAACGGAAATGACATATGAAAAGAATTTCTTTTTGACCATATATGGTGAACGCCGAGTAATCGAGTCGACCAATGAGAGGACTTTGTGGACTATTTAAATACGAAACGAAGGAAGGGAAGGTTTATATTATTTCATGCTTTTATCTTTTATGTTATTTTATCGCCCTTGATAAAGTCTCAGGACGAAACGCGTTGGGCATTTTTATTTTAATAAATTTACTATTCATTGATATACCTTCCCTAATTATTTACCTATACGAAGTTCTCTGAAGATTTTCGATCTCCACACTTTCTACTTGGGCTCATCCTACCCAGAGTCAACAAGGATCTCCAGCTTCGCTAACATTGAGACGGTAAGCAGGAAAATCTGCACTAGCAAATTTTCCCTTACAGTCTCCATGTTAACGTCATATTCCGGGGAAGGTGGTATCTCAGCACCTTGACCCGGAATGCAGCGTTAAGCTCCTTGATACCCACAGTAGTGTTTTCACATTGCTGTGAGTATCAGCTTGCGGAGTCCATAGGACTCCATTGAGCCTTGTATTTCTCTCGAGATATCACACAGACCCACAGAGTGATCGTGGAGGCAGACTAGGAACTATTTGGTATCAGGTGGGTACCGGCTTAGCACGTTTATGAGCCCAAGATGCAGTGGTGCACACACAGGGATGGGGAAGAGTGGTAGGTTGCAGGAGGACCAATGAACTTAGAATTAGTGGCAGGACATGAAGAGTGCCAGACAACGGTATGAACACTGAGGATAGTGGGAAGACTAACCACAACAGACTCTGTAGTCACAAGGATCTTGGAGACACTTGTAACCAGGAGACACACTTGATGCTAGGGAGCAGACTGAAGAGTAGGGGAATACAGCAAAGCTGGGGACACGGCAAAGCTTGAGGCTGGGGTGCATGGTAAGGCTTCAGGCTGGGGTACACGGCAAGGCTTGAGACTGGGAATAGCAGGTAAGCAGAGCAACAACACACAGGTTTTCTCACTGAGAGTTAGACGGCCACAATATTGAAGCACTGGCTGAAGTGAGTCGTAGCCTTTTATTGCGATCAGCCAATGCTAATTGGTCATCTGTGAGTGCTGAGGCAGGAATTACCAGGGCTGTTGGACTCTGGATTGGAAGTACCATTCTGCTCCAAAACCTGGGCTGGCTTTATCAGGTGCTCAGACAGGAAGAGTATCGCTTTTAGCCTTCTTGCGGATTGAGCCATGACACAGTCTCACTCTGCTCCCGGCGAGAAGAAGCGTCAGATCGGACCAGCTTTTCACTGCAGAATGAGAGGTAAGTATGGGATTTTTAGGAGGGGGTTTGGAATGTGTTAAATGATTTTGTATTTGCAGTATCATTTAAAACCAGCTTTCAGGAGGTGGTGAAATTCTTAATTTCACGTACTGGAGGTAATTTGCGCCTGCACCGTGGAATGCCTAGATTGTGCTCCCCATGTTAAGGAGCTGCAAAGATCAGTAAACTTGTGTAAGCTGTTGGGCGCAAACTGATTTCACCCCAGTTTAGTGTCAAGATTGGCATATTGATGCCAGATGCTAAACTTACTGATGCTAGCGCTAACGATTACATATCGAGATGCTACATTAGCACCTATGGAATAGAGCCTGTGGTATTAAGCACATCTGCTACTAGACCAGTAAAATTATTTTCTTCTTACAATTAACATCCCTTATTTATATCTCTATAGTCTGCTATGACCTTACCACTTTTTCTTTCCTATTTGTGCATCCTCTTTCCACTGACCATATTTAGTTATTATCATGGGATATGTATAGTCTCTAGGCATACATACCTCTTCCACGAATTGATTCGTCATTTGCGTCAGTTAAAACAAAAGTAAGGTATATATTAGTAATGGAGAGAATGTTCTAAGAATGTAAATAATACATTTCTAAACATCTGACACCTTCAGATAATTGCTTAGAGTAATATGAAATAGCACATGTAGCCATAAGAACATAAAAATATGCAGCCACCTCCTGCTGCTCTCAGCCCTGAATCTTAAGCCAGCATTTCTATATCCTCTATCATACTTTTGCTCTCTCCTCTTACACTCTCTAGGTAAATTATAATTTATCTTTTATGTTTTCTATGCGTTTCCTTCCATAAACCAGCAGCACCAAATGTTATGTCAGCTTACATACACTCTTTACTGGCATAACCAAAGTGTCTTGGAGTTATGTTATCAAGTGTTACACGAAAAAATTCTGTCCTTGTCCAATATTATTGTCAGATCCTGTGTTACTTGTTTAACAGCTTTTTAACGTCCATCTGTTGTTCTTGTCTGTTAAAATTTGATAAGTTGTAGTCGATGGAAAAATCTCTCTGGAGGAACTGGCCAGAATAACCTCCGTGATGTACGAGCGGTTCTGCTGTCAGGTGGTATTGAACCTTTGAATCTGCTTGAAAGACCCGACTTTTGCACATCCGGTTCAGACGGTGAATAACGGGAGATTAAAAGCAAACACAAAGCAAGTCAGCTCGACGCGTTTTGTCTTCACGACTTCCTCATGAGCTGACTTGCGAACATAAAACATCCCATTAAATAGTCCATAAAATCTATAGTTCAACCCTATTCATGTGTGCTTCATTAGAGGCGGTCAGACCTTCCCGGCAACCTCCATTGAGCGCTCCGGAAGTGACGCCGCCTCACTTGGGCTTCCATATTGATAAAGGGCATGATTTTAAGGTGAATATGGGCAACCCGATATTCAAAGTATAGGCAAAAGCGCAAAGTCCATATCAGGGATGAACTAAATGGCCAGAGTCCCATGATAGATCTAATATGCTATAACCAATAAACAAAAATACAAGAATAAACCTAACAATATTAGATTGTAACCCTCCTAGATTGTGAGTTCCTACGGGAATAGGGCCCTCATCTCCTCCTGTACTGTTTGTCAAATGTTGTTCATTGTATTGTATTGTAACCCTGTCTATACTGTGCCTATTGTACAGCGCTGCGGAATATGCTGGCGCTTTATAAATAAAGAATAATAATAATAATATTATCACAGTATATGGTTCTGACAATTGAGAACCTAAAAGACAAAATATGGTGACAGTACACATATATGGAATAAATATGCATATTCTATATCATTAATATTCAACACTATCAATATAGCAACAGTAAGAATAAAAGTGCAATACCTTAGCTCTCTCATATAGAACAGTAAAGAAAGAGTCCCTCAGGAAGGAGATAATTAAGATAATCTATAGAAAGGATTGAAGGATCTATATCTACATTTAAACCCGGAGGTTTCAGAGTATCCAGATAAAAAATCCACTTCGTCTCTGCTGTTTTGCAAAACTCCCCTCCAGTTTTGCAAAAAAATTTCAATCCCCAACCACATAAAAGTGGAGAAATTAAAGGAAGGACATTTACAGCAGTATCTAGGGACACTATGTTTATCACTACATTTTCTTATATTATAGAATTGTTCATAGTCTGCAATAATCTCTACGTAGGTCGTACATATCAAGTGTGTTCTGACACCTTTCTATCATGACCAGCAAGACGTTTTTCAACAAATAGAGCTACAATATCTCTTCTGTGTGATGGGACCAGGCAGCCTAGCCTTCACTCAGTCTTCACTCCAGTCTCAGAGGAGGATGTCTCAGAAGTTCTCCTGTCCTCATGACCGACCACCTGACCCCCATCCCCTCGCATCTTACTTGGTCTGTTCTACCAGTCATGTCCCTGCATTGACTCATATTTTTAAACTCTCCCTCTCCTCTGGAGTCTTCCCCTGTACATTCATCTGTATTCAAACGTGCTCTGATCACCCCCATTCTAAAGAGGCCATCTCTTGATCCCACCTCCCTTTCAAACTACTGTCCCATCTCTCTGTTCCCCTTTGCCTCCAAAATCCTAGAACGCCTGGTCTATAACCAGCTCACCAATTTTCTCACTGCTAACTCTCTGCTTGATCCATACCAGTCTGGCTTTCGCTCCCAGCACTCTGAGACTGCTCTGACCAAGGTGACTAATGACTTAGGGCGTCATTACATTCATCGCGCTAAAACGGGAACGCAAAGGAGAAAACCTGCGCCTGCAGGTTTCTCCCTTGCGTCTCTGTTTTAGAGTGATATTACGATGCAGGCGCTAAAAAAGCTGCCTGCAGCGTTATCGGGCGCTAAGCCCCGGGATGCTAAGCGCCGCCGCGAGCATCCACTCGATGGAGTCCGTAGGACTTTTAGAGAACTCCGTAGGACTCCATTGAGGAAGACGGCGCCGACTACATGACCTACCGGATCTCGTCTCGCGAGATCCGGCAGGTCGGCATAGTGATCCACAGGGAGAGACTGGGGGGCTTTCCCCCCCCAGTCTCTCCCTGCTCCCGGTGGCCAGAGGAGGTGTTTGGAGCCGCGGTCCTCGCAGTGGGATAGGAGGTGAGTGTGGTGTAGTTGTGCAGGCTGCCAATGGGGGAGTTGGGTATTTCTTTTGGCGGTTGGCTGTTAACAGTTGGTCATCCATTTTGTCTCCCAGTTGAGACTGACTAGAGATGCAGCCAGTTGCAGTTATAGGGAACCTGTATGCTTAGTTGTTAATAAACCTAATAATGAAAACCCAAGACATCTCGTATTATCCAGAACACTACAGTGGCAACGAGGCTGTTGAATCTGCATGATGGCGCTGATTGGCACTCTGCATGATTTTAATCCAGATACTGACTCTTGGATCTCTTGGGTGGTAATGTGTGAACAGTATCTCTCGGCTAATGGCGTGTTGGAGTCGAAAGAGGTAGCCGTGCTCCTCACAACATTTGGAGCAAAGGTGTACGACACACTCAGAGATCTCCTATATCCAGAGAAACCTGCAAGCAAGCCGTTAGCTGTGTTAGTTGCTTTACTGAGGGCCACTATCAGCCACAGCCAATTGAAATCGTTGAAAGATGGAAGTTTTATAAAAGTCATCAGGAGCCTGGAGAAAGCGTCTCCTCCTTTGCCTCAGCTGTCAGGAAGTTGGCGAGTACCTGTCAGTTTGGGGAGTATTTAGTCACAGCCCTCAGAGACCAGTTTGTGATGGGGTTACATTGTGAAGCTATGATTAAGAGACTTCTTACCGAGAAAGAGCTGACCTTACACAAAGCTATGGATATCGCCAGCATTATGGAACAATTCATCAAAGAAGCTGATGCTTTTGCATAGGAAACAAAAGACTGAACAAGAGGCGGAAATATTCCATGCAGATACCAGGGAGTAGTACAAGCGGAATAAACAGTACAATTCCTTACATCAAAGGATGATGCATGGAGAGCCCCAAAATGGATGTTATCGATGTGGGGTGACTTCACATGAATCTCACTCGTGTCGTTTCCACAATGCAGTTTGTTATTCCTGTGGAAATAAAAGGCATATGCAAAGGGTCTGTAAGAAAGGGAAGATGCATGAAGCTGCATAAATCACTTCAGAAGAGAGCATATCAAATCCAGCTTCAAGACTCCTAGGTGACTCAGACGGCCACATTCCCATTCAAACAGTAAAACTTTATAAGATGGATTCAGCTTATTCAGCCATTCCTGTTCCAGTGAAGATTGAAGGGAAATTTTTGACCATGGACCTGGACAGAGGAGCGGCTGTTTCTGTGATTACTGAGCAAGTCTGGCGGAGATTAAAAGTAAATGTTCCAGTGATAAAGACAGCTGTTCGTCTACAGACTTATTCAAAGGAAGTATTAACCCCTCTGGGCAGTGTACATGTGAGAGTGCAGTTAAATGGACGCTCGGAAAAGCTGACGTTATATATATTATGAAGTCTGGGGGTCCTCCACTATTTGGAAGAGAATGGATTCATAAGTTGGGAATGCCAGACATAAAGTATCATGCTTGCCACGCCTTACGGACATTACCTGCGTTTTCGGCTTGGATACAGGACTTGCAGAGGAAGTTTGCCCCAGTTTTTGATGATACTTTGGGAAATGTTAAGGGACGGCAAATGTCCCTAAATATGAGGGAAAATGCTGTTCCAAAATTTTTTAAGGCATGAACTGTACCTTTTGCACTTAAAGCTGGGGTTGAGGCGGAATCGACGCATCTGGAGAGCCTTGGGAGCATTTCCAGAGTGTGCTGCAGTGAATGGGCCTCCCCGATTGTGCCTGTGCATGAAAAGAATGGAGACATTCGGAAATGCGGGGATTTCCGTATGGCCATTAATTCTCAACATGCTGTAGATAAAAATCCACTTAGAAAGATTGAGGACATTTTTGCGACTTTTGCAGGGGGCCAGCAGTTCACCAAGCTGGATCTCAAACAAGCATACCTGCAGTTACCAGTGCAACCAGAATCCAGGCCTTTTCTCACCATCAATACTCATAAAGGGCTGTTCCAGTATAACAGAATGGTATTTGGGATAGCACCAGCAATTTGGCAGCATACAATGGATGAATTGCTTGCTGGAGTGCCGGGGACACAATGTCTGCTGGATGACATGCTGATCACTGGCTGAACGGAGAGGGAGCACCGGCAGAATGTACAAGACGTGCTCCAGATACTAATGGATAATGGACTCAAAGTTACTATAAACAAATGTGAGTTCTTGAAAGATCACCTGGAATTTTGTGGTCACGTCATTAATAAAACTGGACTTCACACCACTGATGAGAAAGTGAAAGCATTGGTAGAGGCACCCATACGAAGGAATGTAACTCAGCTGTGCTCTTATTTAGGGCTGCTGAACTATTACAATAAATTTTTGTCCAGTTTAGCCCATACCTTGTTTCCGCTGCATAGGCTTTTGGAAAAACAACAAAAATGGAAATGGACAGAGCCCTGCTCGGCTGCTTTTAAAGCTTCAAAGGAACTAATACGCAGCTCCAGAGTCTTGGTTCACTATGATTTGTCTAAACCATTGAGTATCGCCTGTGATGCTTCTCCTTATGGGCTGGGGGCTGTGCTGTCCCATTCCATGCCTGATGGTCCAGATCGACCTGTAGCTTTTGCTTCTTGCTCCCTCACCCCAGCTGAGTGCAATTATTCACAAATTGACAAGGAGGCTTTAGCGATAATCTGGGCACTGAAGAAGTTTCACTTTTATATTTATGGCCATTCTTTTACGCTGTTGACCGATCATAAGCCGCTATTGGCAATATTCAATCCTACAAAGAGTATTTCCACCGCCGCTCGTCTTCAAAGGTATGTCTTACTGTTGGGGGCTTATCAGTATGAAATCTGATACAGGCCCCATGATAAACAAACAAATGCAAATGCGTTTTCACGCCTTTCTCTTCCACTCTCCACCAATTATGTTCGGGATTCACCAACTTCCATTTACTTTAGCAAAACACTTACTGCTGTTGAAATAGCGCAAGAGACCAGTAAGGATGAAGGATGCGTGAGCGTTAACGTTAGCCCTGGTGGCCACCGCACATTATAATCCAAACGGTAACGGGTTAAGTAACCTTTTACCGTTTGGTACCTTGCGCTTTTTGAGCGTGAGGTTACTGTACTTTGTGCTCCCTATACTTAACATGGGGAGCACAAAGTGTTAATCAGCGTTAGGACTACAAAGTCCTAACGCTGATCATAGGCGACTCTACAGGGGGGCAAGGGGGGCAGTTGCCCCCTAGGTTATTCCTTGCCCCCCCATGTGCCCTCCCACCAAAAATCAGCATCCAGCTTCCCACACTTCTTCGGACCGCTGTTTCTCCGTCCCTGTGCATATGGAAGATCTAGGTGTCATTGTAAAGGGCAGATTCTGGCCTTTCCAATGATATCCAACATGACCATATTCAGTGTGAAGTAAAAGTCATAAAACATTAAATAATAACGGGCACTTAAACATTTTCACAGGGTTGAAATGGCTCAGCAGTGAAGTGGTTAATGTTCAGACTATACATTACATTGTGTATTACGTTAGTTTTTGCCTTGGTTTATTTGTATATTAAGGGTTAATGGGTAGGCTTCATCCCTCACAGTATATATTTCATTTTTTCCTTAAGTAATGGCATTGTAGGGGTTAATGGGTAGGCTACATGCCTCACAGTGTATTCATTTCATGTTTTACCTTGATTAATGGCAATTTAGGGGTTAAGGGGTAGGCTAAATGCCACATTGTTTATTCATTTCATTTTATTGTATTTCCCTGGGTTTATGGAATTTTAGGGGTTACTATGGAAGTTAGAATCTAAAGAGTCTAATCATCTTTAGATCCTCTGCTTTTCGTCACATTTCGGGGAATTAATATCGCTGACAATATAGTTAATTCCTATTTAGCGAATGGTCACTGTAATTTGCTAAAAGTGGAGTCGCTGAAGCAGTTATCAGACATCCAGCGAAAACTGTCGAATTGCAGCAAACAAAATATTGAATTTAACCCCTTAAGGACCCCTGGGTACCCTGTATGTCCTGTCCACAGGTCTCCCTTAGACCCGCGGACGTACAGGGTACGTCAGCGGTGCCTAATCCCCCTCCCGCCCGATACTCACCTCCCTCGCTGGATCCCTCGGCGATCTGGCAGGGAGGAAGCCTGCCCATGTGATTTACATGGGCAGGCGAGGCTGATGACGTCGCCACGCTGCGTGGTGACGTCATCAGCAGGCGTCCCCATGCAATTCAATGGAGGGGAGGGGGCTCCTTTGGAGCCCTCTATCTCCCCAACCATTGAAGCTAGGGAGATGCTGTTTGCACCGCTGAAAAGGGGAGAGTCTCCCCTTTTCAGCGGTGTATAGCATTAACAGTTTTGCCGCCGGATCACGTTTCGGCGCCAATTGGCGCCAAAACACAATTCAAACCTGGAGGGGGGCTGACATCTTGGATGTCAGCCAAGCCTCCAGGTCCCCCCCCACCCACTGACAACCTCACCATATGTGTGAGGATGTCAGTGGGCCAGTTAACCATCAGGCTGCCATGTAGAGATAAGAGGATCCTAAGGATCCCCATATCTCCCGATCCCCTTATCGCCTAGATGGTCATATTTGACATAATTTGAAAGGCCTGATTATGGCCTTTCCAATGATACCAAACATGACCAGGTTTGGTTTTAAAAACAAATTAAAAATAAATAAAAAATAAATAATAAAAAAATTAAATTAAATTTTTTTTTTTTTAAAGTTTTTTTGTCTGGGGGGAGTTTAATTAAATAGGACCTAGGCTGTCATCTAAAAATAATTAGCACAAAATGGTCAGAATGAGCGCAGCGCACATAGGTGAACTGTCTCAGCAGTGAAGGGGTTAAAAAGCAAACCCATGTAAAAATTGGGTATTTCTAGTTTTTTTTTTATGTTTATAAATGTTTATTGAAAAAGAAGGTGTCACAAGCTGACCAACGATTAACGGCCTCGCAGGGCCTGACGCAGAAGACGTTTCGAATGTAAAGAAATCAAGGGTGATCGCGAAAAATCCGATGTAAATGTACATATGTCACTAAAAAGAAAGAGGGTGCCTCAAATGGGGAAGGGGGGTGTGGAAGGGGAGGCGGAAGAAAAAACCAAGGCCTTGACCGTGACGCTCCTGGCTCGCTCCCGAGGGAGGCCATGGAGGGATCCTGTCACGGAGCCAAAGTGCCCGAGGGCCAATCACGGCCGACAATGCCATGGTGGCGCACCCCGAGACCTAGGAAAAAAAAAAAAAAAAAAGGAGGGGGAAGGTGGGGGCAATTGAGAGCACCATTAAGCATGCAATAAACATCGAGCGAAAAGTAGATGGCACGTGGGAATAATAAAATAAAAAATTAAAGGGGGGGAGCAATGCAGTGTCTGCGATAGTAATATAGCCAACGTGGCTATGAACAAAACTGCAGGCGATTCAGTGCGATAAGAAAAGCTGCTAAAAAGAACGTCGCTCTGGTGAAAACGAAGCCAGTCCCAGAAGGAGGTATCAGAAAAAAGAGAACCTCTCGGGGTTCCAATACTAACCCCGCTCAGACCGAAGTGTTTGGGGATGGGGAAGACCCATCAGGCTGTGCCTCCCCACGTATACCCGATGGAGCTGGAAGTAGTCTCAAGGTATGTAGATGTCCCTCAGCCTCCTCCAGCGTTGTAGCCACCAGGGCACGACCATCCTGCGGGGTGATGATAAGGGAACCGGAGGCGCCCCACTTATATCCTATGTCGAGCGCCCGAAGAGCCACTGTAGCCGGTCGGTACTGTCGTCGCGCAGCCAACAGCAGGAAGGGGACATCCCTGTATACCGCTATATTCGCTCCGTCGAAAGGGACCGATGTCAGATTCCGTACAGCCCGGAACAATGAGGAGTGTTGGCCGCTGTCTCTTAAGGCGACAATGACATTGCGCGGTGCCTTCGAGGGGGCCATGGCAGCCTTCCTGATCCGAAGTGCCATAAGGACTGGATCCTTGATATGCGTCGAGGGACCGAGTACTGTGTCCAAGAATCGTACGGCATAGTGCAGCAGCTCAGTGTCAGGGACATTCTCTGGTACGCCACGGAGTTTTATGTTCCGTCGCCGGTGGCGTGTTTCCAACGCCACAACAGTCGATTGCAGGGTGCTCACCTGCGCTTGTAGGGCTCGAATGGATGCGGAGGCCGCAACCTGTGTGGCCTCCACCTCCTGCGTGCGGGCCTGCAAATCCTCCATCTTCACCTGCGTCTCCGTGACCGCTGCACCCAGCGACTCAAGGTCCCCTTGCCAAGATTTCCTGGCATCCTCCAGCAGCCTACGAATATCCCCTTTAGTAGCGGGGAGTGCTTCATCCACCGCACCCGACTGCTCCGTGTTCAGGGCCGAGACAGCAGCCGCTGCCCCGCCTCCATCTGGCCTCTATGATCTTGCACTGAGCGCAGCGGAATTCTCCTCCCCGAAGCTCCGCTAAGGGACATCCGGATGTCGGGGGTGCCAGAATCTTCCCCCGCTCCACCCGTTTTAGTTTTCTTGCCCATCATGGGAGTCAGCAGTGCCGCGTGGCGCTGGAGAAGCGCGCCAAATCTAGGCCCCAAGATGGCCGCCGTTGGTCCGGTCTGTAAACAGCGCGGCGGCTCGCTCACCAGTCGCAGGTCCGGAGGGGGGAACCCAGCAGGCTCCGGAGTGTCTCCACCTGGTAGCCGACGGCTAGGTACCGAAACCAGGCGTGTATCTCGGTCCAAAAACGGCTGTAAGTCCGATGTTAGAGAGCGAGGGATCGGAGCTCCTCTCGCACACGTCTGCTTCAGAGCGCCGCCGGCCACGCCCCCCCTCTGGACAAAATTTTGAACCTATTTAGCCGGGGTCTTTTTGGGTGGTTGTAGATTTTGGGGATTAAATTACGAAAAAGTGTGTTTTTACCATTTTTTTCCTCATATTTCATATTTTTTTTATAGTAAATTATTCGATATGATGGAAATAATGGTATTTCTAGAAAGTCCATTTAATGGCGGGAAAAAGGGTGTATAATATGTGTGGGTTGAATAAACGAGTAAGAGGAAAATTTGACCTAAACACTAACAGCGCAGAAACGTAAAAACAGCAGCGGTCACTAAAAGACGGATTTGTGTAAAACCGCCCAGTCACTAAGGGGTTAAGTATCAGGTTAGTACAATAAAATGGTATCATTGCATCACATTACTCATTGCATCATATTACTCTGGGGTTCTGCAATCTTATTTATATATACTTATTAAGGGCACTATTACCTGGTGTGAGCTAACCCTTGCGTCGACATGGTTTTGCGTTAGCGCCAGATTAATCTAGCGCCAACAGATCATTTGCCTCCCGCTACAAATGGGAAAAATCACTTAGTGCATTGTTATTAGCGATTTGTACTGCGAGCTTACTGTACTTTCTGGGAGCGCTAGAGATCTCTAGCGCTTTTGCAGCTAGCAGATCACTTGGTGCCAGCACTAATTTTTTGAGGGGCGCTAATTGCATCATTTTACCTACTGCTCAACCCTGGTGCTAACTCCAAAAAAACAGTAAAAACAGATCCTCACCCAAAATTAACAGGCAATTGAAAGGAATACAGCACAGGTGTTCTCTTGGCCCCATACCCATAGCAATGGATCTGGTTTGCATTGTCATTGCTGTTACAGTTGGCTCTATTATATAGATATCCTTTATCTACATATATCCTAATTCTAATATATTGCCTCATTTTAAACATTTTATGCTGGGGGTTATTCATAGTATGTAAGCGGTTGATTATTAGGGTGACCGTGCGGACCATGTTTAAAGGGACATGTGAATAAGTCTTGCCCTGAAACATGTATTATTTATATGCTGCAGCAGGGAAATTTTTGTTGCTCACCTGACTTTTCTTTTGGATCTATTAAATACAGTGTAATGATTCTACATGCTGCTGGGTGGCATTTATCATGCAATGCCCATCAGCCTTAATATATGTGTGCATCAAACCATGGATGATACGGCCACCTTGGATGATTTTAATAATACAGGGGTGTGAGGTTATTCACTGGATGTGTACATATTCAAGCTTGTGAGGGTGGGGGATAGGTATGGCCCGGCACTCTGCACTGGAAAAAAACCAGTTCTATCCTGTACACAACCGCATTAGCGCTGGGTCTCAGCCCAGGTCTTAGAGTTTTCCTAGCATGTGCCAAACGACCTTGTTCATGGACTACCACAGACAAAGTGATCTGTTAGTAGGTCGTCAGGGACTACGTTTTAGCGACTCGCGCTAAATTTTTCCTTTAGCTCACACCAGGTGAAAGGGCCCTTCGTTTTATTCAGTGATATGATTTAGTGGTGAACATTATTAGTGCCCCCCCTAAATATTGTTCCTAGAGTCGCCACTGACGCTGATTAACGTCCGGCTGTGGTTAGAAAAAAGTTAACCACAGCCTGGACCTGGAGCTAACGGATTCCGCTGGTGCTGAATCAGTTAGTCAGTTACTCACCTCCTTTCCCGCGGCGAGAACTGCGGCTCCGTCCGCCTCCTCTGTCGCCGGGAACCGAGTGAGAGACTGGGGAAAAAGTCCACTCCATCGAGTGGATGCTCGCGACAGGGCTTAGCGCTGCTGCAAGCATCCAGGGGCGTAGCGCCCACTAACAATGCAGGCAGCTTTTTAAGCACCTGCATTGTAATCTCCCGTTAAATCGGGGGCGGTAGGGAGAAAACTGCGGGCGCAGTTTTTTTATCCTTAGCGCCCTGTTTTAACAGGAGGATTGTAATTTAGCCCGCAACCTTTAAAAGGATACAATTGTGTGTCAATCAAGGTTTTATTTGGGGTAACCAATACCAGATGTAAAATAGTGAACACTATACATCTTTTCGGGATCGCTAATTAGTGTTAGCAAGCAAGGAACTCTCACTTTTAGAGAATTGACTTTTAAAAGGAATAAGCTAGAAATGTACATTTCAACTACTGTTTTGGGTCTGAAACCTCAATGGCGTGTTACTTTGTAAAGTAGTTTCTATGCAGGCTAAGATTAGTTTTGTTTTGGAAACAGCTCTTTAAAATGCAAAATTTAAAATACGACTTATCAACAGAAATGTTGTTTGTAGAACATTTTATCTCTTATCTTAATCTCTAAACTTCCATTTTTCAAAATCAACAGATGAAATATAACTTGCTGGAATTTTATGAACTCACTCTGCTCTATAACATTTAGGGAATTAAACCAATTCTAGAGTGTTTCTTTATGTACGGCTAAAATTAATTTAACTTGCAGAACAGTTAAAAAAAACAGCAAGGGTGTGTGTTTATATGTATATATATATATATATATATATATAAAATCACGCATGAATGGACGCACTCAGGGCTTAGTCAAAAAATAAAAGGTGATGCTTTATTTAAATTAAGAAGTAGTTTATCCAAGTACCAACGTTTCGGCCCCCTCAGAGCCTTTGTCGAGGTTACAGACAACTGTACAGACACATACACTATATGTATGTTAAAAGACCTCATTAATCATCTTACCGATCCTGTAGCACGCCTCCACTTTAAACGCTGAACCTTCATGGAGGCATGTTACAGGATCAGTAAGCTGATTATGATGTCTTTTAACATAAATATATGTCTGTACAGTTGTCTGTAACCTTGAGAAAGGCTCTGAGGGGGCCGAAACATTGGTACTTGGATACAACTACTTTTTAATTATTTAAATCATCACTTTTTATTTTTTGACTTAAACCCCTGAGTGCATCCATTCATGCGTGATTCTATTTAATATTTCCTGGACATGTGCATCTGGGCATCCCTTTTTCCTACAGTGGCTCTGCGCAGGCTTGAAATTATTTTGGGGAGATAGATGAATGAAGAAATCAAGCGCACTCAGGAAACTTTGTTAAAGAATTCTAGTGAAATTTTATTCCAAGTTTCACTGGAATTCTTTAACAAACTCCCCCGAGTGTGCTTGATTTTTTTTCGTCTATATTAGAACTACGGTCTGTAGCAGCACCGGAGCAAGAATGGGGGTCCTTTCACTTTGTGGTGTGTTATATATATATATATATATATGTGAGGCGCACTCAGGGGCTACTACTATACAATAACAAACTTATTAAGAGAATATAAAATTTACATATATCCGACGTTTCGGCTCTAACCGAGCCATTATCAAGGTAAATTTACAATGATTCCAAAACCATTTATGCAAATATACAAAGGAAGTAATTAGTTGACCATCTGGGTCCCTGTACGGAACATGGACCGAACCCGGAACTGACGTGTCAGCAAAACTTTAATCAAAATAATATTATAATAATATTATATATATTCTGGTTGAGGTAATCTTTTCTCTTGATATAGCTCTACTCTATGACATTATCTTGACTATTTTTAAATTTGTTAATATATTTTTGTAATAAGGGAGCCTTGTTGATCATTAAGGCTGTGTGGTGTTTTTTCTCTTCATATTTCCCATTTATGTCATCTTTCGTTCTACTAAATTACAGGTTTTCACTTGTTGTGACACTCCAATTTTTTGTCTTAGGTTCTATCTAACTCTCCAATATTTTCGGATTTAACGCATCTGAAATCTTTTCACCCATTTTTTTTATCAACATAATTATTCTGCTCTCCATTTAAATGTCTCTTCTGTTTTTTTCCTTTTCCTTTCAAGCTCTTCTTTCTATTAATGACAGACAGCGAAAGAACTGACAGCAAAAAAAGTATGCCATTGTTGCTGTCTTAGTTACCTGGGAAAACTGTTTTCTTGCCAGGTTAAAAAAAAGTGACAGCTTTTTTCACAACCAAATTTTAGAATCAATTTGGACCCCCAATCTGATTGCGATTTGTTATATCCTTTCTCTCCATCTCTTATTCATGATTCACGTGTTTCATGGGGTTTTAATAGCAGTCATGCAAAATAGTATTCCTTCTTCTAATCTTAAATCAGGAATCTTACACCACTCATAAATGTCATGGTACTAAACCTTCTTTTAAATAACTTTCTGTGCATGATATTTCCTACCATTTTTTTATCACTCTTATTGTTTGTCTCTTTAATAAAAAAAAATTATACCTTTATCCATATTCTTTCTGTGGAAACTACTCATAATTGCATCAAATAATTGTTTTCTTAATTTTCCTTTTTGATAACAAAATTAATAGGAAAATTGGCAAGAGAATCCACACCACTAGTGATGTAGAAGATGGACAAACAAACGGCAAAAATAAAGAAAATAATTCAAAGCCCAAATCAGATTGTCTCTTCCTTTTAAAAGCACACTACCACTTACATGAGCTGTAATTAGATTACTTGGGCATTACAAACAAAACCACTTTTTAAAACACATAATGTTGTATTTTTTCTTTGTTTGAAGTAATTGCATGTAAAAAAGGAAAAATTATTTTAGGTTTTTTCTAAAATGGAAAACATTTACCAAAATCTAATGCTGAGTTTTACTTTGTGATTGTGCTTTATCGTGTACAGCATTTACCAGTAAATGAGCTGGAGGAGGGAATGTTTAGATAAGGTGAGAGCTGGTAGTTGAATGAGATATGACAGTGTTTAGACTTCTAATCTACACCAGTGATGTCCTTTGAATACATCCCACACAATACAATGATGCAAGTAGGCTGCCTGACCCATAGACTCCATTCTGGGCCAATGACACCCAGTAAGGAGCAAGTGAGGTAAAGATACTGTGGGGGGGGGCGTTTACAACTCAAAATAGATGCACCCAGTGACACATATAGAGTAACATATTTTCTTAACTAATCTTACAAGAGAAAAACAAATCGCATGTAAGATATCCGCAACATAAAACAAGCAAAATAGCATGTTGTATTTTTGTGGTAGTGGCCCTTTAACTGACCAGGTTTATTTTATTTTTTTGTCCCTTTTTTAGAATCCCTCTAAGGCTAGGGACAGATGAGCGCATTTTCTGCGGCCACCGTCAAAATGTACGTCGATGCGTGCGCACGCATTTTTTCACGGAATACGCTTAAGTGGTCAGACGACCACAGTCGCAGGTACTCACCAACGCAATTCTAGGGAAATCCGGCTGTTTGAACGTTATGTAGGCCGCACACTAGCAGCGTCTGACGTCTCCTAATCACGCACACACGCTGCTATGCGGCCGCAGCGCACTCTGTACGTCTGTAGCAGCGGTTTCACGTTCTGAGAAAAATGCGTTCATTTGCCGGTTGCGTGGTGTCGGCGCACTTTTGTACGCACGTACTGCATATATTGGCCGTCATTGGCCGTTATGTGCTGCTACTGCCGCCGTGATTTAGTGCGCCTGCACGCGCGTTCCGACTGCCCCACTCTGACCCTAGCCTAAATCCCACTGTGCTCTAAACTATAAAAAGCTGATGTAGTTCCTCTGTGTTTCCATTAATTGTAATTTCTGTCTATAATATATTCTTCCGGTATCATTCCCACCAATCAGTGAGAAGTATCTATGGCAACGTCAAGATTTAATATATAATCTTGTTGTTCATGCCATCCTCATCAGTATATTTCTGTGTAAATCCTTATAAAATCTAGGTAAATCTGAAAGAATCATAGTCCAACTCCTCATATACAGATTACATCAAGAGCGATGATATAATGTATGATTGTAAAAATACAAATGGATAAAAATGATATACATTATAAAATATAAATTGGTTATAGCAATATGAGGGACACAACTAAAAGGCGTATAACCATACCATCTTTCTCTTTTAGTGTTGTAAAAACCAATCCCGTAGGAAAAAAAAAGTAGAAAAATAAATGTTTACCTATTTATTAAACTCTTCCTTATGTATATTTATTTTCATTAGAGGTACAGTAACAAGATTCAATCAGATTGATGGGAATTCTACACACCTGAGGAAAACATGTTGTATACTGCCTACAAAATAACAGACCAAACTTCACCAAAACACCTATGAGGGAATTCGTTCAAGGATGTCGAAACACATTAAGTGTACCGGTTTAATTACAGGAGGCGGATTTTCAGGGGAGCAGGGATATTTTTTCATATATTAAGATATGCCAGAATATTTTTTCGAATCATTTTATTCTGGGTATATTTAATTTTATTTGCATGGGGGTTTTTTTGTTCTTGAATTTTTTTATTTTCTGCTATTTGGAGACAATGGAGAAATATGGTCAGCTATATGAAGGCCCAATCTAATAAATATTTTTATTGTTTTGTCTGTATACTGTATTCCCAGTTGTGTAGATTCTCTGAGTGGTTTATTATTCTGTATGTATTATTTCTAGAAGGAACTGATTGACGTAGCATGGGGTTAGACCTCCACTGGAGTACAAACTCTCTTTAAACACTATAGGTTACATTTACTATTGGTTTCCAATTACATATTATTCACCTATACAATATTGTTTTCCTTTTTCTACTTACGTATGTTGTACATATATGTAATGTAATACCTTTCACAGGGATCATGACGGGAAACTGCACAGCTTTCAATGCTACCATCAACACTTGTGAGGTCTATGCTTGGTGCCCCGTGGAGGATGATACCCATGTCCCCAAGTATGTGATGTATTACACTTCTTACTCTGCTGTGCAAACATTCTTTAACCCCTTCACTTTAACCCCTTTTGTAAAATCATTTTTAACTATACAGTAAGAAATATTTTAGCTTATACCCATTGTATTTCTTACTGTAAATAACCTATTTTAGCCAGTAGATGGTGCACCTACTGCCAAACAGAGTTACAGCCGTTTGAGCTGCAGCTCGATTGCCCCCCCCCCCCCCGCCTTGGCTACTGAATGTGTGATATCAGAGCATTCAATCGGCCGATTTTACACAGTCTTAGCCCTGTGTGGATTATGCCCGCAGGGCTAAAACTTTGGGGGCACTTTCTGCAGCCCAAAAGCAAACAAAATTCGTATAAAGCAAACAAATTTTATTTGCTTTTGGGCTGCCGATCACCAGGTCGAGATATCTCGATATCTGGGCACCGGATGGTGCCTTTGAAGCCAGAGATATCTCAATCTTGGTAATGAAGGGGTTAAGCATTAAAGGAATAAAAGCTTTTCATGAAAATATGAGTTTTTTGCTACTTCTGATATCAAAATGTAACATTAAAAACAAATTTTGAATGTCATGTTTGAAATATGACTGGTGTCAATGAGTAAAAATAGCTTATTTTTCAAAACTACACAACATTTACTATGAGGAGAAATGCATCATCATGTTCTTGTTCAGTAACATCCACATTTGAACCTACGAAGTTCCTCCTTCTTTAATGGTCACCTATCTCCCAAAATGTGTTTTGACCTCAAACAACTAACAAAGCATCTACATACGGGTCTATTCATTAAAAGTGAAATTCAGGCGAATTGGCAGGAGAAGAGAACAATCTAGACCAAATAGCTGATGTGGAAAGGGAGATAAATGGGAGAATATTTCTGGTTTGGCTATTTCGACGTTGAATGTTCACTTCTGACAATTCTCCTAAATTTGGGATTGTAAATCGGAAATACTTGCATATTTATACTCACATATAAGAGAGCCATTAGAAAATATTATCAGGGTAATTCAAAGAGATTCGAAAAGTCACTGCACGTTCTGTGACTTTTCGTTCTCTTCAATTCGGTTCCTTTTGCCGATCCCATTTCGGTGACCCTGCGGTGTATTCAGCAAGTACCACAGGGTCCCCGAATTGCAGGGAAAAGCTGCCGCAAACCTGATGAAAACTAACCGCAAAACCCGGCGAATGCACGCCGAAAACCTGCAAAAACATCTGGGTTAACCTGCCGAAAACCACAGAAAAACCCGAGCAGGAGCCGATCGCAGCCGCCGGAAAAAGCCGAGACCGCAGAACAGGCAGTGAATAAATTAGAAAAACAGTTTGCATGAATGTTTGAAAAGTGAAACACTGTTTACAAAGAAACTACTGAGCGAAAATGTCTGAAATTTGCATATGAGGTCCAGGGAATGATAATAAAAAGGGCTGTTACAGAAAAAATAAGTAAACTTAAAAAAAATCCAGAAAAATGCTTAAAATATCCTGAAAAATCTATAAATAAAGAGACTCTTTACTGCAGAATTTTATAATGAATGGTTTATTAGATATTGAATTAAAACGGGAATATTTTTAACATTGAAGCCTATGGGATTCTCCTGAATAAACCTGTCGAATGAAACCACCGAATGGCAGGGCATTTCGGGAACCTTTCACTGCTGGTTTTTGTTCTCTGAATAGACGAAGCAGTGCTTTTTTATGGGGATTTCACTGCCCTCGAACAGGCACCGTATGTGCAGGCAATTCGCCATAATTTGGTGAATTGCCTGCTCTCTGGATAGCCGAATGGCCAAGAAAGGTAACCGAACGCTGATTCTTAGCGTTCGGTTACCTTTCTCAAGCAATTCGGATCTCTTTGGATAACCCTGTATGGCTTTGTATAAGCAATTTGTCATCAAATGAGTCCCAGGACGCATTTCGCAAATTCAAGTTTTGCTTTCTCAGTAAGCATTAATAATGTCTGGTCACAAGAAGCTTCTGTAATTTATTAATATTTTTACAATATGTGTTTTTTTTTCCAGGCCCCCATTACTTTCAGAAGCTGAAAATTTTACATTGTTCATAAAAAACAGCATCAGTTTCCCAAATCATCAAATCAGCAGGTTTGTATGACTGCTAATGTGTGATTATTTATTTCATAAGACTTTGAAGATTGCTGTCCAATAATGGTGCACAGTTACTCTTACAGTTCTGAATAACATGTCTCTGTAACGGTGCGCTAACGGCACTATCCTGGAGTAGCGTTTATTTGGATTCTTTAGGACAGATTCATTAACACAGACAGCAAGAAAGGCTGTAATACCTTGATTCCCACACCAGGGAGGTACTGCAAGAAACCGAATTACCACCTCAGCTCCAAATGGCTTCGTGGCCAGGAGGTCACTAGGTGAAAACACATTAACTATCTGTGTACTGATACACTGACTCAAGACCTTGACATAACACGATACCAGAACAGCAAGAACACGATAGGTATACAGATAGCTGATGCAAGACTTACTTTTGAGACATACAGAGTGGGAACACTTGTGTTCATTAGCCTGCAGGGAAGGCCTACAATTTAAGATTGGATTCTGTATGTACTCAGCTATACAGAGGGGGAACACACAGTTCAATAGCCTGCAGGCAGGCCTACTATCAGTGATAGGCTTCTGTATAGCCACCAAGAAAACAGATACAAGACAGGAAACAAAACAGTAGATGAATTCAGCAACAGACTGGACAGGACTTAAATCTAGAAACTAGGAACAGACATGACACTGATCTAGACACAGAACTGGAGGCCTTGCGATTAGGCCTTGAAACCAGACAGACAAACAGACATGAAAACATGAACCAGAAAACAAGATACATGAACTAGAAACCAAGATACATGAACTAGAAATAACCAGGACTAGAACTAGACAGATAACATAAACCATACGGCAAAACCATAAACGTGAATCTGACGCACACTCGGGCAAAAGTACAATAGGGATATGCAAGAGAATGGTCGATAGGGATAGCCAGGTCAAAATGTATACAGGTCCTCAGCCAGAAACAGGTCAATATCAAGAAATCAGACACCAGGCGATGCAGGAACTTGAACTACACTAACTCCAACTTACTCCCACGACAGTCCAAGGAGCAGCTCCACTCACCCTCTTTTAAAGGCTGATGGCTCCTTACAATATTGCCAAGCCCTGCCCCCTCAGATGCCATTTTGCCAGCTCTCACTACTACTGGCAACCGGCCAGCCAGCAATGCCACTGGGCGCCCTGGCCCCCCAGGAAGCGCCACGGGGGCCGCAAATGTCACAGTCTCCTTTATATTATTTGTCCCGAGCTCCTGTTTCATATACTTTTAAATGTTACATAGCACACACAATTACAAAATTGTTGGATGATTCAAGATCTACAATTGCATAGTTGAGTTTGTCACATTATGTTTCCCAGTAACTAGTATAATAATGGTAAAGGTAAAATACTCACCTGTCACCAAGGTTTAAGTACCTGTAACTGCAGTAACTACAGGCCTTAAAAAAAGTCATTGACAATAACATTTTATGATAGTAATCTATGTACGAGATTAAGGCTGATGACTCAATTTCATAACCAAAGAATATGATGTGAAAATTGAGAACAAGGCTCCTCTGCAGTAACCAGGCAGGCTTATTATATTGATTTCATAAGAATAATGCTGAAATTGATATACCCTTGATGTGCAGGTGGTGCCAGTTTGGATGTGCTTTAAAGGGACGTTACAAACAAAACCACCTTATAAAACACATGCTGCTGGTTTTCTATCTTTGTTTGAAGTAATTGCACATAAAAAAGAGAAATAAAATGAGGTTTTGATCTCTTGTTTCCATTTTGTGTATGTTTCCCAGGGTGCAACATTCACCAAAAGCTTTGCTTTGTGTCTCATGTTTAATTAGGCTAATGTCAGACGAATGTAGTCTGAGCGCACTCTGCGTGCGTGCATAACAGACGGATGTATTGACGGAAGATACTGTAGACACCACACGGTCCATTTTTTTTAACGGATGTAGAAAAAATTTGAAATATTGGACACAAAATTAATTAAAATTAAATGACAGGTACAGTCACCCAGACCCAAAAAACGTCTGAGCGTCAACGTGATGGACGTCGCAAATGCACTGCTTCTGAAATTGCATCATCACGCACACAGGCCGCTACGCAGATGCGCACACTCTGGGCGTCCGTCGTAGCGCTTTTATGTCGAGGCCTAAATTTATTTATTTTATTTATTTATAAAGGATTTTACCAGGAAGGATACATTGAGATTTCTCTCGTTTTCAAGTATGTCCTGGGTTCAAGTACATTGAAGTGTTACATTTACAGAAATACAAAGTAATACAATGTAAGATATTAACAACACAAATATACAGATTAACAGAAAATAAATATGTAGGAAATATAGTCACTAGGTTACATGTTTACAGGTGCATTCTGTATTGAGGTATGTTCATAGGGAAATTTTGAGTGACTTAAGACTGGGGGAAGATTTGATGGTGTCTGGGAGGTTATTCCATAATTGTGGCGCTCTGTAGGAAAATGAGGACCGAGCCACTGTCTTTTTGTAGTGTGGTATTGCAAGTAAGGTGCTGGTCCTGGATCGGAGGTTATAGGATGAGGGAGCTGCTGGGGGAAGCAGTCTATTCAGGTAGGGTGGCAGCTTCCCAGAGATGCTCTTAAACACCAGGCTGGAAAGGTGAAGGGTGCGTCTGGATTCTAGCGATGGCCAGTTTAGCTAAATAGCATCCGTTGCGATGGTGCGTGCGCACTACGGTGCACACGTACTTCGTGTGTTGGTCTCTATTGATCAAAAATCAAAGCTACGACGGACGTTAAACTGTGCAGCGACACGGACGTGATGACTGCGTTCGTCTGACGCTAACCTTAATCTATATTATTTAACAGTTAATGAGGCAGATGAGGGGATGTTTAGATACGAGATTGCAGCTGAATGAGCTATGACAGCAAGCTTAAAATACTTCTAATCTACCCCCTGGTGATGTCCTTTGAATACATACCACACAATACAGTGGTGGGAGTCAGCTGCCTGACCCACAGACTCCATTCTATGGCCATTGCCACGCAATGACTGGGACCAAGTGATGAAAAGATACTGTGACGGGGCAGTTTACAACACACAAGATCTCAAAATGGGTGCACTCCGTGACACTTATAGAGTAAAATATTTTCTGAACTAAACATACAGGAGAAAAACAAAGCATATGTAAGATATCAGCAACATAAAATAAACACAATAAGGACATTTAATTTTTTGGTGATAGTGGCCCTTTAAGTTTCTGTCACATTAATGTCTCAAATGTCAGTGAGGACACCCATTCTTAGAAGAAGAAAATACATTTAAAATAAAAAGTTAAACTGTGAAACAGTAACATAATCTTGCACATCTGGGACCACACTGACACTGGTTGTCAGACACACAGAAAAACATTCTAAGCGTATGCTGGTTTGTATAACGTGCCTGTAAACATGGGGGTTTAAGTAGCCTAGAAGAATAGTTGGCAAAACAGCCTGTTAGGATTTAGGGATGATTTGTGTTCCAATGCAGTCCTTAATAAAAACTTCCTCATCCCCCTCATTTCTGGCAATGTGTGGATGAGAAGGAATATCAATTAGTTATGTATTAAACTCTAAAGCACACATGTCTAATCTGAATTTCTCTGGCATCTCCAGCTTTTTTTTCTTGCATTCTTTTGCATTTTAAAATGCTATAAATTGTGTTTAAGGAATAATTCTCTGTCACTTTAACCCTTTGACTCCCAAAATCGAGATAAGTCTCATCTTCAAAGGCACGATAGTTCTCTCGATCTGAAGCTGAGTATAACAAAAGTAACATATATGAAAACGAGAGAAATCTCAATGTATCCTTCCTGGTAAAAAAAAACAATAAACACTGGTTGCAAGGACCATTGGTTTGTGTGTTTTGGTTTTTTTTGGAACTCACTTGGTAGATAAGGGGTAAATATGAATCCTATATGGTGTTTGATCATTTGGATAGTTCAATCCTTTGTGACCTTTCAAAAGATGAAACATTGGGATGTGTCTATTTTAGACAGATTGCCATAAAGGGGTGACCGCCCTTGTCATGTTTATGGGCCCAACAGTTCCTGAGAGTTTGGGAGCCTGCTACCACTGGCGTCCTCCCAAATGCTTCCAGCAGTTGCATCACAGTGAGCCCAAAGCTTTGGTGTTGGCTCTAAGCCTGACTCCTCAGCTTCCCAGGCCAAGCTGAAGGAACCCCACTTCCTGTTTAAAGGCAGTGGTATGCTCGGAGTGAGAGAAGGTTGAGCTCTCCGCTGGCAAAAGTGAATGAATTGACCTTACCACTGGAAAAGGGAGGTAAGAATGAAGTCTCTCTCTCTTGAGTAAAGTGGGAATAGGGCCACTCACTGTAAGGGAGGGAGGGGAAGAGACTAGAACCATTTACTCTGGTAGCCATTTCTCAGGGTCTGCAACCACCTTTCTTGACTGTTGGCACTCTAGGCAAAACAGGTTTTTGCTGCCTCCATCCTTCTGCCAACACGTGTATCTCCAGCTAAACAAGATCTCAGTTTCCAGTTTCCGTGCACTAGTATGCTTTCCCCATTATCTAGCATTCCTGTCATTTTTCTCCCACTAATCATGCCAACCTAAATATCTTTCTTCAAATTCTTCCTATATCTTGTTCAACTCCCTAAACTCCCTCACACTTTTTGTTCTCCTTTAACTATTTTCTCCATCAATAATGTCCTTCTCTCTTTGATGTGAGGGGCTCTGTGTGTGCAATGGGGCTGTGTGTTTGCTTCAAACTATAATGTGTGATATGGGAGCTCTGAGGGGGTTGTATTGAAGTGATGGAAGTTGGGCACGTGTTGTGATGGTGGTATGTCTCATATGGGTGTTTGAGTGGCTGTAGTTGGGGCTATGTATGGGACATGTGTTGGCATTGGAGGGCTGTTTTTGTGTATATGTGTGAGTTGAGTGACTATGTAGAAGGCAGAAGTTGTTGCCAGGAAGTTCATATGAGGAGGTCATTATATCAATTCTCAAAAATTTTATTCGATAGGTGGGGATTTCCACCTACCGTCTGAGGGAGTGTTTGGGGACCTCTGTCTTGGATCCTAGGGAAAATGGTGAAACCTTGATTTGAGGCCTGGAAGGCATAACTGTGTGCGTGTTTCTGTGTGTGGAGGGGTATTTTATTAAATGGGGCTCTTTGCTAGTTTAGTAAGAGGCTCCAAGATATCTGACAGCAGCTTTGTGTCTAGGTAATTATTCAGTAATTGTCAGAGACCTAGATTATATAAGCAACACTTTGTCATTTCACCATTGATGAACATTGTAGCCAGAGTTCGCAATAGGAAAACTACATTAGGAATGCTGTAAATTTGTATCCCATGGCAACTGCATATTTATTTTTATAGTTTAGATGTAGTGTCATGTTTTAGATTTACAGAAACTGTGTGCATCCTTAAAATACAGAGATTTTGCGGGATTATTATATCCTGAATTTGCTGTGTAATTTGCTTTATTTTCTTGTTTGAGTTCAGGATGATTTACTAATGTATATACAGTCATCCTGACATTATATATTTTTTAAAAAATCATGATTAAAACAAAACATAATACATCATTTTATTCTGCTGAAATACTGTAATCTCTATAATTGTCTTTTTTTTTAGGCAGAATTTAGTAGAGTCTGTAACCAGCCAATATCTTTCAACATGCATATATGATAAAGAAAAGGACCCGTTGTGCCCTGTTTTCCGTTTAGGATACATAGTGGCAGAAGCAGGACAGACGTTTAGCGATATAGCATACAAGGTATTGCTTTAAAATTATTACTACTGGTTTCAACACAAAGAAAATAAATACAAAAGATCTGTGTTGTTGACCATTTTAAGTAAATGATGCCCAATATTATGTAATATTGGATTTTCCTCAAAATGAAGATGAAAAATATAGCAATTCTGTACTATTACTACTTATTTCAGTTGGTCAATGTTTAAATGTCATATTTAATCAAATGTAAATGTCATATTTGATTCTCATCATTGCATCACTTATTAGCATGCTCACTTTCAATGAGCATTTTGTATCCATTTGTGTATTGAAAATATTTGTTGACTGATATGCTTCATTCTTCATTAGAAAGATATGTGGGATGTAGTGGATATATCAGTGATATCCACTACATCCCACATATCTTTCTATTGGTGAACGTTTGGGGATTTATCACCTATTGTGAAGACAAGCAGCTGCACCCCAGGATCATCATCACATTCAAGAACCTTTTTTTTCTATTATGTCACTGTCGCTACTATTTAAATATTGATGCATTTATTTATTAAAAGCATATTTGATGTACTGTTGACCTAACACAAAATCTGACAGATAATTAAATCAATTGCTGTATTTTATGTATTTATTAATAATATTAAAGTCTATCATTAGAGATCACGTTGCTGCTACTATTTAAGCACGTTTTGCACACTGATTATTTTGCACATTACTATTGAAATTCGTTTATTAAAAATGTACTAAATTCACAATATTGCATTTTAAGTGTATATGTTACGGGTAAAGCCAGGAGTGCGGCTAATCCTAGGATTACTCGGATATTCCTGACATCACCCAAAACAGCTGGGTAAAGCTGCAAAAAAATGAAAATTTCGGACATTATCCAGGTAATTTTAGGACTAACCAACTGTCCTCGGGTAACAGTCTGGAAGAGCTGAATATTTCACACTTTACCCGGATAATGTGCAAGTCTGAAGCTTCACCTGGGTAATCTGAGGACTATCCACATCTTGACCTGGGTAATCTGCAGAGCATCCAACCCTGCTTGGGTAACAGTGAATTTTGCTATTCTCAAGGGATATTATAAATGAAAATGGCAAAAGACAAACATTAAAATATATTGCGGATATAATGACTATGCAGAGTAATAGGATATGTTTCTTATATAAATGTGAAAGAGTAACTTGATCTTTATTATGTGTCATATGTGCTTATATATCACTTATAAAACATAATAACCATTAGGTTACTCTTTATATAATATCTTTTCCTTCATAAATGAATTTTCAGACAATTAACGCACAAAGTAACATGACGGTTATTTAGTGTGGTTTGTGACTGTGGATACAATTTCATTAAAAATAACAAAAAAACACTATTTTGTTATGAGTCAGATAACAGTTTGCAGCTTTACTCGGGTAATCCTCGAAATTCAGTCAACTGTAACCTGCTGAAAACACACAAGAAAAGCGGAGAACCCAGAGGCGTTTGGATACTTTGCAGATTACCTGGATAAAGTCTGATGTTTCGTCACACATCACACTTTATCCAGCAACACTACTAGGGTAATGTGCGAATTACCCGGTAAAAACAGAGCAGAAAAGCAGGGTACCCAGAGGCCTCTGGATACTTTGCAGATCACCCGGGTAAAGTCCGAAATTTCATTTCACTTCGGACTTTTGCTATTGACGCCTGGATAATCCTAGGATTAACCGCAATCCTGGCTTTACCCTTACAGAATAAACACTAGACCACCAGGTGGCGCCAGAGATATACTTCACATCCATTCTAATGTTTCATTCTTCATTGTGACGTTTGTGGTGTACATTATATATACAGAGATAGCTGAATCGTCACACTGACAGATTATATCCTGCCAATAAAAAGGCGACAATGTTTGATAACACTGTTTAACCGCATTCTGTTATGCTCTATAGTCATATAACTACTAATTTATCCCCTGTAGGGCGGAACAGTTGTCATTATAATAGACTGGCACTGTGACCTGGATTGGCCCGTAAGGTTCTGCAAGCCCACGTATCATTTCCACGGACGTCATGACGAGAACCCTGCTTCTCGGGGCTTTAATTTCAGGTATGGCAATGGAAGCATTGGGATAGACTAACCCTTTTAAATATATTGTGTAGTTTTGTTAAAATAGATGGGCTCTCCTGGCTAAGTGGCAATTTTCTGGTTTAATGTTAAATGTTAAAATGTAAAATCTAAGTATAGAAGCATTTTGCTCCTGTCTTTGTTATAAATCTGTCAGACAACTGGCACATGCAGAGCTAGCATTCACCCAGCCAATGGGATACTTCACAATGCATGTACTGTACAATCTGTGCAAAGAAGGTCAGAACCTCAGAAGGCTGTCTAGCCTTCTCGGTGGAGTGATGTCACTGGGGACAGGTTAGGAGGGATGGGGGAGGGACACTCAGCTCACCAGTTAATTATGTTTATATGGTCATGGTGGCAAAGGGTGTCCTTTAAATTGTATCGTCTGTTCTAACCGTAAATGCTATCCTTCTAATATATATATTAAACTCTCCTTAACACAACTAAAGCCAGCCATGTAAGAGTGTAAAGTATTACCCTTGTAACTGTTTTATAAGAAAGTGACATCATACAATTTCTGTTTTGTACCTTTGTTTGAAACGTTGCTGATTATTGGCTATAAATATTCTGTTGATTTAAGGCATGCAAGATATTTCAAAGAAGATGGAGTAAACAAAAGGACATTGTTCAAAGTATTTGGAATTCGGATGGAGGTTTTGGTGAACGGAGAGGTAATTTATGTGGGAAAACATTGGTAGAGTCTTGTAATGGCTTTTCCTTAAAAATAGTCTTTAAACTAGTCCTCAATGTGATGCAGTTGAGAATATGAATGACAGCAGAACCCTATGTTCATTCCTAGCATCAATGTATATATTTGTTTGTAGTAGTGTGTTTGTTTCAATATCCAAGTTATACTAGCAAACCTCCCAACAGTCCTTATGTTGAGCTCCAGTCCAGCTGTCCTGTCAACACACCACTAGTAAATTGTATCTGCTTAGTGTTAGCAACTTGAACTTGCAAAATCAACACTTCTAGCTACTACATGTGGTCTCATGGCCAGGCTATTTTATGTATTCTTTATTCAGTATATTGTAGCTTTCATTGATCTTCTCCTGCCACTGTTTGAAATCACCTCTTGCGATCGCTGACATTGATTGTTGCTGCAAATTTCTCCATTATTTGCAACAACATTCAGTTATGATGGTTAGTGAATAACTATGTAAGTCCAACTATCAATGCTATTGGAACATTTCTATTCACATGTTAGATTGCACATTTAAGTGCAATTTGTCCTTATATGGTCATTTTTATAAGCATGCCTGGCGCAATAGAGAGTACTATATGATTATTTCATACATTGAGGGCTATATTACGTTTTCAATTCTAAAATGGGGACCTGCAGGTTTCTCCTTACCTGTCATGCGTCTGGCCTAGCATGTGTGCAGAAGTGTGGGTGTGAGCCCAAGATGCAGTGATAGGAGCAGATTCAGGCAGGTTACAGGGCCTCAGTGTTTATTAACCCTTTCACTGCTGAGGACGTGTGGGGAACGTCCTTATTGACTCCTAAGGAAAGATGGGGGTGGAGATAGGGGTTTGTTTGAACCCTGATATCTCCCGACTGTTTTTAGCTACCAGGATCATGTTTTGTATCATTAGAAAGGCCAGAGCATGGCCTTTCCAATGATACCTAATATGACCATGTTTAAGGGAAAAAACAGGGGGGTTCCCTAGTGGCGCAGTAGTTATTACATATAACAGATTACAGTGTTATAATGACTTAAACCTTCAGATTTACACAGATCCTTACGGTTCATATGTAGTGCGTTTTAATCGTGCAAGGATAACTACTGGATTTAAAAAGTGCTAGTGCAGTAGTTGATCCTAATATTCACACATTATTAAAGTGCAGTGGTGACAGTAAATGTATTAGTACAATTTGTGCAAATATACGTGTCGATGGTACTACAAAGTGTACCTCACGTGCAGATGAAGCTTTCAGAGGATGTAAAGTGCTAATGCGACAATAGATCCTACTATTTGCACGGTGCAAAAGTGCAACAATGACAATCCGTGCGTATAGTGCAGGGTGTGCAAATATAGAAATGTCGTGATAACAATAATAGTATGGCTCAAGTCCAGATATTAGCATCCACTTCGGGCTGCAAAGAACCTTACGCCAATTTTCGATGGATACAGGAGATCTAGCGTCCTTAATGTTTATTTCCAGGGGTCCTAAATGGGCAGACTTTGCACCAAATGTGCTCTGCAGTTGGTTGAAAAAATGGCTCCTCCTATATCGTCAGTTGGCTCCACCATAAACGGGAGAAAAAAGGGGGAGAGAAAAGAGATAATAGTGCAATAACGTCTTATGACTGTTGAAGAATCGTGTATCAATGATTGTACACTTACAAATTCCAGAGCCTCTTGTATCTGGGCTCTGGAGCGAAACGCTTTGGGCCAGCTATAGGGTGGCCTCTCCCTTTCTTTAAATCGTCGTCTTTACCTCAGATGGAGAAACATGGAAGAAAATAGAGAGACGGAGCTCTCATTGCACAGCATCAGTGATTAATTGTTTAGTGCAGTATAAAAAGATTGGTCACACTCACCAATTTAGGAGCCTTATCTTGTCCAGGCTCAACTGCTGGGCATGTGGTACTGCTTTATGGTGAGCGCCAAACCTCTTTTTGCTGCTTCCTCAGGTTCAGATGATGATGTGTGTGACAAACTTCACAGGTTTGCCATGATTCAGTTGGTCACAGTGATCAAATAAATCCTTTAGGGTTTATAAGGATTTATTAATACCCTATACAGACTGCTTTAACATAAATAAAATACGTGGAAAGAGAAAAAAAGAGAAGGGGGGTATCTCGAGACGCATTTCGGCGCTGTTCCTGCACCTTCCTCAGTCAATGTGTGGAAGTGGAAATGGAGTTTTTCCATTTCCACTTCCACACATCGACTGAGGAAGGCACAGGAACAGCGCTGGAAACCCGCGTCTCGAGATACCCCCGCTTCTCTTTTTTTCTCTTTCCACGTATTTTATTTATGTTAAAGCAGTCATTAGCAGCGTCTGACGTCTCCCAATCACGCAAACACGCCGCTATGCGGACGCAGCGCACTCTGTACATCAGTAGTAGCGGTTTCACGTTCTCGAAAAAATGCGTTCGTTTGCCACTTGCGTTGCACGGACGAACTTTCGTGTGGCCGTTCATCGTGTGTTCCCCAGCATTGGACGTCATTTGCTGCTAGCACGGCCGTGATTTCGTGCGGCTAAACGCACAGTAAAACTGCGTTCGTCTGACCCTAGCCTAATTGGGCAGACTAGATGGGCCGAAAGGTTCTTATCTGCCGACATTTTTCTATGTTTCTATGTTTCTAACTAGCACTAGCACTTTTTAAATCCAGTAGTTATCCTTGCACGATTAAAACGCACTTTATATGTACCGTAAGGATCTGTGTAAATCTGACGGTTTATGTCATTATAACACTGTAAACTGTTATATGCAGTGGCGACTCTAGGAACAATATTTAGGGGGGCACAGAAGATACCGCAGTCAAAACTGAGGGGGCACTAATAATTTTCACCACTAAATCATATCACTGAATAAAACTAAGGGCCCAATCACCTGTGTGAGCTAAAACACCATCGCTAAAGGAAACATTTAGCGTGAGTTGCTAAAACATAGTGCCTGACGACCCACGAACAGATCACCTTGTCTGCAGTAGTCCATGAACAAGGTCGTTTAGCGCACGCTAGGAAAACTCTAAGACCCGGACTGAGACCCAGCGCTAATGCGGTTGTGTACAGGATAGAACTTTTTTTTTCCAGTGCCGGGCCATACCTATCCCCCGCCCTCACAAGCTTGAATATGAACACATCCAGTGAATAACCTCACACCCCTGCATTATTAAAATCATCCAAGGTGGCCGTATCATCCATGGTTTGATGCACACATATATTAAGGCTGATGGGCATTGCATGATAAATGCCACCCAGCAGCATGTAGAATCATTACACTGCATTTAATAGATCCAAAAGGAAGGCCAGGTGAGCGACAAAAATTTCCCTGCTGCAGCATATAAATAATACATGTTTCAGGGCAAGACTTATTCACGTGTCCCTTTAAACATGGTCCACACAGTCACCCTAATAATCAACCGCTTCCATACTATGAATAACCCCCAGCATAAAATGTTTAAAATTAGGCAATATATTAGAATTAGGATATATGTGGATAAAGGATACTTTTATAATAGAGCCGACTGCAACAGCAACGACAATGCGGACCAGATCCATTGCTATAGTGTATGGGGCCAAGAGAACACCTGTGCTGCATTCCTTTCAATTGCCTATTAATTTTGGGCGAAGATCTGTTTTTTTTGGAGTTAGCACCAGGGTTAAGCAGTAGGTAAAATGGTGCAATTAGCGCCCCTCAAAAAATTAGCGCTGGCACCAACTGATCTGCTAGCTGCAAAAGCGCTAGAGATCTCTAGCGCTCCCCATGTTAAGTAAAGGACGCGGAAAGTACAGTAAGCTCGAGCTACAAATCACTAATAGCAACGCGCTAAGTGATTTTTCCCGTTTGTAGCGAGAGGCAAAAGATCTGTTGGTCAGGCGCTAGACTCGATTAACCTGGCGCTAACGCAGAACCATGCCGACGCAAGGGTTAACTCACACCAGGTAATAGTGCCCTAAATAAGTATATATAAATAAGATTCCAAAACCCCAGAGTAATGTGATGCAATGATGCCTTTTTATTGTACTAACATGATACTTTATTTGCCGCAGTTCGGCAGTTTTCGCTGAATGTCTGATAGCTGCTTCAGCGACTCCACTTTTAGCAAATTACAGTGACCATTCGCTAAATAGGGAATTCACTTTATTTTCGGCGAAATAAATTCCCCGAAATGTGACAAAAAGCAGAGGATCTAAAGATGATTAGACCCTTTAGATTCTAACTTCCATAATAACCCCTGAAATGCCATAAACCCAGGGAAATACAATAAAAATAATAAACAATGTGGCATTTAGCCTACTCATTAACCCCTAAAATGCCATTGATCAAGGTAAAACATGAAATGAATACACTGTGAGGCATATAGCTAACACATTAACCCCTAAAATGCCATTAATCAAGGAAAAAATAAAATGTATAATGTGAGGGATGAAGCCTACCCATTAACCCTTAATATACAACTAAACCAAGGCAAAAACTAATGTAATACACAATGTAATGTATAGTCTGAACATTAACCACTTCACTGCTGAGACATTTCAACCCTGTGAAAATGCTTAAGTTTAAGTGCCTGTTATTATTTAATGTTTTTGACTTTTATTTCAAATGGAATATGGTCATGTTGGGTATCATTGGATAGGCCAGAATCTGCTCTTTCCAATGACACCTAGATATAGATAGCATATACGATGCGCAGGGACGGAGATACACTGGTCCGAAGAAGTGTGGTAAGCTGGAAGCTGATTTTTGGTGGGGGGGCACATGGGGGGCAAGGAATAACCTAGGGGGGGAAATTGCCCCCCTTGCCCCCCTGTAGAGTTGCCTATGGTTATATGTAATACTACTGCGCCGCTAGGGAACCCCCCTGTTTTTTCTGTTGATATCCGCACACCCCCTCGAGAGTCTGTGCCATCCCCTAGACGGCAACAGAACTAAGTAACCTCTCTCATCTAGTTAAGAGGGCCCACACCGATCCCCCTTCTATTCTGCATGACCATGTTTAAAGTATAGAAACAAAATAACAACAATAATAAAAAAAAATATATATTTTTTTTTAAACGTAAAATGGCTCAGCAGTGAAGGGGTTAAAGGAACAAACAAGAGATAAATCAAAGTACAACAACACAAGAGAACTAAATAACAGGAGGAGACTGGGCAAGATGGGAACTGATAGCGGAAGGGAGGAGAAGCAGGAAGAAAGGGCTTATAGTTAACAGAAGGATGGCTGGGAGTAATGGGAATGGGAACTCAAGATTGGAGGAGCTAGGAGGCAAGATAAACAGAGGGTAAGGCTGGGTTCACACCTAAGCGTTTTACAGCACGTTCCTACGCACTGTAAAACGCTCAAACAGTGGAATCCCATGATTCCCTATGTGTGCATATCACACCTGGCCGTTTCTCAGCGCACATGAACGCGCTGATAAACGGCCGACGCACAAAGAAGTTCGGGAGCTTCTTTTCTGCAGATAGCCGCGCGTTCACGGCCATATCATAGCCGCGAACGCGCGCGCGTTTGTTTGTATGCGCGAACGCGCATAAAAAACGCACGCATTGCGCGACGCTGCGCAACGCGTAGGTGTGAACCCAGCCTAAAGGAGACTGAATTACTAGAAGGGGGCTAGAGTAGTATACAGAGAGAATTCAGATAATAGTAAGGGGGGGGCACTGAATATACCATACTACAATAATACAAAGTAACACAACATATAATCCAGGCAACGGTACAATGGAACAGGCAAAAGAGAAGTCAGGGTCTAGCAAGGATATGGTACACGGGTATATCAATCAAATAGCAGAGGGGCACAGGGGGGGGCAAAGAAGGATACCAGTGGGAAGATAATGTCCAGGAATAAACAGAGGGTTTTTCAGGAAAGTCTATGGATCAGGAGGGGTTCCAGTCAGGGAGATCAAGAAGGCAGGTCTGCACATAGCTGAGCTAGCAACGTCAATGAGGAAGCATCCTTGGGAGGGCGTAGCTTCCTCTTATGCTGTGGCAGTCAGGCAGGATCGAGTGCAGATGAGGCTCCAGGGCTAGTAGGAAAGTCCCAGTAATAAGTCCTGGAACCCGCATGAATCATGCAGGATGTGACATGTCAGGAATAAAAGGGGGCGCCAGGGGGTCAGAGTGTCCAGGTCCTGACATTACCGTCCCCGTTTTAGCATGATTATTACGGTGCAGGAGCTAAACCAGCAGCCTGCACCGTAACGTGGCGCTAAGCCTCAGGAATTTTGAGGCAGCGCTAAGCGCCATCACAAGCATCCCCTCCATGACTCCATTGAGGCTTCCACTGCCTGTCACATGACCTGCAGGATCTCGCCTCGCGAGATATGGCAGGTCGGTGGAGTAATTCACAAAGGGAGACTGGGGGACTTTTTTCCCCAGTCTGTCTCTACTTCAGGCAGCAAGAAGAAGTGGATTGACCCGCCGTTCTCACCGCGGGATGAGAGGTTATTATGCGTTTTTGTTTTTTTTAACCCATTAGCGTTCGGATTGTAATCTGGTCCACCCACGCAAGGGCAACCAGAGCTAACATTAACGCTCACACAGCTGAACGCTAACGTTAGCGTTAGGAATGTTTCAGGTCTTTCATTGTGTCTTCCATTATGTATATTTTAGCATAATCTTTATTCCTGAACAATAAACCATTTACAAAATCATTGTGACCAAATTTCGGGAAATATCATGTGCATACAACTAAATCGGGGATGCCAAGGGGAAAAATTTGCAGTTGCAAATCTCCCCTCAGCAGCCCTGTTTTCCCAGTGGATTACGGGGCAGGCACTGAATTCAGCAGCCTGCCACATAACGGCCGCTAGCCTGTAGGATGCTTGCGGCAGCGCTAACATGCCGTCGTAAGCATCCCCTCCTGGAATCCATAGGATTCCATGGAGGCTTCTCCTGCCGGGTCACATGACCGGCAGGATCTCTCCTCTCGCAATGTCTTTCAAGTTCGCGGCGTGATCGCGGAGGGAGACTGGGGACTTTTTTCCCCAGTCTCACTTTGCTCCCGGAGACCAGAAGCGGTGTATCGGGCCACTTTTCTCACCGTGGGATGAGAGGTGAGTATTTGATTTTGGGAGGGGGGGTTCCAGCTGCAGCTAACTGATTCTGCAGAAGCGCAATCAGTTAGCAACAGCTCTAAGTAGTAGCAAACCTTTTTAGTTAGTGACAGCGGTGAGTAATTAACGTTAGGACGGTGTGATCCTAACGCTAACTACTCTTTGCTTCCACTTTGCGCTCCCTGTGATATGCATAGGGAGAGCAAAGTACAGTAAGATCACACTAAAAAGCACTAATACTGATGAGCTAACAGGTTTTTTTAACCTGTTAGCGGTCTGGAGGTGATCTGTGCGGCATGCTATCCCCTTAATTCACCTAGCACTCATTTATATGAGCGCTAGTGTTAAGGAGGTGATAGGGCCCTTTGTGTGCTAACCATGCATTCCTTGTTTTAAATAAATGTGATAACCGTATAGCTACAATAAATCTATCAGGGTTATTCAAAGAGCTCCAAATTGGTTGAGAAAGGTAACCAAACCCTGAAAATCAGCGTTCGGTTACCTTTCCTGGCCATTCGGCTATCCAGAGAGCAGGCAATTCGCCAAATCCTAGCGAATTGCCTGAACATACGGTGCCTGTTCGAGGGCAGTGAAATCCCCATGAAAAAGCACTGCTTCGGCTATTCAGAGAACACAAACCAGCAGTGAAAGGTTCCTGAAATGCCCTGTCATTTGGTATTTTGATGCGGCAAATTTATTCAGGAGAATCCCATAGGCTTCAATGTTAAAAATATTCCCGTTTTAATTCAATATCTAATAAATCGTTCATTCTAAAATTATGCGGTAAAGAGTCTCTTTATTTATAGATTTTTTTAGGATATTTTAAGCATTTTACAGATTTTTTTTGTTTTAAAAGTCAGATTTTTTTTTTTAAAGTTTACTTATTTTTTCTGTAACAGCCCTCTTTATTATCATTCCCTGGACCTCATATGTAAATTTCAGACATTTCACTCAGACATTTTCACTCAGTAGTTTCTTTGCAAACAGCGTTTCACTGTCACACATTCATACAAACTGTTTTCCTAATTTATTCACTGCCTCTTCTGCTGTGTTGAAGGCTGCGATCGGCTCCTGTTCGGGTTTTTCTGTGGTTTTCGGCAGGTTAATCCAGATGTTTTTGAGTGTTTTTAACGTGCATTCGCTGGGTTTTGCGGTTAGTTTTCGTCAGGTTTGCGGTAGCCTTTCCCTGCAATTCGGGGACCCTGTGGTGCTTGCTGAATACACCGCAGGGTCACCGAAATGGGATCGGCAAATCAAACCGAATTGAAGAGAATGAAAAGTCACCGAACGTGCGGTGACTTTTCGAATCTCTTTGAATAACCCTAATGTAAACAATCAGTCAATGCCGCTACTGAATTGCAAATATAAATATCAAAACATACATATGAGATGCTCTTACTGTGACACCTTAGAAATGCATGGAATTGACGGATGTCGCCTTTATTCAGGAGACTCATTTCTCCTCAACCAAACCCCCGTCACTGAAGGACTCTAGATTTCCGACGGGATTCTTTGCCTACAATTGTGTTGCCCCTAAGAAAAACGGGGTGGCGATTCTAATTCGTAAGAACTGCCCGTTAAAAGTTTTCTCTTCCGTGACGGACCCGGAAGGCCGCTTTCTGATACTCCATTGTACACTCTCTCATCTATCCCTCACAGTGCTAAACATCTATGCACCCCCCACGCCGGATTCTGCCTTCTGGTCGACGCTGTCCTCTCATATGCCAACTTCCACTACGTGCCGTACAATACTTGCTGGAGACTTCAACGCTACGCTATGCCCGGCGGTTGACCGCACCTCTCCGATTCATGTGTCTCATCCCTCGGATAAATTGTTGCTTTCTTTCTGCACTCGACATGCTCTGCTGGACGCTTGGTGACTCCAACACCCTTCGGTCAAGGACTATACTTTTTTTCGCACCACATCATATATACTCCAGAATTGATCTGTTTCTCCTGTCGCGAGACCGTCTCCCATTTATCAACCACACGGCCATTCATTCGATCACTTGGTCCGATCACGCGGACGTCACCATGTCGTTTCGGATACCAAACTATCACTCGCACTGGGCATGGAAACTGAATGACTCTCTACTGCATAATGCCGAACTGCGGGACTCTATTGGCGATGTGGCTCGGGAATACTTCGACCTTAACACAGACTCTGTCGATTCACCTGTTACGCTCTGGGCTGCACACAAAACCGTTCTTAGAGGTCATATAATAGCACTTGCTACACGTTATAAAAGGGCCAAGCTTGCTCAACTTACCGCCCTTCAGGCTCAGCTTTCTCGCAGAGAACGACATCACAAGGCTTCCCCGTCACAGACCACTTTTCATGACCTCCAACAAACCGGGACTGAACTTTGAGCGTTGCTTGTGGCTGATACAGCTAGAGCGATGAAGTATACGAAACGCATGTATTATGAAAAAAGTAACAAAGCGGATTCCTTGCTGGCACGTAAATTACGCTCCCAATACAACGAGCGAATTATCCCACACATACGAAACATGAAGGGCACAGTTGTCACTAACCCCGAAGACATAGCGGCTGAATTTGAAAACACGCTACAGACCATATACAACCATGCCCCTCATCAGACTAGCAAAGACCCTGCTCTCCGTGACAGAATTCGTCAATTTCTTCAAAAGGCTGACCTTCCAAAACTCACGAATCCACAGTCGGAGCGACTGGAGGCCCCAATAGCGGAGGAGGAAGTGGCAGCAGCACTCAAGTCGTTCAAATCGGGTAAGGCCCCTGGCCCTGATGGGTATACTTGCTTATATTATAAAACCTTCTTGAACATCTTCCTCACCCCCCTCACCAAACTGTACAACGCACTTATGGAGGGTGAACCCCTCACGGCCGACATGCAATCCTTCCCTCTTGCCCTTATCCTGAAACCAGGCAAAGACCCCCTAGACCCTCTCAACTACCGCCCTATAGCACTGCTAAATATCGACTACAAGATCTTTACTAAAATATTAGCCACCAGATTGAACCCTCTTCTCCCCACTCTCATACATGCGGACCAAGTAGGATTTGTCCCCCACAGGCAGGCCAGAGATAATACCCGCCGCTGTATTGACCTGATTTGGGTAGCTCAGACCTCTTGCCTTCCAACGCTATTTCTCTCGTTGGACGCCGAGAAGGCATTCGACCGCCTCACCTGGCCTTTCATGTTACACACCTTAGCACACATAGGGATACCTCAATCATTTTACACTGCCATCACTGCACTTTATGATGCCCCAACAGCGCTCCTCCCCCTACCCGGGGCCTGCCCTCATCGCATTGCTATCCGCAATGGGACTAGGCAGAGCTGCCCTCTGTCCCCACTATTGTTCGCCCTCTGCATAGAACCCCTCCTGTCCGAAATTAGGCATCACCCAGACGTCACCGGTATTACGGTCGGGGCAAACGAATATAAGGTGGCAGCGTACGCGGACGACCTTTTCCTTACCCTGAGCCGCCCTATGCGCTCACTTCCATACCTTTTTAACCTACTGGACACCTTTGCCTCCCTCTCTGGTTTTAAAATTAACACACGTAAATCCACTGCTTTCTCAATTCATCTCCCTGAATCGTCATCCAACCTCCTAGCCCTTAATTTCTCCCTTCCTATATCCTCTTCTCCGCTGACATATCTTGGCCTAAAACTGTCCCCGCACCTGGACCAACTTTATGACCTTAACTATACTCCCTTGCTCACCCAGATCAAACAATATATCGACTCTTGGCAGGACATGTCCATATCCTGGCTGGGGAGATTAAACTCAATTAAAATGAACGTTTTACCGCGCCTGCTCTACCTGTTTCAGTCCTTGCTATCCCCGTCCCCCCGACTGCCCTGAAAGATTTGCAGCAACGTATTGACAGGTTTGTGTGGTCGGGACGACGACCCCGCATTGCTCTGCGCCTTATGTACATCCCAAAAACAGCGGGAGGCCTTGCCCTACCAAACCTTAAACTATACTTGAGTGCTGCCCTGCTGACTCAGATTGCCGAATGACACCTTCCGATTGCTCAGAAATGCTGGGTTGATATTGAAAATGACATGATGCTTCCTGATCTGCTCCCATTTTTCATGTGGCTCCCGAAATCGGCGAGAAAAGACCGACATCCACGCTGCCCTTTGGTTTCTCATTCCCTCTACACTTGGGACACGTTGTCCAGAAAATTCTCGCTCAATGCCGAGATCTCCCCGCTCCTTCCGCTGTATCGCAACCCGTGGTTCCTCACTGGTATGTCACCGCGAGATTTCAGTGTATATGATCAAGGAGACATCTCCCGTATTGCAGACTTGATGGTGGATGGTCACCTTAAAACATTTGCAGATATAGCCAGCAAACTGCCACTAACATCCAGAGACTTCTTCCGCTATCTCCAGCTTTCAAGTTTCGTCTCGCAAGATCACATCAAACAAGCAGCGACATTGACACCCACATGGTTTGAAAAGCTGTGCCTTCGTGGTATGACCTTCAAAGGCGCAATCTCTTCTATGTATCAATCATTGGTCCTACATGGCCATCCCGATCATTTCCCATATATGCTCAAATGGCAGGCGGACATTGGAGAGGAGCTTGACGCAGAGGAGTGGTCTGAGATTTGGGAAGCTAATTTTAAATCATCGGGCTGCATCACCCACATGGAACAAAGTGTTAAGACTCTTTTCCGCTGGTACCTTACCCCGGTACACCTACATCACATGCATGCTATCCCAAATGGACTATGCTGGAGAGGCTGCGGTCAGCTCGGGACGTATTACCATCATCGGTGGTTGTGCCCTAACCTTCGCCCGTATTGGGCTACACTAGCAGATTGGCTACATCAAGCTCTTGAATGGCCGGTGGAGATCAACCCATGGACATTCTTCCTATCCCGTCCTGTAGAAGGCCTCCTATGATGCGAAAACAAACTTATCACTCGAGTCACCTTAATCGCTCGCAGAGCCCTGGCAAGGCACTGGAATCAACCAACGCTCCCTTCCTACCTGGAACTGCTCTGAATGTTCACAGAGGCACGAATGATGGAGCAACTCACGGCTCAGATTCACGACACTCCACACCTCTATCTGAAGATCTGGACCGCGTGGCTTGGGTGCCCGGTGCTGCCATAGGACACGGGACCGTGGTACAGACTCCTTCTCGCAGAGGCAGATACTCCTTCCTACCCTTACCCCCTCCCTTTCTTTCCTCTCTTTTCCTTTTTTATATATATTTTATTTTCCTTATTTTTACTTTACTTAATTTTTATTTTCCTTTTTTTTTATTTTTCATATTGCTTATCAATATAATACACTTGTGTTTCATTTGATCTATGCATTGTATTACTTCTAATGTCTAAGAAAGAGTGAAAGTATATAACCCTAAAGAGAGACTACTGCAGTTCACAGCACTCTCCACCACATTGTGCTAATACAACAAATATAAAACGAAAAGAGATGCAGTAAACAATACAACCTTTAGAAATGGTCGATATCTTTAGTTTGGCAGCCAGTTGTTTGATGGGTACCAGTGGCTAGAAGCATAAATCATGAGCTCATGATTAAGTCCTAGGGACGAAACGCGTCGAGCTGACTTGTGTTCTATCGATCTTATCGTCCCCCCGCCGGCTCGCTGTTCGTGGATTACAGAGAAGCCTAAGCTTCCGGTCGTCTGACCTGTTGGTCCGCGAGAACCTGCTTCCACTGGATAGCTCTATTGGCTTTCTCTGAGTTTACCCTGGCTAGGATTCTCCTTTCGAGGACCATACATCCCGGTGGCGGTGACTATATGGACGAGATTGTTTAACATGCTTATGTGCACACTTTTTGTTACGTGTGCCACTTATCTTGTGAGTGGCTTTTATGCTGGTCTTTACAATAATTAAATTTTCATACAGTGTTATGCTATGACAGTTTATTTATGCTTCTAGCCACTGGTACCCATCAAACAACTGGCTGCCAAACTAAAGATAATCGACCATTTCTAAAGGTTGTATTGTTTATTGCAGTTCTTTTCGTTTTATTTTTACTTCTAATGTCATATTATAAAAATTAATAAAATACAGAATTTAAAAAAAAAAGGAAATGCATGGAATTAAAAAACAAAATTATATACGTTAACATTTTATATCAATTTTGTTGGAAAACAATATGCAAAAATTGTAAAAGAGTAAATAACAGCAATAGCAAAATAATAGTTGTAAATGAATTCTATTTAATTCAATAATTTAAAAAACTAAAATAAAATATGCCATTAACATGGATCAATTTCAAGAACAATTTCATGTAAAAGCACTCCTCCACAAGTGTAACCAGTTTCAATGCCTTAGTCTCATTACAACTGATGGATCTAAAACTGAACTGGGAGTTCTCCCAGGATGATTGCAGTTCACACAACAACAATGTTCACTGATCCATGATTTAGAGTGAAAGCTGTGATCTTCACGCAATTATAAGTATAGGTGCTAAAACTCACAGGCAAGTGCGAGGTCAGGTTTGTGGCTCGCAATGTAAAACCACACATCATAGCAAAATGTTCCAATAGTAGTTATGTGCAAAAGGCACGCAACAAACAGCAAGATATGTATGAACACTGCCAGCTCGCAAACTCAGAGCAGCCGATGCTTGCATGCAATAAAGCAGAAAAAAAGTCTGATCTTCTTGTGTTCCAACCCCTTCCAAAGCCAAGTAAGACTTTCAATATCAGATACAGTAATCAACATTCTAATGGTATTTTAACTCCTCGAAATCAACTCAACATTTAAAGAAGAAAACATTTGCATTATTTAAATCCATTATTATTTCCTATGTTTAGAATTAGTCCTATTTAAAAGAAAAATCTGCAGACTGCTGACCTACCCACATATACTATACTGGATAAATCCTGATACCTCAGATGACAACTAGCGACCCTTAAACACCTTAGAAAAAATGTGACTGAAACATGCACTGCTGGCAGAGAAATTCTTCAGACCCGTCTCTTATATAAAATTAAGTAGAAAATATACAGTGAAACAATGGATGCATGGTTTTAATTTAAAAGGAGGATAAAAGAAAGGCAATTTTGTATATAGATTGTTATAGGAATGTAGTTATATATAAACTGAAATATGTAAATACTGGGGGCTATATTACAAAGCTAGTGCTAACTTAGCCATAGCCGTTGTAAACTTACCAGAGCCATTATAGTCTATAGAGTTGTTAAGTTTACAACAGCTCTGGTTAAGTTAGTACCAGCTTTTTTTTTTTTTTTTAATATGTTTTTATTACAAATTTCTGTAACATGTAACATTTTATCTGCCAAGTATTGTAAATAAACATTAACAGTAGAGAGAAAAAAAGGAAAAAAAAAAAAAAAGATGGAACGGAGAGTGGGGGAGGGGGTGGGGAAGGGCCTACAGTAGTAACTACTTTTGTGCAATCAATCCCGGACATCAGAAGTATTAAAAGCTATTATGCAGAATTAGCCAGAGTGTCCGGACGACCAGTCCTGCATGTCTCATAAATTTTTTGAATATCCCATAGTTGCCAAGGATCTCTTTTGGCTGGTCTAAAGCCATATATCGTATTAGCTTTGGAGTCAAAGTGGCGGTGCTGGTCCAGTAAGTCTATCAATTGTTTCCGGGTGGGTAGGAGGACAGTCCTCCAGTTCCTTGCTATCAACAAGGCAGTAGTAGAAACCAAGATAAACAACATCTGTATATGTGGGCGTGGGAGATCTATCATTCCTAATAAGAGTGTTTCTGGGGCATAAGATATTGGCACCCCCAGAACTTCCGTGGCCAGTGCCGAAATGTCTCTCCAAAGCCGGCTACTCTAGGGCAATGCCACCAGATGTGTCCCATTGTGCCAACTGCGGAGGCGCATCTCCAGCATAGATCGGCTGGCTTGTGGCGAGTATCGTTTCATTTTGTCCTGTGTGAAGTACCATCGGTACAAGACTTTTCTGTGTGTCTCTATTAAAGTTGCACATTTGGTTGCTCCCATAGCGAACTTGTACGCCTTATTCCATTGGGAGGTTGAGGAGGACTGAAGTACCAGCTTTTTAACCCCTTAAGGACCGCTGACGTACCCACAGACCCGCGGACGTACAGGGTACGTCGGCGGCGCCTAATCCCCCTCCCGCCCCATACTCACCTCCCTCGCTGGATCCCTCGGCGATCTGGCAGGGAGGAAGCCTGCCCATGTGATTTACATGGGCAGGCGAGGCTGATGACGTCGCCACGCTGCGTGGTGACGTCATCAGCAGGCGTCCCCATGCAAATCAATGGAGGGGAGGGGTGGCTCCTTCGTAGCCCTCTATCTCCCCAACCATTGAAGCTAGGGAGATGCTTTTTGCACCGCTGAAAAGGAGAGAGTCTCCCCTTTTCAGCGGTGTATGGCATTAACCATTTCGCCACAGAATCACGTTACGGCGCTAATTGGCGCCAAAACGGGATTCAAACCTGGAGGGGGGCTGACATCTTGGATGTCAGCCAAGCCTCCAGGTCCCCCCCACCCACTGACAACCTCACCATATGTGTGAGGATGTCAGTGGGCCAGTTAACCATCTAGCTGCCATGTAGAGATCTCCCGATCCATGGCAGCTAGATGGTCATATTTGACATCATTTGAAAGGCATTTTCGGGTGGGGGTTTAATTAAATAGGACCTAGGCTGTCATCTTAAAATAATTAGCACAAAATGGTCCGAATGAGCGCACATAGGTGAACTGGCTCAGCAGTGAAAGGGTTAAAAGGCAAAAACATGTAAAAATTGGTTATTTCTATTCTCGGGATAAATAACTAATTGGAAACTATTTAGCCGGGGTCTTTATTGGTGGTTGTAGATTTTGGGGATTAAATTACGAAAAAGTGTGTTTTTACCATTTTTTCATATTTTTTTATAGTAAATTATTGATATTTCTAGAAAGTCCATTTAATGGCGGGAAAAAGGGTGTATAATATGTGTGGGTTGAATAAACGAGTAAGAGGAAAATTTGACCTAAACACTAACAGCGCAGAAACGTAAAAACAGCAGCGGTCACTAAAGGACGGATTTGTGTAAAACCGCCCGGTCACTAAGGGGTTAATAGAGCCCTAGGTGTTAAGCCTGCCTGGAGGGCAGTCTATTGTTGTAGAGTGTGGTTTATAGGATTTCCACTCTTCGGCTGGAGGAGTTTTTCTAACTGCCGAGAGGGAGGGCTGAGTGAGCAGCCGACGACGACAGACGCGTTACAAACGCATTTATATATAGAGATGTATATTTTTAATTTATTTTTTCATCTTTTACAGAAATTCTGTTAAAATAGATCTACCGTAGACACAATTTAAAAAAGTATCTGCATTATCAGAATACCGGCAGAAATGGCTTTTGTGTCACATACAGTAAATGTGATAAAGATAGATTAGAAAAATGGTCAGATATCTAGTTTATGGGGAATTGTAGTGATCATAATGGGATGATTAGTAATGCAGATTAAAAAAAGAACATAAGGAATTCTATATCAGTGGCATCTCCTGGGTTACATTTCAGGGTGGGAGGGTTGTATTTTCTAGGTTTTCAAATGGAAAACGTGAATACATGTTTCTGGATGTTAAAAAAAGGTTAAGATTAAAGAATATATAAATTAGTGTTTTAAACATTTTTTTGATTATTATTCAAGTGAATGTATGTGTCTGTGTGGTATATATAATCCTGTGATAGTACAAACATTTAGGGCTATATAACAATGTAAGCGCTAAAACGGGGACGCAAAGGTGGAAAACCAACAGGTTTCCTTTTAGCGTCCCTGTTTTAGCACCCTATTAGGGGCAGACGCTGATTCATTAGCCTGCCACATAATGCGGCGCTAAGCCCCTGGTTACTCGCAGCAGTGCTAAAGCTATGCCGCAAGTACCACCTCCTGGAGTCAATAGGACTGGATTGAGGGTCGCCCTACTGGGCCACGTGACCTGCAGGATCTCACTCTTGCGAGATCGTGAAGGGCTGTGAAGGAGATTTGGGACTATTTGTCCCTAGTCTCACTCTTCTCCCAGCGGCCAGAAGCGGCGGATCAGGCCTCCTTTCTCGCCGCGGGATGAGAGGTGAGTATCTGATTCTTGGGGGATATTCAGCTGGTGCTGTCTGATTCTGCAGAAATGGAATAGGTTAGCACCAGCTTCTAGCTGTGGTTAACTTTTCAGGTATCCGCAGCGGGACATAATTAACGTTAGTACTTTGTAATCCTAACACTAATTACACTTTGCGTTCCCCATGTGAAGTATAGGAAGCGCAAAATACAGTAAGCTCATGGAAGTGAACGCGATCTTCGATGAGATAATAGGTTTTTTAACCCGTTGGCATTCAGAATGTAATAGGGGGGTCATGCGCTAGGGTCACTTAAGCTAGCGTTTGTAACGGTTAGCCCCTGCTTGGGCCATCGTGGTGGCTTGGAACAGGAGATGAAGCCCTTAAGGCAGGTGAGTAACTGACTGGACACAAGGACAGACGGAATTCTCCAAAACCAAGGAGCACCAAAAAACAGAACAGAATTGCCACTAAGCTCCGAAGGCTTCAAGACCGACAATTTAGGACACTCAGAAACACAATGATACGCCTGCCAATCCGTGAATTGAGCAGGCTGCAGGGCAGTCGGAGAAACACAAAGATACACTTGACAATCCGTGAAGTGAGCAGGCTGCAGGACAGTAAACAAAACAGACTATACTAAAAGAGGTCCTTATAAGCGGCCTCTGAATATAATACTAAACTAAGACAGACAAGGTACATGAAACATACAAGAATCGTCAATCAGGCAGAGGTTGGCAACAGATCAGAAATATACGGTACCAGGGGGGAGTAGAAGGGATTGTCAAAAATAAAGCCGAGGTCAGAACCAGAAAACACTTGAACAGGAATGCTTTGCAGCAACTCAGGAAACACGAACCAGACAGAACCACCATCAAACTCCACAAACAGTCAATGAGGCTCTGTGCTGCTGGGAATATATAGGGAGTGGGTCTGTGTGATTGGGCCATGTGACCCCAGACCAGGAGATCACAACAGAGCCCCAGATCAGCACTAAACAGCACAGCCAGACACACCATAGGGGAAAAAACAAACATGAAGACCCTTCATCACCAGGGGGCAAGGCCGAGACGTGACAGCGTTAACACTCACATATCTGAGCGCTAGCCTTAAGTTTGTAATGGGGCCCTTACCATGCAATCTCCGTTTATACTACTCTGGCTGTAAGCAATTCTCAAAGTCATAGGGGTATAGTTACCCCACCTCTTTACAATGTTCTCCCAGCACGCAGTGTGACAGTGTCAGGACATGACTGGCGCTGCGTCCCTCCCCTGACTCCCGTGACTCACTGCGGCGATGCTCCTATGCTGAGCATGGGGGTGGTCTTCCCTCTGTCAGTGCCCCCGTGTGCAGTCTCTTGACTCTTGGCCTGGGTGCTGTGGGGGTTTCCCTGCAGGGAATCCGGAGCCACCACAGTGTCCTGGCATGCGGGGGCGTCAGCATGTGCACAACGTTTGGGAGGTGGAGCATCCGCATCTCCAACTGTGGTTATGGTTACTAGGGAACCCTGTGTGTCTCCCTCTGCACCACATGTGGGGAGAGAGACTGGGAAGGCGGGGGTGAGTGGTGGGTACAGCCAGTACTGGCACCCTGTTTAAACCCCATCTTCCAGCTGGTGAGTGCTCAATTGTTTTGTGCCTTCCTTGGTGGAAGATCTCTGAGTACTCTCTCCTCTGATTTACTCCCTGTTGCTGAGCCCAGAACTGTTCTACTGCATTCGCACCTCAGCCACCTGCCATGATCCAGAACTGTTCTACTGTTTACGCACCTAGGCCACCTGCCCCAACCTCAGAACTGTTTTACTATTAACACACCTTTGCCGCCAGCCCCTACCCCGGAACATTTTCTGCATCACTGCCAAAATGATGTTTAGTCAATGTAGGCCATTGTCTTAGGATAATATCCACCACATATTGAGAAATCGGTGGATTAATAATGCTTTCACATGGCACATGCTGTTGCATACTCATGTCTCTACGACAAAAAGAGACTTTTTGCTCTGTATTCTTTATTTTTTTTACCAAGAAGGGCAATATCATATGGTTATATATTCCTGAAGAAATCTAGGCAGCTTCAATAGAAAAAAGAGTATTTCTACTGAATGATTCCAGATGAATGTCTTCTCTAGTTATCCGTATACGATAACAGGTTGTTGAACTTTCCCTGGTCAGAGAGCATTATCATATTGGTATGCCCCAAACATTGGAAAAGGGATAATATCTTATCAGCAGAGTGATAACCCTCAATATAAAAACGCTTTTACACTTAGCCAGTATTCACAGAGCACTGGTGTTTGTTGAAGTTGCAAATAGAGGCGAAAATAGTCATTGTTGCATTGGCAACAAATATGTTATTTCACGAAAGGGAGATGCAAACAAAGGAGCTAGAGCTTGGATGTTCACTAGGAGTGAGTATGAAGGGTGGGCAGTGTATGATTGCTGCAGGCTTCTAGGGAAAGTGTCAAACCCCCAACTGACACAATAGGGGGAACAGTGCAAATGGAGTTTCTTAGGCGCAGCTAGGGACTAGCTGCGCCTAAGGGACTCCATTTGTATTGGTAGAAGCTTCACTGTGAAGAAAATTACTTGGTAATTTGCATGGTAACCAAGAACCAGTATTACTATGCATGCCATTTGTAATATTTAGTGATTGAAGACAATGACTATGTGTACATCCATCCGTTACAGGGTGGAAAATTTGATATCATACCAACAATGACAACAATTGGCTCTGGAATTGGAATTTTTGGAGTGGTGAGTATCAAACACACTGTTTTAAATTGTTCACTTTTTTTCATTATGTTATTACGTAGCATTTCTGAAAAGCAAAAATGTTTCACAGTGCTGGGTAATTGGAGCAATATCAATAGTACACAAAAGGATACTATTGCTTGAAAAGGGCTTTTTAATGCAATTTTTTTGTTCTTTTTAGAAAAGCTGTAGAGGGTGGAAGCTTGAAACTGATAAATAGTGTATATTTACAGTGAAAGAATTACTCAATAAAAAAACATATCACGAATACAGTATGTTCCGATGCAAGTTGGTTAATATTTATCTGGTTTCAAATTAAGCAGGCGTTACTCCTAGACATGTTTCTTTTATTGACGTCAATAATTTTTCTTTGTTAGAGTACCTTATTATTTCCTTAACAGGAGTTACGAGAGAATGAACAAAAACAGAAATCAGTCAGTAGGGGTGAAAACTACATTTTTAAAAAATATTTTTAGGGTTTTGTGTTCATGTATGATAGTCTGGTGGTATAATATTAATCTGTCTGTCCAAAAATTGTATTTTGAGATTTGTTGATATTATATGAAAAGAATTTAAAATTTTATTATCTTTCAGTATTGACTTGATAGATGTACTAATCTAGATCTTAGGAATCATATTTTGGCATTGTTGTTGCTATCCTGTTCTGCACTGTAATCATATGTAAGATAGTGAATTATTATTACAAACAGAATCAACAAAACACTTGCCTTAAGCTGATATGCAAATATTTGTGAAAGAATGCTTGGTTTATTGCGTGGTGATATTTCAATAGTACACGTTAATAAAATTTGAGAACTAAGGTTATTATTTATGAGAATGTAATGTGTCTTTTAATTTGATATACTTAGGCAACTGTCGTGTGTGATTTGATGTTGCTACATGTCCTTCCGAAAAGAAACTATTACAAAGAGAAGAAATTTAAGCATGCAAAAAATGATCAAAAGGTAAGTGGAGTAGTACTGCATCCTTCTCACAGGACATATGGAGCATGAGGATATATCCTTTTTTCTTAAAGGGACACTACCACTTACATAACCTATAACTAGATTACTTGTGAATTACAAACAAAGCCACATTATAAAGACATGCTGCTGATTTTGTCATTGTTTAAAGTAATTGCATGTAAAAAGGAAAAATAAAATTAGGGTTTTTTTTATCTCTTGTTTGCATTTTGTGGTCTTTTCCCATGTTTCAACAGTTACCAAAATCTTATGATGGGTTTTACTTTGAGGCTGTGCTTTAGAATATACAGTATTTAACAGTTAATGAGGTGGGGGAGGGAATACTTAGATAAAGCTATTGTGGCGCAGGCTACTGGAGATAAGAGATGGCAGCTGTAAGAGATAAAACAGGGGGCTTAAATACTTCTAATCTACCCCCTGGTGATGTTCTTTGAATACATCTCACACAATACAGTGATTTGAGTCAGTGATCGACTGATCAAAGTTGGTGCTAACTTAACCAGAGCTGTTGTAAACTTCCCAGAGCCATTATAACCTATGGAGCTGTTAAGTTAACAACAGCTCTGGTATTAGCACCAACTTTGTAATACTGCCCGTAAAGTATAATACTGTCTTAACTAAACATACAAGAAAAAAGCAAAGAACACGTAAGATATCATCCACATAAAACAAACACAATAAGGACATTTCCTTTTTTTTGGTGGTAGTGGCCCTTTAAAAAAATTAGTTTTTAACCGTTTCACTAAAAAGTGGTTTCCATAGAAACCACTGGCAGGAACCAGAGGTTTTATGAAAAAAAAAATATGATTTTACCCTATCATTACCCATATATAAATACACAGGCACTGTCTAAATACAGTATAATAGCATTGCATTGCATTTAGAGACTATATACATTATTTGACAGGCAGTGGACTACTGCAAGTCTCCAAAGAAGACTCCAGTGTCACAGCACTTCCAGGAGTTCCAGTACATCAGTTGTCATGTCTGATGTACTGGAACTGTACGGGGACATGAGAGCTCATTTGCAGATTAATTATGTTTGAAATGAACTAAATTTATTTTCATTACTCCAGAATAAGACCAGATCAAATCAACTTGATCTTGGGCATCTCAAGGTGCTTTTGAAGAACACATTAACTCAATTGTGGTATGGAAGGGGTTAATGGTATAAATTCATCTCATTGATGTGGCTATGTGGAATCAGATTGTGTGGTTGACTGTCCAGGATGTGAGATAGGAGTGTATGTGAGCTGGCTTCATAGGATAAGAGTGTGGGAAGGCTTGAATGGGATTGTAATGGGTATGTGTTTGGTCGAGTAGAATGGGAGTGTGTGAGATTAATTGTGTGAGATGGGAGTGAGTGTAGGGGTGGCTGTGTGTGTTTTTGGAGAGTGAGGGGTTGGTTGTGTAGTATGGGAGCAAGTGTTAGGTTGGCTCAGTGGCAGGGGGTTCTGCCCCCTTATGTCACAATGAGTACCATGGCCAGACAGCATTGGGGAATAGCAGCTCTACTTTGAGACAAATTGGAATAGGTTTGTCTGCTTGAGGACTTCTAGGGTCTTGGTAGGGTTGCCAGAACGACCATGTTTTCCTGGACACATAATTCATTCATGCTGATAGGCAGAGCGAGAATAATGCCACCCTAGAGTATGTAGAATCCATACGCCGCAGGTATGAAGTAAAAAAGGAATCCCAGGTGACCTGACTTGATTTCCTTCCTGTTACATATGAGTTATGCATGTTGCAGGGCAGCACTTTTCCCTGTGCTCTCCACTGCATGAAAAAGTAATATATTTCCAGGAAAATATGGCCAGTCTGGCAACCCTAGGTCAAGGTGATTGACTGATTTGCTTTCTGTTATGCTGAATGGTGAATTTACCCCATCCCTCCATGGTTCCCTTAAATTGGCCAATTAGATCTCTTATCCACCCGCCCTGGATTTCTCAATACTTGGAATTCTTTAATATGTAATATCTACTATGGATATTAACTTGGTGCTGTTTATGCAACATTCAACCACTATTATCTGATGTATTCCTTCTTCTTGAATTCAGAAGACACTAAGTAAGGAAGAACCAATACCTAGTAACAGCAGCCTACAAGACAGTACTACTGACGTAAAAAACAACAGTGATGGCTTAAACATATATGACACTTGTTGGTCTACAGAACAAGGTAAGAAAGTTCACATTGCACTTTCAGAATTTGTGCTGCTCTTGATACACATACATGGAGCATATGCATCAAGCTCCAGTGTTAGCTGTAGTTGCAAACAACAGCGAAAATCACTTTCGTTGCAAACATGACAAACTGCAACGTTTCAGAGAGAAAATTCAAACAATGGCAGGGGAAACCTCATCCTCTTGTGGTTTGAGTTTTTGCACGGCTACTGTTTCATGTAAATTGCCCTTAATCTGGACCACTGAAGTGTCCCTGTCTCAGTCAGTCATGCAGCGTATTCACTTAAAAGGACACTCTACACAGGGTGACAGCTCAATCTTATCTGACTGTTCGTACTGCTCTGAACTCATTGCTGCTCTCTTACTCGGCTCTCAGAGTGCACAGGCTTAGTCACACCCAGAACCTGAGCTCAGCATCAACTGAGATCAGGATCCTGGGCTTTGGGACCATTGGGAACCAAATCCCAACAATAACACTCAATGCCTTTCAGCATTGACAGCCACTGGTATGGTTGGAACGTTCAAGCACCTACCCTCACATGATATGCTACTGCTGGCAGGATGTCATGTCTTGCAGAGCTCAGAGGGAGACCAGCACCAGATAAAGGTACATTTTTACATGGATATACTAAAATGGGAAGGGTGAATGCAGAGGTCAGGAGGACTTAATGTTTAAAGCCTGAGACACAGTGAGCGCGAAGCGCCGCGCCACGCGCTCAGTGTAGACAGGTTTTTCCCCCTCCCTCGCTCAGGCCACGTCACGATGCGGCGCTGAGCGAAGGGAGTTGGAAAAATACAACTTTCCCCTTGGCGGAGCGACGCGCTGAGGGGTGGGGCAGGACCTGCAGCACACGTCGCTTGCGCCGAATCCTGTAGGTCCCTCCCACCAGCGGTGCTCCATCCGCACTTCCCTCTGTCTTCTCCAGTGGACCGGGGAGCACGGGGAGAGGAGAGCCACCCACTGCAGGACCTGGAGCCAGATGCCGACGGGACCCCCCTCCATAATGTGAAAATCTTGCCTGCCCTTACCTTCCCCAATACATTTGCAGAGGGTACAAAAAAAACCTGCTGCCTGAGACCCCGCGCAGCCCATATGACCCCCCCTCTACCTGGATGTATGTATCTAATCATAAATATATACAGCCAGGTAGAGGGGGCATATGGGCTGCGCGGGGTTTCAGGCAGCGGTTTTTTTGTACCCTCTGCAAATGTATTGGGGAAGGTAAGTGCAGGCAAGATATATATTATATTACACACACACACATTGGGGGGGGGGGTGGCATGTGGACAGCCTCAACTAAATGTCCCCCCATCCCTCCAGAAGAAAACTTGACAGAGCAGTGAGTGGAACAAAAGGGGACACTTCTCACATCCTGCCCAGTATATATATAATTACACACTGGTCAGGATGTGAGAAGTGTCCCCTTTTTTTCACTCACTGCTCTGTCAAGTTCAACATTTCTTCTGGAGGGATGGGGGGGGGGTAGCATTTAGTTGAGGGTGTCCACATGCCACCCCCTTCCCAATGTGTGTCTGTGTATATATGGTCTGGTCTGAGGTCTGTGTGGAGAATTATATAATATTCTATATATATGTATGTATGTATGTATGTATGTATGTATGGTTTGCGTGTTAAAATATATGTATGTTTATGTCTCCTTGTGGTATCAATGTATCCCTATTCTATACATAGCGCTCCCTGTGTCCCTATAATACAGTATATATGATTAGGGTTACTTTTTTAATTTTTTTTATACTATTCCTATTAAATTAGCAGTAGTTTAGATGTATTTTATTCAATAGAAACTTTTTTTTGCCTATATGACATGCGCTTTGTGAAAATAAGGTGGTTTTGGCGTGTACGTTTTAATTTAGTAAGTGGATTCCTGTCCAGTGCAGAGAGAAGCAAACATAATGCAGTGCAGACAGGCTGCGAGACGGAGCGGCGTGAAGTCAAGCCTGCAAAATGTTTGCTTCGCTACGCTGTGCGTTTCTACATGCTCAGTGTGTCTCAGGCTTTAGTTTTCTCCTTCCTCCCATTTTAACACTATGGCATCCCATTAGCAGCAAATAGACATCAGTTCAACAAATCAAAAATATGCGCATTACAAGACTGACATCCCTATAGATACTCCATACAGAATTTATATTGCATACACAGATCAGCCACACAATTGTGTTTTATGCGGTGTTCCCTGCATGCAGTGGTTAGTACCTGTTAAATGTGGTGCACAAAAGGCCAACGGGTGAGCCGGTGTCAGGCTCATGAGCACCCAAAGTAAATTTTTACACGTGGTGAATGAAGGCTACCCCTTCTGGTCCGATCACAAAAAAGAGCTACTGTAGCTCAAATTGCTAAACACCCTAATGTTGGCTATTTATTATTATTATTTATTATTACTTATTAAGTGCCAACACATTTCGCAGTGCTGTACAATGGTGCAATCAGTAAAGACAGGACAATTCTACAATACATAAAGGAGACAGGTCAGTATTGCTGCCAACAGATACATACAGGAGGACACGAGGGCCCTATTCCCGTGGGAACTCACAGTCTAGATGGGTGAGGGGTGAGAAACAGGAAGAGGAGAGGAAGATAGGAAGTTTCACAAAATAATGGAAGTGCACTGAAAATATAAGGCAAAAGACACCAACATAGCGTTATACTGACACAGATTAGGTGTAATTACCCCTGCTACAAATTGGCGCTTACAAGGTAAAAATGTAACGTTGGGAGCTTCCAGCCCTACCTGTGTGCTTGAGGGCAGCATGTCTGATGCTGCTTGCTGACCAATGCTGGGTTTAAATGGAGACAGGCAGGGAGGTGGTTGCATGAGGCGCGGCTTGAGTGGGGGGCGTGGCCTGGTGAAGGTCTTTAAAAACCCTCAGTGTATTCTCAGCAGTTGCCAGATCGTGGTTATCCATACCTGAGCTCCTTGTACCTGGCTGCTTTATTGAATTAACCTGTTATTGATCTCTGCTTGTTTCTGCCTTCTGTTGCCCTAGACCATTTTCTTGTACTACGCCACTGCTCTGATATCGACCCGGCTATTCCATTTAACCATTCTGAACTCTGTATTCCTGATTCTGGCTCGGCTGACTACTCCCTGTGTTGTTAACCCTTTCTGTCTAGCTAGTTTACCTGGCCAATTCTAAGGACCAGACAGTTAGAGATCTTTCACGGCTACTCTGTTGGTAGCTTCTGGGCTCTGGAGTGTGGGGTGTTAAGTACTGCGTGGTGGGATCTGGGAACCGTGACATTACGATCTGGCCACTATGGATCCCGCAGACTTAACACAGCACTTGGCTAACTTTGTATCCAGACAGGATGAGCAGGATCATAGGATGGATCAGTTTGCTATTGCCTTACAAACTATCCTGACTCGTACGGCTCACCTGGATCCAGCTGGGGTTGCACCCCCACTTGATATACCTGTGTCCCCTGTCGTTTAGACATCCCAGGTACACATGACTGCTCCTATGAGATTTGACGGTACTCCCTCAGAGTGCCGGGGATTTTTGGTCCATGTGGATATTCATTTTAAATTAAATCCACAGATGTTTTTCTCTGACATTGCCAAAGTGGGGTTCATTATTAATCATTTGTCTGGCAGAGCATTGACATGGGCGACTCCGTTATGGGAGGCAGAGAAGCCTATCATACGGGATTATAAAGAATTCATAGCCGAGTTACAACGTACATTTAATCCTACCAGAAAGGCCACGGTAGCTGGCAAATCCTTGTTCCGCATATGTCAAGGGAACAGGACTGTTTCTGATTATGCCATAGAATTTAAAACCTTGATCTCTGATGTGAACTGGACAAATGAGACACTGGTTCTTGCTTTTATGGAGGGGTTATCAGAGTCATTGATGCATGAATTGGCTCCACGTAAACTACCAGAGGTATTGTGTGAACTCATTGTTTATTGTATAGCTCTAGATAATCAGATAAGGGACAGAAGGACTCCAAGAGAGAAGCCCAAGAGACCGTTACCTAGGTTGGCCCCTGTCTTTCAGGCACCAAGAGAGTTATCTCCTCCCTCTGAGCCTATGCAACTAGGCCGTACTAGGCTTACAGAGGAAGAGAGAACAAGGCGTTTTCGTGAGGGATTGTGCCTGTATTGTGGTTTGGGGGGTCATGTACGATTTCAATGTCCTACTCGTCCTAAAATGCATGATGAGCCGGAAAAACTACCGCACCTAAGGCAGCTGAGGAGACAGGCCTTGGGTGTGACGTGCATGTCTCCTGTCAAAGACACTAAACTTATGTTACCAGTTTCCTTGGCTTGGGAGACCAAGACCACACATACTACCGCTTTTTTGGATTCTGGGGCTGCTGGCAACTTTATCGATGTTAACTACGCTTCTTCCATTTCTCTACCTCTGGTTGTAAGAGAAACACCCTTAGCCGTCGAAGCCATAGACGGCAGACCGTTATCCTGCCCTAAGATTACTCACGATACTGTTACAGTGGTTCTTACCACTGGTCTCTTGCATAAAGAAGAAATCATATTTCAAGTTATCCATTCACCTTCCAATCCTGTTGTACTTGGTTTCCCTTGGTTGGTGGAACATAATCCTGTTATTGATTGGGCTAAGGGAGAGATACTGTCTTGGAGTCCTGCTTGTTTTGGGACTTGTTTAATACCCATTCAGCATGTTGGTGCCCTGAACACACCCACAGCTCCTCCATTGTCTACAGAGGTTCGTGACCAATACGCCGACCTCAGGGCTGTATTTGATAAAAGAGAGGCAGAGAAACTGCCTCCACATAGACCATATGATTGTGCCATTGATATTCATCCTGGTACCATGCCTACTCGAGGCAAAGTATATCCTCTTTCCATAAAGGAGAACCAAATTATGGAAGAGTACATAAAGGAGAATTTGGAGAGAGGTTTTATCCGACGTTCCTCTTCTCCAGCAGGGGCTGGGTTCTTTTTTGTGTCTAAAAAAGAGGGAGATTTACGCCCGTGTATCGATTATAGGGGGCTTAACAAGATCACCATTAAGAACGTGTACCCTATCCCTCTCATATCAGAACTGTTCGACAGGTTAAGGGGGTCAGCAGTATACACAAAACTTGATTTAAGAGGAGCTTACAACCTGATACATATAAAAGAGGGGCATGAGTGGAGAACAGCATTTAACACCAGGAGTGGGCATTATGAATACTTGGTCATGCCTTTCGGTCTTTGTAATGCTCCAGCGGTATTCCAGGATTTTATTAATGATGTGCTCAGAGATTTCTTACAAACCTTTGTTATAGTATACCTAGACGATATATTGATTTACTCTCCGATCTGAAAACCCACCATGCACATGTCAGACAGGTATTAGCAAAATTACTGGACAATGGTCTTTATTGCAAACTAGAGAAGTGATTATTCGACATTACTACTGTGAAATTCCTTGGGTATATTATCACTCCAGAAGGTTTTGAGATGGATCCTTCTAAACTCACGGCCATCTCAGAATGGCCTCTCCCTCAAGGTCTCAAGGCCATACAGAGGTTTCTGGGGTTTTCCAACTATTATAGGAGATTTATCAAGAATTATTCCGCTGTAGCCTCCCCTATCATTAATATGACACGTAAAGGTCTGAAGAACCAGATCTGGTCTTCTCAATCCAAACAAGCATTCGAAGCCCTCAAACAAGCTTTCACTTCCGCTCCCGTGTTACGGCATCCTGATCCCAGGATTCCGTTTGTTCTTGAGGTTGATGCTTCCGAGATAGGCATTGGGGCTGTCCTGTCTCAAAGAGTCTCCAGGAAAACCTCTACATCCTTGTGGGTTCTTTTCAAGAAAATCATCACCAGCAGAACGCAATTAAGATATCGGTAACAGAGAATTGCTTGCTATTGTGTCTGCCCTATCAGAGTGGAGACATTTGTTGGAAGGTACTCTTGACCCTTTATTGATAATTACTGATCATAAGAACCTTACGTACATCGGGATGCTAAACGTTTGAACGCGAGACAGGCCAGGTGGTCATTGCTACTGTCTCGGTTTAATTTTGGATTGACTTACAGACCGGGTGACCGCAATGTAAAGGCTGATGCCTTATCTCGTCAATATGACCCGTATGAGTCTAATACACAAGACCACAATCCTATAGTTCCTCCTGAACGTATTGTGGCTTCCACAGTCTTGTCTGTCTCCTCGCCTTTCCTGGAACGCCTCCAGGCAGTTCAAGTAGGGGCTCCACCTGACAAGCCTCCAGATATGTTGTTTGTACCTGAAAAGGAAAGACAAGAATTACTCATAATGTTTCATGATTCTAAACCAGCAGGTCATCCTGGTATTACTAAGACTCTTACCAGTATCTCCAGACAGTTCTGGTGGCCCACCATGCGACAGGACGTACGTCTGTTTGTTTTGGCTTGTCAAGTCTGTGCCAGAAGCAAAACCAGTAAATCCTTGCCTGTCAGTCTATTGCAGCCTTTACCCACGCCTAAGAGGCCTTGGTCTCATCTATCTATGGATTTTATTGTGGACTTGCCGAAGTCCAAGGGTCATACTGTGGTTCTGACAGTTGTAGACCGCTTCTCCCAAATGGCTCATTTTGTCCCTCTACCTAAGCTTCCTACAGCCAAAGAACTGGCAGTTGTATTTGCTAGAGAGATTGTACGAATACATGGGGTTCCATCTGAAATAGTCTCTGACAGAGGAGCCCAGTTCGTCTCTCGTTTCTGGAGGGTTTTCTGTGCAGAGATGGGGGTGCGATTGGCCTTCTCTTCAGCATATCATCCACAAACCAATGGGGCAGCAGAGAGGGCAAATCAGGGTCTCGAGCAGTACATACGTTGCTTTACCACACAACAACAAGACAATTGGTCGGAGTTGTTGCCCTGGGCTGAGTATGCACGTAATAACGCCGTTAACGAGACCACTGGCCACTCTCCTTTTTCTGCCATCTATGGTTTTTTCCCTCCGGCTCTACCGCTTCAGCTTACTGAACAGGCCATCCCGGCTCTCGATGACCATCTCACTCAACTGCAAGAGATTTGGAGACAGATTCGAGAAAATATGGAGCGCAATGTTGCTGTCCAGAAACGCAAGGCTGACAGGCATAGGTTACAAGCTCCCTCCTATAACGTGGGGGATAGAGTTTGGTTGTCCACTAGGAACGTGAAGTTGCGGGTGCCTTCTATGAAAATGGCACCTCGGTTTATAGGTCCATATAAGATCATTCGCCGCATTAATCCTGTGGCTTATGCTCTTGCCCTTCCTAAACATCTTCGCATGCACAACGTCTTCCACACCTCCCTACTGAAGCCATTGTTGTGTAACAGGTACACGCGGGTCGTTCCTCCTCCTCCACCTATTCAGGTTGATGGTGAATCTGAGTATGAGGTTAGGAGGGTTTTGGATTCTAGGCTGTGCAGGGGCGCTCTGCAGTACTTGGTCGATTGGGTGGGTTATGGTCCAGAAGACCGGTCCTGGATTCCAGCTTCCGACATGTCTGCCTCTAGGTTGGTCAGGGCGTTCCATGCCTCACACCCCGATCTCCCTGGTGGTCATCCTGCCGCTCGTCCTGTTGGTCGTCCGGTGGCCTCCCGTGGAGAGGGGGGTACTGTAACGTTGGGAGCTTCCAGCCCTACCTGTGTGCTTGAGGGCAGCATGTCTGATGCTGCTTGCTGACCAATGCCCGGTTTAAATGGAGACAGGCAGGGAGGTGGTTGCATGAGGCGCGGCTTGAGTGGGGGGCGAGGCTTGGTGAAGGTCTTTAAAAACCCTCAGTGTATTCTCAGCAGTTGCCAGATCGTGGTTATCCATACCTGAGCTCCTTGTACCTGACTGCTATATTGAATTAACCTGTTATTGACCTCTGCTTGTTTCTGACTATTCTGCCTTCTGTTGCCCTAGACCATTTTCTTGTACTACGCCACTGCTCTGATATCGACCCGGCTATTCCATTTGACCATTCTGAACTCTGTATTCCTGATTCTGGCTCGGCTGACTACTCCCCGTGTTGTTATCCCTTTCTGTCTAGCTAGTTTACCTGGCCAATTCTAAGGACCAGACAGTTAGAGATCTTTCACGGCTACTCTGTTGGTAGCTTCTGGGCTCTGTGGAGTGTGGGGTGTTAAGTACTGCGTGGTGGGATCTGGGAACCGTGACAAAAAATGAATATCATGCATATCATGAAATACTCAGCCACACTGGTCAGCCGTGGAATCAATGAATATTCTGTGTGTAGGTTCCCAATATCTACCGATCTGATAGTGGGTCTTGTAAAAAGAAGCTGGTAGATAAATAAAATAATAAATTTAATGAAATTAAAACAAATTAAACAATTCAGTTAAAATGTTGAAGTCCTTCAGTATCCAACATGTTTCGTCGTAGACTTCCTCAGGGATCTCTCCACCTCCTTCTGACGGTAGTAAAATAAATTCATGGTCCACAAAAAAGGGTTCTAGACATATGAACGTTTGAAGCTTGTGAAAAAGTGTGTAAGGTCAGGCAGAGCAACAAAGTTGCCTATGAAGTGGAATGTTTGTTAATTTTATTGCTGGGTGTCCAATGTGTAGCACACACTTTCTCTATAAATAGCAATATATTTGTTTTGTTTGATAACATTGTGTGTTCTAAATCACACAGTCCATTATAAGGTATGTTACACATGTAAGAAGCAAAAACACCCACTAATGGGTCTCTTTCTTTTACAGCACGACTGTGATAGAAGACTGCTGCCAGTTATTTTATTCTGATTATTCAGAACTTAATCTGACCTTCATCCTAAAAAAGGATATCACCGCAATCTATACTTTAGTTGGTTTGGTTTCAAAGAAACCGATTGGGAGGCAAGATTATTTTACAAGAGAATGTAAAAAAAACCAGAAAGAAACCAAAGTCAGAACTTTATTAAATGTATGAATTTACTTCTGCCAACATCTGAAACCAATTGCCAAAGACATTTTGTAGCAGAGGATCCAGTGAACAGGTTATGTGTATGTTTAGCTCGTCCATCGATTGTTTTAACAGCCCCGCCCACCAACAAATTACACAACCCAGGTCACCAATGATTTACACAGCCCCACCCACTAATTGTTCACGCAGCACCATCACCACCAATAGTTTCCTTTCCTCTGCCCAGCAATGGTTTTAAAAGCTCTGCTCCCTAATGGCTTTTACATGTTCACTGACAAATGGCGCCAGCACCTCCAGCCACCAGGATTTCACAGCATGCCCACCAATGGTTCACAAAGCTTTAACCACCAATGCATTTTACAGGACGCCCATCTATGGTTTCACAGCTCCTCTTGCCCTGTCTAAAAAATACCTACATGTACAACTAAGAAAATTCAGCTCTACCTGTGGAAGCTGAAAATAAGCATCACTTAGCAATTATGCAATCATGGTTGACCGAGAAGAGAGAATATTGACTGTAATGGATCATCATGTATTATTTATTATTAAGTTACTCTTTATTTAAGCAAAGCCTTGAATTAAGTATTTAATAGAGCTGATAGTATACTGAACTGCTGGACAGATGTCAGAATGTGGGACATAGGACAATTTAATGCCTGGGTTAGAAGTCAGTTTCATGTCTACTGTTTTGGGTAATTTGGGACAGTTGACAATTATGCCACTTTCCGATTGTTTTGATACATACATAACATACACAGTTTAATCAAATTTAATGAATGCTTTTATTTTTCTCATGGTCAGACAGGTTTTGTATATAATATCTGTGACAACTGCCAAAATGAAATTTTATAAGAACATTAACATTCTAACTATTGTAGAGTCGGTTCCACTGGTGAGGCCTTAGCTATGCTCCATCTATAATGTTTTCAATGTTACACACTATTTTTGTAATGCAATTAATTTTCCCTGAGTGAGCTGCAAGTGCCTTAACCATCTGTGTTTGCGAGATCCAGGCATGTAAAATATGGCGCATGGGAATTAATGTTTGCGCTTTATCATGGCAAGTTTCTTTTTATATTTCCCCAACAAACTTTTCATTAAATATTATCCCCAAGGTTTTCTCTTGCTTTATTATTCTGGGAGTGTTACCAGAGAATATAGTTTGTATTTTATGGCTATGCAGACTCCAACACCATACACCCAATGTATGGCTTCTGAAACAAGCTTAAGATGGACCAGCTTAATTATTATCTCCTCCTGTTTCTCTCTGTACCACCTCACATTTAAGCCTCAAGTGTCCTTTACTCACGCTTGAATCCAATGCCAGATTGCTTTGAGGCTGCTACAGATCTAGCAGCTGTTATTACATCCTTTCACAGCAATGTGCTGAAACAGGTTGGGAAACATTGATTAGAGTGTCCAACCAATTCAATGGCTGTTAGTGTGAACAAACTGAAAGTACAGAGCTGAACATTCCTGACCAAAATCCCTGAAGACTCAGAAGCTGAAGATGACTGACAGCTTTCTAGGCATATTTCTAGAACATACAACTCACTTTTTCATAAACAAAAACACTTCATATACTGCATCATACCTATCATATACTTATTTCCTTTTTTCAAATTATTTTTAATTAACCCGGTAGAAAAGACAGCAAGGGGTCTCTCTCTGACAAGTACCTATACGAATTCAATTTGCAGCCATTATATGCCATTACCCTCCTACCATATGTTACCAGCCTAAAACTACGATAGGGATACGTTAACTTTGGCATTGTAGGCGTTTTTTTTCTTTTCTTTTCTTTGCTCGTCGGCCTGTCTGTTCGACATTAGTCGGACGACCGACTTGGTCATCCATCTATGGTCAGCGCTGTCACACGACCAGAGTCGTCCACTGGAATCATTTGTGGACGTCCCAGGCCGGACGATGGACAGGCCGCCAAACGAAGAAAAGAAAACAAAACCCTGCTGCGGGGGGGGGGAACTGTCCCTGGTGCCGAAACAAGGTTTCAGCACCAAGGACAGCACCGCCGAACACAGAAAAAAGAAAAAAACTCGCCAAATGTTGCAAGGGAAAAAAAATCCTGTCCTTGGTGCTGAAATAGGTTTCAGCACCAAAGACAGCACCGCCGAATGCAGTCGGACTGAAGAAAAGAAAAGAATATGCTGCGTTCGGCCAGAAAGCCCCCCGTCTTTTAATAAAAATTGGAAACAAAAATTTTGCCAATTTTTTTTCCAAACAATTAATAAATAAAAAGGCTTTTTGCTGTGGATGAAAAGAATACATGGTTGAATAAAAAAAAAATACAAAATATTTACTTACATTGAATCCTATGGACTTCGCCTGTAGAACTGGCTCACTTCTCTATGGGGCAATTTCCCTGCCATGGAACGGCAGTTTAACTATACAATACATTTTTTAAATCATGCAAGTTGTACCAGATTGTCCCGACTTTGTCCGACAAATCCCATTCAAATGGGAAAGATCGCTAGTCTCATGTAGTCGCAAAAAATCATCTGAAGTCGTCAGATGGATGTCAGAGGCATCATAGGCAGTGAACGAGGTCTGAATTTCCTGCATGTTTTGAGATTGGACGGCGATGGAAAAATCGCACAATCGCACAAATACGGACCCAATGGACAGTCAGCCTAAAGCTGTAGGTGCAATATCAGGAACACATGTTTATTTTTGGTATCACAAATAATTGAAATGTTGTAAAGGAAAAGTGATTTCCATACTTCTATTCAAGGACATAGGCTACTGCTGATTTTGTGGCCTGAAAGATTATAAATTCCACGGCTTCTGTCATGTATTGTATTATTTTTATACTAAAAGATCAAGGGCAGTTTCTACTTATTGGGCTCAGGTTCTCAACCAGGATATCAGAGTTCTGGGACACTAATGTTTGTTCCTATGTTGCACTTGCAAATGATAATTATAACTATTTCCAGCAGATTTGAGATGTCTTCTATTGATGTTGTGTAACTCAGACCATACCTGCTTATGACGCAATAACCAATGCTTTATTGACAAATTGTTCATAGTCACAAACCCATTAAGTGAACGAACATAACAAACAGAAGCTCCCAAGCCAGAGACAGCCCTAATATTAGGCATGTTTGACAGCTGCTTAATACCCTGCTCTGTGACCTCACATCATTACGAAGCAGGAAGATGACCTCTTTGTTGCACCATCATGATCAGGCAAGGCTCCAAATTTCTCTAGTCTAAAGGATTTAGCATTGCAGCTCCAACTTACCCCTTTTTGATGTCTACCTTTTATGTGCTACAAATTATTTATTATATTAATGCTTATCTTAAAGTCATTTTGTTTGTCATACTGTTTTGCATTGATGGTTCTTTAAATCTTCCCTTCACTTTCTTTTTTGTACACAGTTTTGAGAGCTGTGTCCATCACCTGCCTGCCCTAAATGCTGTTCATTTTCATCTTTGTCTTTTCATTTTCTCTCACTTGTCAATAGTTTTTTGGCTTTAATTGAAATTAAATAAAGCTGCTTTTACTACACTGGTCTGTAGTTTCTCTGTTTATATTTCAATGCTAAGAGTCAAGATGAAAACTTTGGGAGGTGGCGGCTTGTCTGAATGGTAAAGACAACTTAAGGGACTATTCAATAACGCTGGATGTCAGCTATCCAGGGAAGGGGAATTCAACAATGGCTGGGGATGTTGCTGTAAACAAGGCTGAACAACGGTACCATGCTTATTATACTGTAAATTGAATAAACCGAGGCTACTTTCCATTCAGCATTGTTCTGCTGTTAGCAACAACAGTTAACCCCTTCACTACCAAGTGATTTTTGCTGGAAAAAATGTTATAACATTTATTTGAAACATGGGATGGGAAGTTAATTAAATAAAGGGTAAAGGACAAGTTTCGTACAGAAATTGTTATTTTTAGATCGTTAAAAAAGTAAACAATGTAAATTTGCTTTTTTTTTATCTTTTCATGTATTCGTTTATCCTTTACAGAAATACTGTTGAAATGTAAGATTCTGAGCTCTAGATTGTGAAGTATGCCATTGGCTGAGTGAATGCTAGCTCTGCATGTGCCGATTGACCGACAGATTTATAACAAAATACTCAATAAAAAATTCCAGTAGACCAATTGTTCATTCAAGTGGATTTATTCCAACAACAGCAAAAATGACAGCGTTTCGACCAACCAGTCTTTTGTCAAGACTAAATCCCCTCTTCCTACCATTGACCATATATGGTGCCCAAAGCTGGATTTTTTTTTGCAAGATTCATAACAAAGACAGGAGTAAAATGGTTTTATACTTATGTTTTACATTTAACATTAAACCAGAAAATTGCCTCCATTCAATGTCCAGTCATTGAACACCACAGCTGCCACTGCCACCAGCCATTGCCTAGTTTATGGAATGTCACCACTGCCTCTAGCCATTGCCCAGTCTTTCAATACAATGGCTGCCACTGCCTCTAGCCATGGCCCAGTTCTTGGAGATGGTTCGTCGGCAAGGATCGGGTCTCGGCTGGTGGGACCCTGCAGCCAGTACTGTCACACTCCCTCCTTTCTCTACCTCACCTCCTTTCTCTCCCTCTCCCACTTTCTCTCCCTCTCTTTTATACCCTTTTATTTCTCCCTATCTCTCCCCGTTCTCTCCTTTCTTCCCTCTTCCTTTCTCCCACTCTTCCTGCTTTTCTTTCCCTCACTCATCCCCCTTTCTTCGGCCTCACTCTCTATCTTTTCTTTCCCTCCTTACTCTACCTCACCCCTTTCTCTCCTTCACTCTCTCCTTTTCTCTTCCTCACTCTGCCCGCACTTTCTCTACCCTAGCCCCTCTCTCCACCCCCTCTGCTCTGTTTCCCTCCCCTCCATATACTCCACCACCCCCTCTCTTCCCCTCCTCCTTCTCTTCCCCCTCTTCCCTCCATTCAATTTACTACCCCAGCGTCGTCTTTCTTCCCTCTTCTCCCCTTCTCTTCTTTTCTCCCTCTGCTGCTAAAACGGGGACACTAAGGAGGAAAACCTGCACCTTCAGGTTTCTCCTTAGCGTCCCCCATTTTAGCTCCATATTACGGGGCAGGCGCTAATTCAGCTGCCTGCCCCATAATGCAGTGCATTATGAGGATACTTGAGGCATCGCCAAGTGCCCCCGCGAGCAACTCCCCATGCATTGAGGCTTCGACTGCCGGTCACATAGCCTGCAGGATCTAGCCTCTCGCGACATCCTGCAGGTCAGCGGAGTGATCGTGAAGGGAGACTGGGGACTTCCCCCCCCCCAGTCTCACTCTGCTCCTGGCGGCTAGAAGCACCGGATCGAGCCGGTGTTCTTGTTGAGGGATGAGAGTTGAGTATGTGACTTTTGTTTTTGCTTTTACAGATGGTGATAGCGGATTCCGCAGAAACGGTATCAGCACCAGCTCCAAGCTGTAATTAACTTTTCAGTTAGCCGCAGCACATGGGCGTCCGCAGGGTGGGATGGGTGGGCCCCCCCGGGTGGGGCCCCCCCCCCTGGAACTTTTGGACCGCTGGGGATCCGTTTTATAATTAAAAACTATTAAAACTTCTTTTTTTTCCTTCGGCCTGCAGGCTGTCTGTAGCTTACGGCGGGGGGGGGGGAGCGTCTGCCCCAGTGACTGACAAGTTGAAAGAGGGGAGTGTATGGCCGGGAGTTTCAGCGCAGCCGCAGATTGAAGCAGGCAGCCTCCAGTGCCGTCTGCTCTACTGCTTGCTCAAGACGTTCTGGCCGGGTGTCATATGGTGGGGAGGGGGCTGAATCTTCTGAGCTGCTGTGTCTCCGGCCAGAAGCAGGGAACTGGCCCTGTATATCCCTGTGACAAGCAGCATATTATCATGCTGCCTGCACTATAGGGATTGATACTGTATGGCAGCACAGGGGTGCAGTAACCCCATGTCGTCATGTGACCAGACTCAGGACCCTGCTGATACCGGGAGACAGCCAGGAAGAGGAGCAGCTGGGAGAGTTGGAAGCAAGAGGCAGGTGAGTATGGGGGAGGGGGAGGTTTGTCCACCTATATGTCTGTGCTTCTGTGTGTCCCTTTATCAGTCTTTCTCCTTGTTTATGTGTCTGTCTTAATGAATAGGTTCATCTGTCTTTTTTACCATCTCTCCTAATAATTAATCTATTTCTATAATTTTCTTTCTCTCTCTCCCCTCATTAATGTCCTTCTCCCTTTTACGTTTTCTCTTTCCCCCCCTCTCCTTTGGCATTTCCTCTAGCACTCTGTCACTTTCCCACTCTTTCTAACCCTAATTTCTAAATAAAGCTTATTACTGTGAGGTTTATTGCTGTGGATTCTGTGATACTCTCATACACACTCCACGTTACTGAGTTTTATTGCTGAGGAGCTCTGTGATACGCTCATACACAACGTACTATACTGTATCACAGATCTGCACAGCAACAAATGCTCATACACACCGCACATTATTGTGAGTTTTGTTGCCGTGCAGCACTGTGATGTGCGATGTGCATGAATGTGTCACAGTGCTGCACAGCAACAAATGCTCATACTCACCGCACATTATTATGAGTTTTGTTGCTGTGCAACACTGTGATGTGTATGAGTGTGACACAGTGCTGCACAGCAACAAAACTCACAGCAATGTGCAGTGTCTATGAACGTACCACAGATCTGCAAAGCAACAAATGCTCATACACTACCGCACAGTATTGTGAGTTTTGTTGCTGTGCAGCACTGTGATGTGTGATGTGTATGAGTGTGTCACAGTGCTGAACAGCAGCAAAACTCACAGCAATGTACGGTGTCTATGAGCGTGTCACAGATCTACACTGCAAAAAATTCTCACAGACACCGCGCATTATTGTGAGTTTTGTTGCTGTGCAGCATTGTGATACACCCATGCACACTGCACATTACTGTATCACAATGCTGCACAGTAATAATACTCACAGTAATGTGGTGTATGAGTGTATCACAGAGCACCATCATTGGTTTTCTTATTTTATTTAATTTCTGTTACATAAACTGTAACAGATCTCTGTACCCGGACAGGGTCACATCTGCCAAATGCTGCTTCCTTGCTGGACACCCAGTTTCTCCTCGTGACTCTCACACCTTTCTCTTGTACCTTAGCCGCAGCTCAAGGCCCGATGCCTATAGAGAGCCTGACTAGCACCCCCAGAAATAAGCCGAAGCTGTAGACCTGGAGCCTTTCCTTGGCACAGCGGGTAGAAGATTCCTGGTACTCCAAAACATGAGTCGTGACTTCAAGCTTGGTCAGAATAGAACTGACTGTTTATTACACAACACAGAGATACACTCAACCACCAACCTCATTTACATACAATCAAGCAGATAACTGCACAAATCAGATTAACTACCCAGGACCTTCAAACAATGGAGAATGGGGGAAGAGAAAGCACGTAAACAAAAGGGATCTCTTACTGAGAGAATTTACACAATAGCAGGTACTAATACAGAGATCTACACTATACAGGGAATAACACACAGACATCAGAAATCTTTAGTTAACTGGCATATATATAAAACGGGGAAAATCACATTGGGTACTTATTAAAAGTTCGTTAGCCCTTATTTTTATAACACACAAATAAATAAACACTTGAACTGTTGTACTGCGCTACAGCGTAGTGGCGGCCGTCCCGTCACATAAACCATGGTCATTCTTGGTATCATTGGAAAGTCCATGCCCTGGCCTTTCCAATGATACCTCATATGACCCCTACTATCTATAGTTCAGGAGATACCGGGGTCCAAACAGTCTCCTGTATCTCTCACATAGGAAATTCCTGGTCGGAGGGCAGTCCCGTTTTTTATTCTTCTATCAGACTTGTTTCGCAGCCTTTGTATTACTACGCTTTATTTTATGACTGTCCCCTTCATAGCATTATCAAAAGGGCAGAATATGGATGCCATTAAAATTTTTCCCCCCCCTTGGAAACATTTCTGCGGACACCCATGCCGCAGCGGGACATAATTAGCATTAGGACTTTGTAATCCTAATGCAAATTAACTATTTGCACTCACCATGTTAAGCATAAGGAGCGCAAAGTACAGTAAACCCGCGCAATCTCCGCATCGTTAACGGGGTTATTAGTGCTAGCACAGAGATGGTCAGTTATGAAATGTTAGAATGTGTCATTTAAACACCTTTTTCTTTACAGCTATTCAGGCGATCCAGGAGTGAACTGGAGAACTGGATAATGAGGTTTCAATGGCCCCCACCCCATGGCAAAGCCCCAAACACTACCCCTTCCATCCTCTCTATACTGTGCATGGTATGATGACTGATCCTTCTTCCCCTTCCTTGGATCTCAGAGTCCATCTGGTCACCAGTCCCTCAAGCTATGAACGCATTTATCAGGTGTCAGGTATCCGGCTCTGCTGTTAGTTTGAGGCAGAGCCACACCACATGAGGGTTTACCATCAGGGCAGTCATCATGTGTTACTAAAAAAGGGAACACAGTTGCTACTAGCAAAGTAGTCCAGGAACAAAGTTCACATGTGTTTATGGAGGACTTGATGGGTGGTTTAAGGAAATTCCGAGTGCCCAATCCAATATGTCTACTATCACTGAATGTGCTTCAGGGGCAGCCAGCCAATTGCAACATTGTTACCTCACAGATTGCACCTACAGTCACCTCAGCAGGTACACATGCAGCCGATCTCAACCGTGTGGGAGATACTGCTAAGTAAAATAATAAAAAAATGTGCAGCCTCAAATTTAATCAAACAGGACATCTATTTGACCCATACCTCCCTATATCCTATGTTTGGGAGGATATTCCATATTTCCTACAGAGCACTGCAAATATGGAATAACCTCCCAGACGCCATCAAATCTTCCCCCAGTCTTAAGTCACTCAAGAGATCTCTATTAACATACCTCAATACGGAATGCACCTGTAAACATGTAATATAGGGAGTATATTTCCTACATATTTATTTTCTGTTAATCTGTATATTTGCGTTGTTTATTTAATATTTTGCATTTATTACTTTGTATTTTTGTAACGACTGGAAAAATTTCAATGTTCTTGAACCCAGGACATACTTGACGAAGAGAGAAATCTCAATGTATCCTTCCTGGTAAAATACTTTGCAAAAAAATAAATGTGAGCCCACAGAGCTGTCTGCAAAAGCAAAATCACTTAGATGGACACTACCACTAACATAAGTTGTAACTAGATTACTTGTGCAATACAAATAGAAACACATACAGGGTTATTCAAAGAGGACCATATTGGCCACTGCAGCAGTGAAATCCCCAGAGAGAAGCAGTGGCGTCACTAGGGTTGGTGTCACCCAGTGCGGTAATTTATGGTGTCACCCCCCCCCCCGAGTTTTACGGATTTTTTTTAACTACTCTTACTCCTAAATCAGTACTCCCATATAACACTGAATGCTCATACACACAGCGCACATTACTGTCAGGTTTATTGCTGTGGAGCTCTCTCATATGCTCACACAAATCTTTGCCAACTACCAGCAAGTACGGTGCCTGTTCGAAGGCAGTGAAAGCACACATGGATATATATTGCCCCCAGCAGCTCTGGATATATTGCCCCCAGCAGCCTCACCCATGGATATATATTGCCCCCAGCTCACATATGGATATATTGCCCCCAGCAGCTCACCATGGAGATATATTGCCCCAGCTCACATATGGATATATTGCGCCTCAGCTCACATATGGATATATTGCCCCAGACCAGCTCACACATGGATATTGCCCCAGCTCTCATGGATACTGCCCCCAGCACACATGGATATGCCCCAGCACCTCTCATGGATATGCCCCAGCACCTCTCATGGATATTGCCCCAGCTCCTTTCATGGATATACTGCCCCAGCTCCTTTCATGGATATACTGCCCCAGCTCCTATCATGGATATACTGCCCCAGCTACTCTCATGGATATACTGCCCCAGCTCCTCTCATGGATATTGCCCCAGCTCCTCTCATGGATATACTGCCCCAGCTGCTCTCATGGATATACTGCCCCAGCTGCTCTCATGGATAATGCCCCAGCTCCTCTCATGGATTTTGCCCCAGCTCCTCTCATTGATATTGCCCCAGCTCCTCTCATTGATATTGCCCCAGCTAATGGATAATGCCCCAGCTCATGGATATAATGCCCCCAGCTCATGGATATACTGCCCAGCTCATGGATATACTGCCCCAGCTCATGGATATACTGCCCCAGCTCATGGATATAACTGCCCCAGCTCATGGATATACTGCCCCAGCTCATTGATATACTGCCCCAGCAGCTCATGGATATACTGCCCCAGCAGCTCATGGATATACTGCCCCAGCAGCTCATGGATATACTGCCCCAGCAGCTCATGGATATACTGCCCCAGCTCATTGATATGCCCCAGCTCATGGATATTGCCCCAGCTCATGGATATGCCCCAGCTCATGGATATACTGCCCCAGCTCATGGATACTGCCTCAGCTCATGGATATTGCCCCAGCACATGGATACTATCTCAGCTCATGGATATTGCCCCAGCTCATGGATATTGCCCCAGCTCATGGATACTGCCCCCCAGCTCATGGATACTGCCCCCCAGCTCATGGATACTGCACCCCAGCTCATGGATACTGCCCCCAGCTCATGGATACTACCCCCAGCTCATGGATACTAACCCCCAGCTCATGGATACTAACCCCCAGCTCATTGATATGCCCCAGCTCATGGATATATGCCCCAGCAGCTCATGGATATGGCCCAGCAGCTCATGGATATGCCCCAGCTCACCTCCGCCACGTGTTCGCTCCCTCTGAGCGTCCGGTGGCGTGCAGCTTGGGCGCTCGCCTGGGGGAGCCACGTGACTAGCCGCGATTGTCTGGTGACGTGTTTCCCCCAGGCGAGCGCCGAAGCTGCACAGCTTCGGACGCTCGCAGGGAGCGAACACGCGGCGGAGGGTGAGACACCCGCCCTTAGGGTGACGGTGTCACCCTAAAGGCGGGTGTCACCTGGTGCGGGCCGCACCCCCCGCCCCCACGTAGCAACGCCCCTGGAGAGAAGTAATGGTTAATCTATTCAGAGAACACCGAAATGTCAGTGAAATGCCCTGATTTTCGGTGTTTTTTCGCTTTCAACAGGTTTTAGGCTAGGGTCAAACGAACGCATTATTCGCAGCGACCGTCAAAAAGTGCGTCCGAACGAATTGACGTATTTTTTCACGGAGTGTGCGAAAACGGTCATACGATGCGCATTTTTCGTGCGTGATTTTTTCGGATCGTCAATAAAACTCTTTGCGTCTGGACGTTATGTAGGCTGGACATTAGCAGTGTCTGACATCTCCTAATCACGCAAACACGCCGCTATGCCGCAGCTGCGCACTCTGTACGTCCGTACTAGCGGTTCGGCGTTCTCAAAAAAATGCGTTCGTTTTCCACTTGCGTTGCGCGGCCGGACTTTCGTGCGACCGTACTTCGTATATTGGCCGTCATTGCCCGTCATTTGCTGCTAGTGCGGCCGTAATTATGTGCGCCAGAACGCACGTTAAAAGTGCGCTGGTCTGACCCCAGCCTAAGCTGGCGAATCCCATAGGTTTCAATGTTTAAAAAAATCCCTATTTTTATTAAATATTTATGCAACCATTTATTCTTTTCATTTGCAGCAAAAAGTCTCATTTATTTTTTTAGGTATCTTTCAGCGATTTATTTTTTTTAAATTGCGTTTTTTTCCCTGTAACAGACCTTTTTCATTATTATTCATAGGATCTTATATATTATTCCCAGGCCTTTTTATGCAGTACTATGTTTGAAAACTGTAAAAACAGTTGCAGTCACACGAAGCCTCTGTTAAAATCTCACTCACAAGATGTGGCGGGTATCAATGCATATAGCGTTATCTTTGATTAGCCCGAAATGCTATCCTGCGATCTCACCAAAAGAAATTGTGTTCCAAAATGAACAAAATCGATTTTAACAAAAACTCTATTTGGACTATCGATAACGAACCATCCTCGTCTAGGGCTCTTTTGATCGCCTCTACCCCCTTTTGGTGTGGTATAGATGTATATAAGGATGTAACATCAATAGTAGCAAACATCATACCTGCTTCCCAGTTAATCCTCTCTAGATCTCTCAAAATATGGCTGGTGTCTTTTAAATATGACCTCGTTTTTTTCTGTTCCCCCCCCCTTGCAACATGCCATCACACTCTAACCGCAATATAAGCGGAATTTAGAAGTATAAGAAAATTGGAAGAAATGGCCACAGGAAGTGGAACAGGACTAAGCCTGCACCAAGATGGAGGCTACCAGGAAGAAGGTCGTTTGAATAGAGATGTGCCTGCACCAAAATGGTGGACTTCAGGAAGAAGGTCACATGAAAATTGAAGAGAGAAGAGATGTCTGGGACACAGGGGGGGACTATAAAAGAGGGGGGAGTGTTGTGTATCTTATCCCTGATGAAGTTAGCCTCTATGGCTGACGAAACGCGTTGGATTTTTTAAACTGGTCCAATAAATCCTTTTTTGCACCTTATCTCTGCTGTCTGGCTGAACCTTCTCTGTGAATTTTTTCCTAAGTGGAATTTCCTTGCTGAGTGCAGCCCTGGCATCCATCTAAGAAGCAGTGGAGTGACACGGAATCTGGTGAGATCGCAGGATAGCATTTCGGGCTAATCAAAGATAACGCTATATGCATTGATACCCGCCACATCTTGTGAGTGAGATTTTAACAGAGGCTTCGTGTGACTGCAACTGTTTTTACAGTATTATACTATGTACCATTCCTGTTCCTTCTAGATCTCTATCCCCATTTTTCTGTTTTGTTTACTGTACGTCGTTTGGAGGAGACGCTTTAGAGATCTAAAAGGTTGTATACCACCATTTGCTTATTCACTTATAACCTTGGGAAAGAGCACATTTCTGTTTTTGTTGTGATTCTATACACTTAATTGTGTCCTCCTAGTGCTCCTACCAAGGAAAGCTGTGATTATTGTTTCTGATTATATTTTCCTATTTTTCCACTTTCTGGTGGTTACCATGCAATCCTTTTTTAAAGAATTGAAAGAGGAAAGATTTGTACGTAAAAATGATCTTTTTGGTAACACAGAAGTAACAGCTAGTGGTATGGAAAATTTTAACTTGGATAAATTATTCCAAAAAATGGAAAATCTTATGATAAAGGAAACCCGCAAATGGTGGGAAATTACATCTTTAGAACAATATATAAGTTCAAGTATTGTTCCTCGAGGTTTAAGAATGAGTAAATCTCTGGCTTATGGCCATGAAGATGAAATTTTAACTAAAGAATGGGAAAGTGCTTTTGAGGAATGCTCATTTAAAATGATGAGATCCCTCATTGAATATCAAAGAAGAACTCTTACTACTGTTGAGACTGACCTATGTGACATAGAAAAAAGCATTCAAGAACGGAATGAGCCAGCACTTTCGAAAGATAAATTTGAGAAAGTAAAAAGTAATATTAGAAAAGTAGATGAGGAAGTTTCCAGTAGGAAAGCAGAGAAATATAGAAGAGACTGCCAAGACTATAGGGAAGGTAAAAACAAAATAGTCAATAGACTAGGGAATGGTTCCAATAATTTTAGGAATAAATTCAGAAATAGAAAGGAATCATTAAGAAAACCCAGGAGGGACATTCCCGACCATTACCATAGAAATGATAAAAGGACTTTTGATAATGAAGGAGCTAAACCCAAATACCCAAATAGATATAAAAAAGAATGGAACAGAGGACAAGGGAACTATCTTAGAGACCCCTTAGATAAAGGTCGAAGTGAGGCCCCAAAAAGTAGAGAGGATGTGGGAAGTTGGACCCAAGTGGGAACAAGGGTCCCTAATAAAACCTTTTCAGATATGGGAAAGATGCTTCCTCCGGTTCAAAAAAACTGGGAGACCACCAATCCCTACTCCTCCCTACAACCATCAAAAAAACGATTCCTACAAGAATACACGGACACAGAGGAGGACTACTAGAAAAGGATGAAAAAATAGAAGGGGTCTTCAATATATCGGGTATTGATCTAAATCATGAGGACTTATGTGTCCTTGGAAAAGGGTTAAAATTTGCTCCTACAAAGAAACCAGATGATTTTGAATTATTTTTAGATACACAGCGCTTTTTGCGAAAATTAACATTGAAACGTTTTTTTAAGAAAAAAGAGATTGCTGGTCTGGCTCCCGGTCAAGACCGGGAACCGGAAACAGACAATACTTTTCAACATACTGATTTGAGACTTAAATCCAAATTTTTCCCAGTTTGGGATAAGGGGAATAATGTCGATGTTTTTATTCAATTGGTATTAAAGGATTTTAAAGAACTTACAGCTTGTTCATTTAAACATAATTTAACATTAAAGGAGAAAAAAAGATGTGAATTTTTGAAAAATAATTTTGATCTAGTTGTGAAGCAGGCGGATAAAGGTGGGGGCGTAGTAGTAATGTCTAGAGAGTATTACTTAAAAGAAGCCCATAGACTACTAGACGACAATATTACTTATAAAGTTCTTGCTAATGACCCAACTGCGATATATAAAGAGGAATTAAGGGTCCTGATAACTGAGGGTAAAGAATCAGGTATTTTAACCGCCAAAGAATTTGACTTTTTGTTTAGTGAATTCAGCGTTATTGCATTATTTTACATTCTGCCGAAGATTCACAAAAGTTTGGATGCCCCACCGGGCAGACCTATCATAAGCGGAATTGATTCACAAACTAGTAATTTATCTAAATACATAGACTTTTTTCTACAACCAGTAGTTAAAAAAACGAGGTCATATTTAAAAGACACCAGCCATATTTTGAGAGATCTAGAGAGGATTAACTGGGAAGCAGGTATGATGTTTGCTACTATTGATGTTACATCCTTATATACATCTATACCACACCAAAAGGGGGTAGAGGCGATCAAAAGAGCCCTAGACGAGGATGGTTCGTTATCGATAGTCCAAATAGAGTTTTTGTTAAAATCGATTTTGTTCATTTTGGAACACAATTTCTTTTGGTTTGAAAACAAATTTTACCTCCAAATCTGTGGAACCGCCATGGGAACGAGGTTCGCCCCCAGCTATGCCAATCTTTATATGCACTGTTGGGAATGCGACGAGATTTGGCCTAAGGCTGGAATGGGGGCGAGCCTCGTCCTATGGAGACGGTTCATAGATGACATAATTATTATCTGGAAGGGAGGACAACAATCCCTGATCGAGTTTATATCCTCTCTGGACAATAACCCGTACAATTTAAAATTTACATCTAATATAAGTGACAGTACTATAGATTTCCTTGACCTAACCATTTATATCAAGGAAAACAAGATCGAAACTAAGACTTTTTTTAAGAGAACAGATTCCAATACGGCGATTAGTATGAACAGTTCACATGCTAAGAAATGGCTCACGAATATTCCGAAGGGCCAATTAACTAGATTACGTAGAAATTGCTCCGAGGTGGAAGTTTTTCAGAACCAGAGTGAATTCCTAAAGGAAAAATATACAAAGAAGGGCTATGACAGGACGAAATTTGATAAAGAGAAAGATGTCATTTTAAGTAAAGACAGACAAGACTTTATAAAAGAAAAAGTTAGAGAGAGAAACAATGAGAAGTTCAAATTGTCCTTTATCACTAAATTCAATCCTCATGCCAATAAAATAAGGAATACTTTAAATAGACATTGGCATATTCTCCAAGCTGATAAATTATTAAAGGATATTTTACCGGAGAGACCACTTGTCATTTTTAAGAAGGCCTCAAATTTAAAAAATATTCTAGCCCCGACTCTGTTGCCTGAAAAGAAAAAAGAACAGAATGATAAGATGTTCATAAAAAAAGAGACAGGTTTTTTCAAATGCGGAAGATGTAAAGCATGTATGAATTTAGGTAGGAAATGTAATAGCTTCACTAGTACGGTATCCAAAGAAATGTTTGACATTAAACAATTTATTAACTGTAGAAGCAAAGGAGTTATTTATCTTCTCGAATGTGGCTGTGGGTTACAGTATATCGGTAGGACCATTAGAGAATTAAAAATTAGGATATTGGAGCACTTTAATAGTATTAGACACAAAAAAGAACACAGTGTTGCAGATCACTGTAACAATTGCCCTTTATTTACATTCTCTAATTTTAAATGGTGTGGTATAGAATTAGTGAGACCTAATTGGAGGGGGGGAGATTTTGTTAGAGCCCTAGCTAAAAAAGAAAGTCGCTGGATTTATAAAATGGGCACCTGGTTAGATGGGGGTCTTAATAAAGAAATAGATGTTATTAACTGTATTTAATCATCGTTGGTTTATTCACATCTTAATCCTCCCTATCTGTTAGAATGGATTTGGGATTAACTCCTTTTTATTAATTTATTTTTGATCACTGCTAGTTGTCTGTATCTTTTTTATCGTGTTTTTATAAATAAAGTTATTTTATCTGTATTAAATACCCCCTCTTTCTGTTCCCCCCCCTTGCAACATGCCATCACACTCTAACCGCAATATAAGCGGAATTTAGAAGTATAAGAAAATTGGAAGAAATGGCCACAGGAAGTGGAACAGGACTAAGCCTGCACCAAGATGGAGGCTACCAGGAAGAAGGTCGTTTGAATAGAGATGTGCCTGCACCAAAATGGTGGACTTCAGGAAGAAGGTCACATGAAAATTGAAGAGAGAAGAGATGTCTGGGACACAGGGGGGGACTATAAAAGAGGGGGGAGTGTTGTGTATCTTATCCCTGATGAAGTTAGCCTCTATGGCTGACGAAACGCGTTGGATTTTTTAAACTGGTCCAATAAATCCTTTTTTGCACCTTATCTCTGCTGTCTGGCTGAACCTTCTCTGTGAATTTTTTCCTAAGTGGAATTTCCTTGCTGAGTGCAGCCCTGGCATCCATCTAAGAAGCAGTGGAGTGACACGGAATCTGGTGAGATCGCAGGATAGCATTTCGGGCTAATCAAAGATAACGCTATATGCATTGATACCCGCCACATCTTGTGAGTGAGATTTTAACAGAGGCTTCGTGTGACTGCAACTGTTTTTACAGTATTATACTATGTACCATTCCTGTTCCTTCTAGATCTCTATCCCCATTTTTCTGTTTTGTTGACTATGTTTGAAAACGCCTTTTAAAAGTTGCAGATAGTTGTATTTTTTTTTTACCTCCGTTTGGTGGCTTGCTGGCCTTTTCCGGCAGCTGGTCAGCGGTCTGTTCGGTGGGTCGTTGGCTTTTTTTCTGATGGATTCTGTAGTTTTGCGGCGGATCGTTGGATGCATTCGGTGGGCTGAATTCACTGCAGGGTTAGCGAACCAAACTCGCCAAAGTGCGGGGAACAGGAGAGCACCGAAATGTCGGTAAGATTTCAGTGCTCTCTGAATAACCCTGATTATAAAACACATGCTGGCATTTTCTTTGTTTGACGTAATTGCATGTAAAAAGGAAAAATTTTGTGGATTTTTCCCATGATGTAACATTTACCAAAATCTGTGCAAAAGCTTTAATTTACTGCAGTTGTTAATTTAATCTACCAGGTATTTAACAGTAAATGAGTGGATCATTTTTTGGTGATAGTGGCCCTTTAATCGCAGTTTCTGAGAGGTGATATTCTTCCTGGAATACCTTTTGGAGCATAGAACAGTAAGCTATCATGAAATAACGCTCTGTTCTTTTACTGAGTCATTTTAAAAAGCTGCTATACAAAGTATTGGAGCTGTTAATGTACAGTAACCTGCCGATAATGTCAAGCCGCAATGCAAAACGTTTTTTGGTACCTAGTTTAACCCCTTAACGGCACAGGATGTACATTTACGCCCTGCATTAGGCGGGCTTTGGCGCCGCAGGACGTAAATGTACGTCCTCTGCGTTTTCAGCCCCCCCGGGAGATACTCACCTCCTCTGGCGGCTCCCTCCCTCCCTCCCTCCCACGGAGTCAGATTGGCAGGGTTTCCTCCTCCGGCGCACTGACGTCATCGCGCCGGGGGTGCGATGACGTCAGTTTCAGGCGTCCCCCCCCCCCCGCCGGAGCAGGGGAAGCGCCTGGAGGGGAGGGATCCTTCGGATCCCTCTATCTCCCCATCGCCGGGGGCTACAAGGCTGTGGCCAGCATCGCTGGAACGGTCACAGCCTGACCTTTCCAGCGATGTATTGGGGTTAACCCATGAGTTGCCAGGTCGCGACCGGGCACAAATTTATGCCCGATCGCGGCCTATTTCCGGTGGGGGCCGCCATCTTGGATGGCAGCCCCCACCTCTGGGTCCCCCCCCGCGTCAACTGACTCATCGCGCCATGCGCGATGATGTCAGTTAACTGGGGAAGCCCCTAGCTGCAAAGGGATTTCCTATGGAAATCCCGTGCAGGAGATAGGGGGGGTTCTTTGAACCCCTTTATCTCCTGATCGGTGGCAGCTAGGGGGTCATGCCTGATATCGATGGAAAGGTCTGAGCATGGCCTTTCCAACGATATCAAACATGACAATGAAAAAAGTTAAATAAAAGTGTATAAAAATAAAAATAAAAAAACAATTAACTAAAAAATAAAAACGTGCTTTTTTTTTTTTGATGCAGCATTATTGTTCACATTTCAATTATAATGTGAACAATGATGCTTCACCAATGATTTTTTTTGGGGGGGTTTAGCTAAAATCACGTAATTTCCCCCCCACCCAAAAAAAAAAAAAGAAAAAAGGGTTCCCAAGTCTACCCCATACAATATAACCGCAGAGGATCGGATAATAAAATGTGAAAAAAAAAACCACTTTATACACTGTGGATGATTGAAATTTTATTAAAAATTCACATTTTTTTACATTTTTTGTTATAGCATTCTGGCAGGACATGACTTTTATATATAATTATGATATATTATTAATCTTCCGAGTCTGCCGGAAAGAACGATATATAATTTGTCTGGGTGGTATAATAATATGTGACTTAAAACCGCGTTTAAACATGATGAGCAAAAACTTCAGCAAACTTCACTTCCGAAAGAGCACCAAAGTTGTAAAATTACTCCCGTCCTTAAGGGGTTAATATTCACTAAATCATACCTTTGTAGGAATTGAATTTGTTACTTCAAATTTGAGTATTTTATTTTTTACCATTTCTACTGTTCTTTCAGCTCACATATCCTGTTGTAAGTCTAGTCTAAGGCTGGTGTCAGACGAAATGCGATTAGATGGGCTAAACTAGAAAATGAAAAAGAAATAGCCAAAGAGAGCAAGACCAACCCTAAAAGATTCTTTAGGTACATAAATTCTAAAAAACCCAAGAGTGAAAATGTAGGTTCACTAAAATCTGAGTCAGGGCTATTGTTAACTGAAGATCAGGATAAGGCAGAAATTTTAAATGATTATTTTTCTTCAGTATTTATCAAAGAGAAACCTATAACAGGAGACATGAAATTCATTAATAAAAACTTACTAATACAAAGTGACTGGTTGACTCAGGACAAGGTTTTACAGAAATTAAACAATGTGAATGTTAATAAAGCCCCAGGGCCAGATGGAATTCACCCGCGAGTACTGAGAGAGCTATGTGTTGAAATATGTAAACCTCTGTTCTTAATCTTTCAAGATTCTTTTATTTCAGGAATAGTACCAGAGGATTGGAGAAAAGCTGACGTGGTCCCTATATTTAAGAAAGGTTTAAAATTTGTGCCTGGGAATTATAGACCTGTGAGCTTAACATCTGTGGCTGGGAAAGTATTTGAGGGGTTACTAAGGGATAATATTCAGGAATTTATTGGGAGGTATAATGTAATTGGCAAAAATCAGCATGGTTTCATGAAACACAGATCATGTCATACTAACCTAATTACGTTCTATGAGGAAGTAAGTAGAAGTATAGATCAGGGGGTCGCAGTGGATGTGATTTACTTAGATTTTGCCAAAGCTTTCGACACAGTTCCACACAAAAGGTTACTATTTAAATTAAGAAAAAATGGTCTAGATGAAAATACTTGTTCTTGGATAGAAAACTGGCTAAAAGATAGGGTACAGAGAGTGGTCATAAATGGTACATTTTCAAGATGGACACAAGTGGTAAGTGGTGTCCCTCAGGGGTCTGTTATAGGACCAATACTATTCAATTTATTTATAAATGACCTTGAGATAGGCATTGAAAGTCATGTATCAGTGTTTGCAGATGACACAAAGCTAGGAAAAGTAATACAATGTGAGCAGGATGTTACTTCGCTGCAGAGGGATTTAGATAGATTGGGGGACTGGGCACTTAAATGGCAGATGAAATTTAATCTAGATAAATGCAAAGTTATGCACTTTGGAGTGAAGAACACACAAGCAATTTATACCCTAAATGGTACGGAGTTAGGGAAATCAAGCAGGAGAAGGATTTGGGAATAATCATAGACTTCAAACTAAGTAACAATGTGCAATGTCAAACAGCAGCCGCCAAGGCCAGCAAAGTACTGGCATGCATTAAAAGGGGAGTTCACTCACGGGATGAAAACATAATTTTGCCTCTGTATAAATCAATGGTCAGGCCGCACCTTGAATATGCCGTGCAATTTTGGGCACCTGTCTTAAAAAAAGATATTATAATCGCTAGAAAAAGTGCAGAGACGGGCAACTAAATTAATAAGGGGGATGGAAGGGTTAAGTTATGAGGAAAGACTAACAAGCTTAAACCTGTTTAGTTTAGAGAAAAGGCGCCTTAGAGGGGATCTGATAACCTTATATAAATATATACGGGCCATTATCAACCATTGTCTGATAACCTATTCATTAACAGGACTATACATAGGACAAGGGGTCATCCATTTAGACTGGAAGAAAGAAAATTTAGCTTAAAGCATAGGAAGGGTTATTTTACGGTGAGAACAATAAAGCTGTGGAATTCTCTGCCTGTTGAGGTGGTTGGGTCAGAGTCTGTACAGACTTTTAAAAAACGACTGGATGACTTCCTGCAGACACAGAATATTAAGGGTTATAATATTTAATATGTGGGTAAAAGCTTCTTGATCCAAGGAGAAATCTGACTGCCATTCTGGGGTCAAGAAGGAATTTTTTCCCAGAATGTTGCATATTTCAGACTGGGTTTTTCGCCTTCTTTTGGATCAACAGCAGTAGGTTATGTGGGAGAGGCTGAACCCGATGGACGCATGTCTTTTTTCAGCCTATATAACTATGTAACTATGTGTGCCCGTACTGACGTGCTCCCTGGCGTGGGCCGGCCAGACGCTATAGCGCGCACACGAATTGGGCGTGCTACAGCAGACGTGCTGCGTCCGCTCAGAAAGCCTCCCCCTCAATGAGCTACGAAGCGTGTTCGACGGGACTGCAAAGCGCGATCCTCCATAGGAGGATCGAGCCTTGCAGCGCTGAGCGCACTAACTGCGCTCACCAAGGTGGCCAGACTGGCATCAGAGTGGAAGGAACGTCCACTCTCACGGACGTTCCTTCCGCTCGTAAAAACACTTGTCTGACACCAGCCTAATTCAACCTTAATCAGTAATGCCAATGGCATAGGTAGCAGCGGAATCCAATTCCAATTTACATCTGTAATTACCACTTAAGATGGTCTCATTGTTTTGTAACAAATACCTGGACCGTTTTGGTTTTCCCTGGAAAGTAACTGCAGGAAGACTCACTCAGAAATACAGAAAGTAGTTACACGGTAACATTAACATACTGTATATTGAAGCAAAGTGTAATGGAGTTGATCTACCAGTGGAGGACACTAAAGTCATTGCTGCAACAGTAATGGTGCTATTTCTTATTTTAGACAGATAATAATATGGGGATAGTTACATTCACCATTTTTTAAATTGTTTTCTTGAATGTACCCAGGTGTGTGAGATAAGTAGACAGAAAAAACATAAACACGGACAGATAGATTAATAATTGGAAGTACAGTATTCACATTTCATGTTGATGATCAGAGTATTAACGGACTCCTCTATGAATAACTTTAAAAAGAATAATGTCAATGAACAATTCCAAAGCGTTAAAGCAGTATTTTCCAAACCTGTCCTCAGGACCCTCTAATGGGCCAGATTTTAAGGATTCCCTTGTTGAAATGCAGACTGAATCCTGCAATCACTGAACAGCAAATCATATCACCTGTGCAGTGCTTCAGATATCTGGCAAACCTGACCTATCAGCAGGTCCTGTGGAGTGGACAGGTTTGGGAAACACTGCATTACAGAAAAGAATAATAACAAGGTTTTCACTAAACAATGTACTATAGTGAAATGTGGTGTAATTTTTAAAAGAATTATAGCTCAAAAGCAGCTTGAGAGCTTTTTTCTTTTTTTGTTCCTTCCACATGTGAAATGTCCTGATTATTGATGGTTCACATTATGTGTAGTCTAGCTTCTACATTACATATAATATAATTCTCTGTAAAAGATCTCAACCCTTCCCACTCCTCCCTAACACTTAAAACAGCTGCAGAGCTCCAAAATTCAGAAAAAACAATGAAGTAGAGATGTGCATTCGTTTCAGAAAAAATTCGGAATTTGGAATGAAATTTGATAATTCGTATTTCGGAAGTACTTCCGAATAACGAATCGATACGAATTCGAAACGAAACGGTATATAACAAATTTATTTTGTTTTACACTGTGTTATCGTCATATAACTCAAGAAAAGTTTGAATAACTGATATCAACAATTGAATTTGAAATGAACTATCAAATTGATATCAGCTATCGAATTGATCTTAACTTACAAACACAATTAATAGTCAGCAAAGGACTTTATGAAACAAATTAATTTTGTTTCACTGTTTAATTAGATTCAAATACTAAATCCGTGACACAGCTTAAAATTTAACCGTAGCTTTTCTTTTAACAGCAAAATTTGATTAATTGGGGTTTTATTTACTGATCCAAAATTCGAATTGATATGAAATTCAAATCGATTCAAAATTTCAAATCGATCTAAAACGAAATACAAAATTAAAACTAGTTACGAAATTCCGAAAACTAAATGATTTAAAAACGTAACGAAACGAAACTAAACAAAACAAATTTTTCAGCCATGCAAATCCCTACAATGAAGATAACTGGGTTCTTTAGGCACTCCAATGCTGCAGAATATATCTGATTAACTCCTTGCAGGTAGAAAATAACTAGTACATTGTTTCAGTTGCTAACATTCTTTATTAGACTGGATTTATTAAGGCTTACAGTACTTAACAAAGTTAATAGAATGCTTGTATAAAAGCTACAGTTCCTTCATTCTATTCTTAAACCATTTTAAAAGGCGAGTGTTTAATCTCGAACGCACTGCCCAAACACTAACTAAAAGCCGTTTAAGGCTCGACTCCTAATGGACAATGTGAGAATCATCACACCCAAGTAAACTACCTACTGCACTGGGTGGCCGTTTATGGAGTAATAACATTACTGAGTGGTGTAGTTGATTCTTTGACACCACGCTTCACAGACCAGAGACTTTCCTGATGCTATGGTTCTGGCCCAGGTTCCCGCTGCAGGGCCACTTATTCCTGTATTTGCCTTTATCCTGGCTAGTTCTTCCTCCATAAATAAGAATATAAGGTGTCTCACTGTAAGACAAATGAAAAAAACCATAGGGCAGAACTGCATATATAAATGATACAGAAACCCCTGTTCATATAACAAGCTCACAGATATTAATGCAATAAGGGCACATCAATCAATATACTCAGCCGCTGCAATCCGCCTGTAGACCTGTGGTGTAGCTGGAAACCGCTAGTGAATCAGCTTTCAGAATCACTGAACACCATATAAGATGCAGGATAAAACAAAAAGGCTGGACTAAATAAAAGTATTAAATGCTGACGCGTTTCATTACATAAAAGTAACTTTCTCAAGGCAAAAAGTCCATGGACCAAAACGTTGATGTTTTTATAAAACATATGGATTAATAAATTTTGTACTTTGGAGAAACCCTGGAGTGCTGGCGATCTTTTGATTGAATATATATATATATATATATATATAACTTTAACCCAAAAATTACCTAAAAAAAAAAAAAAGTTTAATAAATATTTAATAAAAACGCATATATTTTTTTACATTGAAAACTGTGCTGGAAAAAAGCCTAATTACTTTAAAATAAGTTAGGAAACCTAAGCTTTAACCCGAAAATTACCAAAAAAATGGCAATAAAATCCTACAAAAAAATAAACAAAATGGCTTATTGCTGCAATTGAAAATAATAAGCTGTTTAATAGATATTTAATAAAAGTGCAAATATTTTTTTATATTGAAAACCATGCTGGGAAAAAAGCCTTGTTTCCCTAAAATAAGTTAGGAAACCTAAACTTTAACCCAAACATTCCTGAAAAATGCCACAAAATTCCTAAATAAACAAAAACAAAATGGCTTATTGCCGCAAGTAAAAAAAGTTTACGGTTTAATAAATATTTAATAAACATGGGGATTTTTAAAAATATTTAAACCTATGGGATTATTTTGGTACCAGCTGGTATTTTTATTGTAGTATACCGGCTGTATTATTTTTTTTGAGGCAATGTAAGCAATGAACATGTCCATCTAGCAAGGAAGCAAGGTATGTGTGTCTTGTTCAAATCCACGTGTGCGCTTCACTTCTCTTGTAGGATTCATATGCTGCATTAATTATACTACAGAGAGGTGCTTCCCAGCAGTGTGTGGATTCATATGCTGCATTAATTATACTGCAGAGAGGCGCTTCCCAGCAGTGTGTGGATTCATATGCTGCATTAATTATACCGCAGAGAGTCGCTTCCCAGCAGTGTGTGGTATTCATATGCTGCATTAATTATACCGCAGAGAGGCGCATCCCAGCAGTGTGTGGATTCATATGCTGCATTAATTATACCGCAGAGAGGCGCTTCCCAGCAGTGTGTGGATTCATATGCTGCATTAATTATACTGCAGAGAGGCGCTTCCCAGCAGTGTGTGGTATTCATATGCTGCATTAATTATACCGCAGAGAGTCACTTCCCAGCAGTGTGTGGTATTCATATGCTGCATTAATTATCCCGGGGGGAGGCGCTTCCCCGCAGTGTGCGGATTCATATGCTGCATTAATTATACCGCAGAGAGTCGCTTCCCAGCAGTGTGTGGATTCATATCCTGCATTAATTATACCGGGGGGAGGCGCTTCCCCGCAGTGTGCGGATTCATATGCTGCATTAATTATACCGCAGAGAGGCGCTTCCCAGCAGTGTGTGGATTCATATGCTGCATTAATTATACCGCAGAGAGTCGCTTCCCAGCAGTGTGTGGATTCATATGCTGCATTAATTATACCGCAGAGAGTCGCTTCCCAGCAGTGTGTGGATTCATATGCTGCATTAATTATACCGCAGAGAGTCGCTTCCCAGCAGTGTGTGGTATTCATATGCTGCATTAATTATGCCGGGGGGAGGCACTTCCCCGCAGTGTGCGGATTCATATGCTGCATTAATTATACCGCAGAGAGTCGCTTCCCAGCAGTGTGTGGATTCATATGCTGCATTAATTATACCGCAGAGAGTCGCTTCCCAGCAGTGTGTGGATTCATATGCTGCATTAATTATACCGCAGAGAGTCGCTTCCCAGCAGTGTGTGGTATTCATATGCTGCATTAATTATACCGGGGGGAGGTGCTTCCCCGCAGTGTGCGGATTCATATGCTGCATTAATTATACCGCAGAGAGGCACTTCCCAGCAGTGTGTGGATTCATATGCTGCATTAATTGTACTGCAGAGAGTCGCTTCCCAGCAGTGTGTGGTATTCATATGCTGCATTAATTATACCGGGGGGAGGCGCTTCCCCGCAGTGTGCGGATTCATATGCTGCATTAATTATACCGCAGAGAGTCGCTTCCCCGCAGTGTGCGGATTCATATGCTGCATTAATTATACCGCAGAGAGTCGCTTCCCAGCAGTGTGCGGATTCATATGCTGCATTAATTATACCGCAGGGAGGCGCTTCCCAGCAGTGTGTGGATTCATATGCTGCATTAATTATATCGCGCAGAGAGGCGCTTCCCAGCAGTGTGCGGATTCATATGCTGCATTAATTATACCGCAGGGAGGCGCTTCCCAACAGTGTGTGGATTCATATGCTGCATTAATTATACCGCAGAGAGTCGCTTCCCAGCAGTGTGTGGTATTCATATGCTGCATTAATTATACCGGGGGGAGGCGCTTCCCCGCAGTGTGCGGATTCATATGCTGAATTAATTATACCGCAGAGAGGCGCTTCCCCGCAGTGTGTGGATTCCTATGCTGCATTAATTATACCGCAGAGAGTCGCTTCCCAGCAGTGTGTGGTATTCATATGCTGCATTAATTATACCGCAGAGAGTCGCTTCCCAGCAGTGTGTGGTATTCATATGCTGCATTAATTATACCGGGGGGAGGCGCTTCCCCGCAGTGTGCGGATTCATATGCTGCATTAATTATACCGCAGAGAGGCGCTTCCCCGCAGTGTGTGGATTCCTATGCTGCATTAGAATTATTTTTGGATCTTTTGGTTCCGTTTTAGATCATTTTGTTCTGGTTTTCTCGTTTCAGATCATTTCGTTACGAATTTCATTAGTTTTGTTCCGTTTTCTCAGCATTTCATATAATTTTCGTTCCGTATCCATACCGATTCGATCCCGTTTGTGTTGAAACATTGATTCGTAATTTCAGATCGATCTGAAAATTCGGACCGCGGATATTTTGTTTTCAGAAATGCTCCCAAAATACGAAAATGGTGATTTTCGTCCGAAATTGGATTCAGAGCGAAACAAATTGCTCATCCCTATTAAGGCTAGGGTCAGACGAGCGTGATTTCTACGTACTGTACGTCCTTGCACACGGACGTACGTCAGTACGGAAGACACAGTAGTGGTCACACAGTCCGTTTTTTTCACTGACGTTTATTTTTTGACGGATGTAGGAGGAAAAATAAATTAAAAAGCAAAACCATTTTGTCTGAAAAATGCTGGATGTATAAATGCAGTCCGTCTGACCACGTTCCATCACTCACACACAATGCTATGCAGACGTTGCGGACGCAGCGCACTTTGTGCGGCCGTTCTAGGGGTTGTACGTTCTTGCCTGCCTTGCGTCCGTTTGCCGCGGCCGTTGTGCGTCCGCAGTTCAGTGCGGACGTACTTCATGTGTCGGGCTCCAATGGACTTTCTTTCATGCTATCACGGACGTACTTTTAGGCGCAATCACGGACGTGAACACTACGCTCGTCTGACCCTAGCCTAAGCAGGAGATGGACATGATAAAAGGGGGATTGACATGATAAAGGAGCGGGAAATGGACTTGGAAGGGGAGAATATACATGGAAAGAAGGAGGGGGAGAAAATGGACATGAGAAGGGGAGAAAGAGAGGAAGACAATGAAAAAAGAGGGAACGAATGTGCACAGATGGGGGGGCAGAGTGTGAGTATTAACCCTTTCGCTGCTGAGCCTTTTCCCACCTCTGTGCTGAGCTCATTTTTACCGGTTTCGCTCATCATGTTTAACTGCGTTTTGAAGCCTTATTTTAATATATGACCCAGACATATTATATATCGTTCTTTACGGCAGACTGTGCAGATTCATAATATTGCATCATTATATGTATAGTACGTTATGTCATGTCTGTATATTATAACAAAAAATGCAATAAAATTAGAATTTTCAATAATTTACAATGTGTAAAGTGTTTTTTTTCACATTTTAAAATGCGATCGTTTGCGGTTATATTTTCTATGGGGTGCGCTTGTTAAAAAAATTAGAAATGAGGAATCGTTACTTTTTTTGGGGAAAATTATGTGTTTTTTAGCAAACGCCCCCCATAGAAAAAATCGTTAGTGCAGCATCATTGTTCACATTATAATTGAAATGGGAACAATATTGTTGCACTAATAAATCATTTTACATGGTCATGTTTGGTATCATTGGAAAGGCCACGCTCTGGCCGTTCCAATGATAGCAAACATTAACCCCTAGCTGTCACGGATCGGGAGATAGGGGGTTCATTGGAACCCCCTATCTCCACTATAGGTGGCAGCAAGGGGTTAATTTCAAAACTGGCGCCTTCGCGCTCTGCGCGATGACGCCAGTCATTAGGGGGATATCCAGGAAGCTTGGCCGACATCCAAGAATATTTTCTCAATATTTTCATTGGTCTCGGTCAATTTCTAGAACTAGAACACATGGAAAAACGTTGCATGTACAAACATGGCAAATCAATAACCTGATAGACTTTGAGTAAGACACAAAAACCAAGAAAAATATTAACAGTATTGATCAATCTTTGTCATGAAATGGAAACTATTAATCTGAAATGGAAGGAATGAAAATAAAATGAAGTTAGTTTTGGAAAAGATGAGAGATAAAGGAACTAACAAACATAATTGTTTTGTGTATATCAATTATACATACAGTATGGGGTAAATGCAATGTTCCATCTGAAGGACTGTTGATCAACAATTTTATTTGTAAAAGAAATAACTAAGAAAATGTGCCACACACTGGTTGTAAACAGGGCTTTATTCTTACATAGGCCAACTAGGCTGTGGGAAAAGAGAGAGGTTTGTGAGGGTCCTGAGAATGAGCAACAGCAATAATGGCCTGCTCCACGGTGGTTGCCCGCTCAGGTCTCACAAGGTTTTAGCTTAGTTGTAGTTTATACACCTATCAGGTATATGGATGTTGGCGCTAAAGGTTCTATACAAGTATGGGGTTAATCAAGTATCAATTTATCCCAACCATGCAGCTCACCATAGGGTGTGTCCCTCACCCAAAAATAAAACACATATATACAAATCTGTAAATCGGGAGCGCAAAAACAGTGTTCAATCAATGGTGGAATTCTTTCTTCGTGACAAACGTTTGGATGTTATCCAAATGGGTCCAAAGATTTCTTTCATAAATGGTGCCTCTGCATGAAATAGTAATATGTGTCCAAGCCTTATCTGGCAGCCCGAGCTGCTGGCCCCCTCTGGTTGAGATCTGAGAAGCCCTGGGTTGCAGTCAAGCTCACAATGGCCGACCTCTCCTGCATATGTTACTGTCTCTTTAAGTAATAAGTCGTCCAGTGAGCTGATAAGCAAGTCAAGAGCAGCAGCAGGAGCTGTAGCCTTTAGCTACAAACTGTCAGGTTCGTGCCAGGAAGGAGCCATGGCACGGCCTCAGTGTGATGTTATATTCCCAAGCACTGGGGGTGAGCAGGCAGAAAGACACTGGAGACAGTATATGCACAACAAAGCATATAGCACAGAACAGATAGTAACATAGGCAAGTGGATGGTGGGCCACGTAATCTCTCTCTAGATCCTCTTGAGGGGAAGCAGGAGCCTTTGGTAACAGTACCTGACAGAAGGTCTACCTCCAGAAGAGAGCTTGAGGGCTGGAAGCCACTTGAGAGTCTCTGGACCCACTGGATAGTGGGCCACGCAGTGGATCGTCCAGCAAGCAGGAACCAGGTAATGCAGACACAGCAAGGATGGAATAACTGGTGTACACGGCAGAGCAGAATACACAGGAAACATACATCAACAAGAGGGATCTCTCAGGACCTCTGACAACAGGAAGGGAAAACACAAAATGGGAGGGCGTAATCCGGCATCTATGCAGATCACACAATCTCTTGAACAGGAGTTAACCCTTAGGTGGATACAGACAGGTATGGAGAGCTAGAGACCCAGGCTGGCCACAGCAGGCTCTCAGGGCTAAGGCATGACACAAACGAGTTAAAACCCTGTGAGACCTGAGCGGCCCCACAGTAGAGCAGGCCACTAGTGCTGTTGCTCGTTCTCAGGACCCTCACAAACCTCTGTTTCTCAACTAGGCTGTGGCCTAGGGCAGCAGAGTGGGGGACTTTCGTGGCAGCATTTTTTTCCCTAATGTTCTTTATATATTTGAGGTGTGGGTGTGTAATAGAGCTCCTAAGCAAAATACTCCCAGCAATGAGTCTCTTAACTATAAGAAATGTTTTTAGAAAAGGCACGGAGACATTAGGACACTTTGCTTAAGTTCTAATTTACATTATATTGACATATATCTACAGATATTTAATTAAGTTAATTTAGTTAATATTTGACTCTGTTTTGTGTTTATGTTCTATTAAATTGAGGTCAGGTGGGAACAGCACACTTTGGACCACCTGGGCCAGCATCAAGCTTAGACACACTTGGCTCTTTCCCTTGAGTCCCTACATCTTTCAAACAGTCCTTAACCATACATTATATTCCATATTTAAGGTATCTGTGGTTAGAGGCTGCTACCATTCTATGTCACAGGGCAACAACAAATCCATTTTGCATTTTAAATAGGGATGTGCGTTTCGGGTTTCGGAATTTTCACGAAATTTCCCGATTCGTGTTTTCGGATGCGGCCGATTTTCCGAAAATTTTTAGATCCGAAAACAGCAGATCCGAAAAGTTTTCCGAGCCGAAACTAAATATTTTCGAATGGACTTAAAATGTGTCAAATCGAAATTTATTGCTTTGAAACGAGGAGAACAGACGTTCTGAAAAAACGAAAATTTCCGAAATCCCGAAAAGTCGATACAAAAAACGAGCAAAGTGAGACGAAAATACGAAAAATGGTCGATATTCCGGAAACATGTACAATTCCGAAAAACGAAAATTTCCGAAATCACGAAAAAGTCGATACAAAAAACGAGCTAAGTGACACGAAAATACGAAAAATGGTCGATATTCCGAAAAAAATATGTACACGAAAAACGAGTCGAGCCGAACCGAAGCAAAAATCGGTCGAAACGAGCCGAATCGAAAAGTTTAAACATCCGAAAAATCGAATCGAACCGAAAAAAATATAATCTGTGCACAAGCCTAATTTTAAATGTAATAAAAATGTGTTCTTTGAACAGAGATGAAATTCTGGCTCATTAGCAGTCACTCTCACCAGTAAACTATCAGTCTGCCTGTTTTTGTTGTCTGCTGTATGAGTTATTAAAATTTACTCTAGATCAGTGCTGTTAATGAACGTATTCTTCCCAGGCTTCCAACTATGATCTTGCACCTTTTCATAAGTTCCTTCTTAAACGCACAGGGACCTTCTGAATGAGAAGAATTTTAAAAGGAACATTCTATGCAAAATTACAAACATTTAAATATTATTATGAGAAGCAGACCCTGCATTTGACACACAGAAAATAATAGAAAAAGAAATCCTTGTTCGAGTGAATTTAGAATCTGAGAACACATGTAGTATAATAAAAGCATGCTCACAAATTATTAAATATTCAGGAACTTAACATTATAACACCTATGTAGGAGATGGATTGTTCTCCTTACAGGGTTATTCAGAGAAAGGTGAAACTCTGGAGAACTTTTGGAGAAATGAAAATTCTAGGTCAAACTAGCCGATTTGGAAAGTGAGATAAATGGAAGAATTTTTCTGGTTTGGCTATTTTGACCTAGAATTTTCACTTCTCAAATTCTCCAGAGTTTCACTGAATAAACCTGATAATCTCTGTTCATGGTAATGGATGAAAGAACTGCTTAATTCCTCTATAGACCACCAGGTGCATGCCCACAAAGTTATGAGGTTGAGGGGGGGGTGAAACTAAAAATATGTAAGAAAAGAAAAAATAGTCTGTGGATTTCATCCTCCATCCCTCCTTCCTTTCATATACCTCCTACATCACTATTCTAGTCCTATATCACACATACAGAGTAACGTTTAGTTGTATGAGGATACATCTAAGTAAAAACAAAACTTGGCTCCACACACCTGCCAGACACACCATATAAAAACAATCTCAATAAACATTTACTATAAAGGCATCTTATGTATCTTTTCACTCCTTCTGTATTTACCATAAATGGTATTGTAAATGGATATTAAAGTGTGCTTTGTGTTAGACGCTCATGAAATCATATACATCAGTATTCACAAAGATACATTTTGTTAAAGGATATGTATAGAGGGGCTGAATGCTGACAGTTCACGCTGCCGCCCTGAGGCTGGGGTCAGACTAACGCATTTTTAACGTGCGTTTAGGCGCACTTAATCACGGTCATAGTAGCAGCAAATGACAGGCAATGACAGCCAATATAAGAAGTACAGCCGCACGAAAGTTCGGCCGTGCAACGCAAGCGGCAAACAAACGCATTTTTTCAAGAACGTAGATCCGCTAGTACTGACATACAGAGTGCGCTGCGTCGGCATAGCGGCGAGTCTGCGTGATTAGGAGACGTCAGACGCTGCTAGTGTCCAGCCTACATAACGTCCAGACGCAAAAAGTGTTTTATTGACGATCCATAAAAAACACGCACGAAAATGCACATTGTTTGACCGCTTTCGCGTCCAACGTAAAAAAATACGTCAATGCGTTCGGACGCACTTTGATGCAAAAAATGCGCTCGTTTGACCCTAGCCTAAGTTGGAAAACAAAACGGTACCAGGAAGCATGGGATCCTTTCATTGTGTCTTTTTATTGAAGCTCAAACTTCAGAATGCCAGCCACATTTCAGCCTCACAGCTTTTTCCATGTACAGTGGGGACACAGCGAGGAACTGATTTTCATGTGTTTTTAACAGTTTTACTGGATATGTTTGTGCCAGCGCTGTAAATGTGTTTTGTGTCCCAGTATGGGAAAATAAATGAAATATTAATTGTTTTAGTGTTATTGTTTGCATGTCTTGTACATCAAGGTTTATATCAGGCTTTTCTTAAAAATGTCAATATAACGTCTAGTTAGATAAAAAGCATAAAATGTAAGGTCTAAATTAACAAGATATGTTAGCTATATGCCTGTTAGCCACAGTTGCTTTGTTATAATTATCCACGCCGTGTGTGTGTTAGGCATCGCTTCCTGTTAAATTGACATTATCATCTTCTTGTTATTCTTGCTCAGCAGTCACAGACCCTTATATGTTCTGGGTTACATTTGAGTTCACTGCGTTCTAACGTGCGTGCATTGTTGTCTTTCCACTTTCTGGTTTCACTTACGTAATGACTAGCCTACTGGTCATCATAGAGCGGAGCAATGACTGAAGCGCATATAGCGTTCATTTCTGTTGATTACTACTGTGTTTGCCCAATGTATGTGTGACAAAAGTAACTTTGAACTGGGGGTACCCGGACTTGGAGCTAAGGTTTGGGGATTTTGGGACTGTGGGTTCTGGGAAGTCTGACACCTCATTTTATTCCCCAACCCCCTCTTATGTCAAAGTCACCCTGTGCCTATAAGGGTACAGGGCAGAGGCGTAACTAGGAATCTCAGGGACCCGATGCAAGAATCCATTAAGGACCCCCCCCCCCCCGGAAAAAAAAATCCATATTTTAATTTTTTTCCTGCAATATAAAAAAAAAAATAGTACTCCATTTATATTAGTTATTTCAACTTACTTTAATTGTTAACAGTGGTAGTTTCAGGATAGGACTTTGTCACTAGGCAGGTCGCACTGCTGGCCTGCAAAATAATAAAGAGAAATCCATAAATCAAGGCAATTTATACATCCATAGCGGCCGTCGGGAGGGCGTCCTAGTATGCCCCGCCGCCAGGTGCTGCTGCGGGCCTCTGATGCGGCCCGTTGATGCACGTCATTACCTACAGGGGGACAGCCTGAGTTCAGGCCATCTCGTAACAGTCAATGGCACGCACAGGCAGTGGGGAGGGGCTGAGGCGGGCCATTGAAGTCCGCGGGACGTACCAGTACGCCCCACGTCTTCAAGGCCCACCTTCCACATGGATCCCACATACATGTATGTGTAGCGCTCACTCCCGAAGGAGCCGCTGAAAATGAACCACGGGTCAGTCTCCCCGCACTAGGGAATAAATATACTCCAACACAGTTGTGAGTTTTTATATTTATATAGTTTACTAAAATATTTGAGCAGATGTTGAAACACGGTATTCACAAGTATTATTACAGTATTTTCGTATCCCTGTAAAACGCGTAGCGGAAAAGAAACGAAACACGAGGCTTCGTATTTCGGAAAATAAAATATTTGCAACCGAACATAAAAGCAATGCAATTTCCCGATAGTTCAGAAAAAGGGACACGTAGCAAAACCCCAAACATACAATCCCTTCGTATTACGGCAAACGCGCAGCGGAAAAAGAGAAAAATGTATTCGGAACGTAACTTTGTCTTTAACCCCCGTTCCGATTCGCAAAAGGAAATGAGTCCTGCACAGGTTAAGTCCCAGAATGTAAAAAGTGTATCTGTGTGTGTGTGTGGTACCCGGGTACTGTTCAACTGGCCAGTGAGTTTATCAAAGGAAGTCTTCGACTAGTCAGTTGGGGCCCTGTGGACTTTAAACAGAAAACAGCAGCTTGACCTTTAATCACAAACAGCCTTGGAGGCCTCTCACCCATCCGACGCAGGCTTTAGGCTCCGCTGACCCAGGACGTCTCTCCTCCGGATCTTGACTGGGGATACTAGCGGCCGGATCCGTTGTCTCACTTTATGCCGCTTGTCCAGCTCACCGCCTGCTCTCCGTTCGATTCCGCCGGTCTGCAGCAGTGTCTGGGCTCTGGCGAGTCTCCTTCTCCTCAGGCTAGGTGACCCAAACTGGAACAACAGGTCTCCCTCAGGCTTTGGGCCTAGATTCTCCCGCGATCTCCTCGGTGCGTCTGCTTTCTCTCCTTCCCTGGCGCGCTCTGGAACTTTCTCCACGAGGCGGAGGATGTAAGTGTCCAGTCCCCACCCACTTCCTGTCTTCTTTCAAAGCATGCCAGGCATTGTAGTCCCAATGTCCAGTATCTGATCGCGATAGGTACTGCCACAGCAAGATGATTTTTAACACAGCGCTACACTCTCCCCCTCCTAGAACTCTTGGGTCTCTCCAAGGAGGTACAACAATTACATTACATTTCCAACATTTGAATGCAGTTTATATAACATGTACAGGTTCAGCAGCATACATATAGTGAGTTAATAACACTTCCTCAAGTTGACTCATATTTTGGGCTACCTCAGCTAGCATAGCAGACACTTCGGGCAACCTCCGCACCGTGGTGATGGCCTCTTCAGTGCTATGTCCTGGTGAGTCGTAGGTGAGTTGTTGGGCGGCGTCGAACAGAGCGTTTTGGTTCTGGCTCAATCAGTTCCTCTTCAGGTGGAAGTACTATAGGCGTTGGCTCAATTTCTCTTTCTATCACTGCAGCAGACGTTTCTTCAGAGTATGATCCCTCCAGTGAAGGCATAGAACTGTAATCACCTGAATAAGTTTCCGGAGCTACCGGGATCCCCACAGCCTCAGGGACTTCCAACTGAAATTCAAGAGGCTCAGGGATATCAACAGCCTCAGGGACTTCCAACAAGAATTCCGGAGCTTCAGGCCTCAAGTTACTCTCCCACCGCTCAGGGACAACGACAACCTCTTCAGGCTCCGGCGAGCGCATCCAACCTAGACAATAACTCTCTTCTTCACTGTCTCTTTCGCTCTCTTCGGCAACCCGGGTCTGTTGAGATCGAGTAACAGGAGGCAAACATGGAACAGGCGGATTTGGCCGAGGCAATTCGTCCCCAACGGCATCCTTACAGCCTCTCTCAAAGGTAACAAGTGGTTTCGGTGCCAGTTCTTAAGAGGCCCAGCCTTTCCATCCGGGCGAATCTGATACACTGGTAAACCCGGCAGTTGTTTGCAGACAATGTAAACCTGGGAACTCCACCTATCCGCCAACTTGTGTCTCGCTGCCGCACCCAAGTTCTTCAATAAGACCCTATCACCGGGTTGTAGATCTTGTATTCGAACTTTCAGGTCATAGTTCTTTTGTTTCTTTGCTCCCTGTTTCCCGAGGTCAAACGGGCCTGTTCAAACGCAGAAGCCAGATTCTTTCGAAGTCTATCCACGTAGTTTCTATGGGAAGCTACTGAGGTCTGGTCTAGGGATAACCCAAATGCCAAATCAACCGGCAGTCGAGCCTCCCTTCCAAACATAAGACGGTACGGTGAATATCCAGTTGCATCGCTCTCCGTACTGTTATATGCATGCACCAGAGTAGCTATGTGACGACTCCAACTCTGCTTCTCCACATTCGACAAGGTCCCCAGCATGTTTAGCAGTGTGCTATTAAACCTTTCAGGCTGAGCATCACCTTGAGGGTGATATGGTGTGGTTCGGGATTTTTGGATTCCCAACAGCTCTAACAACTGCCCCACCAGTCTGCTCAAAAGTCTCTACCCTGATCAGAGTGTATCCTCCTTGGCAGTCCGTAGTGAACAAAGAACTTTTCCATCAACACCTTGGCTACAGTCGGAGCGCGTTGATCTTTCGTGGAAAAAGCTTGGGCGTAACGAGTGAAATGATCAGTCACTATTAGAATGTTCCCTTGCCCACTAGCATCCGGCTCTAAGCACAAGAAGTCAATGCACACCAAATCCATGGGTCCCTGGCTCTGCAGATGGCTCATTGGAGCAGTTCGGGTCGGTAGAGTCTTTCTCTGAATACACCTCAGACAAGAATGACAATAGCTTTCTACTTCAGCCCTCATACAAGGCCAATAGAACCTATCTCGCACCAGCTTAAAAGTTCTCTCTGCACCCAAATGTCCATGCTCATCATGTAGTGATCGCAGCACACTCTCCCTATGTTTAGTAGGGAGGAATAACTGTTGAATCTCTTCAGAGTTGGTTGAGGTTACCCCTTCGGTAGACCACCCCATCCAACATCTTTAACCGCTCCCACTCTTTGTAGACCAATCTGGCTCCACTCGGGGAGTTGGTTAACAAAATCTCTCGCTGGTTTGCAGACAGGGCCTTTATGGTCAAGGCAATTAAAGGGTCTCTGGCCTGATCCGCTTTCAGGTCCTGTCTCGAAAAGGTAGGTAAACTTTCATCCCTTAACTGCGTAGGGTTACAGTAGAACTCAGGAACAGCCGCAGCCATAACTCCTATGGCCTCTGCTTCAATCCCTCCTTTGACCCGGCGCTCTGTTCCTTGACACAAAGCTTGCACCCCGTCTGGAGTCAACTGAGTCCATTCTGTAGTGTAGGGTCTTCTCGATAACGCATCAGCATCTCGATTATTCACCCCAGGGCGATACTTCAGGCTGAACCGAAACCCTGACAGAGCGGCCAACCACCGATGTCCCGTTGCGTCCAGTTTTGCGGTAGTAAGGATGTAGGTAAGAGGATTATTATCCGTCTTGATCACGAACTCAGCTCCATACAGATAGTCTTTCAACTTGTCCACCACTGCCCACTTCAAGGCTAGGAACTCCAGCTTGTGAGTAGGATAGTTCTTCTCCGAAGGCGCAAGGCTCCGGCTCACGTACGCCACAGGCCTCAGCAACCCACCATACTCCTGATATAGGACTCCTCCCAAACCTTCTCGGCTGGCATCCACATGTAGTTCATACGGCTTGTGTGGGGTCCGCATAGGCCAAAACAGGAGCTCGGGTCAGGCTCTCCTTCAGCTTTACGAAAGCTCCTTCACATCGACTGGTCCATTCACCTTGTATAGACTCTCGAGCTTTCCTTGGCCCCGGAGCCGACGGGTTTTTGTCAGAGACCTTGCAGCCTTCTTCTGTGGTTTCCTTCTGCAGGAGTTTGTTCAGTGGTTGGGCTATTTTCGCGAATCCTCCCACAAATCTTCGATAGTATGAACAGAATCCCAAGAAAGATCTAAGCTCAGTGACGTTTCGGGGTCTAGGCCAAGAAGCTACGGCCTCCAACTTCCGAGGGTCTGTTGAAACACCTTCCGCTGAGATCACATGTCCCAGATACGTAACAGATGGTAGACAGAATTGGCATTTCTCCAGAGACAGTTTCAGCCCTTCTTCATGGAGCCTCTTCAAGACCTTCTCCAGACGTTGCTCATGTTCTTCCAGAGTCTTCCCAAACACAATTATGTCATCCAGGTACACTAATACTTCGATTAGATTCATATCCCCGACTGTCTTCTCCATCAACCGTTGGAACGTAGCTGGAGCCCCCGTAAGGCCCTGAGGCATCCTGTTGAATTCAAAGAACCCCAGTGGACAGATGAACGCAGTTTTCTCCTTGTCTTCAGGATGCATTGGTATCTGGTGATACCCACTTCGCAGGTCTAGTACACTAAACCACTTTGCTCCAGACAAACACTGTAGGGCATCTTCAATCCGAGGAGTGGCATACTGATCGGGATGGTTCTCCGGTTCAATGTGCGATAGTCTATGCATAAGCGGACAGAACCATTTTTCTTCCGGACCAACACTATAGGAGATGCATACGGGCTCCTGGACTCTTGAATCACCTTGGTTCTCTGTAACTCGTTCAGCTGCTCTCGCAGATCATCTAAGTCTCCTAGCGGAACTCGCCTTGATCTTTCGCGAAATGGCTTGTCTTCTTGTAATCGAATGCGGTGTTCAGTACTCTTAGCTAGGCCCACATCGAACTCATCTTTTGAAAACAATTCCTTCCACTTTAGAACTTGAGACTGAAGACGTTTCTTCCATTCAGGTGAAATAGGAGCGTCCTTGGGGTAGAATCTTTCATCTGGAATCTCTTTACCCTCTCCCCCTCCTGAATCGGTAGAGAGGGGTGTAGCAGACTCTACTTGCCCAATAGGCATTCGTGCTTTAAGGACTACTGGAAAATCCGTCACGTTGCACACACTGACCGAGACTCTTCCTCGTGTTCTCTTCAGAGCTTTGGTGGAGATTATTTCAGGAATTACTTCGACTCCGGTTTCACTCCCATGATCAAAATCGGTTCCCAGCACCACATAGGGGCCTGGTTGCGATCCATTCAACTTGACTGAAGCCCGAAAACTCACTACTTCTCCTGCTTGCAGAACCTTCTCTGTTCCACCCAGTCTCCACAGTCTTCCCACCTCGGCAGGTGCCTTTCGTTCTTCGACCATCCTCTGATAGACCGGACGTAACATTGGGTGTACTCCTTGAGTTGAACCTTCTTCCAACACGATAGGCGTCAGAAGACGCCGCACTAGGTCAGTATTCGTCCCCACTATCAGGGAGCTTCTGTTCGCACCCGAGGGTCGAGGACACACAATAGCCAATGCATCACAACCCCCAGACTGCCCGATGACTTCAGATCCGATCTCCAACTTCACTTGCAGGTACCCGTCATAAGGGAGTTTCTCAGTGCCGATACCCCATATTTCCAAATCCTTCAATTCTTGCAGAGGAATGTGCTTTAAGTGTTTCTCGTAGAAGTCTCTGTAGATCAATGTCACTTGAGCCCCTGAATCCAACAGGGCTTTGGTGTAGACTCCTTCCACTTGGATTGGCACAATAGGAGAAGGACCTATCAGTTGGTCGGGGAAACTTGGTGGCGGTATCCGGACACTTAGACCCAGTTTGTTGTACCCTGGCCTTTTTCTTGGCCCGTGCAGGTTTTGGGTGTGCATTGCTTCCCCATGACGTAGACCCGGATGCTAAGGAGTGACTCTTTCAGTCCTGGCAGGCTCTACAGTCGGCTCGGCTTTGGGCCTTTTCGCCCTCTTAACCTTGGCTTGATTTCTGGAGCGAGGTTCAACCCTCGGGCACTCAGGTTGCTCCTTCACTGGTGCCCTCTGGCGTTTCCCGCCGGTGAGGTAGATAACAGTCCCTCCAGAGCTTCCAACAGTCCCTTGACTCTATCCTTCTCAGGCTTTCGGCCTTTGCACTGTGCGCGGAAATGGCCCATTTCTCCACACCCGAAACATCTCTTCTTAGAGAGCGGAGACGTAGTTGCTTGTTGAGATTTGGTTAAAGGATTTGGACCAGACGCCACAGCAACTCCCGTCGTCTGCATACCTGTGAGGAATTTCTGCCTGCATCTCTGTCACCTTCATCAATACCTGGCACAGTTCCACATGCGCTTGCTGCAATTCAACTTGAGCTTCCTGAACCTTCTTGACGGTCTTGGACAATTCGCCCCGTTCAGGGAGGTTCGACTCTTTGGCAGCCTTCTCTGTAGATTTAAAAACAAGTAGATGTTCTTGTTCGTCCTCGTCAGATCCATAGGTATCTAGAGAGTCGCTTTCAGGTTGCAGGCCGTCGTTATGTCTCACAGGTTGTGCATAAGCCCTTTCCCCCCGCCTGAAAGATTTCTCTTCTAGTAAAGCCTCTTCCTCTCATACAACTCGGATCAGTTCCAAGTACTTTAACTCTTGGTTACCTGCTCTGCTTCTCAGCTGCATCATCACTGGATCTAGAGGTTGAGAGCCCCTCAGGATCTGTTTTATTCGGATCTTATCTACTTCGGCCGGCTCGGCCCCCTTCTTCAGGAGTATCTGGTGTAGAATCTTATCCAGGCGCCTCATGTACTCGGTCATCCTTTCACCTCTTCTCTGATAGGTGTGTTCGTACTGATATACCAATTCGGCCGCCTTTTCAGTTCGCCCAAAAACTTCTTCAAGAACGTTTAAATAATCCAAAGCAGTACAATCTTTTCTACTCAGTTTTAGGTTTCTCACCGCTTCTGACGCAGGTCCCTTTAAGCTCTCGGTGATCCTTTGCTTTTTCTGGGCCTCAGGGACATCCCACTCATCCAGAGCCTGCATCGCCTGTTCCACCCATTCTTCAAAGGTTTCTTCTCCCGCCGGAGTTGGTACGTTTCCTGTAAAATTTCTTAACCGTCGATAACCGAAGTTAGTGTGAGGAGGGCTTGTTTTCTGACATTTAGCCGGTAGATCTCCAATAGCCACGATAAATTCAGGCCCTATCATGGCCAACGGACTAGGCGCGGAAACACTTGCGGATTCGCCACGTGGCGTACTTGGCTTAATTAGTTGGACTTCCACCTCTTCAGCCAGTTTCACGCTCGTGCCCTGAAAACATGGCAGAACACCCTTTCTCCATTCGAGAAGAACATACATGTGAGAAGTATCTGGGTTTTTTTCAATGTCCAGTATTAACCCCCGATGATCTGGTGCTAGCGTGGCCACGGCCTGGCGAATCTGATCTTCAGCCCAAGTGTCTGCTGGAATATCCATAACTATACAACATTCTGACTGGCTACTGTGCTCCCCACACCACTCGGCAACAGTGTCTGGATCCATATTTAACCCTTTAAATGCGGTTTTTTCAGAGACTGGATCCCGGAAACGAGCCCCCACGTGTAGCGCTCACTCCCGAAGGAGCCGCTGAAAATGAACCACGGGTCAGTCTCCCCGCACTAGGGAATAAATATACTCCAACACAGTTGTGAGTTTTTATATTTATATAGTTTACTAAAATATTTGAGCAGATGTTGAAACACGGTATTCACAAGTATTATTACAGTATTTTCGTATCCCGGTAAAACGCGTAGCGGAAAAGAAACGAAACACGAGGCTTCGTATTTCGGAAAATAAAATATTTGCAACCGAACATAAAAGCAATGCAATTTCCCGATAGTTCAGAAAAAGGGACACGTAGCAAAACCCCAAACATACAATCCCTTCGTATTACGGCAAACGCGCAGCGGAAAAAGAGAAAAATGTATTCGGAACGTAACTTTGTCTTTAACCCCCGTTCCGATTCGCAAAAGGAAATGAGTCCTGCACAGGTTAAGTCCCAGAATGTAAAAAGTGTATCTGTGTGTGTGTGTGGTACCCGGGTACTGTTCAACTGGCCAGTGAGTTTATCAAAGGAAGTCTTCGACTAGTCAGTTGGGGCCCTGTGGACTTTAAACAGAAAACAGCAGCTTGACCTTTAATCACAAACAGCCTTGGAGGCCTCTCACCCATCCGACGCAGGCTTTAGGCTCTGCTGACCCAGGACGTCTCTCCTCCGGATCTTGACTGGGGATACTAGCGGCCGGATCCGTTGTCTCACTTTATGCCGCTTGTCCAGCTCACCGCCTGCTCTCCGTTCGATTCCGCCGGTCTGCAGCAGTGTCTGGGCTCTGGCGAGTCTCCTTCTCCTCAGGCTAGGTGACCCAAACCGGAACAACAGGTCTCCCTCAACCTTTGGGCCTAGATTCTCCCGCGATCTCCTCGGTGCGTCTGCTTTCTCTCCTTCCCTGGCGCGCTCTGGAACTTTCTCCACGAGGCAGAGGATGTAAGTGTCCAGTCCCCACCCACTTCCTGTCTTCTTGCAAAGCATGCCGGGCATTGTAGTCCCAATGTCCAGTATCTGATCGCGATAGTCTCCATCTTGTGGCCAAAAATAGGTACTGCCACAGCAAGATGATTTTTAACAGCGCTACATATGTATACCCAGACGTCAGACCCAGGCCCCAGATACATGTATACCCAGACATCAGACCCCCAGATACATGGATACCAAGATATCAGACCCCCAGATATAATGTATACCCAGATACATGTATACCCAGAAATCAGACGCCACATACATGTATACCAAGACATCAGACCCCCAGATACATGTATACCCAGTTGTCAGACTCCCAGATACATGTATACCCAGATAACGGACGTCATCAGAGGGGGCCGTCTGGTGCGCTGTATAACACAGCCACAGTCGGCCCCAATAAAGCAGCCATTCCTATACAGAACGGTTACTCTCTATATAGCAGACAGCATTCCTACACTGTACGGCAGTGCTCTCCATATAACAATCCTTCCTCTCTATAGTACGGCTTTACTCATCTTCATATAACATGCAGTGAGGTGCAGCCCCCCCTGTAGACACAGCACTGGAGTTGGACTCGGGGGCCCCATACACACACACAGCACTGGAGCTGGACTTGGGGGGGGCGTACACACACACACAGCACTGGAGCTGAACTTGGGGGAACCGCATACACAGACAGCACGGAACTTGGGGGGGGGAAACACACACAGCACTGGAGCTTGACTCGGGGGGACCCGGACACATACAGCACTGGAGCTAGACTCGGGGGGCCCCCTGTACATACACACGCCACTGGAGTCAGTCTCAATGAAGCCGGACTCAGGGCTCCCAGCACTAAAGCTGGACACCGGGCCCCCCACACACACACTCATACCACTGAAGCCGGACTCAGGGCCCACCCACACTAGAGATGGACTCAGGGGCCCCTGCATACACATCAAGTCTAGAGCCGGACTCAGGGCCCCCCCCCTCGCACACACAGCACTGGAGACCCGCATACATGGTGGCTGGTGCTGGCGGTAGATGAGCTGCTGCATCTGGGCAAGCACCAGCGAGATGTGTACTGGAAAGCCTTATTACATTTTACAAACGATTTTTATTAAATACTCAAATTTTTTTGGTACCCCCGTGTCCTGTATTACATTGGCAAAGGAGTCCACAACTGAACAGGAATCACAGCACCCACTGAACTGTACATACTTCAGTTTACAGTATTTTTTACAGTAACCAGTAACAGGGAGCGGAACCAGGAAGCAAGTTGACAGCTGCCACGATCACACTGCGGTGACTGCGAGGGAGCGAAGGATGCAGTGAGTATATACAGCCCGAGTGTGGCTCGGGGTTACCGATCGCAGTAGCGAAATTTAACCCTGAGTCACACTCAGAAATACCGCCAGCCAGGTTAATTTGACTTAGATTCAAAAGTAAACCTGGAGCCAGTGTAGAGATTGACTATGGGGTGAGGTGTGAGAGGTGCAGGAGGTGAGGTGAATGATCCTGGCACAGGCATTCATAACAGACTGCAGAGGGAGAATCTGGGATCCCTTAAGGCCAGAGAGGAGGTTACAGTAGTCAAAGTGAGAAATAATATGAGATTGGACGAGCATTTTATTAGAGTCCTGATTAAGAAATGGGAGGACGCGTGAAATGTGTTTTAGGTGGAAGAAGCAAGATTTGGTTAGCGACTGAATGTGAGGAGTGAAGGATAGATTGGAGGACACCGAGGCAATGAGACTGTGAGGTAGAAGTATTGGTGGCACCATTCATCTGAAGGGAAATGGGCGCAGGAATGGAGGTTTTAGAGGGAGGAAAGATGAGAAGTTCCATTTTAGAGATGTTAAGCTTTAGGAGACGGGAAGTCATTCAGTCGGAGACAGCTGACAGGCAGGTCAGAAACATGGTCCAACATAGGAGAGAGATCGGGGGAGAAAAAGTAGATTTGAGTGTCGTCAGCATAGAGATGATATTGGAATCCATAGGAAGAGATGAGGTTGCCCAAAGAGGCGGTATAGATCATGAAGAGTGGGGGACCCAGAACAGAGCTTTGAGGTATGTATAAGTAGGAAGTCACTATTTGTCAATAGCTGGAGCCAAATTCAGTCATTACTTGATCAACAAGTAAAGGACTGAAAACCAGGTGTAAACCTAACTAGAGCTCTGGAAAATGTAGTGACTCAGACTTCAATGTCTCTGTGACGCTTACCAGAGTATTAAGCTCAGAATCGAATATAACCCTACTGTTTTGTAATTAGAATTGCTGAAGTACTTTCTGCGTCAATGTATAATTTATTTTCAACTGCCGGCGTCCCTATATAGTTCCACGTCCTTCAGCGTCGCAGGATCTGGGAGGCATGCACTGCTTGTCAACAAGAGGGAATACCACAGACATTTGTCCAAACCAAAGGCCTTCACCAACACCACATGCCAGAGCAGGCCATGTGGTCAGGGCTTGTCTGGTTTCCCACATTCGCTCTTTTAGGGTGGGGCCACAGGAGCGTGGAAAGAACATCCTTGAGAACAGATATTCTTTTCACATGGATGCCCGTGTGGCCACCACACAGTGTGCAGAGATATACCTAGTGCGAGCCTCCAATGGAGGACTTTTGTAGACCCGCCTGATGTTCATTCGTAGCGACTTGACGGGGAGGGATAAACCACGTTCGATAAAAGTAAGTTCATTGCATCAAGTGGTCCTCGCAGCCGACGTGCAGCATTGGCTGCACGGGGACGGCCTGAACTCAATTCGCTAGTTAATCGAATGTTCACCTTATTTTTCCAAAAATTGGAGTCACAGAACCAGTTATTGGACGTTGGCAAAAAGTGCCAAAATTGCCTCAGTGAATTCCACCAACCTGAAAAAAAAAGTCTCCTAATAGGAGCTTATATCAATAAAAATGTACAAGAAAATTTAAATAATAGAAAAGGCAAAAATAGAAAAACCTCTTTTGAAGAATAAGAACCAAAAATGTATTTTTTTTTTTCGTAACAAAAATTGAAAAAGATTTTACATTTATTAAAACCTATTAGATGCGCCAGTTTAAATCTGTCAAATTGAAACCCTGAAACCAGGTCATTTTGCTGCAATAGATTTCACTGCAAGCCTGTGGTGTGTGAATAAATTAATCGATACTTCTCTATGGGACAAATTTGGTGCTGCCGAATGTTGCTATCAGTTCACCTGTGTTTGGCGAATAGACAGCTTAGCGAATACAGAAGTTGCATCTAAGGTGCAATTCAGAGGCAAACTCATCCTTTAGTGAATATTTAGTATTTTAATACTTAATATAGTCGGAGTATTTAGAAATTCCTCCTGACCACAGTATGCCATTTGAATTCCACACATTACTGGGAAGCACTTTCACACTCTCCTCCCTTATAGAGGTTATGTGTGTCTGGGAAAACATGGCTGCCCCGGCCATCCTGGTAGTGAGCCCTATGTGTGCAGGTGGTGGCATGCTGCCCTGTAACATGTGCCACTCACATCCTGCAGGAAGGAAATCAACCAATCAAGAAGAGATTCCCAAACCATTGGCAGTTCAGATTCATTCATTCACTGAGCTGGAGATCCCTCGCTCTGCAGGGCAGCACTTTCCATGTACACAAACAGAAGTATCCTGACCCTGATTCTAACACTGAGTCACACAGAGCCCGGGCTGCCCCCGTGACACGGTCTCCCCGGGCTGCCCCCGTGACACGGTCTCCCCGGGCCGCTGCAGAGAGTGCACGCAGCTCACACTGTTTCATTCCAGGCTCCAGGCGGCACCAGCTCCTGTTTCCACATCATTAATGGATGAGTGGCGCGGGCTCATAGCTCTGCCTGGCGGGATTGGCTGTGGGGGCTTCGTGCCGCCCCGGGAAGCCCCCGGCGAAACCCGGAGAGATCACTGGGCGCATCGCATCCCAGCTGCTGCACACCAACGCGCGACCAATCAGGCGCCCGGCAGGCATTAACCAATAGGCGCCTGGGACACAAGCCCTGGCAGCGTGTAGATGTCACGGCGCCGCTGATTGGACGCTCTGTGACCGATGTGTAGCCACTGCACAGAGTGGCACATGATGTATATAGCCGGGGAACTGGCAGTCCGCAGAGCCCGGCGCGGCACAGGTGAGCAGAGCTACTCATAATGCAGGGGAGGGGGTGGTGTGCGAGGCCCGGGAACATGTGTAAAGTGTCTTGACGGGACCCTGTCTCAGGACAGGACTCCTACACCGTGTGTGTCTCCCCCTGTGAGAGCAGCTGTGTGATACACGGAGAGGGATCCAGGCTGGGGATGTTGTATTCTGCATGCTGCTGCAAGTGTGTGTACATGGCAGGAGGGCAGTGACAGTCCCCATGCTTTAATGGTATATATACATTGTGCATTGCTGGGCACAGTCTTTCCTGGAGCTCTCCCTGTGTAAGTTCTTGTGTCAGTATGGGCTGCTGCCAGTCACTCTCTATACAGAGTCTCTGCTGGAGCACTGTCACTAATCACTGGGATTGTTGCATTGAGCAGCCTTCAAAAATCCAATTTCCTTTCCCTGATCCAGCTTATTTAATCAGTCACTGTACATGCAGAGGCAGAATACAGCATGCCCTTGCCTTTTTCTCTTTTTGATTTGCTGTTTTATTTTGCCTTTTTTATTTCTGTGTATCAGTCAGAGAATGTATAGCTTGTGTCTAATGTCACTGCAGCCAGTGTCTTTAATTTATTAAATCATCCACTTATCTTTTCACCACATTACCCAGTGTGTATGTACTATTAATTAGGACATGGTGACAGCCCCCAGGGTATTGTGCTTTATTTATTATTGTGCATTGCTAGAAATGCAAAGACATGGATTGTGGAAGTGTGTTAGGAAATGCTCCTGCAGCAGATTGCTGTGGAACTGCCACTAATCACAAGCGAGCCCAGATGAAGGTCAGCGGAGTGTGGGGGACTCTATGCTATAATGTATTATTTTTATTTCTTTTTATTGTTATTAATAGGACCTTATACATTATTTATTTTTAAAGTTGGGGAGGGGATTCACACCTGTGGCATTCGGCGGTTTGTCGGTGAATCGATTTGGCACCTTGCGGGGAAAAATGCTGAATTCACCGCAGGGTCGACTTTTCGGTGCTCTTTGTATAACCCCTTATGTAAGTCGTATAGAGCTGGAGGAGTAAATTAGCTGGTTAGCAAAGCGCACAAGTTTTATCTAAAGGAGGGAAAATCCAGACATTTTTGTATAATAGGAATAACCCCCCATGATTGTAATAAACAATGAATGTAAATTCGGGAAATGGTTTAATGTGAATTTATTTAAGCAAAGTTAAACAAATCCCTCTTTTTAATATAAACCTTTCTAGCTAGTAGTAATCGATATGGTGAGTTTACCTCAGGCAGTGATTTTCAGCCATTGTGCTGTGGCATATTGTTGTGCTGTGGCATATTGTTGTGCTGTGGCATATTGTTGTGCTGTGCCGTGACAGAATAAGGAGTGTGAGTCTTGGTACAGTGTGGATCAGGGGGAAATGGATTATTGGATAGAATGTGAAATATAAACATATTAAGATTCTAATAAAAAAAAAACTTCAAAAATCTGCTGCTGGTGTGGCGCGACGATATTTTTTTGCTCCTTTATCGCTGTGCTGTGAGATTAAAAGGTTGGACATCGCTGCTCTAGAGGCCTTAAAACAAAAAAGAAAGAAAATCCCCTTCAAGGAAACCCTAGCATCATTCTCTGTTTGCACTTGGTCCCTGAGTTAGGGATGTTACTGTCATGCCTGGGAGATGAGCTTTCTCCAGATCCCTTAATAAACTTGTTAGGCCGGTTGTGATTATCCCCAGTGTGTGCTGGATACTATATCTCATCTGCTTACATAAAGGGTGGCAGTCGTCCAGGCGGCCTGGATCCAATGAATAGTAAATTCTCCTTGCCGTATTTTTAATTACAGCAACATTTGCTGTCTTTCCGAAGGGATCTTCAAACGGGGGAACAGATCCTGGAGATGAAATCCACTCTGACCTGCTTATTTCTGATCCTTGTCTATTATCGATTTTCTCCTCCACTTCCCTTTTTTGTTTTCTATGTTGTTAGCATTGCACCAGGCGTATACATTTTTGTAGTTTTGAATCATCACAGGCCTGTAAATAATAGCCTAAAATGTAGGAGTTGACATGATGACTTTCCAAGGTTTACAGATATTCCATTGCGTTTCACGATTTCTGAAGGCATTTGCTCCCTTGTTGTTCTCCAAGTGTGCATTCGTTTCGTAATGAATTTCGTTATTTCGGAAGTACTTCCGAAATAACGAATCAATTTGATCCTGATTTGAAACGATATAGAACGAATTCAACTCGTTATACTGTGTCATCATAAAAGAAAAATTTAATTGGTTTTATTTATTGATTCGAATCGATATTAACTATCGCATTGATCTTAACTTACAATACATACAAGTACTACAAACGACTTTATTAAACGAATCAGTTTCGTTTTACTGTTTCACAAGCACCCTGTTCCTGTTAATTGGCCTCTGGTACTGAATGTGTGAGACCGCTCAATACTTAACCCTAGCTTGCCTTTTAACAGCACAATTTGATTAATTGGGGTTTTCTTTCGTGATCCAAAATTCCAATTGATACATCAATTATCAAATCCATTTCGAATCGATATTAAGTTATTTTTTCAGTCGGGCGCACCTCTAGTCTCCATATGTTTTTTGAAATGAAGAGTTTTTATTTGTTACTCAATACTATCTAGCAAAGTGACATTACTATAAAAAGCTATAGCTATGATATTTGAGTGCTTACTTGGAATTGTTTTGAAATGGACATACAATGGTTTGATTGCTTTACTGTGGATTGGATAACACGCTGACCTTCAAACTCGCCCTCGGGAGATCCTTTTATAAGAAACCGTTTTGCCGGTTCTACAGTAAAGTACAATCGCTAAATCTTCCACTTTTCTTCATTTTATTACTATTTTGCACTTGACCTTTTTATTATTGTGTGCATGTGGTATTTTATACGTTCGCTTTTGTATTTAGGCATCGCTTGTTCGCACTTTGGTAAAAGTAACCTTGTACAGAGTTAAAATGACAATGCTTGTATGGAATAAAGTGATTATTTTTTTGTAATATCACGTCTGAGGTTGCACAGGGATTTTTCTTTATTGTACAATTAAATATGGGAAGATATTTTTATGATGGTATTTCTTGTTCGCCGTTCCATGTTGTTTTATAAGCGCTGTCTATGAAAACCAAGCAGGACCATAGATCATAAAGAATTACAAGTTGACAGTTGAGACTTTGTAGATAGAGAATACAAATGCATGAACAATATTATGTATATATTTTCTTTTATTCATGGTGCGTCTCAAAAGGGATTAGCCTGATCTTTCTGATCCTAAGTGTCTAGGCTGCAGATTTCTCATTTTGTGTCCAAATTCTGTTTATGGGATGTTTTATTCCTTTTTTGTGGTTTGCAGTGGCCCGGTGACCTGAATGTAAAGACACAACATAGAAGAGTGCTAAGTGGGTTCTCCAATAAATTGTCACTTAGCAATGGTGTTTTCACTTTGCAAGAGTTATATAAAGCAGAGATCAATGGCATGTAGCATAACATTTCAAGGTGGCATCCCAAGTGTCCTCATCCAGAGGAGAAGCTGACCTCGGATAACAGTAATTTACGTTTTTGTTAGCAAGAAAGAATATTGGCTGCGTCAAGCAATACACACTTATTATTTTGTTTTATAGACCTTATGATAGATTTCCCTTCAATTTATTAAGCTATTTGTTGATACCACATTCCGAATGTATTTATGTATGTATTTTTTTTTATTCTTTTTTGCAGCGTACAAATTACCGGTTGCTAGTTCCCCCCCCCCCTTTTTGGTAAAAATTATCAATTTGGGATCTGGTTATTTTGTTAACCCCTTCACCGCTGGACCATTTCACCTCTGTGTGCTGAGTTCATTTTGACCGTTTTTTGCTAATGTTTAAACGCAATTCGAAGTCACGTTTTATTAAAGGACCCAGACAAATCAGGGGTGTGGGAATTGTGACGCCCGGGACATGAAGATCCGGGCGAGTAGTTTTTTTTTTTTTAGATGCAGTCCGGTGGGCTAGAAGCCCGCCAGACTGCGGACTAATTCCAGGGACGCCCCCAATACCGGAAGCCGGCATCCGAGGGGCTTGGGCGGCTGTTCGAATGCTCTATCGGCATTCGGACAGCCGCCCCTGGAGCTCTCCAGCATACTTACCTTCCTGAGCGACGCCGGGAAAGTTTCCGCACGTTGAAGGACCCCAGCCTCGATCACGTGGGAGTCCCACGTGATCGCGGCTGGGGTCCTTCAACGAGCCCAGGCGCGAAGACTCTGTCGGCGCCGCTCGGGACAGGCAAGTATGCTGGAGAGCTCCAGGGGCTGCTGTCCGAATGCCGATAGAGTATTCGAACAGCCGCCCCATGTCTGGTCTGGGGTCTGAGCTGGGGGGCATATATCCATGAGCTGGGGCAGTGTATCCATATGTGCTGGGGCAGTGTATCCATATATCTCGGGGAATATATACATGTGAGCTGGGGACATTTTTATGAGGTCTGTTCTTATTGGAAAGTGGTCACATGACATAAAATAAAAGTATCGGTATTCGTACTCAGTCTTAAAAAAGTGGTATCGGTGCATCCCTAATATATACATACACACAACAAAATAGTGTTTAAATAAAGGTCTGTATTCATCACATGTATCTGACGCTGCCTCTATAGGCTGTTATGAATAAAGACCTTTTTATTTAAACACTATTTTGTTGAAATTATCAGGACCAGTTGATTGTCCTGAGGGACAAGTAGATTGGATTACTACTTAGTCCGTTGGACAAGTAGATTTTTTTTTACATTTCCACACCCTTGCAAATTATAATAATGATATATTATGAATACATATGTATACGTCATGCCCTGCCAGAACGCTAGAACAAAAAATTTAAAACGGGAATTTCCAATCGTCTACAACGTATAAGATATTTTATCATCCGAGCTTTTGCAGTTATATTTTCTATGGGGCACACTTGTTTAAAAAATTTGAAATTTATTTTATTTTTCAGAGAAATTACATGATTTTAGCTAAAAAAATAATTAGTGCAGCATCATTGTTCACATTATAATTTAAAATGTGAATAGGGCTGCATTAATTAAAAAACCCTTTTTTTTTTTTTGCTCTAGCCTTTTCAATGATACCAAACATTAACTTCTCGCTACCACGGATCGGGAGATACGTGGGTCCTTTTGGACTCCCGTATCTCCACCATAGGGAAACCCTTTGGCAGCTAGGGGTTAACTCTCCAACTTATTATTATTATTATTATTATTATTATTATTATTATTCTTTATTTATAAAGCGCCAGCATATTCCGCAGCGCTGTACAATAGGCACAGTAGAGACGGGTTACAATACATTGAACAACGTTTGACAAACAGTACAGGAGGAGATGAGGGCCCTATTCCCGTAGGAACTCACAATCTGGGAGGGTTGGGGTTGAAAACAGGAGGAGAGGACTGTAAGGTGAGAGTGATTGATGGTTGTGTCAGTGAGTTGGGTGGTAGGCTTCCCTAAATAGGAATGTTTTCAGGGAGCATTTGAAGGAAGAGAAGTTAGGGGAAAGTCTGACAGTACGAGGGAGAGCGTTCCAGAGAGTGGGGGCTGCGCGTGAGAAATCCTGCAGTCTATCATGGGAAGAGGTGATGTGCGGAGAAGCTAGGCGCAGGTCACTGTTTGACCTTAGGGAGCGGGCTGGGGTGTATTTGGTGATTAGTGAGGACAGGTAGTGGGGAGCTGAGTTAGTGAGGGTTTTGTAGGTAAGGTTAAGGATTTTGAACTTAATTCTGCAGTGGATGGATCCATCCAAGTTGTCAGCAGCCTCCAGGAGAGGTTCACGATCCAGCGCCGGATCTTAAACTGGCACCTCGGGGTTAAGGAGAGGCATCACTGGAAAAGGCAGACTCTTCCCTTTCTAACAGTGCCTCTCTTTTACTTTAATCACCTCCCAGTATGACCCAAAGGACCCCCCCCCCTCCTTTCAGGCACACTCTTTCATCTTTGCGGGGGCGCAGAAACTGACGTCATTGCGACGGGAGGGGGTATAAAAGTGGCGTCTGCCTTCATTGAAGTCAGATCACCGCTGGACCCTGGAGGGAGAGGTGAGTATAACGTGCGGGCACTCCCCATGATGTTCCCCACACATCTTCCACAGTGAAGGGGTTAAACATTATTTTTGTTGTTTTTATACACAAACCCAGTCTATGTATGGACTGAGGTGACTTATAACACTTTCATGGTAGTTGCACTTATCAGTGTCCTGTGTAGGCATTTTAAGCCTTTCCTATTCCTTGCCAATTCTAGTCATTGGTATCAAATTACTTTTCTTATTTTTCTTATACTTTTTTCCCGTTTCCATACTCTATATATAAATAATTTTAGATCCCTGGGAATAAAGAAGGTACTATAGGTTGAGCACCTCTTATCCCGTATTCTGGAATTATCAAATTGTTTGAATTTCAGCATTACTTGCGTCTCGGACACTCCATACAGGTCTTGCTGCAGTCTGATGTTCCTCTGAGGGCTACGGCACATGCTGTGAGACTCTGGGCAGCACCAGTGTGTGGCATGCTGCATGTCCATCTAAAAGGGCTGCACAGCTCTCCGTGTGTTTTTCCAGCTGGTGCTGCAGCAGGAAGGGAACTGCGGCTTCCCTACTGCAATCCCCTTCCCCATAGACATTGGAATCTCCTGAAATCAGTAAGAATCTGGAACGCTCAAGGTTCTGAGAATTCCGGGTAAGGGGTGCTCAACCTGTACATATATTTTTATTCCTGATGGCAGTTTGTTTTATTTGCTTTCTCCCTCTGGCAATTTTCCTGTCTTGTTGACAAATGGTTTTGTTTCCAAGTTTATGTTGATTGGTGTATATATAGCATACGTTTTTATACGTCTGAGGTTATAGATTGTGTATATCCAATAGCCAGAATGAAACATTCAGTTAAAGTGAAATATAAATATTGCTCTTTCTCCCGCAGAATGCATTAAGATCTTTTTGTAGCGTTTGTTGAAGTTGCACATGTTTTGCAAGAGTCAGTTTCCTCTAGAATCTGGTTTGAGAGGAAGTATCACTAATTATGAAGAAGAGAAAAACATAATTTTGTCTCTGAAAGCTGCGTGAAAATGTTTTGTAAACGACTGTATTTTCTGTAAGGGCTGATAGCGATTGGCGTTCCCAGGGAATTGAAGGTTGCTATGTACACTGCCACCTGTATCTGTCAGAAATGCATTTTCTGTTGTAATCAGGTTAACGAGGAGCGTGCACACAGGCTGACTGCTTGAAGAGCTCTGTAAAATGCGGGATTTAGGATAACATGACTCTTTGTTTATAGAAAACAAAGGTTTGTAGCCGAATACTTTAAACAAATAAACTATTCGGTGGGCGGGGGGGGGGGGTGAGCCTAGTTTAGCAACAAGATAGCTGCTGTGGAAGGCTTGTTAGTTCATCTTGGCAATTACATGAGACCCATTGGATGGAAGCTAAATACAGTACTTAAGTGGTCTGTTACCATACTACATTCAGGAAGCTGTATAGCTATTGGCTAAAGCTTTATATGGTCATTTTTTGACCGTCTTTATTTAAAGATGGAGATTTTTATATAAAATGTAAATAAAACTGGGGCAGCTAGAACGTGCTTTGGTGGCTTTATGGGAGTAATTCACAGTGCTTCAAATGGCAAATAAGATGGTCAAGATCATCAGAGTAAATATACAAAAACAGTTGCTGCCAGGATCACCTTATTTATTATTATTCTTTATAGAGCGCCAGCATATTCCGCAACACTTTACAATAGGCACAGTATAGACGGGGTTACAATACAATACATTGAACAACATTTGACAAACAGTACAGGAGGAGATGAGGGCCCTATTCCCGTAGGAACTCACAATCTAGAAGGGTTGGGGTTGGAAACAGGAGAGGACTGTAAGGTGAGAGTGATGATGATTGCGTCAGTGAGTTGGGTGGTAGGCTTCTCCTAAATAGGAACATTTTTAAGGGAGCGTTTGAAGGAAGAGAAATTAGGGGAAAGTCTGACCGTACGAGGGAGAGCGTTCCAGAGAATGGGGGCTGCGCGTGAGAGGCGTTCAGGATGGATTTTAGGGGGTAGAGGCGGGAGAGAGGGAGGCCAGATAAGATATTATTGCAATAGTCAAGTCGGGAGATTGCCAGGGCATGGATTAGTTGTTTTGTGGTGACAGAGGTAAGAAATGGCCGAATTCTGGAAATATTACGTAGTTGGTATTGGCAGGAGGAGGAAGAGACTGGATGTGGGGGATGAAGGAAAGAGCAGAGTCAAGTGTAACTCCAAGACAGCGAACCTGGTTTGATGGGGAGATAGTGATACCCTCCACCATGATGGAAAAGTCAGGAGGTGGAGAGGCATTAGTAGGAGCTCCGTCTTAGACATGTTGATCTTTTAGGTGGTGGGAGGCCATCCAGGAGGAGATGCCAGATAAACAGTCACTGACTTTGGAAAGGACAGGGGGAGAGCGAGATCAGGGGTAGAGAGGTAGCTCTGAGGGTCATCAGCATAAAGGTGGTAGTTGAAGCCAAAGCTATTAATGATTTTGCCCAGGGAGGAGGTGTAGATGGGGGGGGGAAAGAGCAGAGGACCAAGGACCGAGCTTTGAGGTACACCAACAGATAGAGGCAATGAAGAGGAGGAGTTACCAGCAAAGGACCTGTTGGATAAATAGGAGTCAACCCAAGCGAGTGCAGTGTCACCGAGACCAAGAGAGCTGAGGGTCTGCAGAAGGAGGGGGTGGTCAAAAGCAGCCGAGAGGTCAAGCAGGATGAGGATAGAATAGTGTCCGTGTTTTTTAGCAGTTAGGAGGTCGTTGGTGACTTTGAGGGCAGTTTCAGTTGAGCGTAGGGACAGAAACCCGATTTGCAGTGGGTCGAGTAGGGAATTGGAGGACAGGAATAGGGAGAGGCGGTTGAAAACTAGTTTTTCTAAGAGCTTTGATGTGAAGGGAAGCAGGGATACAGGACGGTAGTTGGATGGAGAGTTGGGATCGAGTGATGGTTTCTTTAGTAAAGGGGTAACTTGTGCGTGTTTTGAAGGCAGATGGGAAGGAGCCAGTGGAGAGAGAGATAGGTTGAAGATGTGTGTGAGATCTGAGTGTCCCCCCCACCTCCTCACCTGTCAGTCGGCTCTACTGGACAGTCTTCTGGGTTCGAGTCGGCATTGCATAGGTTGTGCTGAGCTGATTAGTCAGTGCCTCTCAGAGTACCTGCGTGTGTGCGAGTTCTGCATGCACCAATTGGCTGTATTGTCCGTTGTTTCTTGCAGCAGACACTGTCACTTGGGAAGACCACCAATACCATTCGCAACCCAAGAATAAGTTATTAAAATAATTCTAGGGGGCCCTGAGGCTTTAATAACGCTCTTGTTTCTCCCCCTTTTTAAATGTTTATTTTTAGCTTGATCATTAAAATTAACAACACGTCGGGTGACGGGAGTAGAAAGGCAAGATTCAGGTAGCACAAATACGTGAGCATTACCGCTAGGTTTCAAGTGGTTACCGCAGGTCGCCCAGATTACATCCTGATGCTAACAGGTTAAAAAAATCTGTTGGCGTATCGGTAATAGAGCTTTCTAGCGCAGGCTTACTTTACTTCGCACTCCCTATGCTTAACCTGGGGAGCGCAAAGAGTAATTAGCGCTTTGGATCACAAAGTCCTAACGCTAATCACGCACAGCTGCAGCTAACTGAAAAGTTAGCACCTGCTTGGAGCTGTAGCAAACTGATACCACTTCTGCAGAATCAGTAAGCATCAGCTGGAACCCCCACCCCAAAAATCGTTACATGCTGAGGACGTGCCCCACACGTCATCAGCTTTGCGGGACCCCCAGCGGAGATACTCCCCTCTGTCCCGGGTCCCGCGGCGGTCTGACTTCAGCGTCCTCAGATGCTGAAGTTAAGACCCTCCCGACGTCTATGACGTCATCGCGCCATGCGAGATGACGTCGTTCCCAGGCGACCCCCGCCCCGGCAATGCTGGGAGATCGCCTGGAAGGGAGGGGGGATCCGTTCGGATCCCTCTCCCTCCCGATCGGGAAGGAGCAGCGCCAAAAGTCAGGCACCGCTTAAAAGGGGAGAGTCTCCCCTTTTTAAGCGGTGCCTGGCTTTAACCCCTCAAGCACCGGGTCGCACTTCAGCGCCTTTGCGGTGCCGAAGTGCAGCCTAGCTCCGGTGGGGGCCACCATCTTGGATGGCAGCTCCACCCCCGGATCGCCCCTCGTTGCTCGACGTCATCGCGCATAGCGTGATGACGTCAGATAGCCGGGGAACCCGTAGCTGCCCGGGATTTCCCAAGGAAATCCCCTGGTGGAGATAGGGGGTTCCTTTTGAACCCCAATATCTCCAGAACAGCTAGGGAGTCATGAAGGGTGTCATTCTAATGATACCCAACATGACCATGTACAAAGTAAAATAAAAATGAAAAAAAATACACAAAAAAAACATGTTTTTTTATTTTTTGTTAATGCAGCAATATTGTTCACATTTCAACTATGTGAACAATGATGCTGTACTAATGATTTTTTTGTATGGGGTGCGTTTGCTAAAAATCACGTAATTTCCCCCAAAAAAATGTAACAAGCCCCCATTTCATTCATATATATATATATATATATATATTTTAAATTTAAGGTTTTTATTTTGAAATAAAGTCAGCAATACAAGCAAAGAAAATGGCCTCGCAGGGCCAAAATGAGTCATCCTATAGTAAAATAAAATGGCCTCGCTGGGCCATAATGTCATAGGAAGGAGAACGTTCAAAACAGTCAGCATAGACACAACAATATATCAGCAAATCATCCCCAAAAGGGGGTCTCATCTAAAACATGCATATATAAAGTCATCCGACTACAGCAACTTATCAGCACTATCATCCCCAATAGGGGGGGTCTTATCCAAATGTAAGAGGAGGAAAACAAAACAAAAAAAAAATACCCAAATAATATTCCAGGGAATACGCAGCCGGGGGCGTCAGATTGGGGGGAAAAAAGGGGGTGGAGAGGAAATGAGAAAAAATGACAAAGGCCAGTATTGTGCCTGCTCTGGCGGGTTTCCGCACGGGTACAACACCGTGGGTGGGGGCCAGAGGGGGTAATGGAACCCAGCCGGGGCACTCGGCGGACCTAACTGGGCACCAGGCCACTGTAACACCTCCCGAGACATCCCGGATATGCCAAAAAACAAACAAAAATAAAACCGTAGGAAAATAAGAAAGAGTCCACTAAGTCAGCAAAAAATTAGTCGAAAGAAAAGAAATGGAGAAAAAAAAAAAGGAAACTAACCAAAAAAAGTCTCAAATTTATCCCCAGCCGGGGAATGTCAGCGAAAAAATTAGATAGTGTTCGTCTCTGAATTAAGGGGGGAGGGAGAACAACCTTAAGATTACATCACTTTGCATCAATCAGGTAAAGGGGGGGAAAGTGCAAACCTGCTGTAACTTCAAGGGGGAATAAGAAGAAAAAAGTGTCTCTGGGGTCCCATCAACCCGTGTCTCGAAAAAGGGGAGTTTGCTCCGCAGGCAGTTCACCTGACGGGAGGCCCGGTATCGTGGCCCCAACCAACTCAACATTGCGGTACCTGCTCCACAGCTCCAGTAGGCCTCTGGGCACCCATAGATCCCCGGGGTCAGCTCCTTTGCAGAAAAACACCCTCCGCAACGTGGTGTCGCTCCATGTAGAAGGTCGGAGCAGCTGCATCCGCACAATCGGCACGGAGGGGCCCTCAACTCCCTCCAAACCGTAATCTCGGCCTCCAGATCGTGGCAGCGCTCCACCCGACGTCGCATGGGCCAGCACTCAGGGCGCATCAGGTGAATCGTGGCACTATCCCAGTGTCCATCTCAGGGACCAGCAGTGTCTGGGGCTCCGAGTAGTCTCTCACCTTCCTCGAGCCTCCAGACTCCGACCAGCCCACACAGTCTTCCATTTGGTACAAGTGGGTCGCCTCTCCCAGCTCTCTCATCGCGGTTCCCCGCAGCGTCCATGACGTGTGCCTCCGTGGGGCATCCAGCCAGTGCAGCCCCGTCCTCCGCTAAACTTGGGTCCACCACTCTCCGGTAACCTCGTAAAACATGGGTCATCCGTCGCCATACTCTCTTGGTGAGAGGGCCATTCAAATCCTCCCCATCCAGGAGCTGCAAGCAGGCCTCCAGGCCTTCCAAGAAGGCATCCATGCCTCCCACGTGGTGTGTGTGGTCCCATCCCGCCGCTCATCACCCGGTCTGCTCGTTTCTGTCCTCTGATTGCTGTCTCGGGCTGACGGGGGACGCGGGCCCGTCGTCTCCCCAGCCCCCAGCTGAGCGTCAGACCGGGCCAGGGCAGTCGGGCAGAAAGGCTGCAGGAGCCAGGACGTAGGCTGCAAAATGGCCACCAGCCCCTCGTGTCCGCTTCATCTCTTCGGCTGCAGGGAATGTCTTTGAACGGCCTCCGGACAGCTCAGATCCGATGGCCAGCTAGCCTGGGTCCCAGAATCAAAGTTACTCGGCAGATTAAGTTGTAAATAGGCCCCAAGAGCAGCAGACATGCGGAGCTCCACACAAACACGTCTGCTCCCTTCAGCAGCCGGCCACGCCCCCCATTTCTAATTTTTGTACACGCGCACCCCATAGAAAATATAATCTCAAACGCTCATGTGATAAAATGTGGAAAAAAAAAAAAACACTTTACACGTTGCAGATGACTTAAAAATTCAAATTTTATTGAATTTTTTGTTAGAATATACAGGCTGGACATGATGTATACATATAAAAATGATATATTATGAATCTGCAGTCTGCCGGAAAGAACAATATAGAATATGTCTGGGTCATTTATTAAAATGTGGCTTCAAATCGCGTTTAAACATGATGAGCGAAAGCTGTAAACATGAGCTCAGCACACAGTGGTGAAATGCCTCAGCAGCGAAAGGGTTAAACGGGGTTGCTAAGGGGAAATTTGCGAGTGCAAGTTTTTTCCCCTTTGTGTCCGCGTTTTAGCTCGACACCTGATAGTGCTCACAGTCTATAGAACTTAACCATAGCTGTTGTAAACTTGGCACCAACCTTGGAATATTGCCCCTTATTTTTAGGCCTCCTTCTCCTTACTTCCACATGTGGTTTTGCAATTTATGCTTTATTGAACTTTGTTCACCTTTTGGAGGTTTTGCCCTGCTGTGTTTCCAACATGGTTGCACACCACCCCTTATAACGTCACAAAATTGCTGACACATTGTCAGGGCAAGCAGCAGCAAAGACACATGTGCAGGCGGCCTTTCATTGGCGTGTATGGAATGGCAAAAACTCGAAAGACCAGAGTGACTTCTTCCTACATTGTAATCTTCTATTAGAATTTGACATGTTATGTAACTTTAATGGTTTTTTTTCAAAAACCGAAGTATAATGGATGATTGTGTGTGTGTGTGTGTGTGTGTCAAAGGCTTACATTTAATGTGGCACAGAATTAGAATACAACCTTCCTTTTTATTTTTCTTACACTATGGGCTAGATTCTGAGTTGGGTGTAAACGTTGCCAGGGCTCTGGTCTTGTTTACACCAGTCTTGGAATCCAGTCTTATGTATTTAGTGTTTTATGGTTTTCCTTTTTGTGATGAGTAACAGAAGATCCACATGTTGTAGGATACTGAGGGCACTATTCCCTACTGAACGCTAACGTCAGGATAAGTGACTTTAACACATGCCCCCCATATTACTTTCCTAAAGGTAAAATGTTTTTAAAAAAATCAACGCATCGGTGATTGTCTGAGCTTACTGTACTTTGCACCCCCTATGTTTAACTTGTTAGGGCTTTGTAATACCTATGCGCTAACGCAAATTATTTACCACACTGATGGAATAACCAATTTGTTTTCTCCCAGCACCCAAAAGCTGCTGCCGATTCCACTTTTGCAGAATCAGCTGGTACCAGCTTAAACCCCCCCCCCAATAAATCTGATACTTCCTGCAGTGAGAACAATGGCCCAATCCGCTGCTTTTGGCTGCCGGGAGCAGAGTTTGACTGAGGGCAAATAGTCCCCAGTCTCTCTCTGCGGCCCTGCACAATCTCGTGAGATCGAACTGGTCTTGCGGCCCAGCAGTTGAACCCTTCATGGGGTCCTATGGACTCCAGGAGTTGATTCTCGTGGCGGCATTGAAGTGGGTATTGCATGATTCCGGGAAGAGGTGCTGAATTCATGCCTGCCTGAGAATCTCACTCTAAAATGTGGAGGCTACAGGGAAACCCGCGGGCGCAGGTTTTCCCCCGTTAGTGTCCCCATTTTAGCACTAGGGATGGAATAGTGCCCTGAATTTTTTGTTAATTTCTATGATGTAGAGCTGGTTAATTTCTTTCCTGCAAGAGGGGATGAGGGATCCTATGATATCTTTGTCATAATGTCATGGTAATATCATTTGTTATGGATAGAAATCTACAGGGCATCAACAATTTGTGTCATATGGCAGAATGGTTTTATAAAGAGATGCTGCTTACCACACTTTGGTATATATAGTCTGAGCTAGGATTGTGTGTATCACTCCTTCAGTTACTGTGTATATACCACGCTTTCCAAGGAATTGTTTCTTGACTACCAGTGGTTTTGCACACAACAATCACGGTGCTGGGATTCCTTTTGATCTATGTACCAGAACCTGTCTGCCTGTGTTTTTATCATGTATCTTTCTCAGGGCTCAGGTGCATACCAATCCTATCATATATTCCCTGGAGCTGAGCCAAGACAACAAGCAGAAACGTCTAATCGCATCATAAAAAACAGGCAAGCGTGCACATTCAACGCGTTCAACCATTAGATTTTACTGTGGTAGCCAATCAAAGCATTTTACAGCTAGGGGCATCTATTTAGTTTATTTCAAATCAATATTTATATAGGGCCAACCGTTTCAGCAGTGCTTTACAAAAAAAAATGGGCAATTTAAATTTACAAACTTGGGAATGTGTGACGAGGTATAGAGGACTCTGCAATCTTCTCGAGTGTAAGCTCAGCTCCGCAGAGCTTTAGTGGCTTGAACCCACAAATACTGGGTAATTCTGAACTTTTGTTTAGCCTAACTTTACAGGGTTATAAGTTCAAAACATCCCTTACTGTCTAGAAGAACAAATGTTTTTCAACTGATAAAATTCCTTAACCCTTTCTCTGCTGAGGACGTGTGGGCAGTGGGGTATTTTGGCCTAGGCCAACAAGGCCTAGGCCTAGGGCGGCACTTTCCAGGGGGCGGCGGCCCGCACTGGTGGCCCCACCCCAATTTTTTTTTTTTTTACCTTTGCAAAGTATTTTGCCAAGAAGGATACATTGAGATTTCACAAATTTTCAAGTATGTCCTGGGTAGGCAAGGCCTAGGCTTTCACTTTCCAGGAGGCAGCAAAAAACCTCACCACTAAATGGGTTACTCAGAGCACTGAAATGACGCCAACATGTTGGTGTTCTGTAGTTCCCTGCACTTCGGGGAATAAAATTTCCCCACCCTGCAGTGAATTCACCACAGGGTCCCCAAAGTGCATGGAGTCGGCCGCTGAATGATGCCACCGCAAACCCGTGGCCTGCTGTTTTCAAAAGAACTACTGAACGAAAATGTCTGGAATTTACATATAAGATCCTATGATTGATAATAAAAAGTTCTGTTACTGAAAAAAGAAAAACCGCTATTAAAAAAAAAGGGGGGGGGAAATTTTGCTGAAAAATGACTAAAGGGTACTAAAAAAAAATCAGACTTTTTACTGCAGATTAAAATAATAAATGGTTTATTAGATATTGCATAAAAATGGGAATATTTTTAACATTGAAACCTATGGGGTTCGCCTGAATAAACCTGCTGATTGAAACCACCGAACATCAGGGCATTTCACTGCCATTTCTCTGCTGTTTGGTGTTCTCTGAATAGATTAACCATTACTTCTCTATGGGGATTTGCAATGCCTTCAAACAGCACCGTACTTGCTGGCAGTTCACCAAACTTGTGTGTGAGCATATCACAGAGCAGTGGTGTACTTAGGGGAGTGGCGGAGGGCGGGCCGCCCCAGGTACCAGTGATTATTTGAGTGTCATTAGGGGGTACTAGGAGGTGCCACTGTCACTGTGTGTCAGCTTTGAGCTGTGTTCTCAAACAACGAGCAGCGTAGCAGGGCGTTTGCATACGGAATAAAATCGAATAGAATAAAAATCCCCCTCTCCTCCCTCCATAGCTCCTCCCCTGCCCCGCAGCAGCTCTAGGAGGGGGGATGTGATTTGTGTCCAGAGAGAGATGACAGTAAACGGCAGGTAAAGGGGGGGGGGTTTTATCAGCAGAATATGAAGCCCTGTCTGCTTACTGCTGTTTAAAGTGGACCTTTCCTTAACCAGCACTGCAGTGATAGAAATTTGTCATTGAGCTGCCTGGCTCCTGGTAAGGCGGCGTGCGTGCAGGTCACGCGGTCCGGCCAGTCAGGTGGTACTGAGTTTACTTATTTTTTTCTGTACCACCTGACTGGCTGAACCACGTGACACGCACGCAGCTGCCTGCCCTTTCATTAACACGGACTCTCACTTTATTCTGGACTGAACACCCACCGGAAGGGAATCAAAGCCACGGTGCACCCTCTGGCAGTGGCACCCCACTGCTGACAAGATGGCTCCACGCACAGACACTGCCGCGATCCTGAGTCTGTACACAGTCCCTGCTGACTCTGCACACAGCCCTACCGCAGACGGAGGCCGGTAAATATAGAATAAATAATTGCTGTGTGCTCATATTCACTCGGTTTGCTGGGAGTCTTATTGCAGTGGATTCTGATGTACTCATACACACCGCACATTGCATTGCTGGGAGTTTTATTGCTGTGGATTGTGATACGCTGACACACATACCGCACATTGCATTGCTGGGAGTTTTATTGCTGTGGATTCAGTGATACACACTGCACATTACTGTGAGTTTATTGCTGTGCAGTTCTGATATGCTCATACACAGTGCCCATTTTTGTGGGTTTTATTGCTGTGCAGCTCTGTGATACACTCATAAGCAGTGCAGGTTTCTGTGGATTTTATTGTTCAACCTATTACAGCGGCTGTGATCCAGTATACTTGACATGCGTGGCTGTTCTTTGTAAAAATGCTTGAATTTAAACATTTCATAATTTTATTTATCGCAATAGGTACATTTGAAATGGTATACAAAATATACAAGTAGGCACTTGGTATCCACTTTTAATATAAAGAGAGGGAAAAGGCGGAGCTCTAAGAGGAAAAAGTGGAGCTTAAAGAGGAAGGGTGGGGATTAACCAGGAAGGTGTGTCAAATTTAAATTAGGGGGTGCACGAGTTTAGTCAGGCCTAGGGCAGCACAAAACCTAAATACACCACTGCGTGTGGGGAACCTCCTCATTGACTCCTAAGGAAAGATAGGGGTGGAGATAAGGGGTTCCTTTGAACCCCAATATCTCCCGACTGTTGGCAGCTATCAGGGTCATGTTTGATATCATTAGAAAGGCCAGAGCATGGCCTTTCCAATGATACCAAACATGACCATGTTTAATGTAAAAAAATAATAATTTAAAAAAAAAAAAGTGTTGTTTTTTTTTTTAGACGTGAAATGGCTCAGCAGTGAAGGGGTTAATGGTATCTAGCCTTGTTTCTTGTAAATCTCTTCAAATTATGTTCCCCTTTTAAATGTATATGTAAAGAAATTCATAAATCATTTTACTTTATGGGCCCTTGTTCTGAAGGCAAATTAAGACACAATTGGAGACTTCTCTGTGCTTTAATATTCCTTCTACCCCCCCCCCCCCAATCTCACTATGCATGATAGCTTGACTCTCCTCAGGCTGATCTTAACATTGATGCATTGTGTATATATATATATATATATATATATATATATTATATATATATATATATATATTAGGGCTGTGCAATATGGACAAAATAGTCATATTTTTATTTTTTTAATATTGCGATTTTATTTGCGATTAGCACATGGATATACTGCCCCAGCTCACACATGGATATACTGCCCCAGCTCATTGATATATTGCCCCCAGCTCACCTCTTTGCGCCGCGTGTTCGGCTCCCTTTGAGCTTTCGGCGGCATGGAGCTTGGGCGCTCGCCTGGGGGAACGTGACGAGCTGCGAGAACGTGGCTGTACACGTGGTTCCCCCTGCAAGCGCCCAAAGCTCCATGCCGCTGGAAGCTTACAGGGAGCCAATAAAATGGATAAAATTGCAGCCTTATGCGATTTAGAAATTGCATGTGCTTAAGGCTAACGTCAGACGAAAGCAGTTTTAACGTGCGTTTAACCGCACTAAATCACGGCCGTGCTAGCAGCAAATGATGTCCAATGCTGGGCTGCATATGAAGAACGGCCGCACAAAAGTGCGGCCGCGCAACGCAAGTGGCAAACGAACGCATTTTTTCGAGAACGTCAAACCGCTAGTACTGACGTACAGAGTGCGCTGCGGCCGCATAGCGGCGTGTTTGCGTGTTTGGGAGACGTCAGACGCTGCTAATGTATGGCTAACATAACGTCCAGACACAAAAAGTGTTTTATTGATGATCCGTACAAAATCACGGACGAAAATGCGCATCGTATGACCGCTATTGCGTATTCCGTGAAAAAAATACGTCCATTCGTTCGAACGCACTTTTTCATGGACAACGCGAAAGATGCGTTAGTCTGACCCTAGCCTAGATCGCGATTTTATTTTTTTTGCGATTAATTGCACAGCCCTAATAAATAGATATATATCTATTTATCCTGAATGCAGAATAATAGATCTATAATCAGCCCTGCTCAAAAATATGCATACCCATGGAGAATTGTTAATATATGTACCATTACCAAGAAAATATGAGTGAGCAGGCAAAACCCATTTCTTTTTTTTCTTATGGGATTCATATTCATCTGTAGGTCATAACAGAAGGGTATAATCCTGAAACAAAACAAGGCACCAAATAAAAAAATTAAATGACGCTTGTTCAAAAGTCTGCATACCCTTAGTTCTTAATACTTTGCTTTGTCTCCTTTAGCCTCAATGACAGCGTGCAGGCTTTTGTAAAAGTTGTCTGAGGCCCCGAATTCTTGCAGGTAGTGTATCTTGGCAAAATTTCATCCAGGCCTTGCAATGTCTTTGGCTGTCTTGCATGAACCGCACATTTTTTGAGATCTCTCCCGTGTGGCTTGATGATGTTAAGGTCAGGAGACCATGATTGTCACTCCTTCACCTTTTTCTGCTGTAACTACTGGAAGGTCAACTTGGCCTTGTGCTTGGAGTCATGTCAGGTTTTTGTTCATGAAGAAGAACCAAACGTGCAGGAGTAATGGGCAGTTCAATACAACCACAATATGAAAGGATAGGTAATATGCACAGCACTTCACAACTGTAGGAGTGATGTCAGGCCCCGAGTAAGATCCAGGAGTTGTAGCGTAAGAACAGTAGTTAAGTAGAGATGGTCTTGCGAGAAAGTACGTCCTAGTAATAACAGTTCAGTAGTGCATAAGCAATGGGGTAGATATATATCCAGCATAGACATGGTTAAATAACAAGCAGGATTCAGAAATGGGTATCCAGCATAGATATTCAGGGATAAAGGGATAGACAGCTCGAGTAAGGGAGAACAACAAACGAGCACTGATTCACTGGGCTTCTGTGCTATTATGCTGGACCTCTCCAATCAATTAGGATCTGTAGACTGTGCTCTGTCCATCAGCTGAGTTCCGGAAAAGGGCGCATGATGATGACCTCATAAGCGGCGACGTTGCCGCACGCAGATGCCCAATACATACCGTGGCATGATCACTATGATGGAAGACCTGATATGGGAGACTACGTGTTATATAATAACATGTGTGGAGGAGATCTAGAGGACCAAGTAATAAGCCCAGCACGAGGAGAGATCAAGGTAGTACTGTAACAGGTCATTGCCGTGCTGGAAAGTCCAAGAGCGTCTCATGTGCAGCTTTCGTTCAGAAGAATGCAAATTGTCAGTATTTTCTGATAACCTGCTACATTCATCTTTCCATCACTTTTCACAAGATTTCCCAGTGCCTTTTAAAGTTCACTCCCTCAAAAAAAGTGAGCCACCACTATGCTTCGCAGTGGGTATGGTACTATTGGCCTTGTTGACTCCTCCAAGCATACTGCTTATGGTTGTGACCATAAAGCTCTATTTTGGTCTCGTTACTCCAATTTGCTCTGAGGCGTGTCAAGGTGTTGTCGGGTATATTGTAACTGGCCTTTTTAGTGGCATTGGCGCAGTAAAGGCTTTCTTCTGGCCACTCAACCATGCAGCTCACCTTTTGTTCAATTATCAGCATATTGTGCTCTTTGAAACTACCAACAGTCTTTCCAAAGCAGCCTGTATTTATCCTGAGCTTACCTGTGGGTTGTTTTTTTTTTGTATCCGGAATTCTTCTGGCAGTTGTGGCTGCAATCTTTCTTGGTATACCTGACCTTGGCTTTATATCAAGAGATCCCTGAATTTTCCTCTCAAGTGATTGAACAGAACGCACTTTCATTTTCATCACTTTGGATAACATTTTATATCCTCTTCCATCCTTTTTAGTTCCATTACCGTGTTACATAAGTCTTTTGACCGTTCTTTTCTACTCCCCATGGCACAGTATCTCGCCTGCTCAGAGCAGCCAAATGAGAGCTAACAAACTCATTGACTATTTATACAGACACTAATTGCAATTTAAACAGCCACAGATGTGGGAAATTAACCTTGAATTGCCATTTTAACCTCCTGGGTCTGTAACAAGGCCAAATATTCCATGGTATGTAAACTTTCGATCAGGGTCATTTGGGCGATTTCTGTTATTGTGATTTGAAAAAGAACCCAAACCACTATGTGATAATAAATGGATTCATAGGATCATTATCCATCTAAACTTTACCCCAAACTAGGTGCCCTGTACAGAAAAAATCCTGCCTGAGCCCCGCGGTAAGAAACAAATGCTTATGGCAGCTATTGAATACGGAGATGTAGTGTATGTAGCTGCCCCGCAAACGCACCTTCATAAACTTACTACATTGTATAACTCATTCTGTCACTTTGCTACAATGTAACTACATGACCCACCATTGTGACATGTTAAAAGAGCTAAACTGGCCATTGCTGGAGACTAAACGCACCCTTCACCTCTCCACCCTTCACCTCTCCACCCTGGTGTTTAAGAGATTTTCTGGGAAGCTACCCCTCTACCTGAATAGACTGCTTCCCTCATCCTACAACCTGTGAACCAAGACCTGCACCTTACTTGTAATACCACAATACAAAAAAGTGACTTGATCCTCATTTTCCTACAGAGCACTGCAAATATGGAATAACCTCCCCGACACCATCAAATCTTCCCCCAGTCTAAGTCACTTAAGAGATCTCTATTATTATACCTCGATACAGAATGCACCTGTAAACATGTAACATAGTGAGTATATGTCCTACATATTTCGTGTGTCTGAAATTTAATATATATATATATATATATATATATAATTTATTTTCTTAATATCTTGCATTTTATTACTTTGAATTGTTACAGAAATACAATGTTCTTGAACCCAGGACATACTTGAAAACGAGAGAAGTCTCAATGTATCCTTCCTGGTAAAATAATTTATAAATAAATCCTTAAATAATGGCCATAATTTCAATATCCATGCCAAAATGTCATATCTGCCAGAGTATGCAAACTTTTGAGTACAATTGTGATATATAACCTATATAATTTTTTCTTTTTAAATTTTATTTATTTTTAAATTTTTTATTTTGCAACGTTCAATCAGAACAACAACTGAAGATTATGTAGGCTAGGGTCAGATGAGCGTAGTGTTCACGTCCGTGATTGCGCCTAAAAGTACGTCCGTGATAGCATGACAGCCCATCGGAGCCCGTTACACGAAGTACGTCCGCACTGAACTGCGGACGCACAACGGCCGCGGCCCACGGACGCAAGGCAGGCAAGAACGTACAACCCCTAGAACGGCCGCACAAAGTGCACTGCGTCCGCATAGCTTTGTGTTTGAGTGATGGAACGTGGTCAGACGGACTGCATTTATACGTCCAGTCATAGGCGACTCTACAGGGGGGCAAGGGGGGAAATTGCCCCCCTAGGTTATTCCTTGCCCCCCCACCAAAAATCAGCATCCAGCTTACCACACTTATTCAGACCACTGTATCTCCGTCCCTGTGCATCGTATATGGACGATCTAGGTGTCATTGGAAAGGGCAGATTATGGCCTTTTCAATGATACCCAACATGACCATATTCAATTTGAAATAAAAGTCATAAAACCTTAAATAAAAATGGGCACTTAAACTTAAGCATTTTCACAGGGTTGAAATGTCTCAGCAGTGAAGTGGTTAATGTTCAGACTATACATTACATTGTGTATTACGTTAGTTTTTGCCTTGGTTTAGTTGTATATTAAGGGTTAATGGGTAGGCTTCATCCCTCACAGTATACATTTTATTTTTTCCTTGATTAATGGCATTGTAGGCGTTAATCGGTAGCTACATGCCTCAGTGTATTCATTTCATGTTTTACCTTGATTAATGGCATATTAGGGGTTAAGGGGTAGCTAAATGCCACATTGTTTATTATTTTTATTGTATTTCCCTGGGTTTATGTCATTTTAGGGGTTATTATGGAAGTTAGAATCTAAAGCAGGGTGTCAAAGACAAGGCCCGCGGGCCAAATCTGGCCCGCCAGACCTCATCATGTGGCCCGCCAGCCTTAAACTGGCCCCGGGGTTGAGGGGGCCCAGATGCCGGGCAGCGGGAGTGCCTGCCCGGTCCTGAACAGTCCGTCCTGTTGAAGGGGATGCGGCTGCGTGCAGGCGCAGCCGGTCACGTGGTCCGGCTAATCAGGTGGTACTGAGTCTCTGTACCACCTGACTGGCCGGACCGCGTGACCTGCGCGCGCACGCACGCAGCCGCATCCCCTTCAACAGGACGGACTGTTCAGGACCGGGCAGGCACTCCCGCTGCTCGGCATCTGGGCCCCCTCAACCCCTGCCGGAGCTGGGGCAAGTTTCCAGGTGAGAGCTGGCTGCATCTGGGGCATATCCAGGTGAGAGCTGGGGCAAATCCATGTGTAAGCTGGGGCAAATCCGTAAACTGGGGCAAATCCATAAACTGGGGCAAATCCATGAGTTGGGGGCAAATCCATGTGAGAGCTGGGGGCAAATCCATGAGCTGGGGGCAAATCCATGTGAGAGCTGGGGGCAAATCCATGAGCTGGGGCAAATCCATGTGAGAGCTGGGGCAAATCCATGAGCTGGGGCAAATCCATGTGAGAGCTGGGGCAAATCCATGAGCTGGGGGCAAATCCATGAGCTGGGGCAAATCCATGAGCTGGGGCAAATCCATGTGAGAGCTGGGGGCAAATCCATGTGAGAGCTGGGGGCAAATCCATGTGAGAGCTGGGGCAAATCCATGTGAGAGCTGGGGCAAATCCATGTGAGAGCTGGGGCAAATCCATGTGAGAGCTGGGGCAAATCCATGTGAGAGCTGGGGCAAATCCATGTGAGAGCTGGGGGCAAATCCATGTGAGAGCTGGGGGCAAATCCATGTGAGAGCTGGGGGCAAATCCATGTGAGAGCTGGGGGCAAATCCATGTGAGAGCTGGGGCAAATCCATGTGAGAGCTGGGGCAAATCCATGAGCTGGGGGCAAATCCATGAGCTTGGGGGCAAATCCATGTGAGAGCTGGGGCAAATCCATGAGGGGGGCAAATCCATGAGCTGGGGAAAATCCATGTGAGAGCTGGGGGCAAATCCGTGTGAGAGCTGGGGCAAATCCATGTGAGAGCTGGGGCAAATCCATGTGAGAGCTGGGGGCAAATCCATGAGCTGGGGGCAAATCCATGAGCTGGGGCAAATCCATGAGCTGGGGGAAATCCATGAGCTGGGGCAAATCCATGTGAGAGCTGGGGCAAATCCATGTGAGAGCTGGGGGCAAATCCATGTGAGAGCTGGGGCAAATCCATGTGAGAGCTGGGGCAAATCCATGTGAGAGCTGGGGCAAATCCATGTGAGAGCTGGGGGCAAATCCATGTGAGAGCTGGGGGCAAATCCATGTGAGAGCTGGGGGCAAATCCATGTGAGAGCTGGGGGCAAATCCATGTGAGAGCTGGGGCAAATCCATGAGCTGGGGGCAAATCCATGAGCTTGGGGGCAAATCCATGTGAGAGCTGGGGCAAATCCATGAGCTGGGGCAAATCCATGAGCTGGGGGCAAATCCATGTGAGAGCTGGGGCAAATCCGTGTGAGAGCTGGGGGCAAATCCATGTGGGGAGCTGGGGGCAAATCCATGTGAGAGCTGGGGGCAAATCCATGAGCTGGGGGCAAATCCATGAGCTGGGGCAAATCCATGAGCTGGGGGCAAATCCATGAGCTGGGGCAAATCCATGTGAGAGCTGGGGCAAATCCATGTGAGAGCTGGGGCAAATCCATGAGCTGGGGAAAATCCATGTGAGAGCTGGGGGCAAATCCATGAGCTGGGGGCAAATCCATGAGCTGGGGCAAATCCAAATATTTGTATGTTTAAAAAAAAAAATTCCTGTTTGTTACCAAAACTCATTTTTCAATAAATTGTACAATAATTGTACATTTGAATATCTACTTGCCATTATTCTGACTATGTTTCTGCTTTCAGAGCTAGTTATTACAAAAAACAGTAATAATTGAATGCAGTGACAATAATTTATGATAATAAAGAGTGGACACATAGTCCTACAGATACAACTGGCCCTTTGAGGGTGACCAAACTGCTGATGCGGCCCCGATGACATTTGAGTTTGACACCCCTGATCTAAAGGGTCTAATGATTTTTAGATCCTTTGCTTTTCGTCACATTTCAGGGAATTCATTTCGCCGAAAATATAGTGAATTCCTATTTAGTGAATGGTCACTGTAATTTGCTAAAAGTGGAGTCGCTGAAGCAGCTATCAGACATTCAGCGAAAACTGCCGAATTGTGGCAAATAAAGTATCAGGTTAGTACAATAAAAAGGCATCATTGCTTCACATTACTCTGGGATTTTGGAATCTTATTTATATATACATATTTAGGGTACTATTACCTGGTGTAATAAAAAAAACAGATCTTCGCCCAAAATTAACAGACAATTGAAAAGAATGCAGCACAGGCTCTTGGCCCCATACACCATAGTAATGGATCTGGTCCGCATTGTCGTTGCTGTTGCAGTAGGCTCTGTTATAAATGTATCCTTTATCCACATACAGTTGTGTTCAAAATTATTCAACCCCCACTGAAATTGAGTGTTTTGGCCAGTTTGACATTGATTTTGATTATTCAGTCATCTTGCTTACAATTAAATCAAAGAGGCACGTGTAGGTCAGACAAATATAACATAACATTTATAATGAAATAACCACAAATGTCTTTTCTGTGCTCACATCATTATCAGTTTTATTCAACCCCAAGTGACATTCAATCTTAGTACTTAGTACAACATCCTTTTACAGTTATAACAGATTTTAAACGTGAAGCATAACTTCACACAAGTGTCTTGCAGCGATCTACAGGTATCTTCACCCATTCGTCATGGGCAAAAGCCTCCAGTTCAGTCACATTCTTAGGCTTGCGCACTGCAACTGCTTTCTTTAAGGCCCACCAGAGGTTCTCAATCGGATTTAAGTCAGGTGACTGCGATGGCCACTCCAAAATGTTCCAGCCTTTAATCTGCAACCATGCTCTAGTGGACTTGGAGGTATGCTTGGGATCATTGTCCTGTTGAAAGGTCCAACGTCTCCCAAGCCTCAGGTTTGTGAAGGACTGCATCACATTGTCATCCAATATCTCCTGGTACTGAAGAGAATGGTACCTTGCACACGCTGCAGCTTCCCTGTACCTGCAGAAGCAAAACAGCCCCAAAGCATGATTGACCCCCCCCCCCCGCCATGCTTCACAGTAGGCAAGGTGTTCTTTTCTTCATAGGCCTTGTTCTTCCTCCTCCAAACATAACGTTGATCCATGGGCCCAAACAGTTCTAATTTTGTTTCATCAGTCCACAGAACACTATCCCAAAACTTCTGTGGTTTGTCCACATGACTTTTGGCATACTGCAGTCGACTCTTCTTATTCTTTGGAGACAGCAAGGGGGTGCGCCTGGGAGTTCTGGCATGGAGGCCTTCATTACGCAGTGTGCGCCGTATTGTCTAAGCTGAAACTTCAGTACCCACATCTGACAAATCTTTTCTCAGTTCCTCAGCAGTCACATGGGGACATTTCTCCACTCTACGCTTCATGTAGCGCACAGCAGTCGAAGTCAGCATCTTCTTTCTGCCACGACCAGGTAGCGTTTCAACAGTGCCCTTTGCCTTGAATTTGCGAATGATGCTTCCTATGGTATCTCTTGTTATGTTTAACATCTTTGCAATCTTCTTATAGCCATTGCCCTTCCTGCGAAGAGTAATCACCTCTTCTCTTGTCTTCCTGGACTATTCTCTTGACTTCACCATGTTTGTAACCACACCAGTAAATGTCTAGAAGGAGCTGAGTATCAGAGTCATTTTAAAGCTGCCTAATTGGTGCTTATTATGCTTTATTGCTGCTCCGTGATATCCACAGGTGTTTTCAATACCTGATTGAAAACACTTGAATGAACCTCTGTTCTTCAGAGTGGTAGTCTTTAAGGGGTTGAATAATTGTGTCAATCAAGACTTCACAAAAGAAACATTTACTACTGTATTACAAAACCAATTGATGTCATTTTAGTTGCATATGGTTCTTTAAAAAGTCCTTGTAGGATTTCATTCTGAATACAATTACAAATGTACACTAAATTCCCTAAAACCCTTTACAGCATTGGGGGTTGAATAATTTTGAACACAACTGTATATCTTAATTCTAATATTTTGCCTAATTTTAAAAATTTTACACTGGGGGTGATTCATAGTATGGAAGTGGTTGATTATTAGTGTGACAGTGTGGACCATGTTTAAAGGGACACATGAATAAGTCTTGCCCTGAAACATGTATTATTTATATGCTGCAGCAGGGAAATTTTTATCGCTCACCTGGCCTTCCTTTTGGATCTATTAAATGCAGTGTAATGATTCTACATGCTGCTGGGTGGCATTTATCATGCAATGTCCATCAGCCTTAATATATGTGTGCATCAAAACATGGATGATACGACCACCTTGGAGGCTTTTAATAATGCAGGGTGTGAGGTTATTCACTGGATGTGTTCATATTCAAGCTTGTGAGGGCGGGGGATAGGTATGGCCCGGTACTCTGCACTGGAAAAAAAATCAGTTCTATCCTGTACACAACCGCATTAGCGCTGGGTCTCAGCCCGGGTCTTAGAGTTTTCCTAGCATGCGCCAAACGACCTTGTTCATGGACTACCGTGGACAAGGTGATCTGTTAGTAGGTCGTCAGGCACTAAGTTTTAGCGACTCGTGCTAAATTTTTCCTTTAGTGATGGCGTTTTAGCTCACACCAGGTGATAGGGCCCTTAATTTTCACCACTAAATCATACCACTGAATAAAAAACTATTAGTGCCCCCCCAGTTTTGACTGCGGTATCTTCTGTGCCCCCCCTAAATATTGTTCCTAGAGTCGCCACTGCGTCCAGTATATTTCACGGACAAAATGGTTTTGCTTTTTAATTTATTTTCCCTCCTACATCCGTCAAAATATACGTCAGTGAATAAACGGACTGTGTGGCCACTACTGTGTCTTCCGTACTGACGTACGTCCGTGTGCACGGACGTACAGTCCATAGAAATCACGCTCGTCTGACCCTAGCCGTAATAGGGCTGTCAAACTCCTGGGTCCCCAGATGTTGATGTCTACAATTCCCAGAATTACTTCAATGCAAGAGATGGCAAGGGAATCATGGGAGTTGTGGTTCCGAAAAATCTGGGAGGCTGGAGTTTGGCAACCATGCTGTAACTGAACAAATTTTACTAATCCTTATGTTTGGCCGGGAAATAGTGTATTCTATATATGGCACCATCATCCCAATAAAGTACAGAATGACTTGTATAAAACTATTAAATGCTGTAATTGCATGCAAGGTTCTGTTTGTTAAACTATTTTCAACAAATTCTTTGCTGCTCTAGTTATGGCTTGTAAATATTTCCGCATATTGCACATTCTTCTTTTGATTGTTTAGTCATGTATACATTTGCACTCATATACAGCTATATATTATCACACGCTCAGACTGGCTCTCTGGGTAGAAAGACTTTTTTATTTCACTCATTTATTTTTTCTGTTCGAAACCAATGATCGTTCCATTGAGATGTTTCAGAAATGCATGGCATATGATTCTCTGCATGGCTTGACATCGAGACATCACTGTGCTGGAGCACATCTGGAAAATACGTTCATATATCTGCAGTATGAATTTATGTGCAAGTAGATATGGATGAGTATTTGTATATTTTCATAGCCTTGGTAGAAGAATCGATTTTGATGCTCTGCTTTGCTGATGGAGTAGGCAGTCACTCTTCACGATTAGCCCTCAGCTGTGATATCTGCTGAGGAGCAGGGCTCTGGCTGGTAGAGTCAGGGCAGGTAGGGACCTGGCCGAACCCAAATACAACAGCCCAAAAAAAAAATACAGCAAAGTATAGTTACACATTCTACTCATACCAAACCAATAAAATGGAGAAGTTGTGTGTGCATTTATTATTGATGCAGCATATATGTGCAAAAACTGAACGTGAGATAATTGTGGTTTTTTAATTCTGATTGGCTGAATCGCGTGAAAAAAACAGTCAGCACACTGATTTCTGCGCGCAACGTTGCTGCGTGCATTTTGCGTGTCCGTTTAATGCGCGCTATTGCTCGACGGATGAAAAAATCCGCAAGGATTGTAATTCCAGCGTTGATTTACGCGCGTTTAACGCTGGGCGCACAAATTCATGCGTTGCGTGAGTGTTTTAACGCAAAGATTGTAATAGGGCCCTTAGAGTTCGGACTGTAATATGGGTGGCCTACGCTAGGGCCACTTAACCTAGTGCTCAGCTATATGAGTGTTGATGCTACCGCTAGCTTTAGGCTGGGTTCACACCTGTGCATTTTTTTGACGCGCGTAATCCGCACGTTTTTTGACATGCGTATCGTGCAAACGTAAAAAACGCGCATTGCAGCGAGTTCATGCTGCAATACGCCCCAAAGAAGCTCCTGTACTTCTTTGGGCGTAGGACATTTTACAGCGCGGTCCTACACGCTGTAAAACGCCCAGGTGTGAACGGGCCCCATAGGAAATCCTGGGATTTCTGTGTTTAGGCGTCTTTCAGCACATAGGAACGTGCTGTAAAATGCCCAGGTGTGAACAGGGCCTTAAAATTGTAATAGTGTCCAAGGTGTCTCAAACTAATTTAGGTTTTTACGAGAGTGGGTGTCTGTGGAGGCGCTTACTAGGTAACTGTGGTTCCTTAAAAAAGGGGGGTGCTGCCTACAAGGGGTTGCACATAAATCTCAACCTAAATGTGTAGAAAAGGGTAAGGGTCCTAGTGGCGCAGTGGGTGCTTCCAAATATGGAGCAATCTAGATGAGTATTTCTAAATGCTGATATTATGGCTCAACTCTATCAGGTGGTGATAGATAAAAATACTCAAGTGAGTCAATGTTACACTATTATTGTGCAAATAGCAATTCTGTGCAAATGAACAACCTTGTGCAAAATAAGCAACAACAATGGTGATAAATCCTTAAGTCATGCGTACAAATCTACTACTATAGCGCAACATGTATAATAATCCACATGTGCAAAATGCATATAAAGTACATATAAAGTGCATGTGCTCATATATCCTATTCCATTCGTAAAGTGCAGACAAAAAATTTCTGATGTGACATCAAAAAAGTCATAAGACAGTCCTTTTATTAGGTTATCTGATAGTCTCTGGATGGCCTATGACTGTATAAAGTGCACGTGAAAAAGTGCAAATCTCAAAATGAACAAGGTCCGCGACTCCTAGTCACCATACAGTATGTAGGTCACACTTCAGACAAAATGTTCCAACGTGATGCTTCCTCTCCTCAGTTGGTAGATTCCGTAGCATATATGAGGAAGACAAAAAGAGAGAGACAATAGTGCAGACTGTAGTAATTTGTGAAGTGAAAATAGATATATATATATATCACTCACAAATTATAGAGCCTAATAAGTCCTGGCTCTAGGCTGGAATGCCTCACGTCAGATACAGGGTGACGTTCCCCCTTTTCCTGGATCTTCCAGTTATCCTCAAATAAAACACATACAGAGAGACAGCGCTCCCATAGCGTGACACAGTACGTATATTCTGAGTAATTGCAATTTTTTTGTTCAACTCACCGATGTTGGAGCCTCGGTTTTCTCAGGCTCAGCTTAAAGGCAAATGGTACTTCTTAGTTAGGGGAGTACCTTACCCCTCTCTCCTGCAATGCCTTTCAGCTTCTGTCTCCAGCTCTGTATTACCATCCAGATGGGGACGAAGAAGGGGGGGGGGAAATTCCTCTGCTTTCACCTTTAAAATATTTTCCTCACTCTAAAGGGATAAAATAGTAAGGGGGTAACATAACAGAGTAAAACCAGAGATGAGAATCAAGTTAAAATATCAAAAATTTATTCCAAAAAAAGTGTGTGTGGGGGGGGGGGGGGTTACTGGACGCGTTTCGGCTCTACACCTGTGCCTTCTTCAAGCAGTATAGCATATGGGGTAAGGGCTCCTCTAGATTGCTCCATATTTGGAAGCACCCACTGCGCCACTAGGACCCTTACCCTTTTCTAATTTAGGTTTTTATGTGTTAACTGTTCTTATTTATTTATTTATTTATTTATTTATTTATAAAGGATTTTACCAGGAAGGATACATTGAGATTTCTCTCGTTTTCAAGCATGTCCTTGAGGCAACAGCGTGAATATGTATCTTAAAACAAATCTGAGTTATTTATTTATTTTATTCCATAAGGTTGAACATTTTTATGTTGAGTTATATATTTGATCAAATGTTTGCCAGTTTCTTTGGGGATATGTGGTCCAAGGCTATAAGGACATATAGGCCTGTCTTTTCACTGCCATGCTGGTGAAGACAATGAAGAGGATAACAGTAACAGTCTGTAGTCTGAGGCTGTCAAAAGTTCAAACGGGGTCATTTGCGAAGCGGGCAGGAGCTGTCATTTCTAGATAACTGATGATCTCCCAGTCTTGCTGAATTCCGTCTGGTGGACAAATGAAGGCTCTATAATTGGAATTCAAGTGCTATTATGTTGACATGCAGTAGTCTTGTGCCAGTCTAAGACAGTAAATGAGACCTACATTGTTTTGTCATACATGTAAGAAAATGCTTCCCTTAACTGTGTCTCCAGGCTTATACTTCATTTGTGGAAGCGGCCATATTTCCTTTCTTTCAGTGGAGAAGCCACACTTGCCCACATAGAATTTTAACGGTTACAGCTTGCTAGAACATGCTTTTGTGATGTCTGGCACATGCACATTATGTCAAAATATGTGAAAAAATTAATCACATAGCTGCACAGTGTATGCATGTTTTGTAATATATAAAGGAGCTGCTGGACATTTATGTTGCAATTGTACCATGGCCCACATGCACAACTCCTGCCTGTTGAATACATTGCACATAGTTATAGAGTAATACGCAAGCATTTGTAACAGATACATAGCCGTTAAGTTAAATAAGCCTTAGTCCATGCTGAATAGAGTTTGAGAACTAACATAATTTATATCATTACTATTTATGTTTCAGTTGCAATAACCCCTTCCCCCAAGAACTGCACTTATTTTGAAGTAACCTTCTTGTTTCAACCAAGTGTGATTTAGCCACCGCAGAGACAATTTATTGTTTGAAGGCTTGCTTAATTTTTCCAGCAATGGTTGCAGAATGTCTAAATGAAAACGAGCATAAATCAAACCCTACTCCTTCATTCAGAGTCTTAACAAAACTGGGCAGCTAAGCCGCTTACCAGCTAAAACACTTAACAGAAATTTAAGAGTTTTTTTACTTTCCTTAGAAATTCAGGGTGATGCTCCTCCTCTGCTGGTCCCTGTCAAAAGACTGCTTTCTTTTTGGGAGAATCACAGCACCCTATAGGGGCTGGGCAGTCCCCATCAACAGGCATCAGAGGATTTAACCCTATACCAATGGGGGGGGGCAGTCTCCATCCACCTGCTGACAGACTAGTGATCCATCACCCTGCCCCTAAACACTCGATCACACCAGGGTTTCCACAATTCTATAATGTCTTAACACTTCGTTACCGTGAGAAGGCTATTCGCCCTTGACTTTTATCAGTTCCTACCCCCATTGAGTCTGACAGCGGATCAACAAAGTGACGGACAGGGCCATATTTATAATAAGGCAGAGTAGGCATGCATCTGCCACAATAGAGCACCTTCATCTGTGAAAAGCATGAGCAAAGAATGAAGTGGTGAAAAAAAAAAATTCACATCTTGAAAAAGACCAGGCCATATTTTGATGCCCAGAATTTTGGTTGCTCCGGTCTGTAATGGAGCATCATTTTCCACAGCTAGGGTTATAAATTCTGGTTAGGCATAGTAACCTAATTTCTATTTGTGCTTGTTGTAGGGTTAACCCAAGCCCTAATGTTCGGCTCCATTTTTGCATCATTTAAGGCAACAGATTCTACCCCTTGATATGAGCACAGACAGAAACTGTTATTTTACTTTTTTTTTATTATAAAACTGAAAATGTTGCCCCCAAACAAGAATTCATTTCTGTACTTCGCACTCCCTATATTAACATGGGGAGCGCAAAAGGCAATTAGGATTAGGATTACAAACACCAGTTACCACACCACTGCAGTTAACTGAAAAATTAGCCACAGCTCGAAGCTGGTGTTAACGGTTACCGCTTCTTCGGAATCAGTTATCACCAGCTTGAACCCCCCCCCCCACCACCAAAAAGAGAAAAATCAGATATTCCCCTCTCATCCCGCAGCGTGAACGGTGGCCGACCCGCTGCTTTTGGCCCCAGGGAGCCAAAAAAAGTCCCCAGACCCCCCCCCCTGCGATCGCTCAGTGGCCCTGCAAGATCTCATGAGATCATGCAGGTCATGTGGCCTAGCAGCTCAAGACTCCATGGAGTCCTATGGACTCCAGGAGGTGATACTTGCGACATCTTTGCGCTCTGTTACGGGGCAGACTGTTGAATCAGCAATTGCCCCGTGATAGGGTGTTAAAACTAAGGGGAAGCCTGTTAGCGTCCCGTTTTATGATAGTGCTCTAAATGTCTCACAACAAATCTTGGTCTTGGCAGCTCCTTATTAACGTCGTAGCTCAAATAGAGGATTTTGTCTTTTAGAGTTAAAGGGATATTCTAGGCAACATGACCACCTAAGTATGCCCTTTTCTTTGAGCCGATTGGCTGAATCAGATGAGAGACGCAGAGGACTTTCCTCCTCCCTCCCAGCTGTCAATCAGCAGAGCGGGATTTGTATTTCCAGCTTCTGCCGACTATTGCCAAGTAGGAGACGTCATCGCGCTTTCAACTCGCCGTAGTAGCTGGCGGGAGCGAGCCGTCAGCAAAAGTCGATGGCTGTGATTAGTGTTGCGCGCATCCTCTTGCGCGTAACACTAATCAAAGAAGGTGGAGCCGGGAGGAAGCCTGCTGATTGGCTGGTTTACGTGATAGGCACGCATGCGCGCTTTGCATGCAAACCTTAAGCTGAAGAGGAGAGAGGTGAGTAAAGAAAAAAAAAACGCTGTTTTTAGGGTAAGTATAACATAAAAAAAAACTGACTAGGTAGGGCAATAGGTATAATATAATGTAAAAAAAAAAAAGGGGGGGTGATTTTCAGCCTAGAGTGTTCCTTTAAGGCAGAAGTTGCTAAGATATGTCTGGGATGAAGATCTCTTCCCTTTTTATAGGTAATTTAATGGAAATCCCTGTTACTTTGACACATACTGGCCGTGACATGGCAGAATTGTCTTTGTAAAAATTCTTTGAAGTTCCCTTGCCATGAGCCTTCTTCTTTCTGCTCTTCTCTCCTGCGGACCAGATGTATAGTAAATGCTAATGTGAAGGGATCCTGCAACTTCCCTTATTGTGGAAGAACACAAAAAGGTGTTTAATGTTTTATTTTTGTCTTTTCTCTTTATTATCTATCATGGTCACTCTGCTCTCTTTTCCTTTTTTCCCCATCTCTGTTGTCCATTTGTTACTTTTCAAGGCTTAGTTCTCTTCTTCCCTGTTGAACACCTCTCTATTCTCTGCTGTGACATTCTGTGTTTTATAGTGCCTCTTCTAATGTCAAACTGATATTTTGATACATTTTTGGTAGATCAGCGTGGTTTACAACTCGTGTGCATTATTGTGGTTAGGTGTCAGCTTTCATAGTTGTTTAACAGAGTTTGAGATAAGGTTAACATACGTTTGCTTTTTTTTTAATCGGTAAAAGAATCCATTTGGTTCTGGTTTGTAATACTTCTATCATGGGGTAAAGCTTCTGTGTGTAGCAGTAAATCTTACAACTCCTGCTGTTCAGTGTGTTTTGTTTTATTGTATTTTCTGAGCAAAATAAAAATAAAGTACAATGTTGAAGTAGAATATGGCTTTGCTTATTTTCCATACTAAGTAGGGCATAATTACAGAAATCTGTAAATTTCTAAAGCACCCCAGGATGATAGTTTTCTAGCAAGATTTTCTCTAGAAATTAAAACCCAAATCTAGATTCATAGACTGGAATGCAATAGGGGAGATGGAGCTATGGTTTTAATCATCCACGTCATTTTTTTATTCTCCACTTTTCAGATTTTTAATAAACTAATCCAGTTGCAGTACTACTAAACATGATTGACAGCCACTGATTTTATATTTATTATCTTTTATGATCCGTTACATTCTCTGTTGGACGTGCTGTTCGTAATCATCCTTGTTTATGCAATCTTACCCTCCTATAACCGTGACGGCAATCAAGTATGTTGCAAATTATGTGTAGTATATGACTGAAATGTTAAGCTGCTTTTAAAAACTATATTCCATACATATTGCCACTGTTTTCCATATTACCAAGCATAAATAAAACGATCAGTAACCCTTAACTTCTTTTTATTTATTTTTAGTGCTGTCTTTTAAGTCAAGAATAAAGATTAAACCGCAACATAGAGGACAGTGCTCCCAAAACACACCGCACTCTGGCGGATAGCGTGAAGTAGAAAAGCATATAATGCATAGGTAAAATCACATTTTCTCATACCATACCGGCATGTATCATGTGGCTGGTGTTAGTCTATAATCAGTCCATATAAGTGTCTATTAGAGTACCTCCCGGCCACGTCCACCAATAAGTTGTTTCCTACTTGGAGAAAAGGAATTCTTCCGAATCTGTGTGCCACCAACTTGAAACTCAGAGGGGGGGGGGGGTTCACCTTTCACTGTCTCTTCTCGGAATCTCCAATCCAATGAGTTCTCCAAGGAAAAACAGATAAAATAGCACAGCCGGTTTTAAGTGCGTGAATAAGCAAACTCTTACCAAATGCGCACTTACCCTTAAAATTTCAGAAAGAACTTCTTACAAAATGTGACATAATTCGAAATCCGAGTTCAAACCTTTTGGAGTCAATGTGTCAAACAGAAAAATCAACTTCATTTCTTCCTGGCCAATCTTCGCATTAAAGTCCTCACTTCGCCAATCTTTATTTTCTTTAAGGCAAAGAACCTTAAACCGAATGGATCTTTAGCATGTTTCGCCAGAAATTGTGCAGACAGAGAGTGTTTTTCATACCCTTTCCGGATATTCCGGACATGCTCCATAACCCTGATGTACAGTGGACGTGTAGTTTTTTCTGAAATTTTGATGCCCCTCTATTAACTTTTTTTTATGCTTTTTAATGGCAGCTGCACCAACTTGAGATGTAGGTGATGTTTGTTTTATATATTTTTCTACTTTACTTTTTGTGTGTTACTATTTGGTGTATAATATTTTGCCGATATTGTGCGTGATTTGATAAGTCTGTATCTGATGATACTTGTATGCTTTTATTTAAGACGAGAATTTAGTTATTTTACGGCCCATTTGTAATCCCATGCCATTCTCTTATATATAGGGTGGCATTAGTACCAATTGTATTTGTATCATCAATACTGTTTAAGATCTTGATTTAATTTGTAACAAAATGCAATTGGCAGGAATCGCACTGGCGTCTCCTGGTCACATATTCAGAGTCCGCAAGTGCTGGGCCTGCCGATTGTTCAGGACGGCCGGGTAGCCGATGGCTCCGTACAATTAAGATTATATAAGTGAGGGTGAAAGTGATATGCCCCTTCATGTATTTTTTATTGCCACTGAAGAAGCGCTTTTAAAGCGCGAAACGCGTCTGGCTACTAGCTGTTTTTTGCAGACTTGGTTGTTTGCTGCTTGTATCTATACGGCATTTTCAATAAAGTTTGCATTTTATACCCATCAGCCGACTGAGTCTGACGATGTGGATTCCTTCCTGAACTGTGTTTTTTAAGGGTTGTACCAGTAATTACAACTCTGGAGCGTGTGCCCCTAGAGCCAGGCCTGGCTCTTATAAGTGTAAGTGCGCATTTGGTAAGAGTTTGCTTATTCACGCACTTAAAACCGGCTGTGCTATTTCATCTGTTTTTCCTTGGAGAACTCATCGGATTGGAGATTCCGAGAAGAGACAGCGAAAGGTGTACCCCCCCCCCCCCTGAGTTTCAAATTGGTGGCACACTGATTCGGAAGAATTCCTTTTCTCCAAGTAGGAAACAACTTCTTGGTGGACGTGGCCGGCAGGTACTCTAATCAGTCCATATAAGTGTCTATTATAGACTAACACCAGCCACATGATACATGCCGGTATGGTATGAGAAAACGTGGTTTTACCTATACATTATATTCTTTTCCATTCAAGCTAAAAACTTCTCTGTAACCAAAAAATGAAATACCAGTCAGGACCTGATCAAATCCCAGCAATGCTGCTGAAAATCAGTGCGCCAGCAATTGCAAAACCTGTCGCAACCCTAATCAATGAATCACTGGTGACTGGATATATACCCAAACTCTGGAAGACTGTGAGAGTGGTACCTATTCATAAAAGTGGAGACAATACTTTGGTATCAAACTACTGTCCAATATCATTGCTTCCTGTAATGTCAAAAATTCTGGAAAAATGTGTTTACACTCAATTACACGATTACTATCAGTATTGGAACTATTTAACCCCAGATCAATCCGGCTTCCATCCAAATCATTCAACCACAACTGCCCTTTTAAAAGTTTCCAATGATATCCAGGCTGGTATGGAACAAGGAAACCTAATTTGAGCCATTTTGAGCCAATTTTTCCTTGATTTTGCAAAGGCATTTGACACCGTAGACCATGGCATCTTATTACAAAATCTTAACTCTATTGGTGATCGCACACTAACCTGGTTTCAATCATATGTGTCTGATCGGTCGCAATATGTGTCCATTTCTGACAGCACTTCCCTCCCAGTCACGTGCGGTGTACCCCAAGGCTCGATACTCGGCCCCCTGCTATTCACAATATTCATAAATGATCTGCCCAACGTCTGCAAAGCCTCAACTGTACACATGTACGCAGACGACACTGTAATCTATACCAGCAAACCAGGTCTCCCACAGATGGAGGCCGTGCTGCAAGACTAATTCACAGAGGTAGAAAAGTGGATCAAAGATAACAAACGTTTTCTAAATGCTGACAAAACTGTTACAATGCTCTTTGGAACAGCACCTAAACTACACAAATTGCAATCGCCCCATCTATGTGTCAGGACAAAATCAAATGGCACGCTGACCACAGTCACTTCTCTCAAATATCTAGGTATGTGGTTAGACCCAAATCTATCCTTTGGCCCCCACATCGAAAAACTCCTCTAAACTTTACACCAAACAAGGTGCCCTGTACAGAAACAAATCCTGCCTGAGCCCCGCAGTAAGAAAAGCAGATTGTACAATACGGAGATGTAGCATATGCAGCCGCCCCGCAAACGCACCTCCAGAAACTTACTACATTGTATAACTCCTTCTGTCGCTTTGTGCTACAATGTAACTACATGACCCACCATTGTGACATGTTAAAAGTAGGCTTGTGCACCGATATTTTTTTTTTTTTTTTTTTTTCGGTTCGATTCGGTTCGATTTTTCGGATGTTTAAACTTTTCGATTCGGCACGTTTCGACCGATTTCTGTTTCGGTTCGGCTCGACTCGTTTTTCGTGTACATCGACCATTTTTTGTATTTTCGTGTCACTTAGCTAGTTTTTTGTATTGACTTTTCGTGATTTCGGAAATTTTTGTTTTTTCGTAACGTCTGTTCTCCTCGTTTCAAAGCAATAAATTTCGATTTGATACCTTTCAAGTCCATTCGAAAATATTTTGTTTCGGCTCGGAAAACTTTTCGGATCTGCCATTTTCGGATCTAAAAATTTTCGGAAAATTGTCCGCATCCGAAAACGAATCTAGACGCACTCTTCACCTTTCCAACCTGGTGTTTAAGAGCATTTCTGGGACGCTACCACCCTATCTGAATAGGCTGCTTCCCCCAGCAGCTCCCTCATCCTATAACCTCCGATCCAGGACCAGCACCTTACTTGCAATACCACAATACAAAAAGCAAGTGTCTCGGTCCTCATTTTCCTACAGAGCACCACAATTATGGAATAACCTCCCAGACACCATCAAATCTTTCCCCAGTCTAAAGTCCCTTAAGAGCTCCCTATTATCATACCTCAATAAGGAATTCACCTGTAAACCTGTAACATAGTGACTATATTTCCTACATATTTATTTTCTGTATATTTGTTTTGTGTTAATATCTTGCATTTTACTACTTTGTATTTCTGTAACCATGTTCTTGAACCCAGGACATACTTGAAAACGAGTGAAATCTCAATGTATCCTTCCTGGTAAAATCCTTTTTATAAATAAATAAATCTGCCAGAGTGCAGTGTGTTTTGGGAGCGCTGTCCTCTGTTTTATCTTTCATTTGTCTGTTTGGGTAGTGGGACAGACTACCTGTTGAGGATTATAGCAGCACCCATCAATTTTTATTGTATCCAGCGTCGTGTTTCCCTATTTACATTTAGTTCTATTTTCTTAGTTCTATTTTTCTGTTCAAAAATAAAGATTAGATGAAGGATGTCACAGCTGTATTCTATCGTTCCTCCTTTGAGTCCTCCTATACATCATATATCCCCTTCTCCTGCCCATAATCGTCATAAGTTCTATTTCACTTTGTTACCCTGGAGTCCTTTATCCAACAATGAAAAAAAATGTAGCAATGTTATATATATATTGTTTATGTTTATCCCCCCCAGTAATTTAGTGTGGCCTACCCAGTGTACCTCAATTATTTTAACAGACTGAACAAAATTTTCAGCAAACCAGAATAGGTTTACTGATTCTGGAACAGTCTGGTGACACAATGAATGCAGCAGCAGCGTTCCAGCACAAGGATCCTGCGCGCATGTTGATCGTGTTCCATTCTAGGAATAGCGGAACAGATTTGCACAATGTTTTTTGCGGGAATATGACTTTTTTGGTCAGTAACAGAATGTTCTGATACCCAAGTGGGGAAATCCGGAGTAACCCCAGCACTTCATTACAGGGATTTGGTGTCATGTTGTGTGCTGAGAGAGCTGTCAATTTGGATACAGTGAAGGTGCAAATATTGTGCCGTTACAGGAAGTCCATGGTGAGCAGATCTTTTTATTTTAAGAGACCAAGGTAGAAATAAACATAAATAAGGCAGGAAAGCAGACAGATGGGCCGGTACATCTGGGGAGCGGTAAAGTATTGATTACCGTGCTTGCTGTCTTCTTTTATAATGTATGTATCCCATGCTAGTAAATATTGATCGCCTTCTCTTTTAAATGCGTCTTTATAGATTCAAATGCTAGACGGACCTGATATCTGTTGAGCAGATTGACTGTTGTGTGGTTTCTGTGGAGATTATTGGGTTTCTTTCTTTCAGATGCCAAATATACTTCCATGTTCAATGCTATGGAGGGAAGGCTTTGCTTTTTAATCCCACTTGTTCCCACTCATTTTCTTTCTTTTTCATTTGACCGTGGGTGGGAAATAAAAGAATCTCATCTCCTCTTTGATCTTTAGAAATGTATATAGAGTAATTGACATTTTAATACTGCTAACAAAGCATACTAAATCATTGATATACATTTAATCGTCAGGTAAAACTAAAGTCTAATCAGTGCATTAACGCTAATCTTTAGTTTTGGAGTTCTTGCATGCTTTTTTTTCCTCCTTCAAAATATGATGGGTTATTGTTGCTTAAGGCTAGGGTCAGACGAGCGCATTCTGTGCGTGCGTGCACAACGGACGTACTTTCTGACTGACGACAAGGTAGTGGCCACACAGTACGTTTTTGTGACTGACGTTTTTTTTTGACTGATGTAGATGGGAAATATATTAATATGACAAACATTTTGTCCGTCAAAATGCTGGACATCAAAAATGCAGCCCGTCTGACTTCGTTCCATCACTCACACACAAAGCTATGCGGACGTGGCGCACTCCGCACGTCCATTCTAGCGGATTTACATTCTTGCCTAACTTGCGTCCATTTGCCGCATCCGTTGTGCTTCCGTACTTCTGTGCCGACGTACTTCGTGTGTGGGTCTCTATTGCTCATGATTCTATGCTACCACGGTCGTTAAAATGTGCGGCAACACGGACGTGATAACTGCGCTCGTCTGACCCGAGCCTAAGTGTTTAAATGCTTTGTTCTCTGATCTTGTAAAGGCTCAGCTTACATCTTGATTAACCAACATTGTTGCAATGGGAAGTGAGAAAATAAAAATAAAAACCAAAAACAAACTAGAAGAATTTTTTTATTTTCCTGCTTCTAGAGTATGTTCGCATTCCCAGCTTCTACAGTAGAACTGTTTAAAAGCTCAAAACATTGTGTTTAACACCTACAACTTCCGTGTCGTGTTAATACTTTGCACTAATGTGTCTGTGGACCAACATACACGGACAGAGAATATAAAAACAAGAGTGTAGCGCACACAATGATTCCGAAGTGTATAGGGATGGTATATTACCGTAAATTGGACTGTCCCTTATGTTCTCATTTTTCAAGGGTCCTGATAGATTCTGGATCACACACTTGTGGGTTATGATCTCCGTTTTACAACAGTTCTTATGGGTATTCAATTCTCAGTGTTCGTGTATTGAATCCTCCCTTATGTTAATATTCTTAAGGAGCCATGGTCGGTTCAGGATCCTATATTTGTAAAATATTAATCCAATATCCCACCAGCTTTTGCACGGACAGAGGTTTATAGATAATAACTAAAGCACATACAGACAATGGAGCAAGAAAAATGCACTACACTAAAAGGAAAAGAAGGCATATACTCAGCCACCTGGGTGCTCACATACACTAAGTAGCCCAAATTAACAGAGCGTTACTAAAAATGATGCACACGGCTCTCAGGGATTCTCCTTTGTAAGCAGATTAATTGGAATATGTATTGGCGACTTTACAATCCCACACAGGTGCTTTTTCTTTTTTCTCCAGACGGTCTATAACCGTTGTTGAAACCTACTCCGAAACACTAAATTTTCTTTTTGTTTTTTACACACACACACACACACACACACACCGCTTCTGTTGATTGCTGTTATTGGGGTATAGGCAGGTGGAGGGAAAGCTTGCTGTGCAGCACCCAAGCTACATGTATTCCAGTACGCAAGCTCACGGGGCTGTCACTAACCCTCTGTACGGCGTGGCCAGATGCGCAGAACAACTTGGGCTTAGGTCAGATAGCTTCCAGCAGACTTTAGCACTCTGCACATGGGTTTGGCCTCCTATATAATTTTCTGTTGCAAATTCTACATTGGTTTTCAAAATTTCGAATTACAATTGCCGTACTTTTTATTCCCTTCCATTCTCTGTACATACAAAATGGATAAATTAAAGTGTCTACAGTATATGGAGGTTCTTGCTCCAGACTAATAGCAAGTCTTGGGTCTATTCATTCATTAGAATTAAAGTTGAAGCCAGGTGGTGAAGTGTTGCTCTTCTAGACAAATTGCACTTGTTGAGTCACGTATTGGCTAGGTAAAACGGCAAAAAAACACAAAACGTTTGCAAAGAACAGCTGACCGTTATGAACAGGGTTATTCAGAGAGCGGTGAAAAGCAGGAGAATGCCTGTAGAAGTGAAAATTCTAGGTCAAAATAGCCAAACTAGAAAAATTCTCCCATTTATCTCACTTTCCATTGGCTATTTGGTCTAGATTGTTCTCTTCTCCTGGTTTTCACCTTTCTCTGAATAATCCCCTAAATATTCTTCAACTTAGTATCTCTAGTGAGTAAACTTCTCGCTACCCAAGGTCTGATGACAACATGTATGTGACTTATCACAGATCTACCACACTCACAGCAAGACCTTTTAGAAATGTCTGACTACACCCTCAGAGCTAGAGAACATGATAAAGAAAAAAACCTTAAGAGCGTGTGGTTGGGTGTGGTAAGGGGAAGACGTGCTTGGCAGAGCTCCACTTCGCACTACCCTGCAAGGGGGGGTTTTGGACCGGATTTAACTGCTGATTTTCCTTTGCTGTAGTCCCTTCGTGGCCAGCCATATTGTGTGCTTGTCTGGAGCCTGTTTAGTCCCCCCTCCAGAACAGAGACTACCTGACGGTGCTTGCCTTGCCTGGTGGCCACATTGGGGCCTACCTCCTGGCCTTGGCCATCTAGATGAGGATCCGTCCCTGGATTTCTTGCCTGGGGGGGCTTTGGGATAGATGTGACCGTGACGTACCGGCTGCATGCGGAGTCTCTGTGGCTGCAGGGATTGCTGGCCTGGTTGTGATGTCTCCTCTTGGCCTGTATTTGCGGGAGGCTGCTGGCCTGCCACCCGGTGTGGGGCGTGATGGTGTTGCACGGGGGCCGTCAGGCTGCCAGGTGTGCGGTATTGCTGGTGTCCTTTGCCCTGTTTTTTGGCTTAACACGGGCCGAGGTGGCCTGCTTCATAGAGTTTTTGTCCCCGACCTGCTCCATATCAAAGTAACCCCCCACCGCAATGTTCTTTTTCTTTTTCCCTATCTCCCCTTCCCTTACCAGAAGTGACCTTTTTATTTTTTATTTTGATGCCTCCTCTCACTCTGCTGATGACTTTTTTGAACTTTTCTGCTGAGTTTTTCTTTTCCAGCTGACTTTTCATTTAATATAGCCGTTATTATTCTTTCCTGTTTTTTATTATTTGTCTTATGCTGTGCCTTTTGTTGATGACACATTGTGGCCCTGTGCAGCCCTCATTTTTTGTCTGATTGGGCGTTGACTTCTTTACAAAATAAAATTTGTAAATTTAAAAAAAAAAAAAAAAAAAAACAAATGTCAAGGATTAGGGCACTCAGTGTTATTGTTATTAGTCAACCAGAAGAGCGAATCTGTTTTCGACCTATCCTTTCTGCTCTCTGTGTGTCTACTGCTACAATGAGCTTGTCCTCGATCGTTAGAGTTCTGACTAGGCCAAGGGTAAAAGAAAGGCTGACCAGGATCATGTTGTGAGAAAATATGGAGGCTTCAGTGTTTAGCATGTATCTGGAATGCAGGGGGAACCAATTGGCCAAAGTTGCTAGTATTTTCCGTATTAAGGAATGCTATATACAAAATAAATTTGCTAAAAGAAAATTTATTCAGTAAAACCTAAAAGCCCGACGTGTTTCGTCCCTTAGGACTTTTTCAAGGGCGGTAATAACATAAAATCAATGCAAAATGTCATATAACATAAGTTTTCCCATCTCTCCTTTTATATAGTATAACAAAGTCTCTGGTTCTCTTCCAAATTGCAGCATTCTCCTTATATGGTTATTTCCTGTATTCAGGAGAATGCTGCAATTTGGAAGAGAACCAATCAGACTTTGTTATACTGTATAAAATAATGATGGGAAAAGTTGTTATATGACATTTTGCATTGATTTTATGTTATTATCGCCCTTGAAAAAGTCCTAAGGGACAAAACGCGTCGGGGTTTTATATTTTAATGAATAAATTTTCTTTTAGCAAATTTATTTTGTTTATATCATTCCTTAATACGGAAAATACTAGCAACTTTGGCCGATTGGTTCCCCCTGCATTCCGGATACACGATAAACACTGAAGCCTCCATATTTTCTCATGTGTATTCTTTGGGAGTGATAGACCACCTCCTGGGAGTCGACTTCAGCACAGAAGCGAAGTATAATTTCATCCTCCTTGATGCCTTTCAATACTTGTACAGGATCATGTTGTAACAGAAGAGCAGAGTTAGAGGTTGGCTTTCAGCAAAAACTAAGAAAGAATAAAAAGGAACAGAGGAAGTATAGTGTCAAAGAGTGAGAGCATTCATGGGACTGAGCTATAGCGTGGGATTATTTTTTTTTAAAAAATTATAATTTGAAGAGCAGCTGTTATTGCTGCATTCAGAAGGATATAATTAGAATTCTGTAGGACACCAAGGAATTTACTTGATTGTTTCAGTTCATCCATCCTTAAAATGTTTAAAGTATTGAACATAGGCTTAGGCAAATGTTCATTTTTAGATGCCAAGTCTGCAAGCTCTGCAGTCTTGTTTCCTTTTTGTAGCATCTCGCCGTTACCTGCTATATAACCTTGTGCAGTTTCCTCCCTCAAATATTTTATTTTCTGCTGAAATTGAGTAGACTGTTTTATATTCCGTCGTCTTCTGCACTGAGCCATTTTATTTATTTACAATCTACCATACAAGGAATTGTTTCTCAATAACCGCTATTTCGTATACCCATGAGGATTGCAAATTTCAGGAGTTCCAGTCCACTGGTTGTGGGAAAATTACTGGAGGTCGGTGCTTGCTAGCAGCCACAGGAACCCTAGTGAGATTTGTATGAACTTTTTAATATGAACAGTTTCTGCAGCCTATTCCATAAGGATCAATGTAGTTCTTGCACCAGGTTAGGAATATATACAATTTTGATATATAATCTGTAGTTTTAGTTTCTACTTTGGTTATCTTTAAGTCTTTAAATAGTATAGAATATTGTTTTTGTATAAAATTTTATCATACATTGTCATGCTCCGCGCCGCGGTCGGACCGCGGCCGCCATGTTGGGACACTTTGCATACTCACCCGAGGTCCCTCGTGGCGCGCCGCTCCCTGGTTCCGGTCTTCAACTCGGAGGAGGAGAGCCAGGATGTGTCCCACGCCGCCTCCGGGATCCAACTGAGCAGAAACCAAGCGCCCATGCACAATCGTCCATCCCAAAGCATGAAGACCTAGGTACTCTGGCATTACACCTGCACTGGAGATCCTCGTATGCCACCAATTAACCTATCAAGTACTCAGGTATCCCAACTCCACCTACGAGCCCCAGGTGAACGGTGTTCTTATGATCCTCTGAACCCTATTTAAATCTACCGCCTTTCCCAGTTCATTAACCAGGTTATACTGTGGTTTACCACCACGTTATACAGTGTTCCCTCTTCGTACCTGTTCCAAGAGAATCCCGAGTTCCAGACCTGCTTCCACGTCCACGGTACCAGCTCCGTTTCCAGACCTGCTTCCACGGTACCAGCTCCGTTTCCAGACCTGCTTCCACGATACCAGCTCCGTTTCCAGACCTGCTTCCACGGTACCAGCTCCGTTTCCAGACCTGCTTCCACGGTACCAGCTCCGTTTCCAGACCTGCTTCCACGGTACCAGCTCCGTTTCCAGACCTGCTTCCACGGTACCAGCTCCGTTTCCAGACCTGCTTCCACGGTACCAGCTCCGTTTCCAGACCTGCTTCCACGGTACCAGCTCCGTTTCCAGACCTGCTTCCACGTCCACGGTACCAGCTCCGTTTCCAGACCTGCTTCCACGGTACCAGCTCCGTTTCCAGATCTACTTCCACGTCCACGGTGCCAGCTCCGTTTCCAGACCTACTTCCACGTCCACGGTACCAGCTCCGTTTCCAGACCTGCTTCCACGGTACCAGCTCCATCTCCAGGCTTGCTTCCATGGTACCAGCTCCATCTCCAGGCTTGCTTCCACGGTACCAGTTCCATCTCCAGGCTTGCTTCCACGGTACCAGCTCCATCTCCAGGCTTGCTTCCACGGTACCAGCTCCATCTCCAGGCTTGCTTCCACGATATCCGCTCCATCTCCAGGCTTGCTTCCATGGTACCAGCTCCATCTCCAGGCTTGCTTCCACGGTACCAGTTCCATCTCCAGGCTTGCTTCCACGGTACCAGCTCCATCTCCAGGCTTGCTTCCACGGTACCAGCTCCATCTCCAGGCTTGCTTCCACGATATCTGCTCCATCTCCAGGCTTGCTTCCACGGTACCAGCTCCATCTCCAGGCTTGCTTCCACGGTACCAGCTCCATCTCCAGGCTTGCTTCCACGGTACCAGCTCCATCTCCAGGCTTGCTTCCACGGTACCAGCTCCATCTCCAGGCTTGCTTCCACGGTACCAGCTCCATCTCCAGGCTTGCTTCCACGGTACCAGCTCCATCTCCAGGCTTGCTTCCACGGTACCAGCTCCATCTCCAGGCTTGCTTCCACGGTACCAGCTCCATCTCCAGGCTTGCTTCCACGGTACCAGCTCCATCTCCAGGCTTGCTTCCACGGTACCAGCTCCATCTCCAGGCTTGCTTTCACGGTACCAGCTCCATCTACAGGCTTGCTTCTACCCCTACAATCCTTCGTTCTGGACTTTACTCTTGTCAAAGAAATCTTTGCGTTACCTTTTGTTCTGGACTTATATTTTGTTCCATCCAGTAAATGCTCAACTGATCATACATCTCCTGGTCTCCTTCGGCTTGCCATTGGGTTCCATACGCATAACACTACACAGGGGTCATAGCCTCTGCCCTTACAGACATACATTTAAAATACAGCAAAGAATACCTATACAAAATAGTTGATCCCTAACAACAATGGCGCATACACGGTGCAAATACCAGTAGGGCGACCCAGGTACAGTTGGGTGCCCCAGTTGCTGAACTTCCAGTTCCACTACCCAATCTGAAAAGAAATGGGAAAAATCGAAATACAGTATAGTGTCGTATATCAATGCAATAAAACCATTTATTAAAAGCATAAAACAAACTCACAAATTAAAAGGCACATAACCAAATGTGCATATAAACGATTGCCGCAGTGGCTCAAACCTCCCAATCTTGGTCCGTGTCAGTCCATTATCCGCCCTCTGGTGGGTAAAGAATTAAATATGGTGGTCCGCTATGAGGTTCCTTAGTCCACAATCATGGCACTCCACTTTTTGCAGCTTCACGCATTTTTTGTGAGTAACGATCTCCCTTCCTTTAAGAGCCTGCTTTCAATTGGCAACAATCTTCCTTTTTAAGCTCGCTCCGATCATTAAACCATTAAGTCAATTCCTGACAGCGGTCTTCATTAAAACTCGAGCTAATCGCGGTTCCGCAAATCTATCCTACATCCGTTCCTTCATCGTGCATGCACGATCTGTAAAACACACCCTGCTTCTCCATTGTGCATGCGTGAGACTTCCGGTCATAGAGTCTCTTCCGTGTAAACATAGTTTCACTTTCATTTCGCTCAGTCTGCGGTCAAACACAAAAGCGCTATTCACGGAATCCCTCCATCCTCGTCTCCAAGATTCAGAATCTAACTGGGATCATGATGAATCAAGATCACTCCTGTCATCCGCCACAGATAACAGCAAATCTTCACCATGACCTAAAGGGATCTTTTGATGTATATCTAAAGAACACTTAAAATGCATTGCCTTTTATGTCATGTTGAAGATTTGCTGTTATCTGTTGCGGATAATTGGTGTCATCTTGATCCTCGTTAGAGTGTTTTTTTTTCTTGTTAGATTCTGTGGCTTTTGATGGGTTCAGGGTGCCCTGACCTTTGGGCTGCAGTAGGTGGAGAACTATTCATTGCTTTTGGTTTTTGTTAACATTAGGGATGGACCAATATACTTTTTTCAGAGACGATACAAATACCGATTATCGCCAGCCTTTCTGGCCGATTATCTGTGTTGATATTCTGAAAATTTAAATTTGTGAAAAAACACACATCTGCCATTAACGGAATGTTTGTAAACATTGCACCATGCCCATTTCATTTATTCAATTTAACTATTATTATTATTTTATTTTTTTTTAAAGCTTTTAATTTTGCAAACTGCATGGCCATGTCCGGACTGTTTTTTGCAATGATGCTTCTTATTACACTGTAAGTTTTCAGCAACTTTGGCCCTCCAGATGTTTTAGAACATGTGGAAGGCCAAGGTTGCTGAACCCTGTTGTAGAAAATGGGTACCAGAAATACAGTGGACCATTTATCTCCTGTATAGAGAATTCTCTGCCAGATGGGAGGGAAGCCCATTTCTGTTTATGTCATCATGCTCGTGTGCAATACCGTCAGTGGGCCGGGGAAGACCTACAGCAAGAGTTGTCAGCCTGCTGTTGAAGCCCCAAATCAGCACCCCATCGACACCTATCTGCGGGACTTCTCTGAAATTTCGGTATTTGTGAATAAACCCTTAAATGTTAGCCATCTGATCATAAATTGAAAAAAAAATTCTTGGGTTTTAGGTAGCTGTAATTTTTCTCCTTTTCTTCTCTACCCCCTGGGGTACTAATTCGCATGTTCTATTCCCTATACATAAAAAGGAGCAGAACTAGCAAAAAATATATTCCGTTGTAGATAAAAGTTAGTAGGAGGCTTTCTTGTTTGTATGAATTCACCCATCACGTTAAGTAGTTTCAACATGAGCAAAACATCAAGTTGTCTTCAATGGCATTCGGTATGTGTGATCTACAGCTGATTTGTACATGCAAAGCAGAACTTCAAACTTGTGATATATATAATGGCTGCCAGTTATCCTTGATATAAAGTTATCAAGGGGTGTGTGTATAATGTATATTTGTATAAATTGATACAACACATTGTGTTTACTAATATCCTGTTTGAGGATCAGTAACCTTTACATTTGTTTTGTTACTTATTACACACATTTATATCCAACAATGCAAACCTAACTAAATACAGTGGGGGAAAAAAAGTATTTAGTCAGCCACCAATTGTGCAGGTTCTGTCACTTAAAAAGAAGAGAGAGCCCTGTAATTGTCATCATAGGTACACTTCAACTATGAGAGACAAAATGAGAAGAGGAAAAAATCCAGAAAGTCACATTGTCTGATTTTTAAAGAATTTATTTGCAAATTATGGTGGAAAATAAGTTTTTGGTCACCTACAGTACAAACAAGCAAGATTTCTCGCTCTCACAGACCTGTAACGTCTTCTTTAACCCTTTCGCTGCTGAGGCTTTTCACACCTCTGTGCTGAGGTCATTTTTACCGCTTTCGCTCATCATGTTTAACCGCGTTTTGTAGCCATATTTTGATATATGACCCAGACATATATCGTTCTTTCCGGCAGACTTGGCAGATTCATAATATGTCATTATTATATGTATACGTTATGTCATGTCTGTATATTATAACAAAAATGCAATAAAATTTGATTTTCAATAATTTATTATGTGTAAAGTGTTTTTTCACATTTTAACATGCGATCGTTTGCGGTTATATTTTGTATGGGGTGCGCTTGTTAAAAAAATTAGAAATGGGGTCTCGTTACATTTTTTGGGGAAAATTTCGCTTTTTTTTAACAAACGCACCGCATATAAAAATCGTTAGTGCAGCATTATTGTTCACATTATAATTAAAATGGGAACAATATTGCTGCATTAACAAAAAAAAAAAGAAAAGAAAAAAAAAAAAAAATTGTTTATTTTTTTTTTAGAATTTTTTTAAATATTTTTATTTTTTAAAACATTTTTCATGCTCATGTTTGGTATCGTTGGAAAGGCCATGCTCTGGCCGATCCAACGATATCAAACCTTAACCCCTAGCTGCCACGGATCGGGAGATAGGGGGTTCCAATGAACTCCCGATCCGTGGCAGCTAGGGGTCAACTCCAGGACTGGCGTCATCGTGCTATGCACGATGACGCCAGTCCTCAGGGGGAGTTCCTGGAGGCTTGGCCGACATCCAAGATGTCGGCCAGCTCCAGGAGAGGATCACGATCTGGCGCTTTTCAGCGCCGATTCGTGATCCGGCTCCCCAGGGGTTAATCACAGCCACCGTTTGGAAGGGCAGGCTGTGCCCTTCCAAACGGTGCCTGGATTAACGCTCTGCTCCCCGGCGATCGGGAGGGAGAGAGGTCCGAAGGACCTGCCCCCCCCTCCCTTTCAGGCGCTTCCTCCGCACATGTGGGGGGGGGGCGCCTGAATTAGATGTCATCGCACCACCGCGATAACATCTAATTGCTCCGCTGGGGTCCCGGAGTACTGGGCTTGACATCGAGGATGTCAGCCCGCACCGGGGGGTGCAGAAATCCGCCGGAATCCGGCGGATTGCTGCCTCCTGTGCATGGACGCGCTCAGCGCGTCCATAGCACAGGAGAACCACTTGGCTGGACGCGCTGAGCGCGTCCATAGCAGCCAAGTGGTTAAGAGGCTCCTCCTGTCCTCCACTCATTACCTGTATGAATGGCACCTGTTTGAACTTGTTATCAGTATAAAAGACACCTGTCCACAACCTCAAACAGACACACTCCAAACTCCACTATGGTCAAGACCATAGAGCTGTCGAAGGACACCAGAAACAAAATTGTAGACCTGCACCAGGCTGGGAAGACTGAATCTGCAATAGGCAAGCAGCTTGGTGTGAAGAAATCAACTGTGGGAGCAATCATTAGAAAATGGAAGACATACAAAACCACTGATAATCTCCATCGATCTGGGGCTCCACGCAAGATCTCACCCCGTGGGGTCAAAATGATCACAAGAACGGTGAGCAAAAATCCCAGAACCACACGGGGGGACCTAGTGAATGACCTGCAGAGAGCTGGGACCAAACTAACAAAGGCTACCATCAGTAACACACTACGCTGCCAGGGACTCAAATCCTGCAGTGCCAGACGTGTCCCCCTGCTTAAGCCAGTACATGTCCGGGCCCGTCTGAAGTTTGCTAGAGCACATTTGGATGAACCAGAAGAGGATTGGGAGAATGTCATATGGTCAGATGAAACCAAAGTAGAACTTTTTGGTAAAAACTCAACTTGTCGTGTTTGGAGGAGAGAAAATGCTGAAAACACCATACCTACTGTGAAGTATGGTGGCGGAAACATCATGCTTTGGGGCTGTTTTTCTGCAAAGTGACCAGGATGACTGATCCGTGTAAAGGGAAGAATGAATGGGGCCATGTTTTGTGAGATTTTGAGTGAAAACCTCCTTCCCTCAGCAAGGGCATTGAAGATGAAACGTGGCTGGGTCTTTCAGCAGGACAATGATCCCAAACACACCGCCCCGGCAACGGAGTGGCTTCGTAAGCAGCATATCAAGGTCCTGGAGTGGCCTAGTGTAACGCTGCCACATGAGTAGCGGAGTTGAGATCCTTGAGGGCAAAAGTATCTGCTTGAATAACACAAAAAGTTCATAAACTACAGACTGTAACTTAATAGCCAAGGAGACACAAGGGCTAACTGAATTACCTCTAGGCTCTGAAGATTTCGAGACCAACTGATTACCTAGGACACACTCCGAAACATGATACGTGGGACAACAGTATGTGAAGTTTTCAAGGTGCAGGGCAGTCAAAGGAAATAAACAATCTTTCTTAATCGCGATTTTCACATGAACATTAACATGAGCTGTACGTTGGGTAACGGTACCTCGAAAGGTCACAAGCGATATCCCAAGACGTGATGGGACAGAACCCAGACAGCGAGCAATAAACCCAGCGGCAAGCATAGGGTTAAATTGCCAATGCTCACAGACAGCGATATACAAACGTGCAGATAGAGTGGTCAAAGTACAAGCCCGGTCAATTAACAAGAGCAGGAATCGCATACAGAAATGGATCGGTAACAGGATATCAATGTAGGAATAAATTTAGCGCTGCTGGAATCCAACTCCACGTCAGGGCGACGGCAATTCCTCTCGCCCTGTTTTAAACCCAGCGGCTCCTTGTGACTACACTAGGCCCCGCCCCTCAGATGCCAATCTGCCATCAGGAAGTACTGGCAACCGACCAGCCAGCGGCACAACACCATGGCCAGACCCCCCCCCCCCAGGGAGCACAACAGTGGCTGAGGCTGTAACACCTAGCCAGTCCCCCAGATCTCAACCCCATAGAAAACCTATGGAGGGAGTTGAAGGTCCGTGTTGCCCAGCGACAGCCCCAAAACATCACTGCTCTAGAGGAGATCTGCATGGCGGAATGGGCAAAAGTACCAGCAACAGTGTGTGAAAACCTTTTGAAGACTTACAGAAAACGTTTGACCTCTGTCATTGCCAACAAAGGATATATAACAAAGTATTGAGATGGACTTTTGATATTGACCGAAATACTTATTTTCCACCATAATTTGCAAATAATGTGATTTTCTGGATTTTTTTTTTATCTCATTTTGTCTTTCATAGTTGAAGTGTACCTATGATGACAATTACAGGCCTCTCTCATCTTTTTAAGTGGGAGAACCTGCACAATTGGTGGCTGACTAAATACTTTTTTGCCCCACTCTACGTGTATTGGGGGGCTGATCTTTAGGATTGTGATCAGGTGTGTAAGGTATCATCCTGCTGGTGGAGTAGGAAGGCAGATCCGTTGCTGCACCGCCTTGAACTCCCCAAGCAGCACCCTTCATGCCCTGCCTTGGACTTTCGTGTGAACACACTCTGGCAGCATCAGCAGGTGTAATTAATCAGGCCCTGCATTCACTATATAACAGAGGCACACCCTACCCAAGATGCTTCTGTATTTTGTTGACGCCTCAGTCTGTTCTTACCACCAGCCTGGAAGGAAATCCTGCTGCTCAGCCTAATCTTTTGTGTACCAGACCCCTGGCTATTCCCCTGGACTCTGATTCAGATCATCCCTTCTGGTAACCGTGCCTTGAGACTCCCTTTTGCTGTTCCTGTCCAAGACTCCTCTGTGGCCGTGCCTGCCCTCAAGACTCCCCTTCTGAACCCCCCCCCTAAACAGAGACTTTTCTGCCTCGCCCCCTCCTGTGTTTGTTGTTTTCCTCGTAGAAATCCTATCTGGTTTCACCATACCTGAGTTCTCTGTGGTATCCCTGCATCCTGGGCTCGCAACCTTATCCGTCCACGCTGAGACCTGACCTCAGGATCTTGTGATTTGGAGGAATCAGATCAGCGTCCGATTTAATCTGGCCCCCACGTCCTTACACTGTTGGGCCACCAGTGCCTTGGCCTTGCAGCTGTCCGTCACGACCTGTGCTGCACCACACACACTGGAGGAGGTGAAGCATCAAGGAGGAAAGCAAGGCAGAAGCTGCAAGAGTCCTGTGGATGGGTACCATGGGCCCAACAGGGGGGCAAGGCTTCAGATTGGGACTCGGTTTCAGATTGGGACTCTGATCATTAGCTGATCCCGAATGTTGGAAGACACTGAACGAAGGCACAAAAGACCCGGGATATGTCATGTTCTAAAACGATTTATACTTGGGATGCACCGATACGATTTTTTTTAAGACAAAGTTCCAATACTTTCTGTTCTGTTTCCTAGGAATAGTCAGTATGTCGTTCTACAATATTTTCCTGGTACTTCCACACCTAATAGAAATTGTAGTGTTTACATGCATTTGGTGCCAGCTTTGTCTGTCACAGAGCGAAATCACTTCAGTCAAGCATGAAGCTTTGTCAGTGCTTGTTCAGCATAGACTCTGTAATGGGTAGAAAGTACTTTCCAGAGCAGCGACATACCAGGAAAATTCGACCTTGAGTGCTTTTTATAACTTTATTATTTTATTCAATGAATCTGTCGTTTTGTCAAATCACTAGAAGTAGAACTTGTGATCATAATTTTTTTTTTTGTTTCGTCGCAACTTTGCATATTTTAATAAATGTAAAGTAATCCAGTCATCGACTAGTTAACCTTCTATGCAATATCCTATCCATTAGGATATTTTAGTGATCGTAAAGATCATTATGTTATGTCATAAAGTGCGGCTAAGGCTGGGGTCAGACCAGCGCACTTTTAACGTGCGTTCTGGCGCACATAATTACGGCCGCACTAGCAGCAGATGACGGGCAATGACGGCCAATATACGATGTACTGCCGCACAAAAGTCCGGCCGTGCAACGCAAGTGGAATTTGAACGCTAGTACTGACGTACTGAGTGCGCAGCTGCGGCATAGCGGCGTGTTTGCGTGATTAGGAGATGTCAGACACTGCTAATGTCCAGCCTACATAACGTCCAGACGCAAAAAGAGTTTTATTGATGATCCGTACAAAATCACGCCCGAAAATGCGCGTCGTCTGACCGTTTTTGCGCATTCCGTGAAAAAATACATCAATGCGTTCGGACGCACTTTTTCACGTTCGCGGGGAAAAATGCTTTTGTCTGACCCTAGCCTTATCTTGTCTTGAAGTGGGGTTTTGTGTTTGTGGACGGGGATTTGAACTTGCTGAATCACTGGTCCTTTGGCCATTGCCGGCCACAAGGCATTTGTCCAGTGTGCTGGATGGCCAGTGTGGGGCGTGTTACTGTTATGAGCCACAAAACACTTCTGTCTGTTTATTGTCCCTTATGTTGCACAAATTCATTCAGAATCTGCATTATTAGTAGAGCCTCAAACTTTTCATCCCAATTTTTTTTTTCCTGTAAAGGGGGGGGGGGGGTGTGTGTAAAGAAAAAGTATGTATTTTTTATTAATTTTACTCCAATCTACAGTATATGCAGAAATGCTGGTTTGTTACATTTTAAAGGGACAATGCCTCTTACATAAGCTGTAACCAGGGTACTTGGGCACTACAAATAAAACAACTAATGAAACACATGCTGCTTTTTTTCTCTGATGTAATTGCATGTAAAAAAGAAACTAAAATAAGGTGCTAGTGGCCCCCTTAACCCCTTCACTGCTGAGTCATTTCACCTTTGTGTGCTGAGCTCATTTCGACCAATTTTGATCACCATGTTTAAATACTATTTGAAGTCCTGTCTTATTATACAACACAGGCATATATGTATACTGTACATCATGCCCTGCCTGTGTATTATAACAAAAAAAATGCAATAAAAGTAGAATTTCCAATCCTCTTCACATTTTTTCATCGGAGCACCACGAGCAATGACATCAGTGGGCGGGGAGAGGCCCCAGGGGCTTGGCTGACATCAAAGATGACGGCCACCTTCCAGGAGAGGTCCAACGCCGAATGGTGCCAGATCACGGGCCAGCACCTCAGGGGTTAAAGATAGGCACCGCTGGAAAGGTCAGAGTCTGCCCTTTCAAACAATGCCCATCATTGCCTTATTCCTCCTCCCCTCTTTTCAGGCGCTCTTCTGGCTTTGCCTGGGGTGGCCACCTGAAAATTACATCATCACATCCGATGCGATGATGTCATCATGCCGGGAGGGTCTTAAAACCAGCATCTGACTTCCATGAAGTCAGATCGCCACGGGTGAATATGCGGAGAAGAGTCTGCATAGCGGAAGACGTGTGGGGAACGTCCTCCGGCATATAGCGGAGACTCCCCTGAGGTTTCCCACACATCTTTCGCAGTGAGGGGATTAAGTGACAATGATACATCCCACGTTCTCAAATATTTTTTTTCCAACAGAAAGCACTTGGTTGTGACCGGGTTAAGTATAAACCTAATACCAATATATCTACTGGAAGGGGATTGACATCTGAGAGGCTTTTCTTGTATGATAGGTGTTTGTATACAGTTTTTCCTTATTTTGTTAAAGGGATTTCAGGTATTCGATAGTTTTTACAGTGCCATCCATTTCCGCAGCACTTGGGACAGAATCAAAATTGCAAACAAACTTTGAAACCACAAACGAGGTGTAGAGGACCGTGCTTACAGGATCTTACTTGCCTGAGAGGTGTATTACATAGAGAAAGGTATGGAAAAATATATTAACTTTTAATACCATTAAAATAATCTAATACCATGGTCCAAAAAAAATGGTGCCCTTGGATGTAACATACTGGAACTATAGCAGTGGTGGGTGGTGACGTTTTTGGATTGTGGGGATAGGCTCCACCCACATGTTGCATAAGCCCCGCTTCCTGGAAACTAACTCCTCACACTTCTTTTGCTATGACAGATATTATTTTCAAAAACTACACCATCACAAAGTTTCAGAAAAGTTAAAGACATTCAGTTTAACAAGATTTTACTTTTTTTTATTTTCCACATCCTAACTAGTTAATAAATTATGGGAGTTTAGTTCATAAAATATGCTCATCTTGCTTTAACCACTTCGCTGTGGAGGACGCGTTCAGCCGCGCAAAGCCTTGGGACCCCACCAGTAGATGTCATCGCGCACCAATAGATGTTTATTGCATTTTTTTGTTATAATATTCAGGCAGGACATGATGTGTGTGTGTGTGTGTGTGTGTATATATATATATATATAATAATGATATATTATGAATCTGCGGAGTGTGCCGGAAAGAACGATATATAATTTGTCTGGGTCATATAATAAAACGTGGCTTCAAAACGCGTTTAAACATGATGAGCAAAAGCGGTAAAAATTAGCTCAGCACACAGGCGTGAAATGGCTCAGCAGCGAAGGGGTTAATGAAAAAATATATATTTGCAATATGTCTCGACACATACTTCCCATTAGCATGTAGAAGTTATTTGAAAGTGCTTCCCTGCAGTAGTCTGACATGTGGCGCTGCAAATATTTCTTCATACTGCTGAGAAGCACTTTTAGGAAATCCTGTGGTCTATATCCGTAAACTGAGGTCTATATTCTGTAGGAAAGTTCTTCCCTGAGGTATACAGAATACTTATGCTTCAAGAAATCGCACAAAGAAGTTCTTAACTAATGTCAATGTTTGTCAGCATTGCAGCACTGATAAACACTGGCAATATACAAAATCCAAACAGCAAGTGGTGAAGCTGCACTGTAAAGTTTTTTTCTTGTCACTCTTTGAATTCTAGTTTTATGAAATGCCAGCATCGATACGGCTATAGCAGCGATTTCCCCCGCCCCCCAATATTTGCAAAATTGGCAAACCAACGCTTAATCAATCCCTAACTTCCGGGCGGATTGTGCCTCCAGGGGGAGCATTAATGCCGGCAAGCAGGGTGGCAGGGCCGACCTACGCAGCTGGCACGTGTCAATGGCTGCAGGGGGATGCCTGAGCTCAGGCAGTCCCATGGCAGCCAATGATGAGTGGGGCATGCCTGCCACGGCCTATAGACACCAGCAGGGCATGCTATACTGCCCAATGACGTTCAGTCACACCTGCCTTGGAGACATCGTAGTACCCCCCCCCCCCAGCAGTAACTGTTTAACGGCCCCTACTCTTGGTGAATTAATTTCCGCTGAAGCTCATGAATTGTACATACTGCTGAGCAGCAGTATATAAAATGGTTTACGAGGTAAGACAATGTGCACATTACATAGGTTTTATGGTTCCCTACCAGTCCATAAAATAATATTTACTAGGGATGTGCATGGCTGAAAAATTTGTTTAGTTTCATTACGTTTTTGGAATTTCTGAACGAATTGCGTTTGGATCGATTTTTGAAATTTCAAATCGATTCGAATTTCGTTTATCAATTCGATAGTTGATATTTAGTGATCCAAAATTCGAACTGATAAGGCTAGGGTCAGACTGAGGCAGTGCGAACGCGCGTGCAGGCGCACATAATTACAGCCGCACTAGCAGCAGATGACGGGCAATGACGGCCAATATGCGAAGTACGGTCGCACGAAAGTCCGGCCGCGCAACGCAAGTGGAAAATGAACGCATTGTTTTCGAGAACGTTAAACTGCTAGTACTGACGTACAGAGTGCGCTGCGTCCGCTAGAGGCGTGTGTGCGTGATTAGGAGATGTCAGACGCTGCTAATGTCCGGCCAACATAACGTTCAGATGCACAAAGTGTTTTATTGATGATCCGTACAAAATCACGGACGAAAAATGCGCATCGTATGACCGCAATCACGTATTCCGTGAAAAAATGCGTCCATTCGTTCGAACGCACTTTTTCACAGACAACGTGAAAATGCGTTCGTCTGACCCTAGCCTTAAACCCCAATTAAACAAATTTTGCTGTTAAAAGAAAAGCTAGGGTTAAATTTTAAGCTGTGTCACAGATTTAGTAGGAGTCAAATTAAACAGTGAAACAAATTAATTTGTTTCATAAAGTCCTTTGCTGACTATTACTTTTATTTTAAGTTTAGATCAATTCGATGGTTGATATCAATTTGATAGTTTATTTCAAATTCGATGGTTGATTATCAATTATTAAAATTTTTATTTTATGATGACAGTGTAAAACGAAATAAATTCGTGTTCTACCCTTTCGTTTCGAATTCGTATCGATTCGGAAGTACTTCCGAACTGCGAATTATCAAATTTCTTTCCGAATTTTTCCAAAACGAATGCACATCTCTACTATTTACTGTATGTATAGCTATATAGTTTAGGGCTCTGACTTGTGAAGTACATTACACGAATTCCATTGCTCTCTGGCTTCTCCTTGGCTGCACAGTGACTCTTTACCAGCAGGATAATACTCCTGTGCTGACTGTACTGTGTGTATCACTGCTTATCTATCCAATTAGTTCTGCTTACTGGCTGAGCATAACCGTTAATCTGCCTGCTGAAAATAGTGTGAAGTCTACTCCATTAAATAAATATTGGCATAATGCCTTTGATCTTGCGTAAACCAGCACACAAACAAAATTCTGCACACAAACCCCAGTTAAGCGAGGAAACCCCTAATTTGATAGGACTGTCCCTTTTAGAACGGCTGGATCTGAACTGTATCAAGAATATGAACAAGGACAATATATAGAAGTACTGAACCCACAGGGACCGGAGAAAGACCGCAGTACAAATACAAAGCCAAAGTGTAAAGGTACCAGCGTGCAGGGCGAGGTTGTGAACCCAAAATGCAGTGTTGCCACGGAAACTGGTTATGAGAAAACAGTTTATTGCAAGGATCAGGTATATAGCAGATTTGAGTCCAGATAAAGCAATGTGGTGGGCAATACTGGAATGGGGCTGACCAGAGGAATATGCGAGGCTGGGAACACAAAGGGAAGGAGGAAACACGGTACAGGGAGACACAGAGGGCAGATAGACGTAGGAGACTTACTGGGGATACAAAACAGGCGGCACAGGGAAAGGGCTGACTGGATTCTTGCTTGCAGAGCATATACAGGAGGCTGAGGATCAGTGGGAACTGGAGAGCAGAATGCAGGGGACTTGGATACAGTCTCTGGATGGCAGAGGTTTACACAGGAAGCTGAGGATCACAGTGGGAACTGGACTCCAGGATACTGGGGACCTGGAGACAGCCTCTGGATAGCAGGAGACAGGTGCTGGTTTGAAAACCAATGCAGAAGCACTGCATTCTGGGTGCTCCACCCTTAAGTAATGGAACACAGGTAATTTGCAAGCATCTGTAGGACCTGCAGTGTTGTGAGCAAAGGCTGAAAACTGGATAGATCGTTCATGAGGTACTGCCCGGCATTCAGGATGAACTAGCACAGATGTAGCGATGTGTTAAAGTTTACTGTGGCAGTACCCATTTTTGGCCACAAGATGGAGACTATCACGATTAAAGACCCTGGACACTTGAACTACATGTCCATGCATGCTTTGCGAAGAAACAGGAAGTGGGTGGGTTTGTGGAGAGCCTGTACATCCTGCACCTCGTGGAGAACAGGCAGAGCGCGCCAGGGAGCAGAGGAGAGCGGATGCACGTACAGAGAAGGAGAGACCAAAAGATAGGCCGGAGCGCAGACAAAGTGGATCGGGCCTCAGGATTGGGTCACCCAGCCTTGCGGGAGATAGACATCACCATCTATTATCCGAGTGCAGTGCTAAGGAGAGAAGACCCCTCGAGTAAGGAGTACCGCGGTCGATTGAAGCGGGGAGCAGGCGGTAAGCTGGCTGAGTCGCGGCTGACAGACAGAAGGCCAGACAACAGATCCGGTGGTCGGCGTCCCCAGTCAATATCGAGCGGAGAGACGTCCTGGGTCAGCGGAACCTCAAGCTTGCGCTGGATGGGTGAGAGGCCCCCAAGGCCGTGTGTAAATAAGAACGTACGCTGCTGTTTTCCTTCTAAAACCCACAGGGCCCCAACTGACTAGTCGGAGACATCGATAAAGTAAACTCACTGGCCAGTTGAAAAGTACCCGGGTACCCTACACACACAACCACATACCACTTCACGTTCTGGGACTTAACCTGTGCAGGACTCAGTTTCCTTTTTTCCTATCCATACAAGGGGGCAAAGTTAAAGTTACATTCCGAACATTTTTCCTCTTTTTGTTCCCGCTGCGAGTTTACCGTGATACGAGAACTGTGTATTTTATTGTGTCCCGCTACGGGGTTTTTCCTCGAATTTCGTATCTTTTAATTTTCTGCTCGGTCGGGGTTTTTTCCGAAAATACGAAGCCCTCGTGTTTTCGTTTCTTTTACCGCTACGCGTTTATCGTGTTACGAAAGTATTGTAAAGCTTCCTGCATATACCGTGTCTCAAGAGCTGCAAACCTTTTAGTAAACCTTTTAAATTATAAAACTGCTCAGCGTGTTGGAGTATATTTATTCCCTAGTGCGGGGAGACTGACCCGTGGTTCATTTTCAGCGGCTCCTCCGGGAGTGAGCGCTACACAGAGTTTACCCTTCTTGCAACGGCGGGTTTTCCGTGGAATGCTGGGTCATCAGGCAAGGGGTCTTGACACAGAAGTTGGTACAGAGTCGGTATAATTGCCATATAGGTATAAATTTAGAGCAAAACCGGGCCGGATTAAGATCTCTTGTAAAAAAGAACAAAATAAACCTACTGCATGAAAATGCCTAATAATATAAGGTCCTGTGACAGGGCCGGATTAAGATCTCTATGGGCCTGGAGCTGAAGATTTTGGTGTTTTGTTTTTGGGAATTTAGTGAAGTGAAAACATATATTTTAGGTTATTTAATAGTGCAGATACGGGTATATCTAACCAGGCACTGTGAGTTGTTGTGTTTTTTTTTTTTTGTTTTTTTTTAGCTCCAGGCCCATAGAGATCTTAATATCTGGCCCTGCCAAGCAGAGGAGCAGTTGGCAAAACTAGGGAGGGGACCTTATGACCAAGATAACAATCGGGCCACTGGCTAAGGCTGGGGTCAGACCAGCGCACTTTTAACGTGCGTTCTGGCGCACTTAATCACGGCCGCACTAGCAGCAAATGACGGGCAATGACAGCCAATATATGAAGTACGGTCGCACGAAAGTCCGGCCGCGCAACGCAAGTGGAAAATGAACGCATTTTTTCGAACGCAGAACCCCTAGTACAGAGTGCGCTGCGCCCGCTAGCGGTGTGTGTGTGTGTGATTTGGAGACGTCAGCAGGGCCGGCGCTAGTGTAAGGCAGCACAGGCGGCTGCCTTACTATTCTGGCTTTCTGCCAGTTGAGGGGCGGAAAAATCTGGACCACCCAGCGAGCGGAGGCCTTGCAAGGATCGGGCACAAGGTTTCCCATTTACTCGGCAGCGTGTGGGATCCCACTCCCACACGCTGCACCGGAAGTAAAGGCCCTGCGGGGGGGGGGGGTGCAGAGGAGGAGGAAGACGAGGCTGCCAGACCACAGCTCACATGGGAAGATGCTGGCCCCGCCCATCCACCCCCTTCCTCCTCACAGCAGCTAGCAGAGCCTCCCTCCCCTGCTCCTGTGCGGGAAGTGTCCAGCACGTGGAGGGTGGGGGGAGTGGAGAGAGACCAGCTGAGCTGTAACCATGGAGGCAGCCAGGGATTTGAATCCTAGGGTAAGTAGCAAGCAGGGGGTGTGAGTATGGGGGTGAGCATGGGGGAGGTGGGTGTGTAAGCATGGAGTGTGTGTCTGTGTGTGTGAGCATGGGTGAATGAGAGCATTGGGTGGGTGTGAGCATGGGGAGGTGGGTGTGAGTATGGGGGTGGGTGGGTGTGAGTATGGGGGTGGGTGGGTGTGTGCAGGGGTGATGTATGTGGGTGTGTGCAGGGTGATGTATGTGTGTGTGAGCAGGGGTGATGTATGTGTGTGTGAGCAGGGGTGATGTGTGTGTGTGTGTGAGCAGGGGTGATGTGTGAGCAGGGGTGATGTGTGAGCAGGGGTGATGTGTGTGTGTGTGTGAGCAGGGGTGATGTGTGTGTGTGAAAAGGGGTGATGTGTGAGCAGGGGTGATGTGTGCGTGTGAGCAGGGGTGATGTATGAGCAGGGGTGGTGTGTGTGTGTGAGCAGGGGTGATGTGTGTGAGCAGGGGTGTGTGTGTGAGCAGGGGTGATGTGTGTGAGCAGGGGTGATGTGTGTGAGCAGGGGTGATGTGTGTGAGCAGGGGTGATGTGTGTGAGCAGGGGTGATGTGTGTGAGCAGGGGTGATGTGTGTGAGCAGGGGTGATGTGTGTGTGAGCAGGGGTGATGTGTGTGTGAGCAGGGGTGATGTGTGTGTGAGCAGGGGTGATGTGTGTGTGAGCAGGGGTGATGTGTGTGTGAGCAGGGGTGATGTCTGAGCAGGGGTGATGTGTGCGTGTGAGCAGGGGTGATGTGTGCGTGTGAGCAGGGGTGATGTGTGAGCAGGGGTGATGTGTGAGCAGGGGTGATGTGTGCGTGTGAACAGGGGTGATGTGTGCGTGTGAACAGGGGTGATGTGTGCGTGTGAACAGGGGTGATGTGTGTGTGAGCAGGGGTGATGTTGAAATAGGAACCAGATTTTAGGGATTTCGTGTCGCGGCGGAGAAATAATACCCAGACAGAGATTCTTCAGGAAGGCAGGATTTATTCACCGAGACTCAGTGGCATCATAGCAGGACGACCAGCACGGAGTCCCGATACACACTTGCATTTACATTTTTATAGCCCCCTCTGACACGTGAAACCTTTGCTTTGATGGTATAGATTTACAGATAACAGATAACAAAGGACCAGAATCTCATTACCGGCCGTTCCCTCGAATCTATTCAGGAATCGTGGTTTCGGCTCATGCCCTGAGGGGTCTTGCCTTGCTGGACACCTGGACAAACTTCTTTTGCACACGATTTAAGACTTTGCACACGGTTTACTTTAACCCTTTGTATACTGTATTAAATTATATCACTTAAGGTTACATGATCACTTTAATACAAAGCATATTTCGCGCACCTATTCCTCCTTCATTCCCCCCTTTTGGCCATGAGTCCATGCTTTCATGGGCTCCTAGCCAAATATAAAATACCTAGGTTCCAGAGGGAAAATAGCAACGCTGAGTCTGTGTGCCCTGTATTTGGGTGCTACACCATGAGGGATCTATAATTAGGTTGGGGTTGATCTTTCCCATTGGCCGTGCAGTGGGCCAGGATACATAAAATGACTTTATACCCTAGATAGCAGACCAAGGTAACAATACCAATCATGAGAATAACAGAAACACCGTGTTGTAGGAACCCCAATATGGAACCAAAAAAATTCCAAAGGACCCCAACCCCTTAAAGGGGTTCCATCCCTCTTCCGCCATTCTCCTTGCTTGGTACTGCAACTGATCCACCTTTTCCTGTGGGCGTTAATGACCTCGTAGTAATCAGGGGTCGTATGTGTACTGTTATGAATATATGTACAACAATCATATCCCAGGGTCATCTCACATAACCCATTCATAGCGCCTGCTATTTGTTCCAGGGCTAACTCATGTGTAATCTGTACTTTCCGCAATTCTCTAAGTTCAGTGTTTAGAAGTTGTATGTCGGTGCTAGTTAGGTTGAGGATTTCATCCATTAACATCGAATAATTATTGAGCCTGTGCATCATCTCGATACCCCACCCAGTGGAGGAAGGGAACCAGGACCACACTTGATCACCTTCTGTAAAAAGGTCCCGCTTCTGCCTTCCTGGCAACTGTATGGGGTACCGGGGGTACGCCAGTACTCCTACTTCTGGACCCGATACTACGGTCTCCCAAGGTACTACATATGCAACGTACCACCAGCAGAGTGTGTTCAGGTCGGGCCACAGATAGCATTGCTTTCCACAACATAAGTACAGACCATTAGTCAGTGCAACCGGGCTGTGTATATTGACCCGCTCAGGCTCAGCTCTATTCATGCTAAAGCGATGAACATGGGTTATATAGGCAAGATCCATGAGGAGAGTTATTATAGCCTGGCCAGCCGCTCCAGAGGCATTTGTCCTATTAACCCATGCCCAGAACCGATCCCTATCCCGCTCCCTCCCCTGTAGGCTGATGGTCTCCCATAGGTTGCCTTGAGTTCTTCCCGATGCTGTGACGTTCACCAAGGCTTGGTTGCAGTAGGCTGCCCCCTGGGAATGGTTGAGGCCTATTTGGAGACACCAGAGAGGTGGCCTACTCGGACCTATTACTGTCAAGGGGGTTAGAACTGTATTATTTACGATCTTAGAACGAAAGTGGGAGGTGCCAGCAGGGGTTAGAGATTCACTTTCATTTTCATAGGACCATGGTACTGCCATAAGGGGAATATACATAGTGTCTGGGTGTAATCTACTACAGACCCAACAGGCTTCATGGCCCGATCGGTTGGCAAAAGCATATTTATATTTGATTAATAAATTCTGGGTTACCAGGCTTCGTTTTTCACGGTGATATACCTGGGGCTTACTCAATTCGAGTGCAGGAGTGTACAGGCCTATGTACTGGACAATCACAGTTGTTAATAATATAAGAACACCAGAGACAATTATCACAGTATATGTGTTTCGGATTTCTGCTCTTCTGTTCCCTTCCATTCTTCGACTGTGCGAAGGCACCTCAGCTTCCGGAGTGAGGGCTGCAGAGTAGACGATCTGCGGAGAATAGTTTCGCGGGCAGCCCTTTGGGCTAAAAACCCGTCTTTTCCCTCGTTGGCAAGTGACCAGGCGTTATTATGTCCTTCGAAATCACTCGCTATCGGATATGAGAAGGTCGGTAAAAAGAGAGTGTGACGCACAAGTTTTCATGGGTAACCTCTTGGCTACCCGTCTTTTCCCTCGTTGGCAGGTGGTCAGGCCTTATTGTGTCCCTCAAAACCACCCACTTGCTGATATCAGAAGGTAGCTGTGAGACGCAGTTTCAGAGGATTGTCTGGATCAGGATGACTTCTCCACTTTGGATCCCCGGTTGACAGTGGCGGTGCAGCGGGTTTCAGACGGGAGTGGTGTATCCACGGGACCACTTCTGCAACTTTTACCGCTGTGGGAGTAGATAACAGAATACAGTAAGGGCCCCTCCACTTTGGGCCTAGCGGCTCCACTTTCCATTCTTTGACCCACACATATTCCCCAGGGGCGTACTGATGCAGAGGAGGGTATAGGAAGAAGGGCTTGTTCTCATTTACCCATCTGTGTAGGACAGACAAGGAACGGCCTAACTGAATCACTTGGTGGCGGAGAGTACTTTCACCCAGTGTCCGAAGGTCTCCAGTCACAGTTTTTATCAGTGGATTGGGACGCCCAAACAACAACTCATAGGGGCTGAGGTTCAGAGGGGCAGTTGGACTGCACCGGATATGAAACAGTATCATAGGTAGAGCTTCCAGCCACTTCAAGGAGGTTTCTTGGCATATTTTTGCAAGCCTGTTTTTCAAAGTGCGATTCATACGCTCCACTTTCCCTGAGCTTTGAGGCCGGTAGGCCGTATGTAACTTCCACCTGATTTGTAGGGATTGGGCCAAGGCCTGCAGTACTTGGTGGACAAAGGCGGGCCCATTATCCGAGCCGATTTCTGATGGTATCCCATAGCGTGGAATGATCTCATTCATTAGACACCGAACCACTTCTGTGGCCTTCTCAGTTCGGGTGGGGTACGCTTCGACCCAGCCAGTTAAGGTACAGATAACCACTAGGAGGTACTTGTAGCCTTTACAGGGAGGCATAACTGTAAAATCCACCTGTAGGGATGACAGTGGTATCAGTCCTACGGAGACTCTACCAGGAGGCAAGGTAGGTCCCTGTCTGGGGTTGTTCCGTGCACAAGTGGGGCATTGCTGAGTCACAGTCTTACAGAGGGATGGCAGATGTGGTACATAGAACTCGAGTTCTAATTGTTTCTCCATAGCAGTCCGTCCGCCATGCGTACTATCATGCAGACTCCGGACTAACTCTGGGGCTATGGTAGAGGGTACCACAATACGACTATCTTCTAGGATGTACCATCCACTGGGGTCATAGGCACCAGGCTCAGAATTTAACCACTGGCGTTCGGTTTCCGAGTATACCGGAACCCATTCTGTCAGAGGTGCAGGTATCCGGGCGGCCACCACTGGCAGGGAGCATCTCGCAGCTTCCTTGGCTGCTTGGTCAGCTTTTCGGTTCCCCCGGGGGACAAATTCTTGTCCCTTCTGATGTCCCCGGCAGTGGATTACACTCACAGCTTCAGGTACCCAGACGGCTTCCAAGAGGGCTAAAATCTCTGTGGCGTATTTGACTTGTTTTCCTGTGGACGTCAGAAGGCCCCTCTCCTTATAGAGTGCTCCGTGGGCATGTATAGTCATGAATGCATATTTCGAGTCTGTGTAGATATTAATACGTTGTCCATGCGCGAGCTGTAGAGCTCGGGTTAGAGCAATCAATTCAGCCAATTGGGCCGAAGTTCCAGCTGGTAATGGCTCTGCTTCCCAGACCTTTTCTAAGGTCGTGACAGCGTACCCGGCTTTTCTTTTTCCGTCCTCTATGAAACTGCTGCCATCTGTGAATACTTGAGTGTCGTACACCTCCAGGGGTCTATCTCCCAGATCCGGCCTGCTGGAGAATGTTTCATCCATCACCTGAAGGCACTGATGAGTAGGTAGCTCTTCCTGCTCGTCCGGGAGCAAGGTGGCTGGATTTAAGGTACTACTGGTTTCCAGATGGATTCTGGGATTCTCGCATAACATGGCTTGGTACCTTGTCATTCGGCTGTTACTGAACCAGTAGTTTCCCTTGTAGTCTAGCAGTGCTTGTACTGCATGTGGTACGCGGACATGGATTTCTTGTCCCAGAGTCAGTTTGTCTGCCTCTGCTACCAGAAGAGCAGTGGCAGCCACAGCTCGCAGACAGGGGGGCAGACCAGCTGCTACGTGGTCTAACTGCTTGGACAGGTAGGCGACTGGGCGTTGCCAAGAGCCCAGGTATTGGGTTAAGACCCCTGTAGCTGTATGCAGGTGTTCATGGACATGTAGACAGAATGGTCGCTGGTGGTCGGGGAGCCCCAGGGCAGGGGCTTCCATGAGGCACTTCTTTAGCGTCTTGAAGGCCTCCGTCTGATCAGGGCCCCATACAAAGGGGTCATGTTCTCCTCCTCTTGTGGAGGCATATAATGGTTTTGCAATCAAGGCGAAATTAGGAATCCAAATACGACAAAATCCGGCTGCTCCCAAAAATTCCCTGACTTGTCTTCGGGAGCGAGGCAAGGTAATACGACATACAGCTTCCTTTCTTTCAGGACCCATCATCCTCTGGTCCCCTTGCAGATGGAAACCTAAATATTTAACTGAGGTTGCGCATATTTGAGCCTTCCGGCGTGACACCTTATATCCAGCTTCGTACAGGAGCTGTAGGAGATCTCGTGTTGCAGCGAGGCAGGTGTCATACGAGGGGGAGGCTAGCAGGAGGTCATCTACATATTGGAGGAGGACACCCCTCTGGGCATCAGAACGAAAATGGGCCAAGTCCTGGGCCAAAGCAGTGCTGAACAGAGTAGGGGAATTCTTGAATCCCTGCGGCAGTCTTGTCCAGGTTAATTGCCTTTTTCGGCCAGTTCTTGCATCTTCCCATTGGAAGGCGAATAGTGCCTGACTCTCTGAGGCCAGGCGGATACAAAAGAAAGCATCTTTTAGATCTAGTACTGTATAATGTGTAGTACTGGCGGGTATCAGGGCCAGGAGGTTGTAAGGATTGGGTACCACGGGGTGGACAGAGACTACTGCATTATTCACAGCCCGGAGATCCTGAACTGGACGATACTCCTGGGTTCCTGCTTTCTGGACTGGCAACAGGGGCGTGTTCCATGCTGATACACAGAACTTAAGTATGCCATGCTCTAGGAGGCGTGCCAGATGTGTCTGAATATTTGCTTTTGCTTTTTGGGGAATGTGATACTGGCGTATGCTGACAGGATTTGCACCAGACTTTAATTCAACTAAAACAGGAGGAATGTTTCTGGCCATGCCAGGTGGGTTATCCTCTGCCCACACCCCCGGGGCATGCAGCTGGGGCGGGAGAGGTGTCCCTCCGGTTTCCTCCGTTAAGGTTCTCCATTCCTCCTCTCTGGGCATTATCAGGGCCAAAATGCCAGTCACCGAGGCCTTCTGAGGAGGGAATGCAGTTAACGGGGCATGGAATAATACAGAGGCACCTATATCAGGATGGAACGTAATTTGGGCCTGTAACTTCATCAATAAGTCCCTCCCCATCAATTGGACTGGCCACTCAGGGACATACAGAAAGCTATGGTGGACCTGGTGGCCCCCAAGGGTACAGTTACGGGGTGCCAGGACTGGGCGAGTCATGGGTTGGCCCGACGCTCCCACTATAGTAAGGGACCGACCAGACAGTGGAGCCATTGGCTGGGTGACCACTGAATGTTCGGCCCCAGTATCAATCATGAACTCTACATCTTTTCCCCCTATATTGAATCTAACCATGGGCTCCTTGTTGCCAAGGGGGATGGAGCCCGGTTCTCTTCAGTACTCAGGGAAATGGGAAGCAGGGGAAAGATAGGGGGCAACTCCCTCGTCAGCCAGTGCCATTACTCCACCCTGGGTCCCACTCCTGTACCGTCCGTCCTCCATCTGTCCTCTAACTTGACTCTGTCCTTCTGTCCTACTTACTGCCCCCCCTTCTGTCCTTTTAGTGGGCATTCATTTTTCCAATGCCCAAAACCCTTACAATAGGCACACTGATCTCTACCTAAAGGGGGTCTACCAACTCTCCCCCTGCCCCTACCCCTGTCTCCTCTCGGGGTCCCTGACTGGTCCCACCCGTCATCCCCGATACTGCTACTGCTATCAAATCCGCCTTCTGCCTCATCCTCTTTCCATCCTCCCTCTTCCTTTCCAAATCTCTATTCTGAAATACTTTATTAGCGATCTCCACTAGCTGGGACTGGTTCATGCCTGCGAAACCCTCTTGTTTCTGGAGTTTTTGACGTATATCCCGTTGGGCCTGGCTGACGAAGGAGGCATTGACCATCCTTCTATTTTCCTCTGCTTCGGGATCAAAGGGAGTATATATCCTATACGCATCTATGAGTCGTTCTAGGAACGCGGTAGGGGATTCCTCTAACCCCTGAATGATCTCACTTATTTTACCCATATTAACAGGTTTCTTTGCAGTGGCTCTTAATCCCCCGAGTAATCCTCTCCGGTATATGTGGAGATCATATCTGTGTACCGAGGAATTAATGTCCCAGGGGGGCTGTATTCCCGGGTAGTGATCAGAAGCCCATTGCTTTGGATTGGCATTATCTGCGCCCCTGGCTTCTTTCTCCAGGCACCTAAGTGCTCCGGCATCGATACGACCTCTTTCCTCAGTAGTAAAGAGTGTCATCAATAACTGCCTGCAGTCTGCCCAGGTGGGTACGTGTGTCGCAAATATGGACTCCATTAGGCTGGTCAGTACAGCAGGTTTCTCTGAGAAAGGGGGGCTGTGGGTTTTCCAATTAAACAAATCGGTGGTGGTAAAGGGGACATAAGTGAATACCTCACCACCTTCATCACCGGGAACTAGGTGGCTACGTACAGGCATACTGAATATCTGTTTGGGCTGCTTTATACCATGATCCAGACGGGTTACTGCTTTTGAGGGAGGTGTCAGGATCAGGGGGGTTTCAGACAGGAACCTCTGGGAATCTTGGATGGGACTAAATAAGATATTTGTAGGTGTAATCCCAAGGGGTAGCTCCGGGTATATGTTGGGAACAACCGCTCTACCGAGATCTCCCTCCACCCATTCGATGTCCCCTGGCTGGAGGGTAGTAGAAGGAGAGGTGACACGGGACGTGATCCGCGATAAATCAGCTGCTGCGGGTGGCTGAATGCGATACGGGGGAGGAGGAGGGGGATCGTCTTCGGGGTCTGCCACTAATACGGGCTTGTGGGCCAGACTTTTGGGGGGGCCCTGGAGAGGCATGATGTTTTGTAGCCTATTTTTTATTCTGCAATTATATCTCCAGACGTCGATATAGGGAAACTGGTCAGGGTGTCCCGGAGTACCTGTGACAATATCATAGACCCGTTGAACTAAAGGGGCATCTAAGGATCCTCCAGGAGGCCACTGGGTGATCAAGACGGGCCATTCCTGACTACACAAGATAACCAGGGTGTCCGGGCATAAGGGTTTACCATAATCATGCTTTCCAAACAGGGGTTTAAAATTATCCAGCATGTGTCCCAAGGGCGTCCCCTTGTACTGGGAATGCTTTTGACCCATCGTAACACACTCGGTATTTCGTTCAACAGTTCAGACGTTCCCCTGTTAGCGGCTGCACGCGGTCGCCCGGGGCAGAATCGCGCTTAGTAAGGGTCCACTCTCAGATTTGCTTCCCCACTAGCTGGGTAGGCGCGCACGTATTCACACAGACTTTCTCTCACACAATACCGAGATCCGAACCTGAGAAGGAGGGTAATTAAGCCTCCCTCTTCTCCAGATAGAAGGTACAGACAGACAGACGGATACAGTATACTGACCGCTCAGACGCTAGCGCTGGCCTGAATTCCTGAAGACTCGTCAACGGACATCAACCTGGGTCACAGAGACCGGAGAACCGGGGAGTAGGTGAAGATCCTGATTTCAGACAAAATCGTCCGTGGCGCCAACCGAAGATGTTCAGGCCACCCCGGTCCTCTGAGTCGCTGTCCGTCAGGAATCCTCAACGCACGCGGCAGGAGATCCCTCAGGTGCCCGATCAAAAAGACAGGGCAATGGTTTCCCGGCCAACCGCACCATATGAAATAGGAACCAGATTTTAGGGATTTCATGTCGCGGCGGAGAAATAATACCCAGACAGAGATTCTTCAGGAAGGCAGGATTTATTCACCGAGACTCCGTGGCATCATAGCAGGACGACCAGCACTGAGTCCCGATACACACTTGCATTTACATTTTTATAGCCCCCTCTGACACGTGAAACCTTTGCTTTGATGGTATAGATTTACAGATAACAGATAACAAAGGACCAGAATCTCATTACCGGCCGTTCCCTCGAATCTATTCAGGAATCGTGGTTTCGGCTCATGCCCTGAGGGGTCTTGCCTTGCTGGACAGCCTGGACAAACTTCTTTTGCACACGGTTTAAGACTTTGCACACGGTTTAAGACTTTGCACACGGTTTACTTTAACCCTTTGTATACTGTATTAAATTATATCACTTAAGGTTACATGATCACTTTAATACAAAGCATATTTCGCGCACCTATTCCTCCTTCAATGTGTGTGTGAGCAGGGGTGATGTGTGTGTGTGTGAGCAGGGGTGATGTGTGTGTGTGTGAGCAGGGGTGATGTGTGTGAGCAGGGGTGATGTGTGTGAGCAGGGGTGATGTGTGTGAGCAGGGGTGATGTGTGTGTGTGAGCAGGGGTGATGTCTGATCAGGGGTGATGTGCGCGTGTGAGCAGGGGTGATGTGTGTGTGTGTGAGCAGGGGTGATGTGTGATCAGGGGTGATGTGTGAGCAGCGGTGATGTGTGAGCAGCGGTGATGTGTGCGTGTGAGCAGGGGTGATGTGTGAGCAGGGATGATGTGTGAGCAGGGGTGATGTCTGAGCAGGGGTGATGTGCGCGTGTGAGCAGGGGTGATGTGCGCGTGTGAGCAGGGGTGATGTGTGCGTGTGAGCAGGGGTGATGTGTGAGCAGGGGTGATGTGTGCGTGTGAGCAGGGGTGATGTGTGAGCAGGGGTGATGTGTGTGTGAGCAGGGGTGATGTGTGTGTGAGCAGGGGGGGTGATGTGTGTGTGTGTGAGCAGGGGTGATGTGTGTGAGCAGGGGTGATGTGTGTGAGCAGGGGTGATGTGTGTGAGCAGGGGTGATGTGTGTGAGCAGGGGTGATGTGTGTGTGTGTGTGTGTGTGTGAGCAGGGGTGATGTGCGCGTGTGAGCAGGGGTATGAAATGAATTAAAGGGGAGAATGAATTGAAGGGGTGGAGGAATTGAGGGGGTGAAATTAATTGAGGGGAAGAATGATGTGAGCTGGGGGCAAATTTACCCATGTGTGAGCTCTGGGGGCAAATATATCCATGTGTGAGCTCTGGGGGCAAATATATCCATGTGTGAGCAGGGGGCAAATATACCCATGTGTGAGCTGGGACAAATATACCCATATGTGAGTTGGGGCAAATATACCCATATGTGAGTTGGGGCAAATATACCCATATGTGAGTTGGGGCAAATATACCCATATGTGAGTTGGGGCAAATATATCCATATGTGAGCTGGGGAAAATATACCCATGTGTGAGCTCTGGGGACAAATATACCCATGTGTGAGCTGTGGTAAATATACCCATATGTGAGATGGTGGCAAATATACCCATATGTGAGCTGGGGGCAAATATACCCTTGTGAGCTGGGGCTATATATATATATCCATGTGAGCTGGGGGCAATATATATATCCTTGTGAGCTGGGGCAAATATATCCATGTGAGCTGGGGGCAATATATATATATATCTGGACATGTTCTGGTCTGAGGTCTCTGTGTGTATATATATATTTATCTGGACATGTTCTGGTCTGTATATATGTATCTGAGTGGGCATGATATTGGTGAATACCTGAAAAAACGTATTGGTACTTGTACTCGGTCTTAAAGTGGTATCGGTGCGACACTAGAGTGTGTATATATGTATGTGTCCATATATAGAGATTATTATGGCACCTCTATCCTGATTGGCTTGACATGACACGGATGGGGGGGCACCAAAACGCACCTTCGCCTGACTAGACAAAAATGCTTGCACCGGCCCTGGACGTCAGATCCTGCTCGTGTCCGGCCAACATAACGTCCAGACGCAAAAAGTTTCCTGGTTTGGATTCGTAAAACATACGCACGAAATGCGCATTGTATGACCGTTTTCGTATATTCCATGAAAAAATACATCAATGCGTTCGGACGCACTTTTTTACGTTCGCGTGTAAAAATGCTTTCGTTTGACCCTAGCCTAAAAGATGCACATTGTTTTTTTCCTTTTTCCAATTGTTTTTCGAGTCCTACATGACTAGCAATTGTCTACTGTGCATTTTAAAGCAGGGCAGGTTACCCAGAGTCCTCAAAGACACCCAGAGAGCATACTCCGTTGCAGCTATGTTTGCTGCTCTGCTAAGTATGGAGAAAAAACCCTGAAACATTTCCGTGATTCTGGCTCCAAAAAATACTTGCTTTGAACTTACACACAAATTCTTTGTGTATACTATTTTATTTTTTTTGCCCCAAAATCTGGTTGAGTGCTTTTTCTACTGTGCCATCTGTGGAGCCTCTGCTACCTTCAATCAAGTGATTGGTCGTGAAAGCATTCACTAAAACCTAAAGACCCTAACTAAATGGTTTACAATTATATTTCCCCTACTTTCGCGTTGTAAGACCATGAGTAATCACAACTGCATTGCCAATCTTTGAACATTGAAGCTGAAATTCTCTCTTCCTCAGTATGTATGTATTAATGTTAAAAATCTGTTAAAACCTACATTTTCATTAATTTTTTTGCTGCTGGAATGATTAAGTTAATTTATATTATGTGTACAGTCTCTGTTTTCTATATTTCTTAGACTACCCAGGGCATCTATTTGTTGTCGGAATGCGGTATAAATCCCTGCTATTTTAATGTACATGAAATTGAACATGAAGTGCTCATTGAGATATGATTTCCTGGGCTCTGGGAGATGCTTTGATATAAACAAAACATCACCCATGATCATTTTGTGCTTTGATCCATATTCCTTTGACATTTTGTATTCTCTTGATGGCAATTGATAAACACTTGGCGCTGCCGGCCGCCAGGACTCGGGCATGGGAGCGCGGAACGTGACAGGGTATGGCTGTCCATGCGCCACATACGTTTGCTTGTGCCCTCCATAAAAATGGCTCCTAGGTATATCAGTCCATATCGAATACTGTGCCATATGAATCTGGCTTCCATTGCCACCATACCTGAAAATTCATAATGTGTTACATACAGTAGTTTTAATAAATTGACATGAAACCGATACACTAAGCGTCATGCACCCCTTCCCCCTGTCATGGTAGAGGGTAAGGAAGAGTACAAAGTTCAGGCCATCTTAAATTCCAGGGGGGCCTGCAATATCTGGTGGATTGGAAAGGGTATGGCCCTGAAGATAGGTCCTGGTTACCTGCGTGTGAAGTCCATGCGTCCGGGTTGTGCGTGCTTTCTACTTCTCTCATCCTACTGCTCCTGGTGACTGCCTGTAGAATGGGGGGGGGTACTGTCACATCCCACGCTGTCCTTGGGTTCCGAGTGAAGTACTGCCTGGCCGCGTGTCACGGGCGTGTGTGATGACGTGGCGCCCGCGAGTATAAAATGAGAGACCTGAGCGCTGGTACCTTGCCCTGACGTGGTTCTCACTCCTCATTGGTATACTTGTGGTTTTCTTTCTGCTCGCTCGTGTATGACCTCCTGGATTGGTTAACAATTTCTCCTGGCTGTTATCCCCTTGGCTCCTGGCGACCCACTCTGGTATAACGATCCCTGGCATTTGTATAATCAAGCAATATTTATAGATATTGCTCACCGCTTGTTATGTGCAAGAATGGATCCAATCCCAAAACCAGTAACATCCATGATAAATAAATAAATCCGGCACTCTTCAATATTAATGATGGATTTTATTCCTCAGCACAAGAAAAATGACGTTTCAACCCTGACGGGTCTTGACAAGGTGATCTGTTATTGGGTCATCAGGCGCTAAGTTTTAGCGACTCGTGCTAAATTTTTTCTTTAGCGATGGCATTTTCGCTCACCAGGTGATAGGGCCCGTAGTGTAATTGTTTTCTTTGTGACTATGGTCCCAGCTGCCTTGAGATCATTGACAAGATCCTCCCGTGTAGTTCCTGGCTGATTCCTCACGGCTGTCATGATCCTTGAAACTCCACGAGCTGAGATCTTGTAGCCCCAAACCGAGGGAGATTGGCAGTTATTTTGTGTTTCTTCCATTTGCGAATTATCACACCAACTGTTTTCACCTTCTCACCAAGCTGCTTGGCGATGGTCTTGTAGCCCATTCCAGGCTTGTGCAGGTCGACAATCTTGTCCCAGAGATCCTTTGACAGCTCTTTGGTCTTGGCCATGGTGGAGAGTTTGGAGTCTGATTTGCTTCTGTGGACAGGTGACTTATTTTTTATACGAGTAACAAGCTGAGATTAGGAACATCCCTTTAACCCCTTAGTGCCCAGGCAGTTTTACAAAAGTCTGTCCGACAGTGCCCGCTGCTGTTTTTACATTTCTGTACTGTTTGTGTTTAGGTCAAATTTTCCTCTTACTCGTTTATACAACCCACACATATCATGTACCTTTTTCCCGCCATTAAATGGACTTTGTAACGATACCATTATTTCCATCAGATCGTATAATTTACTATTAAAAAAAAATATGAAATATGATGAAAAAACACTTTTTCAAAATGTAATCCCCAAAATCTACAACAGCCAAAAAAGACCCTGGCTAAATAGTTTCGAAATTTTGTCCTGCGATTAGAAATACCCAATTTTTTTACAGGTTTTTACTTTTTAATCCCTTCCCTGCTGAGCCATTTCACCTCTGTGCGCTGATCTCATTTTGGCCATTTTATGCTCCTCATGTTTAAGTCCTATTTTATCAACCCCCCTCCCCGACAATTTTTTTTTTTAACCCTTTCACTGTGGAAGACGTGTGGGGAACGTCCTCATTGCCTCACGCTGTATGCGGAGGACGTTCCCCACACGTCTTCCGCTCGGCGTGGGGCCAGAGAGATACTCACCTCTCTGGTCCGGGGTCCTGTGGCCCGCTTGGTTGCCCGCCGGGGTCCCGGATGCTGGCTGACATCCAAGATGCCAGCACGCACCGGGGGCCGCAGGGATCCGCCGGAGTCCCGGCCGATTGCTGTCCCCTGTGCAAGGACGCACTCAGCGCGTCCTCCATACAGGGGAACCACTTGGCTGGACGCGCTGAGCGCGTCCTTAGCAGCCAAGTGCTTAATGGAATCTGAATGGGGACAAATCTTTTGACAATTTTTTGATCTAGCGTTATAGGACATAACATCTGCACATAGTGATGATATATTTTGAATCTGCGAGTGTGCTGAAAATCAATGGTCTATAATCACCATTAAATGGTCCTACCTAGAGTGTCCCCATTTAATAATATATATTTCTTTAAAACCTCTTGTTGACTGAATATATGTTGCACATTTTTTGTTGTGTCTTTACAGAGGATTATCTTTATGAAATGTGCTGTGTGAATGATTTATTAAATTTCTTTCTGGGCCTTGGTGGATTTATTCTCTTTTGTCATGCTTTTTATAGTTTTATATTTTCCAGCAGCCTAGATTTTCCTGTTTTTACAGAGTCATGTAATTCCCAGTTATGTTTTCTTTGTATGTGTATAATGTGGCTACTCTTTCCCTGGAATGATAACGTTAATCTAATGTGAAAATGTTAAGGAAAGGTAGATAAAACCTTTATAGTTTGTGTTGCATGCATAATACCTGAAATTGAAATGGAGTAGCTGACTATTTCAATTTAAGTGGCTTGTGCCATTTTGCTTCAAGTATATGTTATGGGACTCTTGATATCGGAGGGCGACCGATTATTGGTACTACTGATAATCAGGGCCGATATTGAGTATTTGTCTCCAGAACCGTAGATGCTAGAGGGTCAGATGAGGTATCTTTGGAAAGGCCAGAGCATGGCATTTCCAATGATTCCAAGCATGACCAGTGTTTATATAAATTAAATTTTCTAAATAAAAAAAGTACTATTGTTCACTTTTCAATTATAACGTCAACAATGATGCTACTGTGGAGCTCTGCGATTCACTCATACACACAACACACTACTGTATGTCAGAGCTGCACAGCAATAAACCTCAAAGTAATGTGTGTTGTGTATGTGAGTTTTATTGCTGTGGAGCTCTGTGATACGCTCATCCACACTGCACATAACTGTGTGTTATCCGTCACACTAAGCGTTGAGATTATTTTTTTATAATCAAAATTTTATTTTGAAAGGAAGACCTCAATATAAGAAACTCAGCTAACATACCAATAGCCATAAAGGTTCAGCAAGGGGGCAAAAATAAGGGGAAGGGGGGTGACAGAAATCCACAATAGCAGGGAGGCGGTGGAATCCGCAGGTAAACTGCAGACCATGCACCTGTGAGGCAAAAGTAAAAGTGGCATCCCTGGCTCACCCCAGGAACCCTGTGGGGAATTGGAGGCCACAGGAGAGGCCACATGGCTGTGTGATCTGGGGCCAGAGGAAGTGAGCAGAGCCATGGTATCCACTCCAATGGCTCGCCCAGATCCACCCAACGTCCCACACAAAAAAGGGGGGGCGTCGGCAGGTGCACAAACCAACACAGGACCAGCTCTCAGGCATGCACAACCCAAACTGGAAAAGAACATCCAGAATAAAGGGGGGGTTTAATCTCCAAAAAGTGTCTCCGAGTAGTCATAGTAATAAAAGTGGGGGGTCATCTCAAGGGGAGGTGCAGTGTCTCGGGGGGTTGACAAGGCAGCCAGAAAGCGTGGGCTGCAAAGGGAGGGGTCTGTGTGAATCAATCAGCCAGTGTCCATGCGCCATGTCTCCGGGAACGTGGGCAGAGCGAAAAACCCACAGTCCAAACATGCCGCGAGCGCTGGCATCCTGTCCAACATCCGGATCTCCGAGGAGGCCCATATGCAGCTTCAGTGCAAGAGCCGGGACGCCGAGCCCAGGCATCACCATCCTCATCAGCAGCACCGACGGTCTACACAACGCTGCCGGGCGAAGCAGGGCCAGGTTCCAGTGGCGCAGCAGTGGACACAGGGGAACTCAGCCCATGCTCTGGCCCAAGACAGCAGGGAGCACCACCGGTCCAGCAGCCATCCAATGGAGAGGCAGCACATAGACATCTGGCTGATAAGTATCCTCGGGCAAAGGGATCCTCACCGGTGGCATAAAGGTTGGCCGGGGCAGTCTGTCACGACCACTACGCGCGCTGCCACGAAAGACGACGGGTTAAGCCACCCACTATCTGTCTAGCCTAGCCCAGATAATGACTGCGTGGACAACAATCCCCCACGCGCTTGCTTACCTATCTGTCCCCGCACACTTTCTCTCGCAACAGGTACGTAGAGCGCAATACAATGGTCCCAGGATTGCAATGCAGTACAAGTCTTCTCTTGAAGCGGGTAGTGACTATGTCTCCCACAATCCCTGGACTCACTTTCCTATTCTATTAGTTACGCTGCCACCAGTCCTCATGGACACTACGCACGTCGCAGGGCTAAGCAACCGCGCTGTCTGCCTAACCTAGACAGTGACTGCATAGACAACAATCCCTGCCGTCCCCAGCGACCGCAACTCACAATTTCATAGCTACTCGAGCTTAAAACAACCAGCAATACTCCAGTCTCTAGGGTTAGCGTGGATCTCATCAGCCAGAAGCAGAAACTTTAAGTTATATTTATTTATGATATAGAAAAGTCACAGTGCATTGGTTACAAAAATTATAGATAGAATAAATCAATTAATTACACACTACACAGCAAATAAAAGAAAAGGATTAAACACAGAGCATTAGTTACAAACAATAAGCTAGCATCAGTGACTCTGGGGTTGGAGATGGAGACCTGCATAGATCCGCTGGAAATGGAAGCATGGACAGATCATCAATTTTTGATTGAACCCTGTGATCAGCCGCCAGTACATGACAAGCTTCAGAATATATACACTTCCTGGTCCTTCCAAAACCCACCCACAAATGGCCCAGCCTCCTGCACTACATATCCCAGAATTCCCCTCTCCTGAGCAAGCTCAGTACGCTTCGTCATTAATCTTCATTCCCTGGTCCATCAATCACCTCCCAGAGACCACCTCCAGTGATCCAAGGATGTGATTGCTTCTTTGATATGCGGTTGGCGTGCCGCTCCGGCTGTGTCTTTGCCCTGCCATGAGCAATTGCCCCTCCCGCCTGCTGGGTAAACCAAAAGGGTGATTTCTTTATTTCACACCTTTTGACTTAAGAGAAAATTGTCACGGACCTGTTTAATTGCTTCCTTCCAGCAGGCTGGAAACACAGCCATTGATTTCTTAGGCCAGCTGCGCCAAATGGCCTGGTATCTATAGATAGCCATAGATATAAATATGCCTATATAATACATATCGCGGTAGATTTATCGATAGCTAGACACAGAGAGATGGGTATGTCTACCTGTGACACAGTCCACTTCCAATGGGCCGCTGCAGCGCATCTACAAGGATACCCCTCCTGGGGCTCCGCAACTCACCCTCCAGCTCGGTCGTGCAGAACACCGCTCCGCCCCTGGGCACGAGCATCTCTGCCTCCAAAAGGTCGGATGTTGTCTCTCCAGGACACCCACTGGGGGGGGGGTGATCTCCAAGGTCCTTGGCAGGAGGCGCGATCAGAAGCGCCTCAAGCTCAGCTCCCCACAACTCCTCTAGGAGAAGCCACAGGTCTCTCTTGGTGGTGGGCCTGTTGTCCTCTGACCGGGAAACAAACGGCCGTGGGCAGCATCCGGGGTCCCCATCCGGAGGCCCTCTCTTCAGATAATCCGCTAGGCTGGGTGCAAAAGCCGACATGGCCACCAGTAAGCTCGTCAGGGTGTCTGGAGTCACCAGGCAAGGCCCAGGAAACACGACCTCGCTAGGCCACAAAGATGGCCACCGGCTGACCGCTAGAACAGGACCGAGACAGCTTCCACCTCAGTCGCAGGGCTGGAGGGGGCCAAGACAGGCTCCGGCGTGCTCCACCCGATGGTCGACGGCAGGGAGGCAAAAGGTCTAGACTCCTCGGCCCAAAATCTCTACAAATTGTATACTCAGCAAGGGAAGGATCAGAGCTCCATAAAACCATGTCTAGTTTTGCCCGCTGTCAGCCACGCCCCCCCCACATTGAAATTTTTGAACCCTAAAATATTGTTTAGCTTTCTAGTAGTGACATTTAGTGTCTAATGTTTATGGGGGTTTTTTTGCTATTTTTCTGTGTTCTGGAAGGTTCTTTAAGTTATGTTGTAAGCATTTTATTTTTCTCTGTTGTAATGTTTAGATTTTTTTTTTTTTTTTATAAAAGGTTTGTGTAGCAATTCTGATTTTTCAAAAACTTCAATGTACAGAATATGGGCACTTGATATCGGTTATCAGCCTGAAAGGTGGCCCACAATTGGTATTGGTACTGGAAAAATTATACGTTTCTATCCCTAATATCTAGTATTTCAGATTCAACTGTAATAAGGAACAGAGTGCACCCCTGACCACTTGGAGTACTGAGCCTTTAGGTGTAATGCACATTCTACCTTAGAATTAAAGAGCTAATCGTCTACTATTCCCTCGATTAACAAAGTTGATTACTTGTGTCACATCACGAGCCCTACTAATTGGATCTTAATCCATGCTAACCAGGCCAGATGTAGCCATCGATATATCATGATAATAGACTTTGTATAGCCGTTCCACGTGCTGCCTCTTCCAATTCTCCTTCCTAGGGCCTTGTCTTACCAGGCTGCCAGACTCTGAGTAATGAGCGTAATTATTTAAATGGATAGATCTATGGGAAAGAAGCTCCTTCACATGTGTCTTTCACTTCCCTCTTCTCCGTGCAGAGTGCTATGCTGGCTTTCGGGATAGAGCTGACTCTGCGAGTCTCAAAATAGCTGGCAAGATTGAAGCTTGAGGATCAATTAGTAAAATACTTTCCATAATAATAGTAAAAAAAGTCTTTTAAATGCTTGTAATTCTTTTTCATTCTATGAAATCTTGCTGACAAACAGTTGTAACAAAGTACATATGTTTTTAAGTGGTTTATTTAGTAAAGTAACGTTCCCAGAATACGTATGTCTTTTCCAGCCTTCATAACATTTATATATAGCATAAGGTTTCATTATATAGATGTTAAATAAAAAGTAATGCCGCTGAAGCAGGCTTTCCATATTCTAGTTTCCAGTGCCATCATTGTTTTGCTAAGCCCTGAATCATACGCTTTGAAAACATTGGCTCAGATTTATCTAGCAAAAAAAAAAGATCTTTCTGATAACGCATTTCTCATGATGTTTGACAGTCTAGTCCCGTCTAAAAATACTCATCTTGGATATGATATCTAGGTTCCATTGAGGGACATGGTTATATCTTCTATAAAAAATAAAAATTTTCCTACTTATACTTAAACCCAATAACTGTTGTTGCTATGTATTACCGTGGATACTCGAGTATAGCGCGACCCAAATATAACGCGATGGATAGAGATTTATTATGAAAATGAGAGAATACTGAAGACTCGCATATAACGCGAGGAACAAAATTTTACTGTACCGGTAAACAATTAAAATCCTTCCAGGTTCTCTTTATCTTTGCGATTTATCTCGTGGATTTTACCGCAAAATTACACTATGTAGCATCTCCAATGCATTTCAACGGAGCTGTTCACATCTTGCTGCGTGATGTCGTGGTAGCATGTCGCGTTTTTTGATTTCCATTGGTGATGTTTGGCGAAATTGCGACGTTGGGAATATGAAAATCGTGAGGGAAAACGCGTGATTTTCAAATCGCACGGTGTGAACGGGGCCTAACACCGTCAGGCTTCCCCTCCGGCCAGGGTGCTCTGCTCTAGAATGATTGCAGTTGTTACTAAAGTATGAAGCCGCCGGCCACCCATCTTCTTTACTAGTGATTAGATGGCTGGCAGAGGCGAGCAAGGTGTGTGATTGGCTTAACCACTTAGCTGCGGCGGACGCGCTGAGCGCGTCCTGCCAAGTGCTTCCCCTGTGCTATGGATGCGCTCAGCGCGTCCATGCACAGGAGGCAGCAATCAACCGGGATTCCGGCTGATTGCTGCCCCCCCCGGTGTGGGCTGACATCTTGGATGTCAGCCCGGCACTCGGGGACCCCGGCGGGACTAATAGATGTCATCGCGCTGGCGCGATATCTACTTCAGGCGCCCCCCCCACGAGTGCGGAGGAGGTGCCTGAAAGGGAGGGGGGAGGTCCTTCGGACCTCTCTCCCTCCCGATCGCAGGGCTCCAGTGGCTGAAGGCAGGCACGGTTTGGACCGTGCCTGCCTTTAACCCCTTGGGTGCCGGATCACGATTCGGCGCCAAATCGTGATCCTCTCCCGGAGCCGGCCGACATCTTGGATGTCGGCCAAGCTTTCGGGAATGCCAGTCCTGCAGATGACGCCAGTCCTGCAGCTAACCCCTAACTGCCACCAATGGTGGAGATGGGGGGTTCCAATGAACCCCCTATCTCCCGATCCGTGGCAGCTAGTGGTTAATGTTTGGTATTGCTGGATCGGCCAGAGCATGGCCTTTCCAACGATACCAAACACGATCATGTAAAAGTAAAAAATAAAAAAATATTTTAAAAAAATTAAACAAGGTTTTTTTTTTTGTTTTGTTAATGCAGCAATATTGTTCCCATTTCAATTATGATGTGGACAATGGTGCTGCACTAACGATTTTTGTATGCGGTGCGTTTGTTAAAAACAGCGAAATTTCCCCCCCAAAAAAATGTAACGAGTCCCCATTTATAATTTTTTTTACAAGCGCACCCCATAGAAATATAACCGCAAATGCTCGCATGTTAAAATGTGAAAAAAAACACTTTACACAGTGTAAATTATTGAAAATGCAAATGATGTATACATATAATAAAGATATATTATGAATCTGCCGGAAAGAACGATATATATAATATGTCTGGGTCATATATTAAAATAAGGCTTCAAAACGCGGTTAAACATGATGAGCAAAACCAGTAAAAATGAGCCCAGCACAGAGGCGTGAAATGCCTTTAGCAGCGAAAGGGTTAAACCGAGCGTGCCCTCTGGCTGTGATGGATCCCACCTCTCCCGAATCTGGGAGTTCCTTAAATGTTTGCAAGCATCAGGGAACCCGCATTCACTTCAGCGAGACTACCGGAACTTCCGTGAGACTTGGAATTCAGAGCAAGGCAAGGTTTTTTTTGTTTGTTTTTTTTACACGTGATGCAGATGTCTCGAATATAACGCGACCCCCTCCAATTTTTGTCACCAAAATCTAGCGGTATACTCGAGTATCTATACTGAATAATGTGGGGTTTTTTTCCCCCTCAAAAATATAAAGTTTCACATCTCACACATATGTACAGGTTATAGCAAACACATGTTGTGCACAACACGGAAAATGTAAAGTCAATGGGGTGGAATCCGATGGATTTAAAAACTCACTTGGGGGAGTGGGTGTCGCAGTTCTTCCTGACCGCTATTCCAAATCGAAAAATTCATCCAATCGAAACCTTCCTCTCCCACTCGTCCCTTCCAAATCACCATCCGTTCTCCCGATATCCGGAATTCGGAAGTGACGAGTGAGAGAGGAATGTTTCGATTGGATGAACTAGGGTTGCACCGATACCGATACTAGTATCGATATCGGTGCCGATACCGGGTACTGCAGGAGTACTTGGTACTCGTGCAGTACCCCGATATTTTTTTCCGATACCGGAAGCCGGCATTGAGCCGGCTTGCCGGCATCCTAGGGGCTGGGGCGGCTGTCCGAATGCTCTATCGGCATTCGGACAGGCCCTGCAGCTGCTCACCCCACTTTGTTTATACTTACCTTCCTTTAGCGACGCCGGGAAAGTCTTCGCGCGCTCGTTGGAAGGCCCCCAGCCGGGACCACGTGGGACCATGTGATCGCGGCTGGGGTCCTTCCAACGAGCGCACGCACGGAAACTTTCCCGGCGTCGCTAAAGGAAGGTAAGTATAAACAAAGTGAGCAGCTGCTGGGCCTGTCCGAATGCCGATAGAGCATTCGGACAGGCCCTGCAGCTGCTCTCCGCTCATACTTACTTTCCTTTAGTGACGCCAGGAAAGTTTCCGCGCGTGCGCTCGTTGGAAGGACCCCAGCCGCGATCACATGGTCCCACGTGGTCGCGGCAGGGGACCTTCCAACGAGCGAGCGCGCGCGCGAAGACTTTCCTGGCGTCGCTAAAGGAAGGTAAGTATGAGCGGAGAGTGAGCTGGGGGCAAATCCATGTGCTGGGGGGGGCATTATCCATGAGCTGGGGGCAAATCCATGAGCTGGGGGCAAATCCATGAGCTGGGGGGCAAATCCATGAGCTGGGGGGCATTATCCATGAGCTGGGGGGCATTATCCATGAGCTGGGGGGGCATTATCCATGAGCTGGGGGCAAATCCATGAGCTGGGGGCAAATCCATGAGCTGGGGGCAAATCCATGAGCTGGGGGGCAAATCCATGAGCTGGGGGGCATTATCCATGAGCTGGGGGGCATTATCCATGAGCTGGGGGGCATTATCCATGAGCTGGGGGCAATCCATGTGTTGGGGGGCATTATCCATGAGCTGGGGGTAAATTCCATGAGCTGGGGGGCATATCCATGAGCTGGGGGGCATTATCCATAAGTGGGGGGCAAATCCATGTGCTGGGGCATATCCATGAGCTGGGGCATATTTCCACGAGCTGGGGGGCATATTTCCATGAGCTGGGGGGCATATTTCCATGAGCTGGGGCATATCCATGAACTGGAGCATTTCCACGAGCTGGGGGCAGTATCCACGAGCTGGGGCATTATCCACGAGCTGGGGGGCATTATCCATGAGCTGGGGCAATATCCATGAGCTGGAGCAGTATCCATGAGCTGGAGCAGTATCCATGAGCTGGAGCAGTATCCATGAGCTGGGGGGCAAATCCATGAGCTGGGGGCATATCCATGAGCTGGGGGGCATATCCATGAGCTGGGGGGCAGTATCCATGAGCTGGGGGGCAAATCCATGAGCTGGGGCAGTATCCATGAGCTGGGGGGCAGTATCCATGAGCTGGGACATATCCATGAGCTGGGGGGCATATCCATGAGACCTGGGGGCTTTATATGAGGTCTGTTCTTATTGGAAAGCGGTCACATGACATAAGATAAAAGTATCGGTACTCGGTATCGGTGAGTACTTGAACAAAAGTATCTGTACTCGTACTCAGTCTTAAAAAAGTGGTATTGGTGCATCCCTAGGATGAATATATCTGAAGAACGGGACATTACCATATATGGGAAACACCAAGGAGAGCAGACAATTCGTTCAAGAACCAGAGACTGACTGGGGGAATATAAAGGCATTGTTGGGATTATGGTTTTATATTCTTTTATTTCTTCTGTTGATTGATTTACTGCCCATGAGGAGTCTGGCTTTTCAGACGAATCGCGTTGGGCCTTGATCATTTTATATTAATTTTATTCATTTATATACAATAAACCTTTTTTACTTGGTATCCTGTGGGGTTCTCCTGTGAGTGGAATTTTTGAGAGTTTCCAATCCACTTGTAAATAGAGGGTAAACAACCTCCACCAATTTGGAATATCATTCAGGAAGAACTGCGACACCCACGGAGTGTTCCAAGGACAGCCATTCCCCCAAGGATTTTGTGAGTTTTTAAATCCATCGGATTCCATCCCATTGACTTTACATAATTTCATTGATTTATAGGACATTACGTTTTCTGTGTTGTGCACAATATTTGTTTGAGGGAGGATTTGAACCACCTCCAGGAAAATAATCCTTATATTATAAGTTACGTGTTTTTTGTATCCACCAATTTGTCTACTTTATAGTGCAAACACATGCTCATCTGCACCTGCTGAGTCCTGGGTTTCCCTGCTTGCCGGCCAGGAAAAGAACTGGTCACACAAGGCTTAGCATCAGTGGCAGTGATTAGAGAAGCAGCAATGTTTCGGTCCTAGGAATGGGACTAAAATGTTGCTGCTCCTCTAATAAGGCTTAGCATCAATGGAAGCTATTGTTATTGGTCCTAATACGGTCTTACTATCATATGCTCTCTTTACACTCTTGAGGATGCCATGATTTAGTGAAAGGTGTAGAGTGGAGAGTATCTTCCTCCTGAACTGCAATCTGGACTCTAGAGCATTGGAGACGCGTTCTCTGGAGTGACGAATCACGCTTCTCCATCTTGCTATCTGATGGACGAGTCTGGGTTTGGCGGTTGCCAGGAGAACAGTACTTGTCTGACTGCATTGTGCCAAGTGTAAAGTTTAGTGGAGGGGGGATTATGGTGTGGGGTTGTTTTTCAAGAGCTGGGCTTGGCCCCTTAGTTCCAGTGAAAGGAACTCTGAATGTTTCAGCATACCAAGACATTTTGGACAATTCCATGCTCCCAACTTTGTGGGAACAGTTTGGAGCTGGCCCCTTCCTCTTCCAACATGACTGTGCACCATTGCACAAAGCAATAAAGACATGGATGACAGAGTCTGGTGTGGATGAACTTGACTGGCCTGCACAGAGTCCTGACCTCAACCCGATAGAACACCTTAGGGATGAATTCGAGTGGGACTGAGTGCCAGGCCTTCTCGTCCAACATCAGTGTGTGACCTCACAAATGCACTTCTGGAAGAATGGTCAAAAATTCCCATAAACACACTCCTAAACCTTGTGGACAGCCTTCCCAGAAGAGTTTAAGCTTTTATAGCTGCATAGGGTGGACCGGCGTCATATTGAACCCTATGGATTAGGAATGGGATGTCACTTAAATTCGTATGCGAGTCAAGGCAGGTGTGTGAATACTTTTGACAATATAGTGTATGTGCAGGTTAGTGCAAACACCTGCTCATCTGCCCCTGCTGAGTCCCTGAGTTTCCCTGCTTGCTGGCCAGAAAAAGCAGAACTGAGGCCTGTTCAGTTACTCAGCAGCTGCTGAATTGCTCCATTGCAGCAGTTCAGTTTGCTGCAGCTATCTAACTGAACGCTTTGGCTGCGAATATTGAAACAAAAGGGCGGAGGATTGCTTAATGAATGCTGCTGTTTCTGCAATATCCACTGTTGTCCATTTTATTACCACTTTAGCGTTAATGTTTACCATGTTCCAATAAATATTTGGTGTTTTGGTCCACCAAAACTTCAAACTGAACATTTCCTTACTGGAATATTAGCTTCGTGGAGGCAGCCATCTTTCCCGTGTCATACCCAGCTACTCTGCAGCACCTCTCTACTTAGCTGCAAGTGCCAAGTTGGCAGTGCTGAGCGCTGAACTGCAGCACCGCATTCAGTGCCAAGTTGCTAACTTTGCGCCTCCGGCCACACAAGGCTAAACATCAGTGGCAGTGATTTTTAGAGCAACAGCAACATTTCAGTCCTAGGCTAGGACTAAAATGTTGCTGATCCTCTAATAACTTTTCGCATCAATGGAAGCTTTTATCTGTGACTGGTCTTTTCCTGCTGTCCCCCTTTATGGTTGTTGACCTTGATCTGTTGTAACCTTGGCTGGTGCTGTATACATATTTTGTTCACATACGCCCTTCTTTGTTTTTGACCTGCTTGCAGACCATGCTGTGCGCAGAGGTAGGGCCAGTGGTGTATTTAGGTTTTGTGCTGCCCTAGGCCTGACTAAACTCGTGCACCCCCAATTTAAATTTGAGGCACCCCTTCCTGTCAAGGGCACACCTCTTCCTGGTTAATCCCCACCCTTCCACTTTAAGCTCCACCTTTTCCTCTTAGAGCTCTGCCTTTTCCTCTCTTTATATTAAAAGTGGATACCAAGTGCCTACTTGTATATTTTGTATACCATTTCAAATGTATCTATTGAGATAAATAAAATTCTGAAAGGTTTAAATTCAAGCATTTTTACAAAGAACAGCCACGCATGTCAATTAAACTGGATCACAGCCGGTCTAATTGGTTGAACAATAAAACCCACAGAAACGTGCACTGCATATGAGCGTATTACAGAGCTGCACAGCAATAAAACCCACAGAAATGGGCACTGTGTATGTGCATATCACAGAACTGCACAGCAATAAAACTCACAGTAATGTGCGGTGTGTATGAGCGTATCCCAGAGCTCCATGGCAATAACTCACAGTAATATGCAGTGTGTATCACAGAATCCACAGCAATAAAACTCCCAGCAATGCAATGTGCATTGTGTGTGTCAGCGTATCAGAATCCACAGCAATAAAACTCTCAGCAATGCATGCAATGTGCGGTGTGTGTGAGTGCATCGGAATCCACTGCAATAAAACTCCCAGCAAACCGAGTGTATATGAGCACACAGCAATTATTTATTCTATTTTTACCGGCCTCCGTCCGCGGTAGGGCTGTGTGCAGAGTCAGCAGGGACTGTGTATGGACTCAGCAGGAGGTCCCTCCAGGCCACGTGAGGATCGCGGCTGTGCCTGTGCATGGAGCTATCTTGTCAGCAGTGGGTTGCCACTGCCGGAGGGTGCACCGTGGCTTTGATTCCCTTCCCGGTGGGTGTTCAGTCCAGAATAGAGTGAGTCCGTGTTAACGAAAGGGCAGGCAGCTGCATGCATGCGTGCGTGTCACGTGGTTCAGCCAGTCAGGTGGTACTGAGACTCCGTCCCACCTGACTGGCCAGACCGCATGACCTGCACGCACGCAGCCTCACCAGGAGCCAGGCAGCTCAATGACAAATTTCTATCACTGCAGTGCTTTTAAGGAAAGGTCCACTTTAAACAGCAGTAAGCAGACAGGGCTTCATATTCTGCTGATAACCCCCCCCCTTAACTGCCGTTTACTGTAATCTTCTCTCTCTGCACACAAATCATATCCCCCTCCCCTCTCCTAGAGCTGCTGTGGGTCAGGGGAGGAGCTATGGAGGGAGGAGAGGTGGATTTTTATTCTATTCAATTTTATTCCGTATGCAAACGCCCTGCTCCGCTGCTCATTGTTTGAGCACACCACTCAAAGCTGACACACAGTGGCACCTCCTAGTACCCCCTAATGACACCCCAATAATCACTGGTACCTGGGGCGGCCCGCCCTCCGCCTCTCCCCTAAGTACACCACTGCTCTGTGATATGCTCACACACAAGTTTGTCGAACTGCCAGCAAGTACGGTGCTGTTTTTCTTTTTTCTGTAACAGAACTTTTTATTATCAATCATAGGATCTTATATGTAAATTCCAGACATTTTCGTTCAGTAGTTCTTTTGAAAACAGCAGGCCACGGGTTTGCGGTGGCAGCATTCAGCGGCCGACTCCATGCACTTTCGGGACCCTGCGGTGAATGGTGAATTCACTGCAGGGTGGGGAAATTTTATTCCCCGAAGTGCAGGGAACTACAGAACACCAAAATGTTGGCATCATTTCGGTGCTCTGTGAGTAACCCATTTAGTGGTGAGGTTTTTTGCTGCCCCCTGGAAAGTGAAAGCCTAGGCCTTGCCTACCCAGAACATACTTGAAAATTAGTGAAATCTCAATGTATCCTTCTGGTAAAATACTTTGCAAAAGTAAAAAAAAAATAATAATTGTGTTTTTAGGGGTGGGGCCACCCGGTGCGGCCCGCCGCCCCCTGGAAAGTGCCGCCCTAGGCCTAGTCGGCCTTGGCCAAAATACACCACTGGGTAGGGCATAAATCCTAGCCTTGGGTGTAAAATTGAGCTGAAATGTAGTTCCTTGACTATGTTTGCAGTTGGGATCAGTTACCTTTTGGCCCATACACTGAAATGCTTTCCTTGAGTTTCCATCTTTTAGTTTTCTGTCACATTATATGTATGATAATTATCCCGATGACTTCCTAAAACACAGCTTTGTTATATTTTGATAATTAATATTACATTTTAATGTGGGCTAATGGTGGTGAAATGAAGATGATTACTTGATGGGAGAGTAGGCAGAAATATGTAAGATCTGTAAGATCCCACACTTCTTTAGGTCACTCTTGACCCCTTACCTGTCCTTTTCCCAGGATCACCTAGGCTGCGAGCCTGTAAGCTGTCAATGCTGGACTGGGAATGTTATTCCCAGCAATAAGGCCCAGTAATGGATGCATAAATAGCAAGTGGACTCCAAGCATTTCAAATACTGGGTGAAATTGAGCTAGCAGTATGTTGACCGAATGCCTTTTAGTATTTTGTTTGCAGGTCCCCTGCAAAGCACAGAGCCTGGAGTTCTCGGTCCGCTTGTCCCACACAAGAGAAAACCCTGTTTGAGGAAGTTGGCTAAAATCTGGTGTACTGCATCTATATTCTTTTATACCCAAACTTAATAAAACATACCTCATTGCATCAGATTTATCCTATGACACAAAACCATGATTTTTACTCCAATGCCCAAAAAATGCTTTCCTCTGCAGCAAAGTGCTTATTGTACCGTCTAAAAACCTACCATGCAGGCAGACTCTTTCATTCACTTTGTAACCGACAGCCTGCTTTATTCACAAGGATATCCACCTCAAACTACAGTAGCACATATGTGTTGGACGCTAATTACTGACCCATGAATATGAATGTGATTCATTGTATTAAATCATAAGTAGTCCTGTGTGCTATAGCTTTTCATGCTGCACCTTAGGGGATAAAGCATGGAAAAAGGAATTTTGTCTGCAGCATCATTTCAATGTGTACAGTTACTCTTTTATGATAAGCAACTGACAAAGCTGGAAAAAATGCTGGAAGCTGTGATGTATAACTGCCATTCCCAAATGCTTTTCTTTTTGTTATATTGTCAGTTTCTACCTCCAGCGATTGTCTTCAGCAATGGAGATACTGAAACTATGGAAATACTTTTAAGTCACTCTCTTATACAGTCAGCTCCAGAAATATTGGGACATCGACACAATTCTAACATCTTTGGCTCTATACACCACCACAATGGAGTTGGAATGAAACAAACACAATGTGCTTTAACTGCAGACTGTCAGCTTTAATTTGAGGGTATGTACATCCAACTCAGGTGAACGGTGTAGGACTTACAGCAGTTTGCAGATGTGCCTCCCACTTGTTAAGGGACCAAAGGTAATGGGACAATTGGCTTCTCAGCTGTTCCATGACCAGGTGTGTGATATTCCCTCATTACCCCAATTACAATGTGCAGATAAAAGGCCCAGAGTTCATTTCAAGTGTGCTATTTGCATTTGCAATCTGTTGCTGTCAACTTTCAAGATGAGATCCAAAGAGCTGTCACTATCAGTGAAGCAAGCCATCATTAGGCTGAAGAAACAAAACAAACCCATCAGAGAGATGGCAAGAACATTAGGCATGGCCAAAACAACTGTTTGGAACATTCTCAAAAAGAAGGAATGCACCGGTGAGCGCAGCAACACCAAAAGACCCGGGAGTCCACGGAAAACAACTGTGGTGGATGACCGAAGAATTCTTTGCCTGGTGAAGAAAACATCCTTCACAACAGTTGGCCAGATCAAGAACACTCTCCAGGAGGTAGGTGTATGTGTGTCAAAGTCAACAATCAAGAGAAGACTTCACCAGAGTGAATACAGAGGGTTCACCACAAGATGTAAACCATTGGTGAGCCTCAAAAACAGGAAGGCCAGATTATAGTTTGCCAAACAACACCTAACAAAGCCATCCCAGTTCTGGAACAAGATCCTATGGACAGATGAGACCAAGATCAACTTGTACCAGAGTGATGGGAAGAGAAGAGTATGGAGAAGGAAAGGAACTGCTCACGATCCTAAGCATACCACCTCATCAGTGAAGCATGGTGGTGGTAGTGTCATGGCGTGGGCATGTATGGCTGCCAATGGAACTGGTTCTCTTGTATTTATTGATGATGTGACTGCTGACAAAAGCACCAGGATGAATTCTGAAGTGTTTCGGGCAATATTATCTGCTCCCATTCAGCCAAATGCTGCAGAACTCATTGGACTGCGCTTCACAGTCCAGATGGACAATGACCCAAAGCATACTGCAAAAGCAACCAAAGAGATTTTGAAGGGACAGAAGTGGAATGTTATGCAATGGCCAAGTCACTCACCTGACCTGAAGCCCATTGAGCATGCATTTCACTTGCTGAAGACAAAACTGAAGGGAAAATGCCCCAAGAACAAGCAGGAACTGAAGACCGTTGCAGTAGAGGCCTGGCAGAGCATCACCAGGGATGAAACCCAGCGTCTGGTGATGTCTATGCATTCCAGACTTCATGCTGTGATTGACTGCAAAGGATTTGCAACCAAGTATTAAGAAGAGAAAGTTTGATTTATGATTATTATTCTGTCCCATTACCTTTGGTCCCTTAACAAGTGGGAGGCACATCTGCAAACTGCTGTAAGTCCGACACCGTTCACCTGAGTTTGATGTACATACCCTCAAATTAAAGCTGACAGTCTGCAGTTAAAGCACATTGTGTTTGTTTCATTCCAACTCCATTGTGGTGGTGTATAGAGCCAAAGATGTTAGAATTGTGTCCAATATTTCTGGACCTGACTGAAAATATATATATATATATATATATATTTCAATTTGGAATTATTCAGATGACGATATTTTTATCGCTTTAACACTCGTATGTCACTGTGCTATAGTATTTAACACAAGGAACCCCTAAACAGAATTTGTGTGTGCCTTCTATTTGTTGATGAAGAACTCCAGAAAAGCAGGACTGTCACAACTTTTTTTTTCTTTCCTTTACTATGTCCTATCCAGACACCTATCTGCTCCGCTTTCCTTTCAAATTGGCAAGGCACATTTCTTTTCCGGATGTCCAGTCCATATGAAAGTGGAAAGTGGGGACCGAAGTAGGCTGGTTCCAGCTATGCAGTATTGTTTTGCTGCCCACTGCGACAATAGCCATGAATCTTCTTATAAAATTTTGGACTTTGGGGTAGGGCCCAGGATATGGAAATCTGGTGAGCTCAATAGATCAATATGAAGCTTGGATTTAAGCAAACTGATTATTAACTACCAAAACCTTTTGAACCTTAAGACATTTATTGTCATAAATGGACAAAGGGATATAGAAAAACAGATACATAGACAGATGACGCAAGAATAGACAGAGAAGTGGTTAGAGATACGTAGAGACAGATCACAGTTCTCCTCTGAATCATTCAGATGTTCATTGGCAAACTTCAGAGGGGTCTGTACATGTGCTTTCTTGAGCAGGGGGACCTTGCGAGCGCTGCAGGATTTCAGTCCTTCACGACGTAATGTGTTAGCAGTTGTTTTCTTGGTGACTATGGTACCAGCTGCCTTGATCATTGACAAGATCCTCCCGTGTAGTTCTGAGCTGATTCCTCAACGTTCTCCTGATCATTGAAACTCCACGAGGGGAGATCTTGCATTGAGCCCCCAGACCGAGGAAGATTATTTTGTGTTTCTTCCATTTGTGAATAATTGCACCAACTGTTGTCACCTTCTCACCAAGCTGCTTGGCGGTGATCTTGTAGTCCAATCCAGCCTTGTGCAGGTCTACAATCTTGTCCCTGATATACTTGGGCAGCTCTTTGGTCTTGGCCATGGTGGAGAGTAGGGTTGCACCGATACCGATACTAGTATCGGTGCCGATACCGGGTACTGCAGGAGTACTTGGTACTCGTGCAGTACCCCAATATTTTTTTCCGATACCGGAAGCCGGCATTGAGCCGGCTTGCCGGCATCCTAGGGGATGGGGCGGCTGTCCGAATGCTCTATCGGCATTCGGACAGGCCCTGCAGCTGCTCTCCTCACTTTGTTTATACTTACCTTCCTTTAGCGCGCGCGCTCCTTGGAAGGTCCCCAGCCGTGACCACGTGGGACCATGTGATCGCGGCTGGGGTCCTTCCAACGAGCGCACGCGCGGAAACTTTCCCGGCGTCGCTAAAGGAAGGTAAGTAAGTGAGGAGAGAAACTGCAGGGCCTGTCCGAATGCCGATAGAGCATTCGGACAGGCCCTGCAGCTGCTCTCCGCTCATACTTACCTTCCTGAGCGACGCCGGGAAAGTTTCCGTGCGTGCGCTCGTTGGAAGGACCCCAGCCGCGATCACATGGTCCCACGTGGTCGCGGCTGGGGACCTTCCAAGGAGTGCGCGAAGACTTTCCCGGCGTCGCTAAAGGAAGGTAAGTATGAGCGGAGTGCTCCTGGTGAGCTGGGGGGGCATTATCCATGAGCTGGGGGCAAATCCATGTGCTGGGGCATTATCCATGAGCTGGGGGCAAATCCACGTGCTGGGGCAGTATCCACGAGCTGGGGGGCAGTATCCATGAGTTGGGGGGCAGTATCCATGAGCTGGGGGGCAGTATCCACGAGCTGGGGGCAGTATCCACGAGCTGGGGGGCAGTATCCACGAGCTGGGGGGCAGTATCCACGAGCTGGGGGGCATTATCCACGAGCTGGGGGGCATTATCCACGAGCTGGGGGGCAGTATCCATTAGCTGGGGCAATATCCATGAGCTGGGGCAATATCCATGAGCTGGGGGGCAAATACATGAGCAGGGGGGCAAATCCATGAGCTGGGGCATTATCCATGAGCTGGGGCATTATCCATGAGCTGTGGGCATTATCCATGAGCTGGGTGGCAGTATCCATGAGCTGGGGCATATCCATGAGCTGGGGGGCAAATCTATGAGACCTGGGGGCTTTATATGAGGTCTGTTCTTATTGGAAAGCGGTCACATGACAAAAGTATCGGTACTCGGTATCAGTGAGTACTTGAACAAAAGTATCGGTACTCGTACTCGGTCTTAAAAAAGTGGTATCGGTGCATCCCTAGTAGAGAGTTTGGAATCTGATTTCAGATCCACGAGCTGGGGGCATTATCCACGAGCTGGGGCAATATCCATGAGCTGGGGCAATATCCATGAGCTGGGGGGCATTATCCATGAGCTGGGGGACATTATCCATGAGCTGGGGGGCAAATCCATGAGCTGGGGCAATATCCATGAGCTGGGGGCAAATCCATGAGCTGGGGGGCAATATCCATGAGCTGTGGGCATTATCCATGAGCTGTGGGGCATTATCCATGAGCTGGGGGGCAGTATCCATGAGCTGGGGGGCAGTATCCATGAGCTGGGGCAAATCCATGAGCTGGGGGGCATATCTATGAGACCTGGGGGCTTTATATGAGGTCTGTTCTTATTGGAAAGCGGTCACATGACAAAATAAAAGTATCGGTACTCGTACTCGGTCTTAAAAAAGTGGTATCGGTGCATCCCTAGTGGAGAGTTTGGAATCTGATTTCTTCTGTGGACAGGTGTCTTTTATACAGGTAACAAACTGAGATTAGGAGCACTCCCTTTAAGAGAATGCTCCTAATCTCCACATGTTACCTGTATTAAAGACATCTGGGAGGCAGAAATCTTGCTGATTGATAGTGGATCAAATACTTATTTCACTCATTAAAATGCAAATCAATTTATAACTTTTTTGGAATGCGTTTTTGTTGTTATTCTGTCTTTCACTGTTAAAATAAACCTACCATTAAAATTATAGACGGATCATTTCTTTGTCAATGGGCAAACATACAAAATCAGCACGGGATCAAATAATTTTCCCCTCACTGTATGTAGTGTTTAATCTTCTCTGCTTTTGCTACTTATATATAATAAAGTACATGGCACAGGCCTACAGGGTTATCCAAAGAGATTCGAAAAGTCACCGCACGTTCGGTGACTTTTCGTTCTCTTCAATTCGGTTCCTTTTGCCGATTGCATTTCGGTGACCCCGCCGTGTATTCAGCAAGCACCACAGGGTCCCCGAATTGCAGGGAAAAGCTGCCGAAAACCTGACGAAAACTAACCGAATGCACGCTGAAAACAAGCAAAAACATCTGGATTAACCTTCGAAGAAGCTGAACAGGAGCCGAACAGGAGCCGAACTGGAGCCGAATCACACAGAGCCGAAGCAGCTGTGAGGTAGACAGAGGGAGGTGAATAAATTAGAAAAACCATTTGTATGAATCTGGGAAAAAGAAACGCTGTTTGCAAAGAAACTACTAAGCGAAAATGTCTGAAATTTTCACAGGAGGTCCAGGGAATGATAATAAAGAGGGCTGTTACAAAAAAAATAAGCAAACTGAAAAAAAATCAAAAAAAAATCGGACTTTTAAATTTTTTTAAAAAAATTCAGAAAAATGCTAAAGTATCCTAAAAAATCTATAAATAAGAGACTTTTTGCTGCAGAATTTTATATGAACGTTTATTAGATATTGAATTTAAAACAGGAATATTTTTAACAGAAGTCTATGGGATTCTCCTGAATAAATTTGCCGAATGAAACCACCGAATGGCAGGGCATTAGGGGAACCTTTCACTGCTGGTTTGTGTCTCTGAATAGCCGAAGCAGTGCTTTTTCATGGGATTCACTGCCCTCGAACAGGGACCGACAGGCATCGTATGTGCAGGCAATTCGACAGGATTTGGCGAATTGCCTGCTCTCGGATAGCGAATGGCCAGGAAAAGTAACCGAACGCTGATTTTCAGCGTTCGGTTACCTTTCTCAAGCAATTCGAATCTCTTTGGATAACCCTGCTAGTGTTTTTGTTTTGTGCTCATTGGCATCCTGTCGTATAACCCCCAGACCAGCTGTGTATAACATCTTGGACATAGGAATAAAAGTCATGTTACAATTTTTCACTGGAGAAGATTTTAGTATGACAGGCACATAATGCAATTACAATTTCCTTGAAAAACTGCATCAGAAAACTGCCTACACTGCAGTCTTTGGACGGAGAGCAAGCAAGTGACCAACGAGCAACCAATATATTTTATAAATTACATCTGACATGGTTTGACGCTTTCTTCTCCAGTGTAGATCGCTCCTAATTGTATTTCGGTGAGGTGGTCAATAGGGCCAGATTTACATCTCAGTAGCCTGTAGACACAGAAATCTGGAGCAACCCCCCCCCCCAAAAAAAGGGTCAAAACTACTTTTAAATTTTTGTTTTGGGGGGGAACTTAATTCACTGCGCCCATATCAAAGGGGCCTTAAGATAGAGCAAAAATGGAGCAGAATGTTTCGGCTCAGGTTAACCCCTTAGTGACCGGGCGGATTTACACAAATCCGTCTTTTAGTGACCGCTGCTGTTTTTACGTTTCTGCGCTGTTAGTGTTTAGGTCAAATTTTCCTCTTACTCGTTTATTCAACCCACACATATTATACACCCTTTTTCCCGCCATTAAATGGACTTTCTAGAAATACCATTATTTCCATCATATCGAATAATTTCCTATAAAAAAAAATATGAAATATGAGGAAAAAAATGGTAAAAACACACTTTTTTGTAATTTAATCCCCAAAATCTACAACCACCCAAAACGACCCCAGCTAAATAGGTTTAAAATTTTGTCCCGAGACTAGAAATACCCAATTTTTACATGCGTTTGCTTTTTAACCCCTTCACTGCTGAGACAGTTCACCTATGTGCGCTGCGCTCATTCTGACCATTTTGTGCTATTTATTTTTAGATGACAGCCTAGGTCCTATTTAATTAAACTCCCCCCAGACAAAAAAAACTTTTTTAAAAAAAACATTTTTTTATTTTATTTAATTTTTTTATTATTTTTTTTTAAAACCAAACCTGGTCATGTTTGGTATCATTTGAAAGGCCATAATCAGGCCTTTCAAATGGTGGCAAATATGACCATCTAGCTGCCATGGATCGGGAGATAAAGGGATCCTTATGATCCCCTTATCTCTACATGGCAGCTAGATGGTTAACTGGCCCACTGACATCCTCACACATATGGTGAGGTTGTCAGTGGGTGGGGGGGGACCTGGAGGCTTGGCTGACATCCAAGATGTCAGCCCCCCTCCAGGTTTGAATCGCGTTTTGGCGCCGCAACGTGATCCGGCGGCGAAATGGTTAATGCCATACACCGCTGGAAAGGGGAGGCTCTCCCCTCTCCAGCGGTGCAAACGGCATCTCCCTAGCTTCAATGGTTGGGGAGATAGAGCCCCCCTCCCCTCCATTGAAAAGCATGGGGACGCCTGCTGATGACGTCACCACGCAGCGTGGCGACGTCATCAGCCTCGCCTGCCCATGGGCAGGCTTCCTCCCTGCCAGATCGCCGTGGGATCTGGCGAGGGAGGTGAGTATCGGGCGGGAGGGGGATTAGGCGCCGCTGACGTACCCTGTACGTCCGTGGGTCTAAGGGAGACCCGAGTACAGGACGTACAGGGTACGTCAGAGGTCCTTAAGGGGTTAAACAAACACAAATAGTAAACGAACACTAACCTTAATTTCTAACCCTAGCCTTGGAAAAGAAAGCTCCATTTCGGCTGGAACAACCAAAGTTCTGTGCATAAAAATACAGCGGAGGATAAGGGTCTTGTTCAAGATGTGACTTTTTTACCACTTCAATTTTTGATGCCGCTTTAACCCCTTCGCTGCAGAGCCATTTCACCCCTGTGTGCTGAGCTAATTTTTACTGCTTTCGCTCGTCATGTTTAAATCTGCAATTTGAAGTCACGTTTTATTATCAGACCCAGACAAATTGTATTTGCTTTTTTACGGCAGATTCATAATATATCATTATTATATGTATACGTCAGGTCCTGTCTGAATGCTATAACAAAAAATTTAAAAAATTTGACTTTCCATTAAAATTTCAATAATCTACAGCATGTAAAGGAATTTTTTTCACATTTTTTCATCCAAGCCTTCATGGTTATATATTCTATGGGGTATGCTTGTTAAAAAAATTTAGAGATGGCAACCCGGTACTGTATTTTTCTGAGAAATTAAGTGATTTTAGCTAAAACGCCCCCAAAAAATAAATCGTTAGTGCGGCATCATTGTTCACTTTATATTTGAAATGTGAACAATAGTGCTACATTGATAAAAAAAAAAATATTTTTATTTTTTAAATTCTTTATTTTTTTATACATTTACATGGTCATGGTTGGTATAATTGGAAAGGTCATGCTCTGACCTTTCCAATGATACAAAACCTTTAACCTCTAGCTGCCATGGATCAGGAGATACGAGGGTCCAAAGGACACACCTATCTCCACCATAGGGTTTCCATAGGGAAGCCCTTGGCAGCTAGGGGTTAATTCTCACACTGATGTCATTGCGCGATAGAGGTCCTGGAGGCTTGGCTGACATCCAAGATGTCAGCTAGCTCCGGGAGAGGTCCGCGATACTGCACCAAATTGCAGACCGTCACCTCAGTGGTTAAAGGCATAGCTGGAAAGGGCAGACTCTGTCCTTTCCAGTGGTGCCTCTTTTTCACTTAATCTCCTCTCAATCAAGAGGACCCACCTTTTTAGGCGCTCTTTCGGCTTTGTGGGGGGGAAAGCCCTGAAACAGTTGTGCTCCAAATATAGCAGGTAATCCCCATGACGTTCCCCACGTGTCTTTCGCAGTGAAGGGGTTAATTTTGGCAGCTTTTCAATAGGATATTAAAAGTTGCTTTGGAACAAATTTTTTTTAAAATTTCTTTTACATGGTCATGTTTGGCATCACTGGAAATGCCAGACTATGACCTGTTCAATCACCCAATCACACCTAACTTGAACATGGGAGATGTAAAGAATGGGTATCCAGGTGTCCAAAGCACTCCCGTTCTCCTCGCAGCAGAGCTTGTGTTTTAGATGAACCAATGTGTAATAACGCATTGCACCTCCACATTTGCTGTCGGTGTGGGAAGTGAGAAGTTGAGTTAGGACAGTGGCATTGTTTGTTTTATAACTAAAATCCTATAATGCCACTGCCTTAGAACAGAGAGAAAAGTAAATTTTGCATTTAATTTGTATTAATTTTTACACATTATATGGTTATGTTTGGAATCCTTAAAAAGGTCAAACTCTGACCTTTCCAGTGACGCCTCCTTTTGACCTTCTGTGGTTATAAAAATCAGAGATGCAGGGTTCTAAAGTCCCCCTGTATCTCCTCACTGACGTGCCACTGTCTAGGTTGTTGATGAAACAATCAGGGTTATTCAAAGAGAGTGAAAAGCAGGAGAATGACTGGAGAATGACAAATTCTAGGTCAAAATTGCCAAACCAGAAAAATTCTCCCATTCATCTCACTTTCCAAATCGGCTATTTTGACCTAGAATTTTTCATTCTCCAGTCATTCTCCTGCTTTTCACGCTCTCTGAATAACCCTGATAGTGTTGCACCATCAACTCCACACTTGCTGGAAGAGTGGGAAATGAGGTGAGTTAGTGCAGCATAATTTTTCACTCTATAATTGAAAAGCGAGCAAGAACTGTATTAGGAAAAAAAGAGAAAATATTTTTGTTTTATTTGCTATAATAGTTTTCTGTAAACCTGGTCATGTTTGGTATCATTGGAATGGCCCTAACCTGTAGGGCTCCAGAGAAGCAGGAATCTAAATCAGTGGTTCCCAAGCTTTTTTCACCCGAGTACCCCCTGCCAGCCCATTCCTATAAATTGTACCCCTCATATTAAAAAAATCTTTTAAATTAATTTTAATATACTTTTTTTCAAATGTTTCTCTCTCCTCCATCTCTCCATTTGTCTTTAAACCATCTCTCCTTTTTCTCTGCCTTATCTACCTTGGTCTCACACCTTCTACCCAGCTTTTCCTCTTCTCCCCAGCTTTTCCTTTTCTCCCCATCTCCCTTCCTAGTTTCTCCTTATCTACCCACTGCTTCTCAACTTCTCCCGTGCATCTCCCTATTTCCTCACGATTATCTCCGTCTCCTCACTAGCTTTTCCATATGTCCACCCCAGCTTCTTCTTGTATCTTGCTTGTATCTTCCTCTGTGATGCGCTCATGCACATTAGTTAGTTATATTGCTGTGGAGCTCATATACAGTGCACATTACTGTGTGAGGTGTATTGCTGTGGAGCTCTGTGATACCCTCTCTGGGGGGGGGGGGTGGACAAATCCTTTACCTTTTTTTAACTTAATTTGCCACCCTAGAATAAAAATTTAAAAAAATCAATAATTTGCCATCAGGTGGGAAGCCACCAGATAAAGTATTTTTCTTTCTAGAGGATGGGGGCAAATAAAGTCACTGTTTTTGTTTTTTTTGCTGGGCAACAAAGGCAAGGGCAATTTAGTTGGTATTGGCAATTTTATATTTTCTGTTACATCCATACTGTAAAATATATTTTCTGCACATTAAAATTAATTCCTAGTTTAAACCCCCTGCGCAGGTTTTAGAGCAATTTGTTTTCCTGTTGTTTTGGCCAAAATGACAGGCTCTGCTGCTCTTTTAGGCCGGCTGCACACTAGACGTTAATTTTTGCGCACTAACGCGCGTTAAAAACGACGGACCCGTGCGTTAAAAATGACGGAAGAGATGGTTGATGTCAGACGATGCGTTAATTTTGACGCACGTCTTAAAAACGTGAATTTTGTGAGCTGGAGGAAAAAAAAGCTGGCCATAAAATTAATTTAATAAAGTGCGTTCATTTGACGTTCCCACGCGGCCAACGTTGTGCGTTGTGCGCATGCGCGATGAATTTGACGCGCCAACGTCGCGTCGATCCTAGCACAAGCTAGGTGTTTCTGTAAACGCACGTCCCACAGCGCGCGTTATGCAGCGCGCGGTAGCGTGTGTTGTGCTCTATCGGCGTTAACTGTAGGCAGTAACGCACGCCGGTAACGCGCGTTAGAGCGCAGAATTTAACGTCTAGTGCAGGGCTCGAGTCGAGCGGGAACGCGCAGGAACGGCGTTCCCGCACTTTTCCCGCTGCGGGAACGCAGCGTTCCCGCTGTGGCCCGAGCCCGAACGCCGCCGCCGCACATTGCCGGCGGCCGGCGTGCTTCCTGTTACAAGGGCCAGCTGACAGGAGGTGGAGCCGCTCGCCTGGCTGTTTCATAGTTCCCAGGCGAGCGGCTGCACTTCCTGTCAGCGGCCACTGAAGCAGGAAGCACGCGGCCGCTGGCAATGTGGAGAAGCAGCAGCAAAGGTGAGCTGGGCTGGGGGCAGTATCCCTGAGACCTGGGGGGGGCAATATCCATGAGACCAGGGGGGCAATATCCATGAGACCAGGGGGCAATATCCATGAGACCAGGGGGCAATATCCATGAGACCAGGGGCAATATCCATGAGACCTGGGGCATTATCCATGAGAGCTGGGGCATTATCCATGAGACCTGGGGCATTATCCATGAGACCTGGGGCATTATCCATGAGACCAGGGGCATTATCCATGAGACCTGGGGCATTATCCATGAGACCTGGGGCATTATCCATGAGACCTGGGGCATTATCCATGAGAGCTGGGGCATTATCCATGAGAGCTGGGGCATTATCCATGAGAGCTGGGGCATATCCATGAGACCAGGGGCAATATCCATGAGACCTGGGGCAATATCCATGAGAGCTGGGGCATTATCCATGAGAGCTGGGGCATTATCCATGAGAGCTGGGGGCATTATCCATGAGACCTGGGGCAATATCCATGAGAGCTGGGGCATTATCCATGAGAGCTGGGGGCATTATCCATGAGAGCTGGGGGCATTATCCATGAGAGCTGGGGCAATATCCATGAGAGCTGGGGCAATATCCATGAGAGCTGGGGCATTATCCATGAGAGCTGGGGGCATTATCCATGAGAGCTGGGGGCATTATCCATGAGAGCTGGGGCAATATCCATGAGACCTGGGGCAATATCCATGAGAGCTGGGGCAATATCCATGAGAGCTGGGGCATTATCCATGAGACCTGGGGCAATATCCATGAGAGCTGGGGCAATATCCATGAGAGCTGGGGCATTATCCATGAGACCTGGGGCATTATCCATGAGACCTGGGGCAATATCCATGAGAGCTGGGGCATTATCCATGAGAGCTGGGGCATTATCCATGAGAGCTGGGGGCATTATCCATGAGAGCTGGGGCATTATCCATGAGAGCTGGGGCATTATCCATGAGACCTGGGGCAATATCCATGAGAGCTGGGGCAATATCCATGAGAGCTGGGGGCATTATCCATGAGAGCTGGGGGCATTATCCATGAGAGCTGGGGGCATTATCCATGAGAGCTGGGGCATTATCCATGAGAGCTGGGGGCAATATCCATGAGAGCTGGGGCATTATCCATGAGAGCTGGGGCATTATCCATGAGAGCTGGGGGCAATATCCATGAGAGCTGGGGCATTATCCATGAGAGCTGGGGCATATCCATGAGACCAGGGGGCAATATCCATGAGAGCTGGGGCATTATCCATGAGAGCTGGGGCATTATCCATGAGAGCTGGGGCATTATCCATGAGAGCTGGGGCATATCCATGAGACCAGGGGGCAATATCCATGAGAGCTGGGGGGGGCAATATCCATGAGACCAGGGGCAATATCCATGAGACCAGGGGGGCAATATCCATGAGAGCTGGGGCAATATCCATGAGAGCTGGGGCAATATCCATGAGAGCTGGGGGCATTATCCATGAGACCTGGGGCAATATCCATGAGACCTGGGGCATTATCCATGAGAGCTGGGGCATTATCCATGAGAGCTGGGGCATTATCCATGAGAGCTGGGGCAATATCCATGAGAGCTGGGGCATTATCCATGAGAGCTGGGGCATTATCCATGAGAGCTGGGGCATATCCATGAGAGCTGGGGGCAATATCCATGAGAGCTGGGGCAATATCCATGAGACCTGGGGCAATATCCATGAGACCAGGGGGGCAATATCCATGAGAGCTGGGGCATTATCCATGAGAGCTGGGGCATTATCCATGAGAGCTGGGGCATTATCCATGAGAGCTGGGGCATTATCCATGAGACCAGGGGGCAATATCCATGAGACCTGGGGCATTATCCATGAGACCTGGGGGCATTATCCATGAGAGCTGGGGCATTATCCATGAGACCTGGGGCATTATCCATGAGAGCTGGGGGCATTATCCATGAGACCTGGGGCATTATCCATATGAGCTGGGGCAATTATATCCATGTGAACTGGGGAAAATATATCCATATAACCAGTGCTGTGCATATTATTCTTGGGGTTCAGTGCTGTGTATGTTATTCTGGGGGCTCAGTGCTGTGTATATTATCCTGGAGGCTCAGTGCTGTGTATATTATTCTTGGGGTTCAGTGCTGTGTATATTATTCTTGGGGTTCAGTGCTGTGTATGTTATTCTGGGGGTTCAGTGTTGTGTATGTTATTCTGGGGGCTCAGTGCTGTGTATGTTATTCTGGGGGCACAATGTTGTGTATATTATTCTGGGGGCTCAGTGCTGTGTATATTATTCTGGGGGCTCAGCGCTGTGTATATTATTCTGGGGGTTCAGCGCTGTGTATATTATTCTGGGGGTTCAGCACTGTGTATATTATTCTGGGGTCTGTGCCTGGAGAATATATATATATATATATATATATTGTATATAAAATGCGTTAGTCCAGTTGCCACAATCACGAGTATACCTGTACGTAGTGATACCTTTCACTGATCAGTATAGTTTCCAGTTTACACTCTTGAAAGCTTGTCTTTTAAATGTAAAGTTAACCCAATTAAAATGGTATCACCGGCACGCACTGCTATACTCGTGATATATATATATATATATATATTCTTCAGGTAATGGGGGTTGTGGAATTCGTGGGTGAGTTCCCTCACTTTTTTTCCCAGGACTTGACCCCTGGTCTAGTGTGCATAACCATAAGCTTTGTTTTTGTTTGTTTTTGTAAATGCATTATTGTTTTTTCGTTTCTCCGTACACAGAGGGGAAAAGTACATAAGAATTAACTGTGTAACAACATATATATTTTTATTTATTTTTTTGCTTACGCCGAGGTAATGGATGTAAAGGGAGAGACTGAACTTGCAAGGTCTGTTAGTAGCCTTCGTGAAATTAAAGCGTGTCAGTGTTGTTTTTTTTCCTTTCTGTGTAATATGTGTTTTTATATTCTGATCGTTCTAGAGTCAGTGATTTGGCAGATAAAAGCTTGTTCTGTTCTGCTGCCTCCTCCGTTGATGAGAGCTGGAAATCTCATTTAACTTTCTTTCTACGCCTGCTGGAAAAATGGCCATGAAACCACAGAAAATCACTGTTTGTCTCAATCATAACTCTATATTATGTTTGATATCCATAACAGAGCAAATAGTAATGCCGTTACATCAGTGAGCAGTTACAAGAATATATTTTAAACCTTTTTTTTTTCTGTTCAGGAAAGAAGTCGTTCTACAGGGAGACTAGAATTAATAATCCACATTTTTGCAAGTTTTCTAATTAATGGAAAAATCTAAATACCACAGACCTTCTGGAGATTGGATCAATATTCTAAACATACACCTTAAAAAGTTAAGAGTTGTTGGCAGCTGTGTAGGGTTGCCACCTGTACGGATTTCATCCCGGCAGTCTGGGTTTGGAGACCTGTGTTTCAGACCAGCTGCCATGAGGACACATGATTTAGCCCAGACTGTGTGCTCTGCACTTCCCCAGCATGAACTGCAGCTCCCATTCTTTTCTCATGGCAGAGAAGGAAGAACTGCAGTTGCTGTCTGGGAGCCCCATTCCCAAGCTCCTCCATGCATCCCTGTGTACATATCTTGCTCCCATTAGCCAGAATTATGAACAGCTGCTACTGCTATGTAATCCTGCTGGGGAAGTGCAAGATGCAGCCCTAGAGGTGCATAAAAATCTGTCTGCACCACCTGGTATATAGGATGAGTGCTATTATTAGTAAGTATGGGTAGATAGCTGGGGAGCTGTATTGTATGTGTAGGTAGGCTGGGGGCTGTATAGTGAGTGTTTGTAAGCTGATGGGCTATATAGTGAGTGCTGGTAGGCTGATGGGCTGTATAGGGAGTGCAGGTAGCTTGATGGGCTGTATAGTGAGTGCTGGTAGGCTGATGGGCTGTATAGTGAGTGCAGGTAGGCTGATGGGCTGTATAGTGAGTGCAGGTAGGCTGATGGGCTGTATAGTGAGTGCAGGTAGGCTGATGGGCTGTATAGTGAGTGCAGGTAGGCTGATGGGCTGTTTAGTGAGTGCATGTAGGCTGATGGGCTGTATAGGGAGTGCAGGTAGGCTGATGGGCTGTATAGCGAGTGCAGGTAGGCCAATGGTCTGTATGTATAGAGAGAGTGAATGTAGGTAGCTGATCATGTAAAGGACGATTTTTTAATCAATCCCAGTTTATGTCAATGTATACATGATCAGTAGGCTGATGGGCTGTATAGGGAGTGCAGGTAGGCTGATGGGCTGTATAGTTAGTGCTGGTAGGCTGATGGGCTGGATAGTGAGTGCAGGTAGGCTGATGGGCTGTATAGGGAGTGCAGGTAGGCTGATGGACTATATAGTGAGTGCAGGTAGGCTGATGGGCTGTATAGGGAGTGCAGGTAGGCTGATGGACTATATAGTGAGTGCAGGTAGGCTGATGGGCTGTATATGGAGTGCAGGTAGGCTGATGGGCTGTATAGTGAGTGCAGGTAGGCTGATGGGCTGTATAGTGAGTGCAGGTAGGCTGATGGGCTGTATAGTGAGGGCAGGTAGGCTGATGGGCTGTATAGTGAGTGCAGGTAGGCCAATGGTCTGTATGTATAGAGAGAGTGAATGTAGGTAGCTGAACATGTCAAGGACGATTTTTTAATCCATCCCAGTTTATGTCAATGTATACATGATCAGTCTGGTGGCGTCAAGTTGAAGTGTACCTCAAAACTTTTAACAGCAATCCTTGGTCATGAGGTCCTACCTACACATCGGTCTTGCTCCGTGCTGAATGCAAGAAAATTGTTGGTTCATCATCACCATGTTGCCTTGTTGCATGGAAATAATTTTCAGCAGAATTGTCCATGATCATACTTGGGGCACATCTTATGTCATTTTTATTGAATTAAATTGATAAAATCCTGCAAATTCCTGCAAGGAGAGATTGCACGTTTATTGCAGTGCTTATCTCGATTTTTTGCATTGCAACACATGGAAAAACTCTCATTTGCATATCAAAAGACAATTTTCAGACCTTTTTCAAGCAGGATTAATGTGTCCCCTGTGGAGAAACTAAATCCTTTGTTTTATGGCTCCTCCAAGCACTCTGGAGAGACCTAAAAACCTCTGCAAATAGAGCCCCAGTCCGCAATATAACAGAAAATTAAAATAGATTACTACTACATTTTGGCAGCCAGGGATTTGGCCGAATACAGAGAGCGCTCTGGGGTCACTCACTGCTGTACAGGGATAAGATTCAGGGGGTTATAATGAGTGAGAGTGAAAATCCCTGTACAGTACAGATACAAGGTGTTACTGTAATTTCCATACAGAAGCATTATGCTACATACAAATATTTTAATATTCAATTGGTATTTTTTGTGGAAGTTGCATTGCTAATAATCTCATCACTACAAAATCCCATAAGCAGAACAGAACGGAGAAAAAAAAATCCAAACATTTTCTGCCATTTTCTCATCGATTCCCCTGAACAATTTTATTACTTATATTTATCAGTTACTGTATCGAACACAAAGGCCATTTCTGCCTGTATGATATTATTATTATTCTTTATTTATAAAGCGCCAGCATATTCCGCAGCGCTGTACAATAAGCACAGTATAGACAGGGTTACAATACATTGAACAACATTTGACAAACAGTACAGGAGGAGATGAGGGCCCTATTCCCGTAGGAACTCACCATCTAGTAACCCAGACCCCGTTTGAAATTGTGTAAGATAAGGGACACCATCTAGAGCTCTGAATCTTACATTTTGACAATATTTCTGTAAAGGAAAAAAGAATGATAAATTAAAAATGAGCAAATTAACATTTTTTTAAACGTTACTTTTAACTATCTTAAAATAATGATTTCTGTGCAAAACATGTGTTTCACCCTGTATTTGTTAACAAAACATCCCAGGTTTCAAAAAAATTTTTATGATGGCATGTAAAACATTTTTTTTAAAAATTGGTAGTGAAGGGGTTAATGTGGTAGGCAGTCCATGCCTGGGTTAAATTCAGACTTGCCTCACCAAGATTTTCCATTTAAAGAAGTGCCGTTTGGTGAAAAATCAAGATTACAAATACAAATTGGTGGGAGAAGATGGGTGGAAAATAAATTCCGTTTTTTCTTTAGCTTCTGTGGAGGACTGACCTTTTAGTGTGTTTATGGTTCCTTCATAATGGCTTTATTATTTTTTTTTACCTGTCTGTTCTGTTTATTCATCTTGTAAAATTGAAGCTATGCACACATTGAAAGGAAGAAAAGCGAAATACATGTAACAGCGAGTTTACATTGTGCTTTATTTTTAGCAAGTGGCAGTAATTTAATTTGTATGCTTTTTTAAAATGTGTGGTTGAGCGTACTGTTCAGGGTCCCCCCCCCCTTCTGTATTGATTTGGTCTCCCCGGGCAACGAGAGACCTGGAATGTGTGATCGCTCTCAGCTTTGATAAACATGACATGGGCCATTAGTATTTCAGCAGACAGCCACGTTGTCACTGCATGATGCTAAATGCTGAATTTGGAAAGCGTGTGCTTGTCCGTCTATCAGTAAAGGAATGCTTGCACAGGACGACTGTCTTCACAGTCCTCCACTAAACACTATGAAGATAAACTCTTTACTGTACTAAATGCGGCCACAGCTAATCCTTTTGGAGCGGTCACCTAGGTGTGCAGATGAAAAGAGGCTTTGCCGATATGATTAGCAATGCTGACAACCGCAGAGTTTGTTGTACTTCAAGGCAGCTGTTTCACAAGGTTTTTCTTTCGGCTGAAGAAAAAATAATTTGACTGTGCAGATGCAATTTAATATTTATATTCCCAGGCTTTGAGTATTTGGAGAAATTTAACTTTAAGGGACTCTATAGTGTTAACTCATCCTGACCCTACCCACATCCCTCCTACAATTGTAGCTTTCTAGTGACTGTAATACCCAGAATCCAGTGCCAAGCTCCAAACATAACCAGCAGTGTCTTCCGCAAAAGCCACAGCTGTGATGTGACCGGGGGAGGCAGGCCTCTGGGACCTTTTGTGAAGGAAAGGGAATTGAATAGTCCCAGAGCCTACAGCATGGGTCTGCAACCTTGGCCCTCCAGATGTTTTGGAACTGCATCACCTTTGAGGTTCCACCAACCTAATGAAGTTGCTGAGCATCATGAGAGGTGTAGTTCCAAAACACCAGGAGGTTCAAAGTCGCTGACTCCTTAAGTTCATGGTTTTATCGAACCATCATTTTTGATGCATCAGAAATGACCGTCACTGCAACTTTATATTCCTCACAACATAATCCTCTAGCATCAGAGGCCTAGATGCTGTAGTACAACCTACCTGCCCATTTGTCATCTGTGGCAATGTCGCCATTTTGGATCCAACAGCAGCATTCCACTTTTAGCTCTGTTTGCAGAGTGCTTAGGCTGGCTGTCCACTGGCACCGTATTTTGCAATGGTGCAATCATCCGATATCGTCTGAAGTCATCTGACCGATCCTACAACATGCAGGTGAATCAGCCCTCTTCAACAGCATCCGACCACCATCGGACGATTTCAGACGATTTTATGCATTTACAACAGATGTGCGATCCTTTCAGTTTCAATTGATTTTATTGGTCGATGCTGGGACAATCTGGTTGGTACAGGTTTACATGAAAAAGATGCATTGTATAGTTAAACTGCCACGGCAGGGAAACGTGTAAAAGATGCACTGTATAGTATAACCGCCATGTGCAGGGGAAACGTGAAAAGATCCTTTTGTATAATTGAAGTTTTTATTCTTTTTTCAACAGATTATTTTTTTTAATCTGCAGCAAAAATCCTTTTTATTAATTTAATTTATTTATTTTGGTATTTTTCTGGATTTCTTTAGGCGAAATTTTAGGTTCCAATTTCTATTTTTTAAAATCTAGTCTTTTTTTCTCTCTCGCGTCTTTTATATATTTTATACTTTAGCTAGCCAGCTGCATACAGCATTGCTGTCCCTGGTGCTGAAGCCTATGCAGCACCAGGGACAGGGGGGCTAATCCCCTCCTACAGCCTGGCAATTGTTTTTTTTTTTTGGGGTGGCAGGATGTCTTTGGTGCTGAAACCCGAGTTTTTCCCTATTAGGAAGGGGACCCAACGGGTCCATTCCTATTTAACATGGCCCTAGTGCTCCTTATCTGCATTATTTCCATGCATGATGATATTGAATCTAAATCGAGGCATTAACTGGTCCTGACTTTACATCACTTGCTCCGCACTGGGTGGCGTTTGGTCATAGAATGGAGTAAATGAGGTCGATCACTGACTCAAATCATTGTATTGTGTGGGATGTATTCAAAGGAAATCACCAGGGGGGTATATTAGATGCAGTTTAAGCTCCCTGTCTTACCACATTCAGCTGCCAGCTCTTGTCTCAGCCTGCAGAACAATAGACCTCCTGAAGCAATATATAAAATTACTGTCACGTACTAACTTCATTCCAGAATGGCACGTGACTTGGCGAAGTGGATGCAGGGCTAAAAATCACTTCATCTGCACTAGACCCGAAATAATGACTGCGTAGCTCACTATCCAGCACCCACTTCCCATAATTGCTGCCACCATCATGTCATTCGCTATAATATAGAATGGGGTGACCTGAAATACCACGTTCACTTATACACACCACAAACGAAAATCGTTCAGTAGACCGACCCCACCAAACCCACTTTAGTAGATGGTCCCGAAACTCAAGGCCATTATAATCCTGTTTCTTCAGTTAACGAGATTCTTATATCAAACGTAGAGCTTAATAAATGTATATTTATTATGATGGAAAAAGATTGAATCTCAGTGCGTATACAGAAAAAAGATATTACAATTAATATTTACATTCACAAGCAGAAAAAGAAATGTAATAACAGAAACCCTATACTTACAATGGCAATTTAAAGAGATCTGCCCCCCTGAGGCTGGGTGGGAAACACAGCAAACTTCCCACGTGCATGGACCCCAGAAGATGAGCCCCTAGGAGAGACTGAAGATCAAATTTATACTTTTCTTGTTCTGCTCAGATTTCATGGACAAAGGACTGTTCAGCCTGCCCACTTGGCTTCCCAGAACCCACTTCACTTTTAACTCTCAGGCATGCTCCGTACACAACCAATTTGTATGATACCTTTTTGAGTATTTAATTCAAATTAATCCTGGTCAGAGAGGACACATCTACTCTTTCCATATGAATTGCATAAATCATTCCTGAGGGCTCTTTGATCTTGCTGATTGGTTTCTAACAGCTTAACCTTCCTTTGTGACTCATAAATAGAGATAGTGGAGCGCCACACCAAAAAAGTCTGCACGTCGCTGTGTACCCAATTGGTGGTCTCCCCAAAACCAATTGTGAACCCAAGTGGAATTGTGAAACTTTTCACTAAGTTTCCTCTGTGACTCGATGGACCCAGCAGATAACAGGCCAGCTTCACACCTACCCCTGATCAAAAGATCCTTGAGGCCCTCTGGGCCAAATGGCTTCGGCCAGATCACTTAATTATCTCCAGTGTCAAGTTTCAGACACATGTATGTACATTGATTGGATGTAGAAATAGAGACCTGTACGGAGCTATCACTCTATTGGGAGGCTGGTTTTAGTTTTACAATGCTCTCTCAGAAGTGATGGTGACGCCAGGTTGATAAGTTTGATTTTTTTCAAAGTAGGATATTTCTGATTTGCTTGTAGATAACAATTCATAGGCTGTACAGTACTTCTTTCTGGATGTTTTCATCCACTTAGTAATTAAATCTTTTAGATGTTAGTTCGGTAACCAGCAAGTAGTAGTTAACAACCCGATGGTAAGTAGAGGATTAAAGGACAATATACAGGTAAACCGTTATCTGTGTTTAGAGATTGGCGGCAAGTAGAATGGTCAAATAGGTCTTGAGGCTGGCGGCAAACAGAATGGGCGGAGACGAGCAGGGATTCTAGGTCCAGGCGGCAAACAGGATGGTCGGTTACAGAAAAGGGTCAGCAGCGCTATATCAATCACTGTATCCTTAGTAGATTAGGTAAAAGGGACACAACAGCTCGGTTGTAGGCAACAAAATAATCGCGCAATGACTCGCCTATCTGGCTCGTGTTGATGGAGATTGGATGCAGGTGTGTAAACGCTTCCTGAAGTGTCATCATTCCGAGACGCTCGTCTGTGTATGACGCCGGGTGGGAGTAGCCCTTGATCAGCGCATGCTTCATTCAGTCTGTCACCAGATATAGACGGGAGAGGATCGTGCTATGATCTACGGGGCTGGGTTGCGTAGCTGAAAGCGAAGGCCAGGTCTGCGCTTTGATCGGAGAGTACCTAGGACATTGGGAGAGGTAGTAATGGACGTAGAAGGCTAGGATCATTACATCCGGTGACTAATTAATTCAGGCATCCTCACGAGGTTAAAGGCCCATTCAGATGTTAATGACGTCTTCTGAATACATTAAGTCATGCCTGTATAACGAGTAACACTGTATGGTTAGTACATTAATATATTAATGACCTGGTAAAATATTATCAGAACATGGCCTATATCTCTCAAAATTACCCCTCCACCTCATTAACTGTTAAGTACTGTAGATTAAATAAATAACAGCAGTAAAGAGGTTCGGACCTGTACATTCGCTCTAAACAGACCCTACGGAACTTGTTTATGTAACGTTCACAAGTCCCTTTGCCCCGTTCAATTTGTTTTTCCTATGCTGCGCACGTAGCGCAAATTGCGCAGAAAAGCTTCAGGGACTTCCGGGTTTGGGATTCTCTGAGCTGAAGAGGAGCAGCTGCAGTCAATGAGGGAGAAAAGGTGAGTTATATCACCAAAAATAAGAAAAATAAATAAAAAATAATTAGAGGCCATCACCAGCCTCTGCCAAATTATTTAAGGGCAAAAAATGTATACTCTTCAGTAGAGTGTTCCTTTAAGAATATTGCGTGCGGTGTTGTAGACCATAACCTTTGGGAAACATTAATAATTTAGAAGAATTTCAAAATGAGGTTGCTGAAGTTATACTGTACATAGTGTAACAAAACATACCAAGAATAATACACCGTTCTAGTACTATCATCCCCCCCCCCCAAATATAAAAAATAAATCTGGATTGTCAAGTTGGGATGTTCTTTTTAAAAGAACGAACCTTGAAAAATATAAAATTTATTTTATAAAAGGAAATGTCAAATTCACTTGACTTGAGCACACTTGTCAGTTATAGGCTAGGGACAGATGAGCGCATTTTCTGCAGCCACCGTCAAAATGTACGTCGATGCGTGCGCACGCATTTTTTCACGGAATACGCTTAAGTGGTCAGACGATGCGCAATTCTGGACGTATTTCATGACGGTGGGGTAAAAAGAAGTCTAGGGAAATCCGGCTGTTTGAACGTTATGTAGGCCGCACACTAGCAGCGTCTGACGTCTCCTAATCACGCACACACGCTGCCATGCGGCCGCAGCGCACTCTGTACGTCAGTAGCAGCGGTTTCACGTTCTGATAAAAATGCGTTCATTTGCTGGTTGCGTGGTGTCGGCGCACTTTCGTACGCACGTACTTCGTATATTGGCCGTCATTGGCCGTTATGTGCTGCTACTGCCGCCGTGATTTAGTGCGCCTGCACGCGCGTTCCGACTGCCCCACTCTGACCCTAGCCATAGAATGAAAGAAAACTAAAATATCGGAGCCATCACATCGCCTAGCATGTCAAAATAATTTATCAAGAGTCGTAAAGTAAGTCAGATCTAATGAAATATGTGCAGAAAGAACTGAGCCGGAGGAACTGAATTTTTGGCATGTATACTGTGATTGGTATTTTTAAGGGCAACAAACTGGCTATGGTTACTTTAACTAAAAGCATGAATCTACGTATATGGAGTGCCCTTATTTTCAATGGCAATTTCTGTGTTTATAACGTTTGTTTATACCAAAGGATTGTGCTTAGTTAAAAGTATAGCTGCAGTACGGGTTCACTTCATTTTAATTTTCCTGTAGCTGGCAGACCTCCATCTTTAGAATGAAATTATTTCGTTATATACTATAGTCAGCAGATATTTTTATCATAAATTTTTGGTGTGTTTTTTGGAAGCAACCATGATTTTTATGGATTTAGGATTTAGGAATTGGAATTCACATCTACAGTGAAAACTTGCTATCTCTTTACTATAAATTTAATTCTCTCACGTCTGTACATTTACAGTCATAGCGCACACATTTGTAAATTAACTTTTTGCATATACTGTATAATAAAGAGCATGTCCCTTTTTAGTTATATTTTCAGCGACCAAGCCTTTACAGTAATATTTCCACTGTTCCAATAAAAACCTTATGTTTACGTATGTTAACCCCTTCACTGCTGAGCCATTTCACTTTTTAAAAAAACTCATTTTTCTTTTTTATATTATTATTATTGTTATTTTGTTTCTTTACTTTAAACATGGTCATGTTTGGTATCATTGGAAAGGCCATGCTCTGGCCTGCCCTGCTAGCTGAAAACCGTTGGGAGATATCTGGGTTCAAACAAACCCCTATCTTTCCTTAGGTGTCAATAAGGATGTTCCCCACATGTCCTCAGCAGTGAAAGGGTTAAAGGGCCCAGTGGCTCTAGGGGCCTTGGCTCTTGCCAAACCATTTGCAACTTGTCTTACGTAACACAAATGTAAGGGTCACATAGGGCTGACCCCCTGTATACCAAGAGAATTCCTGGTGGGCAGCTGTATCTGGAGTTGGTCAGAGCCCTCAGACATTCTGATCACTTAGGGAGCGATTTAGTATGGTCTATACCAGGTAGAGATCTCCCACCAGGGAATATGTTTAATCCACTTCCTGGCCAAAGTTTTAGGTAGCAAAAGATTTTTTTTCTAGGTTTAAAAGAATGAACAGCTGACAGAAGTGGATTAGTAAGGGGCCCCAAGATTTCTGATGGCAGCCCTATACTTAAGGACTAGTTTCCCCTGTTAATATCACAGAATGCATTTCTATCCTCAATTTTCAGAGGGCTAGTTGATCATTGTGGAAATCTAAAAAATGTGGACAGAGTTGTGAAATGTGGGAAGTTTGTTATATTAACCCCTTAGGGACCAGGCAGTCTTGCCATTGTCTGTGCGACAGTACCCACTGCTGTTTTTACATTTTTGCGCTGTTTGTGCTTAGCTCTAATTTTCCTGTTTATGGAACTCAGACATATTATATACCTTTTTTTTTTTCTCGCCATTTATTTTCATCATATCACATATTTCAGTATAAAAAAAAATAATGAAATAATATGAAAAAAATCCCACACTTTTTCAAACTTTAATCCCCAAAATCTACAACCGCCAAAAAAGAGTCCTGCTAAATAGTTGAGATTTTGTCCTGAAATAAATACCCAATTTTTACAATTTTTTTTTTTATACTTTTTAACTCCTTCACTGTTGAGCCATTTCACCTCTGTGTGCTGAGTGCATTTTGGCCGTTTTATGCTCCTCATGTTTAAACATTTGTGAAGGTTTAAAAGAAGTTCTATTTTGTTATACCCCCCCCCCCAATCAAGTTGTTTTTCTCAAAAACCCACTTTTTTTATTTTTAAACCATGAACGGGCCTTTCCAATGATATCAAATATGACCCTGTAGCTGCTACTGATCAAGAGCTACACTTGGCTGCTAGGTTAACTGGCCTAGCAATGAACCAATACACAATAACACATTGTGCCATCGTCTTCAATCTTGCTGGAATCGTGGGAAATGAGAAGGTGAGTTAGAGCAGCACCATTGTTCACATTATGATTGAAAAGTGAACAGTAGTGCTGTATTAGAAAGAACCAAAGGAAAACCTGTTTAATACTAGGGTTGCACCGATACTAGTATCGGTGCCGATACCGGGTACTGCAGGAGTACTTGGTACTCGTGCAGTACCCCCGATATTTTCCCCGATACCGGAAGCCGGCATCCGAGGGGCTGGGGCGGCTGTCCGAATGCTCTATCGGCATTCGGACAGGCCCTGCAGCTGCTCTCCGCGTTCATACTTACCTTCCTGAACGACGCCGGGGAAAGTCTTCGCGCGTGTGCTCGTTGGAAGGCCCCCAGCCGCGATCACGTGGGACTATGTGATCGCGGCTGGGGGCCTTCCAACAAGCGCACGCGCAGAAACTTTCCCGGCATCGCTCAGGAAGGTAAGTATGAACGCGGAGAGCAGCTGCAGGGCCTGTCCGAATGCTGATAGAGCATTCAGACAGGCACCTGGAGCTCTCCGCGATCATACTTACCTTCCTGAGCGTCGCCGGGAAAGTTTATGCGCGTGCGCTCGTTGGAAGGCCCCCAGCCGCGATCACCTGGTCCCACGTGATTGCGGCTGGGGGCCTTCCAACGAGCGCACGCGCAAAGACTTTCCCCGGCGTCGCTCAGGAAGGCAAGTATGAACACGGAGAGTGCCAGGTGAGCTGGAGGGGCATATCCATGAAAGCTGGGGGGCATATCCATGAGCTGGGGGGTATATACATGTGAGCTGGGGGCATTTTTATATGAGGTCTGTTCTTATTGGAAAGCGGTCACATGACATAAAAAAAGTATCGGTACTCGGTATCGGTGAGTACTTGAAAAAAGTATTGGTACTCATACTCTGTCTTAAATAGGGATGCACTGATACCACTTTTTTAATACTTTTACATAAACCTGGTCATGCTTGACATCTGAGGATAGGCCATGCTCTGGCCTTTCCAAAAATACCAAGCATGGCCTTGTAGTATCTTTTATGGTTTAAGAGACATGATGGACCTCTGTATCACCACCATAGGGAGTTCCCTGCACACAGGGTGGAAAGTCCCTGAAGCAGGGCTGACATCCAAGATATCAGCCCGCACTGGGAGATCACCGCGGTCGGTGCCAGACCGGCGTGGGGCTGCTACCCTAGCGAGAAAGCCGAGGATGCGCTCAGCGCGTCGTCCGCAGCCAAGTGGTTTTTGTTTGAAGGCTTTATCTTTTCAGCAAGGGTTGCAAGCAGAGTGTCCATTTGAAATGAAAACCGAGACCGATAATGGTGATGGAATGCTGTCGAAAACCAAAAATCCGTCATCCGAACCTGCGCCTGGAGACCCCGGCCAAGTCGGGGACTCGCCTGAGCCTGCAGGCTGGCTGAGCGGGGACTCGGGCAGCCTCCAGGCCTAGCCGAGTTCCCGGCTCAGCTGGGCCTGGAGGCCCGGCTGAGCAGTGGGCTCGCCTAGGCCTAGAGACCTCCGGCTCGGCTGGCCTCCAGGCTCAGGTAAGTCCCCGACTTGGCCGGGTCTCCAGGCCCGGATGACCTGATTTTTGGTTTTCGACAGCATTCCATCACCATTATCTGTCACGGTTTCAGCCCAAAATTTTCATTTCGGTGCATCACTACTTAGCATAAATTAAAGAGTTTTACTTCCTTTAGAAAATCAGGATGATGCGCCTCCTTTGCTGGTCCTAGCCAAATGACTCACTTCCCAGTGAGAACCACAGCACCCTATAAAGGCTGGTCAGTCCCAATCAGCAGGCAGCTGAAGTTTAACCCTATACTGATGGGAAAAGGACTTTCTCCATCCGCCTGCTGACAAATTGGTAATCTATCACCCTCCCCTTAATCACCCTGTCACAATATTAATAACGTTTGCATTTTTATATACCCGGTCAGATGATTATTGGGGTTTAGGACCTGCCACTTGTAGCATATATTGAACATCATCAAGGCATTATGCGGGAATGTTTCCTCTCTATATGAAATTCTGTCAACACTTATTTCCAGTTCTCGGATCAAGTATCAACTCCTGCTGTTAAATCTGGAATTAAAATGTCTTGAGCAATTATGCCTTTGGTATCTTTAATATTGTACTGAAGCATATTTCTCCCTTGTTATTGTAATTTAAGTGTATGTATAATTATTACTTCCAAATCTAAAATGTACTAAATCATATGTTTGCAAGTGCAGAGTGATTAAAAATAAAAAAGAAACTAGAATGCAGGATTTTCCGTAAAGTAGTTATTTGTATTTTCACATGTGGTGATAGCATGGTGAGATGCCTAGGGTAGTGAGTAGAAGATGGCACTGGGCATTAGGGATAGACCGATATGGGCTTTTCCAGGCCGATACCGATAATTGGCCGTCTCTCAGGCCGATAACCGATATCAGGGGCCGATATTCTGTGCGCTTAAATTTTTGAAAAATAACACCATTTCACACAAATCTGGTATAAACTGAACATGTTTATTCATATTTTAAACATTAAATTAGGGGGTCGACCGACCCTGCATGCAGATCTCGGAGAGAGCAGGGTAAGACCCGGGTCACCGGCCTGAAAAAGAAAAAGGTTTACTGTATATTTAACTGTATATCGCTAGCTAGCTGTCTGTTCCTTTAAGTAATTACAACCAGGGTGTGCTGCCGAGTGCTCTGATCCTGTATGACGTACTCTCTCTGGTTATGACCTTTTGGCTTTCCTCTATATGACTACTCTATAGTATTTTCCTTGTCTGTACCGTTTCCAGGTAACCCTCACGTCCTTAGAATTGGCCAGGTATACTAGCTAGACAGGGTTAATCAAAGACAATGTCGTAATACAAAACCAGGTCAGCAACACGGGGGATAGTCAGACGAGCCAGAATCAGGAATACAGAGTATAGAATAGTCAAATGGAATAGCCGGGTCGATATCCGTGCAGAAGCGTAGTACAAGGAAATAGTCTAGGGCAACGGAAGGCAGAATAGTCAGAAAACAAGCAGAGGTCAATAACAGGTTAAATCACGAGATAATTCAGGTACAAGGAGCTCAGGTATGGATAACCACGATCTGGCACTGCTTAGAAGGAACTGTTGGTTTTTAAAAGACCTTCACCAGACCGCGCCCCCCTCCCAAGCCGCACCTCATGCAGCCACCTCCCTGCCTGTTTCAATTTAAACCGGGTGCTGATGAGCGAGCAGCATCAGACATGCTGCCCTCAAGCACACCGGAAAGGCTGGAAGCCCCCAACGTTACAGTAACAAAGATTGATATTTTGGTTTTAGGGTTGGAGCTCTTTATCTCATTTGTTGAATTAGTTTGGAGGTCTAGGAGTACTTATTCTTTGAATTTTGCACCATTTATAGTGTCCACCACTGGTGTGTGTATGTGTGATTATATATATGTAGCGATGTGTTAAAGTTTACTGTGGCAGTACCCATATTTGGCCACAAGATGGAGACTATCACGATTAAAGACCCTGGACACTTGAACTACATGTCCATGCATGCTTTGCGAAGAAACAGGAAGTGGGTGGGTTTGTGGAGAGCTGTACATCCTGCACCTCGTGGAGGACAGGCAGAGCGCACCAGGGAGTCAAGGAGAGCGGATGTACAAAGTAAAGAGAGAGACCAAAGATAGGCCGGAGCGCAGACAGAGTGGATCGGGGCCTTCAGGATTGGCTCACTCAGCTTGCGGGACACAGACCTCACCCTCTATGCTATTCAAGTGCAGCTGAAGGAGAGAAGACCCCAGGAGTGAGGAGTACCGCGGTCGATCGAAGCGGGGAGCAGGCGGTAAGCTGGATGAGTCGCGGCTGACAGACAGAGGGCCAGACAACAGATCCGGTGGTCGGCATCCCCCGGCAACATCGAGCGGAGAGGCGTCCTGGGCCAGCCGAATCTCAAGCTTGCGCTGGATGGGTGAGAGGCCCCAAGGCCGTGTTTAAATAAGAGCGTACGCTGCTGTTTCCTTCTAAAACCCACAGGGCCCCAACTGACTAGTCGAAGACATCGCTGAAGTAAACTCACTGGCCAGTTGAGAAGTACCCGGGTACCCTACACACACAAATACATATCACCTCATGTTCTGGGACTTAACCTGTGCAGGACTCATTTTCCTTTTCTGAACCGGGACAAGGGGGCAAAGTTAAAGTTACATTCCGAACATTTTTCCTCTTTTTGTTCCCGCTGCGCGTTCACCGTGATACGAGAACTGTGTATTTTATTGTGTCCCGCTACGCGGTTTTTCCTCGAATTTCGTATCTTTTAATTTTCTGCTCGGTCGGGGTTTTTTTCCGAAAATACGAAGCCCTCGTGTTTTCGTTTCTTTTACCGCTACGCGTTTATCGTGTTACGAAAGTACTGTAAATCTTCCTGCATATACCGTGTCTTAAGAGCTGCAAACCTTTTAGTAAACCTTTTAAATTGTAAAACTGTCCAGCGTGTTGGAGTATATTTATTCCCTAGTGCGGGGAGACTGACCCGTGGTTCATTTTCAGCGGCTCCTCCGGGAGTGAGCGCTACATATATATATATAAATTATTTGTGTAGCACATGTATAGAAGTAATAAATTGTACTGTATATACATAGATTTTTAGTTTACCATATTTTAGTGGCTTTTTTGTAAACCTCCCTTTCCTTAATCCTTAGTTTTGTGAACAGGGGGTTCTGTACACAAAACTATGGAGGATGTCTTCTCTTCAGGTTCAGGGCTCCTGAGCCTCCTGCCTGCCCTGAGCTCTCAAGGCTGAGTGTGCAGGGTTATTACTGCTCTCCACCTGTGATGTCAGGTTGACAGCTCCTCTGGAAACCCCTTATTGGAGTCCACTGTGTGTTTAAGTATTTTACCAGTAGGGATTCATTGAGATTTCTCTCGTTTTCAAGTATGTCCAGGGTTCAAGAACATTGAATTGTTATAGTTGTTCCAGAACTACAAAGTAATAAAATGCAAGCTGATATACGGGCATTGTAAATCAGAAATGGGCCTTCTGTTACAGTGCAGGACCTGGATCAGCAGAGAGGCAGGGTGGGGGCTTGATGCCGAGAAAGAAAAGAAAAAAGATGTTCACATTAAAAGTGAAAGCCTAGCCAGAATCCGGAGGTCTGCAGCCTGGTGAGGAGACCCCGAACCCAGCAAGGAGGCGGATGCGAAAGGCGACTCAACCAGAGCCCAGGGAGAAGAAGCATCTTCATGATCTGCTGTTGGTGAGTGGAGGCAGTGTTGATCAACTTGCAGGAGCTGATCAGAGGAGGCAAAAGGCCCAACCGCAGCTCTACTTGCCTGGAGGGCATAATGACAAAAAAATAAATAGTTTGCCCAGCCCTGAAAACTACATCTACAAGCTATATATGAATCCCTCATCCCTGACTATGAATATTTACATACTGTATACTATCCGTCCACTTAATTGATTAGACAACTTGGATTTATTGTTTAGATAGCAGAGGGTGGGTGTTTATATGATCATATATACCATTTATCATTCACTTATATTAGATGTTGCTTAAAATCAAATATCTTACAACTTTTAATAGGACAGATGGACCCGATGATGGAGAACTCTGACATTGATAATGTTGATGCTTTTTCAGTGCTGTTCATACATGACAGGAAACGTATTTGTTCAGAAGCTCATTGTAGAATATGGAATGTAGTCAATGTGACTCACCCCACAGTTGCCTTTTCATAGTCGGTGAGCACTTATTTTCAGTTTGCTGTTCTCTTTTCACATATTGTAGCACATATTGTCTTCTTGCCGTGCTCTGGATAAGGCCAGATGGATCTTGGGAGCACCAGATGGCGCAGGAACTGCTTGAGTCCTTCAAACACAGCTTTTCAAAAAAGTTAAATGTGGAACATTATACAGTTGTGTTCAAAATTATTCAACCCCCAATGCTGTAAAGGGCTTTAGGGAATTTAGTGTACATTTGTAATTGTATTCAGAATGAAATCCTACAAGGACTTTTTAAAGAACCATATGCAACTAAAATGACATCAATTGGTTTTGTAATACAGTAGTAAATGTTTCTTTTGTGAATTCTTCATTGACACAATTATTCAACCCCTTAAAGACTACCACTCTGAAGAACAGAGGTTCATTCAAGTGTTTTCAATCCGGTATTGAAAACACCTGTGGATGTCACGGAGCAGCAATAAAGCATAATAAGCACCAATTAGGCAGCTTTAAAATGACTGTGATACTCAGCTCCTTCTAGACATTATTGGTGTGGTTACAAACATGGTGAAGTCAAGAGAATGGTCCAGGAAGACAAGAGAAGAGGTGATTACTCTTCACAGGAAGGGCAATGGCTATAAGAAGATTGCAAAGATGTTAAACATACCAAGAGAGACCATAGGAAGCATCATTCGCAAATTCAAGGCAAAGGGCACTGTTGAAACGCTACCTGGTCGTGGCAGAAAGAAGATGCTGACTTCGACTGCTGTGCGCTACCTGAAGCGTAGAGTGGAGAAAAGTCCCCGTGTGACTGCTGAGGAACTGAGAAAAGATTTGTCAGATGTGGGTACTGAAGTTTTGTCACGTTCTATGCTGGCAAACCTGTCTTCCTGCCCTCTGTATTTGTATATTGTGTTTTTCCCTTGTGTTTCTGTTGCTGCCAATTCCTGGGTGGCCTCCCAGGGGTTAATTGGTGTTCTGTGTGCTGCTCACCTGTTGACCCTTGCCTTGATTCCCCTGCCTATATTCGAGCAATGTACCTATAGGACATTGCTGGGTCATTTTACTTTGCCTGGTCTCCTTGCATCCTGTATCCTGAGAGCTCCTTGCTGTGTTCCTGATATCCGCCGTTTGTTCATCCTTGTTCAGTTTTTGCCTCTGTTATTTCTGTTCCAGTTTATGTCAGTTCCTTCTGTGTATTTAGTTCTGTAATTTTCTGTATTTTGGTTTGCTGTTTATGTTCCATTCTGATTCCCCGGTTACCGATTTTTGGCTTGGCTGACTTCCCTTCTGGTTCCTATTCCTATATTCTGTATGACGTACTCTCTCTGGTTATGACCTTTGGCTTTCCTCTATATGACTACTCTATATAGTATATTCCTTGCCTGTACCATTTCCAGGAAACCCTGTCATCTGTATACAACAAAAGACTCTGTACGGCTTCAAGGTAATACTTTCCTTTAGATTAGATCCGGCTATCCTAAAGACCGGCCTTTCAGTGCAGGGAATCTTTGGTATTGCCGTACAGAGGTCTTTTGTTAACCCTGTGTTGCTTTCATCTGTCCTTGCCGTTTACAGTGCATCTCTGCCCATAGGGGCTTCTCTCAGGAACCTGGTCCTCACCTTGCTGCGAGTTATATTCTTAGGGTTATATATACAGAACGACCACTTCCAAGGATCGGAGGGCAAGGATAGGGTGGTGCGTGCCTGGTGGTACTGCCACCGTGACAAGTTTCAGCTCAGACAATACGGCGCACACTGCGTAATGAAGGCCTCCATGCCAGAACTCCCAGGCGCACCCCCTTGCTGTCTCCAAAGAATAAGAAGAGTCGACTGCAGTATGCCAAAAGTCATGTGGACAAACCACAGAAGTTTTGGGATAGTGTTCTGTGGACTGATGAAACAAAATTAGAACTGTTTGGGCCCATGGATCAACGCTATGTTTGGAGGAGGAAGAACAAGGCCTATGAAGAAAAGAACACCTTGCCTACTGTGAAGCATGGCGGGGGGGTCAATCATGCTTTGGGGCTGTTTTGCTTCTGCAGGTACAGGGAAGCTTCAGCGTGTGCAAGGTACCATGAATTCTCTTCAGTACCAGGAGATATTGGATGACAATGTGATGCAGTCCGTCACAAACCTGAGGCTTGGGAGACGTTTTACCTTTCAACAGGACAATGATCCCAAGCATACCTCCAAGTCCACTAGAGCATGGTTGCAAATTAAAGGCTGGAACATTTTGGAGTGGCCATCGCAGTCACCTGACTTAAATCCGATTGAGAACCTCTGGTGGGACTTAAAGAAAGCAGTTGCAATGCGCAAGCCTAAAAATGTGACTGAACTGGAGGCTTTTGCCCATGAAAAATGGGTGAAGATACCCGTAGATCGCTGCAAGACACTTGTGTCAAGCTATGCTTCACGTTTAAAAGCTGTTAGTACAACATCCTTTTACAGTTAGAAGTACTAAGATTGAATGTCAATTGGGGGTTGAATAAAACTGATAATGATGTGAGCACAGAAAAGACATTTGTGGTTATTTCATTATAAATGTTATGTTATATTTGTCTGACCTACACGTGCCTCTTTGATTTAATTGTAAGCAAGATGACTGAATGATCAAAATCCATGTCAAACTGGCCAAAACACTCAATTTCAGTGGGGGTTGAATAATTTTGAACACAACTATATATTAATAAGTCTTCTGATGAACAAAAACCTGATTTTACTTTTGGCTGATTTTGATATATCAAATAATATTCACGGATGGATCTTTAGAGCAGACTAGGAGGCGGTTAGTTCGTTTACACTTTCCATTAGGTGGTATCAGGGTTTTATAGCTCCCTTGGCCCTTTAGTTGCATCATGCCAACTAACAGGTTCCAAAGCTTAGAAGGCCATCAGCAGGAGGACATCTAAAAGAAACATGGCCTCCAACAGCTAACAATTTGTAGAAACGTACCCATGCTACAGTCCTATAACAGAAAGAATCAAAAGTCTTGAATAAGCAGGAACCACAAAAGCAGATGACTAAAAAGAGAGAATGTGCATATTGAGAATGTCGAGACCCACCAAGCAAACTACTTGCAAAGGCCAGCATATAAGTAGTGTAAGAGCTGAGTGTCACTGTGGAGTCTGTGGTGTTAAACCCACACTGATGAATATGTCCTATAGATTTTCCAGTCCGTCAAAGATACAACACAGAGATAGTGTTTTTCTCTTACACAAACATTAAGCGTTACTGCAAAATAAGCCCCAAATTACTTAAATGTTGTCATGATGGCACCTGGCGTGAGGCATAGTGGGGCCCCTAGTCAGGATACAGGAAAACCTTCAGGCGAGAGCATACAGGAGCGAATAGATGTTTATTATGCAGCAGGAATCCGGTGGTGGTGCACTCTGGATCAGCTCATATATAGGATTTGTGACAAAACGGCCGCCCCATTGTTTATTTGCAGTTCTTTTGCTTGCATTTCATTGTCTATGTAGATAGGATAGAGTGTTTGTGTTCTGTGTGCCCTATTACCTGATGTCTGTGTTAGATTGATATGCCCTTATGTATTTATTATAGAGTATTGTTTGTGTACCTTCTCTTTGTATTAGCTGTCTTCTGTATATTGTACATTTCTGTAGTTACCCCCTCTCTGCATATTGTATACTTACTGCTGTAAGAAGACTCCTTTGTTTCCCTCTAGTCCTAGCAGACTGTTTAGATAAGAGTGCATGTGTTAACACTCCATTGTGTTGAAAGTGTTTTCTATTGTCCAGTGGCTGGAGTCTGTTATCTCAACTGTGTTTTACCTGCGTGTGTTTGCAAATAAAGCCAGTCTTCATTTGGATTTTGAATCTGCCAGAACTCCTCACACAGTTTATGTGTTATCTATTCTGTGTGTGGGTACGAATATCTCCTGTGTACAGTGGAAAGGGGCGCCCAGACGGAGGGTACTGAGCATGGGGGTACACCGATCTGCAACAGGGTTCAGGGCTGGAATTGTGACAAATGTATAACCTCAATTATTGCTTAAATTTTTACCATCAATCTTCGTGTTTACACGATCAGCAGCAGACACAGCAACCTGAGATCGTGTTAACACAATCTGGAGTTATATTCTAACATTACAAACAAATTTCATTTGAATTTTGGTTTTAGCATCATTATCATGGTGCCCGAGGTGCCATCTCAGACATGACCTTGGCTGATCCTGCATGGAGACCTGAACAGCAGTAACTCAATTTGGCCAGAAGATTGCAACATCTGCCTGCCAAATAAGTTATTACAGTAAGAAATACACTGGGAATTAGGGATAGACCGATATGGGTTTTTTCCAGGCCGATACCGATTATCGTCCGTCTCTCAGGCCGATAACCGATATCAGGGGCCGATATTCTGTGCGCTTAAATTTTTGAAAAATAACACAATTTCACACAAATCTGGTATAAACTGAACATGTTTATTCATATTTTAAACATTAAATTAGGGGGTCGACCGACCCTGCATGCAGATCTCGGAGAGAGCAGGGTAAGACCCGGGTCACCGGCCTGAATAAAAGTTTACTGTATGTTTAACTGTATATCGCTAGCTGGCTGTCTGTTCCTTTAAGTAATTACAACCAGGGTGTGCTGCCGAGTGCTCTGCTCCCTTCACTAGCCCCACGCAGTCACGCACTAACCAACCCCACTAGCTGCAGCAGCTTCTCCTCCTTCCTCAGCTCCATCTTTAAAGCCCCGTTGCTCCGTCCACTGACTCCATCCATCATGAGCAGTTACGGCCCGGGACACAGCACTGCAACCCAGAGCTCAGCCTGACCTGAAGCCCCCTTAAACACAGCCCTGCCTGAAGTTCAACCTGCAGCAGGAAAAAAAAAAATGGCCCACAGCTGTGTGTGTGCCCTCCCAGTCTGCAGTGCACACACAGCTGTGGGCCATTTTTTTTCACCTGCTGCAGGTTGAACTTCAGGCAGGGCTGTGTTTAAGGGGGCTTCAGGTCAGGCTGAGCTCTAGGTTGCAGTGCTGTGTCCCGGACCGTAACTGCTCATGATGGATGGAGTCAGTGGACGGAGCAACGGGGCTTTAAAGATGGAGCTGAGGAAGGAGGGGGAGCTGCTGCAGCTAGTGGGGTTGGTTAGTGCGTGACTGCGTGGGGCTAGTGAAGGGAGCAGAGCACTCGGCAGCACACCCTGGTTGTAATTACTTAAAGGAACAGACAGCCAGCTAGCGATATACAGTTAAACATACAGTAAACTTTTTTTCAGGCCGGTGACCGGGTCTTACCCTGCTCTCTCCGAGATCTGCATTCCGGGGCAGGGTTTCCGGATATGCTGACGCGAGGACCATGTGGTGGGCGGCGTAGCTCCTCATTGGGCTCCTCATTGGTCGGCTTCTCCTGCAACGGAACAAGAACATCGCATGCGCTTCGCAGTGACCGAGCGCTCTGGGGAGCGGCAAGTAGAAATCGGTAATATCGGGGACTTGAACACCGATACCGATAAATTCAAAAAACCCCAAAATCGGCCCAAAATATAGGTAGATCCGATAATCGGTCGACCCCTACTGGGAATATTCCCAAAAATGCCTTACTGTATATAATTAGTTGGAATGGAAATGATTTTCTAAAATAAAGCACGGATTCCTGCCAGTTTTTTTTTTTTTAATTTTCAAACCTCCTAGTAGTGAAGGGGTTAAAAGGTGGGTCCCCCCCCCCCTGTTAATTAATTATTACAGGCCGTTTCTGCTGCCTGATTGATGGTTGTCTGGATAAGTCTGGAGATTCTCGGAACATGGGACATTTCTGAAAATGCAAGACTAACAGGGTTATTCAGAGAGGTGAAACTCGGGAGAATGACTGGATAAGTGAAAATTCAAGGTCAAAATAGCCAAACCAGAAGAATTCTCCCATTTTTTTTTTAACTTTCCAAATCAGCTATTTGGTCTAGATTGTTCATTCTCCTGTTTTTCACCTCTCTCTGAATAACCCTGTATGTTTGCCATGTCTTGTACAAGTAATTTATGACCTCACCTGTTCAATCTGCACTGTGATAATAAATTATAAACAGTGATACTATTTAATTTTATAAACAATAATTATAAATAATTTTATCATTTATTTATACAAATCACCAAAACGATTGCCTTAGTTCTAAATCTTTTACCTCCCCTAATCCCATCTCTGTTATGCCCACATTCCTTTTTGTGATTTTTTTTTTTTTTTTTTTTTTTTTTTTTTTTGGTTCACGCTTAGATATGAAGTGATTGGCACACTGCTGATAATTTGAGTGCATTTCTCTCTTAGAGCAGTGTTTGACACATCATGTAATTATAATTACCACTGCTAGCGTCTGGATTTAATCATCTGACTGTGGTATAGAATATCAAAGAGTTGCTTAGCAACTTATTGGCACACCCCTCTGGCACCTTCATTTTAATACATATTGATTATATGTATCCATAATCATTATGTTATTAAAGGAAAGAAAGTAAACCTTAATAGTACCAGTTGAGACACTGGAGATATTGAGGTGACATTTTCTAGGATATGCACTATTTCAAAGGGAAAAATGTTGGTTAACTAACATACTAAATGTCACAAAAAAAGAGAAAAAGCCGAGCCTTCCTCAAAAGAGCATCAGGGTGCTGAATAATAAAACGTAACTTTTAATAATTACAATGATTTCGACGGACAGACATATAAAAACATATACACGATGCAGAGCTGAGGTTAAATCGGTGGGATTATTGGAGGTGTAGCAGTGATATATGGTCTGGGTTTGCACACTTGGCTTAGTACTAATTAGTAACCACCATACATGGGTATTGCCACAAATGGCCATATTGTTGCAGACATAGCTGTATGCATTTGGCAGCACAAAACAGGATGAAAAGAATTGAAATTCAGATCGCCAAGAGAAATATGCTAGTCATGGCGCAGTCTAAATATAAATACCCAACAGGACAGTTGATCCAGCTATCTCAAATGCCACAATATAAATTATATGTCCTGTAAATATTCACTTGCCAGAACAACACAGTGTATATCATATAAGCAAGTAGCCAGTAGCCACAACCCTGCTCGATAACACCAATTCACAATTATTGCCTAGTTAGCTCCAGCTCAAAAACATATTAAAAACAGACTCAACACAGGCACGCGTTTCGCCGGTCACCACACCGGCTTCATCGGGAGTAAAATGAAATCTGAACGCAACATTCATTAGCCCAGAATATATTACGGGGAACTCCAGTCACATGGCTTAAAGGCACCAATCCCAGACCATCGGGAAGCAGGAAAGTAATCAGGCTTAATGGGATACCGAACTTAAGAACGGACCTATCATCAGAGACCAATCAAGTTGCAGCATTTAGTTACGATTGTAACGTTGGGGGCTTCCAGCCCTACCTGTGTGCTTGAGGACAGCAAGTCTGATGCTGCTCGCTGACCACTGTCTGGTTTAAATGGAGACAGGCAGGGAGGTGATTGCATGAGGTGTGGCTTGAGTGGGGGGCGTGGTCTGGTGAAGGTCTTTAAAAACCCTCAGTATAGTTTCAGAAGTTGCCAGATCGTGGTTATCCATACCTGAGCTCCTTGTACCTGACTGCTATATTGATTTAACCTGTTATTGACCTCTGCTTGTGTTCTGACCATTCTGCCTTCTGTTGCCCTAGACTATTTACTTGTACTACGCTACCGCTCTGATACCGACCCGGCTATTCCATTTGACCATTCTGAACTCTGTATTCCTGATTCTGGCTCGGCTGACTCCTCTCCGTATTGTTAACCCTTTTCTGTCTAGCTAGTTTACCTGGCCAATTCTAAGGACCAGACAGATAGGGATCATTCACAGCTACACTGTTGGTAGCTTCTGGGTTTTGTGGAGTGTTGGGGGTTAAGTACTGCGTGGTGGGATCCGGGAACCGTGACAACGATCCAATAACACCAAAGCGGCTAGTCACCTCGGAACGAGATACTAACAATAACGAACAGCGTATCTTGGATTCATAAAGGACGCTTTAGATACAAGGGATGCCAGAGAGTCATTCCCCTAATTGGTCTACTATCTAGTGGATTATGCTTGAGCATTGATGTATACAGTACTAACGTCATACCCCTAAATTGGCCACTGCCAGATGATTAGTGGCTCCAGTAGTTTAGAGGATGGTATAACAACGGATGGTGTCACTACAGCTCCCTCTATATTCAGTATATAAGATGGATGGGTTAATGACCAATCATACCGATACAACTAATGTACACTGAAGAGGGTACTGTCAGTGACGATTAGCATGACTTGGCTCAAGAGATACTCGAATCGAGGAATCGCCAGCGAATCATCCTCTTAATTAGTCTAAAGTCGGGTAAATCACGCTAGAATGCCGATATGTGCAATACCGACATAATATCCCTAGATTGACCACTATCAAGTGATTAATGGCAACTTGATTGGTCTCTGATAGTCAGATGACCCTTCATTCATCTGATAGGTCCGTTCTTAAGTTCGGTATCCCATTAAGCCTGATTACTTTCCTGCTTCCCGATGGTCTGTGATTGGTGCCTTTAAGCCATGTGACTGGAGTTCCCCGTAATATATTCTGGGCTAATGAATGTTGCGTTCAGATTTCATTTTACTCCCGATGAAGCCGGTGTGGTGACCGGTGAAACACGTGCCTGTGTTGAGTCTGTTTTTAATATGTTTTTGAGCTGGAGCTAACTAGGCAATAATTGTGAATTGGTGTTATCGAGCAGGGTTGTGGCTACTTGCTTATATGATATACACTGTGTTGTTCTGGCAAGCGAATATTTACAGGACATCTAATTTATATTATGGCATTTGAGCTAGCTGGATCAACTGTCCTGTTGGGTATTTATATTTAGACTGCGCCATGACTAGCATATTTCTCTTGGCGATCTGAATTTCAATTCTTTTCATCCTGTTTTGTGCTGCCAAATGCATACAGCTATGTCTGCAACAATATGGCCATTTGTGGCAATACCCATGTATGGTGGTTACTAATTAGTACTAAGCCAAGTGTGCAAACCCAGACCATATATCACTGCTACACCTCCAATAATCCCACCGATTTAACCTCAGCTCTGCATCGTGTATATGTTTTTATATGTCTGTCCGTCGAAATCATTGTAATTATTAAAAGTTACGTTTTATTATTCAGCACCCTGATGCTCTTTTGAGGAAGGCTCTGCTTTTTCTCTTTTTTTGTGACATTTAGTCTACCAGGTTTAATCCTTGTTCAGGGTGTTCACCTCAAGTATTACAGTTCATGAGGTGAGGTGACTGCTGTCTCTTCCTACTAGCCTGTGGGTGGTGTGGGTATTTTTCATTTTTTTAACTAACATACTATCCCTCTTTCAAGAATAAACTGGCGTAAAAACCTATTCAATTACATATTTATTTTTTAAACTATTTAATTTTTTTAAAACCTGATTTGCGATGCTCCCTAAGCATTTTTTATTGTGATCATGCCTAGAAGAAATGGTCAAATAATGATTGCAAAATATAGTAATTACTATTTACTAATCTGCAGTGAATATTATTTTCTTCTACAATCTAAAAAAAAATGTACCCCATAGATACTCCAGTATAGCACGACCCGAATATAACGCAATGGATTGAGATTTATTGCGGAAAGGAGAGAATACTTAAGACTCGAATATCACGCAAGGAGCAAAATTTATAGACGTATACCGAACCGGTAAACAATTAAAATTCTTCGAGCTTCTCTTCACACAGTCGGGCTCCCCCTCAGGCCAGGGTACTCTGTTCTAGAATGATTCTAGTTGTTACTAAGTATGAAGCCCCGTCGGCCACCCGTCTTCACTCGTGATAAGATGGCCGGCAGAGTGAGGTGACCAACGCAGTAAATCATTCACCAATAACGACACCTCCTGGCATGCTGGCTTTCTCACCTCTGGCTCCAGCAGGATCAACCACCGCATCGTGGAGCGAGGGTGCATGCTCGGTTTTAAGCCGATCTTGAATTATTGATTGGCTTAATCCAAGCATGCCCTCTGACCGTGATGGATCCCACCTCTTCCGAATCTGGGAGTTCCTGAAGTTTTTGCGGGCGTCAGGGAGCCCACATTCAATTCAGGGCAACTACCAGAACTTCTAGGAGACTTGGGATCCCTGAGCAAGTCAAGTTTTTTTACAAGCAATGCAAATGTCTCAAATATAACGCGACCCCTCTAATTTTAAGGTAAATTTTTGTCACCAAAATCTAGCGGTATACTAGAGTATCTACAGTAGGTATCTTGCTGTTCAGATTTACTATTCAGTTGTACCCGATCATCTCCTATGAACTACAAATTACAGCACGACTCTCAAAAAAAAAGGATAAATTTTAGCCCCTAAAAGGCACACCCATTTTTTTTATAAACTAAAAAGTTAAAATACACTTTTTAATCCCATGTTACCCCCCCCCCGGCTTCTCCTTTCTGCAGGAATGCTTCTTGAACTCTGGAACTCTTTTGAACTATGAAACTGCACATTGACAGTTTTATTAATTTGTGCGTTTTGTTTTTGAGTTGGATTGACTTAAACCAAGAAAAGCTACACAGTAGCCACGGATTACGGTAATTGCACTCGGTTGTTGGTAAGACCTCTACTTTGCAGAGCTGTCACAGTGTCCAGGGAAGGAGGGGTCGTCTCCTCTCAACGTGACATGTCTATTATCTTAACTGGTCCTGGTGTCTAGAATGTACCTTTTTGTAATTCTTTGAAAAGGCCTCCTGAAAAATGTAAAAATATATATTTTTAGCTGTGAAACACAACCGTGGATAACTTCAGTGTATTTTCCAGCTGTACTTTCTGTCTTCCTATGTCTTCGCTCTGCATAATGATAAGAATCCCCTCTTCCTAAAAAGTGTTTTATTAGGCTCAATTTTAGTATGCGTTCATTGAAATCAAATGCTACCATGTCCCTATCTAAGTGTGACTAGTCTTTTTAAATGAGATATATATATATATATAATTTATTTTATTTTGTGAAGGGATTTTACCAGGAAGGATACATTGAGATTTCTCTCACTTTCAAGTATTTCCTGGGTGGCGAGTATGTACCATTAGGTGTCTTGCCCAAGGACACTTACTGGAGAGGTGCTCTTGCTGGAATCAAACTCATGTCTCTACAGTCTCTCTCCACGCAGAGCAGTGATGTTACCTCTACTCCACCCAGTCGGTGATGTTAATAGATTATGTATTCAAGCACGCAGTCTTCCTTTGGGATCTCTACTTGACTGCTGACTAAATCGTAGTGGTTTGCTATTACCCCATCAGCAGCGTTTGGTATTATGCAGGTTGCCAAAGCAGTCACGGTATCTATATGGCAACTAGAATCCATTTGTTTTACATGTAGCAGGTCCTGTTTGTAAGGTTGTTGGCTTTCCATTCCATTATAAATATGAATCTCTCAATGCATGTAACTATCAGGGTTATTCAAAGAGAATCGAAAAGTCACTGCACGTTCGGTGACTTTTCGTTCTCTTCAATTCGGTGCGATTCAGCGACCCTGCGGTGTATTCAGCAAGCACCACAGGGCCGTCGTAGTGCAGGGAAAAGCTGCCGCAAACCCAACGAACACTCACCGCAAAACCTGGCGAACGCTCACCGAAACCCGCAAAAACATCTGGATTGAACACGCCGGAGAAACCTGACTAGCAGCCGATCGCAGAGCAGCCGCTGGAAAATACCGCAGACGAAGGAGGTGAAAAAAAACCCAGTTTGTTTGAAAGTTACATTATTGAAACGCCGTTTGCAAAAAAACTACTGAGCAAAAATGTCTGGAATTTACATATAAGATCCAATGAATGATAATAAAATGGGTTGTTACAGAAAAAGAAAAAACGATTTTAAAAAAAAAAAAACGGAAAAAAGGTTTTGCAATAAAAATCCGAAGAAATGCCTAAAATATCCAAAAAAGTCTTTAAGTAGACTTTTTACTGCAGAATATAATATCAAACCGTTTATTAGATATTGAATTAAAACGAGAATATTTTTAACATTGAAGCCTATGGGATTCGTCTGAATAAATCTGTCGAATGAAACCACTGAATAACCGGGCATTTCGGCAACTTTTCCCTGCTGTTTTGTGGTCTCTGAATAGACGAAGCATTGCTTCTCTATGGGGATTTCACTGCCCTCCAACAGGCACCGAATGTGCAGGCAATTTGCCAAGATTTGGCGAACTGCCTGCTCTCTGAATAGCCGAATGGCCAGGAAAGGTAAACCTACAATGAATTTCACTGTTCGATTACCTTCTGTCCACAATTCGCATCTGTTTGAATAACCCTGTATATCTCTTGCTGCATTCTGCCCTATAAAGTGACAGCCGTGTTTAAAGGTCCAGTAGACCCACACAACAGGAGCTAAAGCAGGTTGCAGATATTGGATGAAGAAAGGCAAGAACATCAGCTGGGATGCAACACTGATATACTCACAAGTCTATCTAGCTTAGGGTTCTCAAACTCTGGCCCCCCAGATGTTTGAGAAGTAACACCTGCCAGGATTCTCTGGTAATTTATTGCATTCAGAGAATTCTGGGAATTGTAGGCCATAAAGATCTGGGGGCCAGAATTTTGAGATTCCTGGTCTTGCAGAATGCCTCTCTCAAATTGTGGTGTGGTTATGTGCCCCAGTCCACACCATATGCTGCACCCTAAAATAAGGCTTGATTCCTGAATATGGCAGCTTAGGAAATGGTTCTGAAGATTGAGTTTTCAAAGCAATTATGGAGAATGTTAACCGACAACTTTCAGCGTGAGTTTTATTGCAGGAAAATACATTGATATCTCAGTACTTTCTCCAACAGGCATAGTCAGACTGTTTCCAAATGCTTCTGATTTATGTTTTAGGAACTACAGAGAAAGGGAACATTGGTTCACATTGTATGATCTTGTCCACAAAAATACTCCCTGTGATGATAGATGAATTCTAAATCTTTGTGAAAGACCCCAGACACCCAAATTCCTCAACACTCCATATATGCTCTTTCATTATCCTTCTGAGGCTTACAGGAGTTACAGTATATGTAATGTATTTTATTTTGTTGTCGCTGTAGTTTGTTTACTTTTGTTTAGTCAGAGACTAAATCTTAGGCCAATATTATTATATTATTTATATAGCGTCCACACGATCTGCAGCATTGTACAAGATATGTAGACAAGGAGATAATACAGTAGGACAACAGACATGACTCCCCAAGAATATATTATGAGTAGGACACCCCGTTCCAGGGTTAACCTAAAATCTATAAGGGTGCATGTATATCATTCGGTGTCTTGCCCCAGGACTCGTGCTGGCATATAAATCTTAGAAAACCTACATCACCAAAGAATAAATCCCTGTCCCCTGAAATGTGTGGCCCAAGGCTTGTTCCACGGTTGCTTTGCCCAAAATAAACTTTGGTACTCTTGTACTCCTAGAGCTGTACTAGGAGGGCTGCAGAAGGCATTGCTTGAAAAGACCAGTAACGGACCTCCTGTGAATGATGCTGCCCATGATGTAGTCCTTGCTGCATGGGTTACAAAGTCAACTCATGTGGGCACCTCTGTGGAATAGTCACGGATGCGACTCCAGTTACTTAGTGTTTGTTTAGATCTGAGACTAAAGTGACTCCCATTAGGAGCTTCAGCAGGGATGATAAAATGGGCTATAAAGCTGCAGCAACAAGTCCCAGCTCAAAATCCAATTAACGTTTTCCTACACCTGCCTCCTCCATGCACAGAATTCCATTTATTTGACCGTAGGACCTGTAAAAAGAGGTTTACGGTTCCACTTGTAATCATTTCAAGATGACTCCTGACCCACTCTAAAATCAATGCACTTGCAGTGGTAAGGGTAAACTGGCAAGCATCATAAGATGAGCAGACTAATACTAGAATTGCCTTTAAGTTACACATTTTATTTGTTTCTAGTGCTATAATACACCTTTTTCCTTTCTGTTTGTAAAAGTAAGTGTGGAATGCTGATCTTATAAAATTACTTTCACCTGTATGATCCGAGCTTACTTTCCATTGTAGCAGAATGAACGTCTGCTTTGTCTGTTTTATTTAAACATTGTTAATGAAATATTGCGTGTACATTAATTTATGCTACACAACAAAGGGTAGCATAAGGTTACGTGATAAACAATGCCTCCTACTTTTCTCTAGAGTGAAAATACTCCTAACCCATCAATTAAAATATCTGATCATAGTAATTTACTTAACTGCTTTAATTATGTGGTTATCTGTGACTTGTAAACGTAAATTATTTACAGGATTATAAAAAAATGCAGTTTAAAAACAGGGTTTCACATTTGAGTAATTCCAATATGACATTACAGTCTAGTTTATTAACCTTTTAATCTAACTTTTGTTGTACTCAAAAGTGTGGGCATATACGTGTGTGTGTGTGTGTGTGTGTGTGTAAGTAATCACAGATACCATCTGCAGGGACCCAAGAGCCTTCCCAATCGTCCGTTATGCTGCCATTTACTGCTGGTCTTGATTAAATCTACAGATTTAATTCTTTAAAGAGCATAATCCCTGTCTTTGTTGTCCTGCCCCTTCTCACCCCAGGTCTCAGCTGCCTATTCTGGACTGCAAGCCGGCTAAGCGCAGCACGGATACCTGCCGAACTATATTCCCAGGCTCTGTACCACTGCTTTGCCCTACCAGGGCACTCTTTTGGGACTTTGTTGCCCTTTCACTGGGATAGGGCCTGTGGTGGTCACTGAGAGGGAGCTCCAATGGGAACCCGGGTTTCACAGCACTGCCCTTCAGTCGGGTTCCTACTGTCGCAGCTATGGGTCATCTCCCGTACGTTGTAATCGCTATTGCACCAGCCTCTGCCCATGGATCAAGGCGCTTTTGGGACTGTAACATCTGGAGGTTTGGAGCTATCGATCGTTATCACGGGCAGGCCACTGCACCCTTGGGATCACCCCAAAAAGGTTGATATTTGAGTTGTGGACAGTTCTCCGTAAACAGTTTTTTTTTTATACTGGCGCCAGGCTGTTTAGGGTGGGGCATTGTTCGAGTTAATGGAGTTATGTTCTTATCTGATTACGTACAGCAGTGGTTCCCAACCCAGGTCCTCAATAACCCTAACAGGCCAGGTTTTCCAGATCTCTGAAGCACAGGTGATATAATTTGGTACTCAGTGATTGCAGGATTCAGTCTGCATTTCCCCAAGGTTATCCTCAAAACCTGGCTTGTTAGGGGTACTTTAGGACCGCGGTTGGGAACCAATGGTGTACAGTATAAAAAAACCTGTGTGTTGAGCATTACAAAGAGCGTTTCACCCAATGCTAGTCTCGTCTGTTCATTGGGTGAGTGGGACTATAATGTTACACTGCGTTATCCCAGAAGCGAGGGAAGCAAAGTGATGAGGCTAGCCTGCCTGGTAAGCCAACTGGAACGCACAATATATACTAGGGGTCGACTGATTATCGGTACTACCGATAATCAGTGCCGATATTCAGGTTTTGCCCCATTATCGGTATTGGCACGCTCCGTAGCCAATATATCGATAACAGGGATTTTCCCGTCGGTACGCGTCAGTACTCAGTACTGGTGCATAACGGCAGGGCAGACGCTCCTCCAATAAGTTGCGGAGGACGTCTGCAGCCCATTGGCGAAGATCCGCGGCTCGGTCCCCATCCAGCCAAGTTCATGTACTTCTCCTGCAGGCAGATGACATCTTTGTCAGCCCTGCCTGCGGGGCATATGCCCGCCCACTGACGTCATCTGAGTGGTCACTGACGTCAGCTGGGCAGGTGATTCCCTATGGGAGATCTGTGGGACCTTTTGGATCCCCATATCTCCGCAAACATAGAAGCCAGAGTATCATTTGAGGTGTCATTGGAAAGGCCAGGGCATGGACTTTACAATGCTTCCAAGCATGACTAATGTTTGTGTAAAATAAAATAAATAAAATTGTATTAATGATTTTTTTTAATGCAGCACTATTATTCACACTTTGATGCTGCATTGTGAAGCTCTGTGATAGGCTCATACAAAGCGCACAGTACTGTATCAGAGCGCCACAACAATAAAACTCAACAATATGCGGTTTGTATCAGTGTATCACAGAGCTGCACGCCAATAAATCTCACAGTAATGTGTGGTGTGTATGAGTGTATCAGAGCTGCACAGCAATAAAAGGCACAGCAATGTGCGGTGTGTATGAGCGTATTACAGAGCTGCACGACAATATCTCACAGTAATGTGCGCTTTGTATGAGTGATCGTTTTACTGCTGTGGAGCGCTGTGATCTGGTCATACACATCGCACTTTACTGTGAGTTTTATTGCTGTGGAGCTCTGTGATATGCTCATACACATCGCACTTTACTGTGAGTTTTATTGCTGTGGAGCTCTGTGATATGCTCATACACATCGCACTTTACTGTGAGTTTTATTGCTGTGGAGCTCTGTGATATGCTCATACACATCGCACTTTACTGTGAGTTTTATTGCTGTGGAGCTCTGTGATATGCTCATACACACCGCACATTGCTGTGCCATTTGTCTGTGTTTTGGAAAGTTATTTAGGTTATTTTACAAGCACTTTATTTTTCTCAGTTGTTGTAACATTCAGACTTTTATTAACCCCTTAAGGGCCGCTGACGTACCCTGTACGTCTTGTCCTCGGGTCTCCCTTAGACCCGCGGACGTACAGGGTACGTCAGCGGCGCCTAATCCCCCTCCCGCCCGATACTCACCTCCCTCGCTGGATCCCACGGCGATCTGGCAGGGAGGAAGCCTGCCCATGTGATTTACATGGGCAGGCGAGGCTGATGACGTCGCCACGCTGCGTGGTGACGTCATCAGCAGGCGTCCCCATGCATTTCAATGGAGGGGAGGGGGGGCTCCTTCGGAGCCCTCTATCTCCCCAACCATTGAAGCTAGGGAGATGCCGTTTGCACTGCTGGAGAGGGGGAGAGCCTCCCCTTTCCAGCGGTGTATGGCATTAACCGTTTCGCCGCCGGATCACGTTGCGGCGCCAATTGGCGCCAAAACGCGATTCAAACCTGGAGGGGGGCTGACATCTTGGATGTCAGCCAAGCCTCCAGGTCCCCCCACCCACTGACAACCTCACCATATGTGTGAGGATGTCAGTGGGCCAGTTAACCATCTAGCTGCCATGTAGAGATAAGGGGATCCTAAGGATCCCTTTATCTCCCGATCCATGGCAGCTAGATGGTCATATTTGCCATCATTTGAAAGGCCTGATTATGGCCTTTCAAATGATACCAAACATGACCAGGTTTGGTTTTAAGAATTTTTTTTAAAAAAAATTAAATAAAAAAAAATAATAAAAAAATTAAATAAAATAAAAAAATGTTTTTTTTTAAAAGTTTTTTTGTCTGGGGGGGTTTAATTAAATAGGACCTAGGCTGTCATCTAAAAATAATTAGCACAAAATGGTCAGAATGAGCGCAGCGCACATAGGTGAACTGTCTCAGCAGTGAAGGTGTTAAAAAGCAAACGCATGTAAAAATTGGGTATTTCTAGTCTCGGGACAAAATTTTGAACCTATTTAGCCGGGGTCGTTTTGGGTGGTTGTAGATTTTGGGGATTAAATTACAAAAAAGTGTGTTTTTACCATTTTTTTTCCTCATATTTCATATTTTTTTTATAGTAAATTATTCGATATGATGGAAATAATGGTATTTCTAGAAAGTCCATTTAATGGCGGGAAAAGGGTGTATAATATGTGTGGGTTGAATAAACGAGTAAGAGGAAAATTTGACCTAAACACTAACAGCGCAGAAACGTAAAAACAGCAGCGGTCACTAAAAGACGGATTTGTGTAAAACCACCTGGTCACTAAGGGGTTAAACCTGTTCAGGTGAAGGCAGATTTGTGTAGAAATTATGATTTTTCAAAAATTTTAATGTACAGAATATCGGCACCTGATATCGGTTATCTGCCTGAAGGGCTGCCGATAATCGGTATTGGTTCGGTGCCTAAAAAGTGATATCAGTCTATCCCTAATATATACACACGCACACAATTTTTTTTTGTAGTGTGAAAGCAGGAAACCCTGACCTGGGGTGTGTGTGTGTGTATATATATATATATATATATATATATATATATATTATTTAGTTTTTTTGCCTCGTTTCCGTCCATGTCCAAATCAATCCCTTTTCGGGAGGTGAATTACCAGACTTTTAGCTTAAACTAGTCTTAGTGTTACTGCCGATGCAAAACCTAGTGATTCTTGCCAATGTGTCACACTGAACAGCAGGTAAATACTACAGAATGTTTAGAAATATCTCCCTTTCGAACTCTCTGTTCGTTTCAAGTCGTTAGGTAGACAAATGGATGGAGGTATGTCGAAGTCAATCAACTATTTTGGTGTAAATCATAATTTCAATCCGTCTCATGTTTGTTTAGTTAACAAAATATTTTATTCTATATGCATCGCTGGGTGCATCCATTCAGCTTCTATCTCTTATCTCGGGTAGCTTGGAGAGCACAATAGACCCCTGAAACCTTATCTAAACATACACTCTTCCACACATTGCTTATTCACTGAAACATATGCCCAGATTTTGGTAACTTTTGGATAATGGGAAAAATCCTCAAAATGGAAACAGGAGATAAAGACCTAACTTTTTTTTCCTTTTTACATGTAATTACTTCAAACAAAGAAAAAAAACCTGTATAATGTGTTTTTGTTTGCAATGCACAAGTAATTTAGTTCCAGGTAATGTAAGTGCTTTAAAGTGCTCACATGTACTCAATACTTAATTTGCAGCTGGTAAATAATTTCTCTTTTATAATCATATCTCTTTAATGCAACTATCAAGGATTTCCAATAAAGTAACCATTCGGTGAATTACTATGAGGGTTATCTTCATAATGTGTCATGTTTGTGAAGTGTCACCAAACCCCTAAGCGTTTAACGTTGATTGATTTATCAGTACACTACTGCACGTTTATCTGTGGCACTTCATCCTTTATGCTCATTTTTTTTTTTTTTTTCCAGAAGGGACAAACTGGAACAAAATCTAAATTAATATATGTATATTTTTAGAAACCTCGGTTACCTGATTAGTTAAATTGTATGTATCGGCCAATGCTAATTCTATGAATGTGTGTTTCTAGGGTCTAATTTCAATGACCCTGGACTTAAACCAACATATCCTTCTTTAAACCTCTCCAGTGCAGCGACCTTGTTAAAATTGCAGACGGGGAGCGAGAATTCAGTAGTTAAGAGCTTAAAGGGACACTCTACTCAAAAAATCACCCCCGTTTTTTTATCCTAACCTATCCCTATTCCCTTAATAAATCTTTAGGTTTTTTTTTGGTTTTTTTTGTAACTGTAATACTTACCCTAAAATCCTCTTCTTTCCAGCGGCGTATTTTTTTTATACTCCCCTCCCTCCTCTTTCGCTCCCGTCCTTCTTCTTGCTTCTGGTTTACGTGAGAAGCGCGCATGCGCGCCTCTCACATAAGCCAGCCAATCGGCAGGCTTCCTCCCGGCTCCCTCTGAGGATTAGTGTTGCGCGCAAGAGGATGCGCGCAACACTAACCCTCAGAGGGAGCCGCCAGCTTCTGCGGTGAGTTGGAGACGTCATCGCGCTGAAAGCGCGATGACGTCTCCTACTCGGCAAAAGTCGGCAGAAGTGGGAAATCTGATTCCCGCTCTGCTGACTGACAGCTGGGAGGGCGGAGTAAACCTCTCCGCCTCTCTCAGCTGTTTTCAGCCTTTCCTGAAGATCGGCTGAGCGGAGGCAGGAGGGACAGAGGGCAGCATACTCCGGGCATCATGACCACCTAAAATAGCTTAGGTGGTCATGTTGCCTAAAAGTATCCCTTTAAGTGAGTTCACAGGGCAAAAACTACAGACCTTGTAATGCCTCCTTGCCTTAAATTTGTTCACTGAATACAGATGAGCGCTGTGGATCTTATCAAGCTGTATAAATGCATACCGAGACTCTGTTTGCCAAGGGAGTTTTCTTACTACACGATTAGATATGCAATCATTTCTCATGTTTGGAGAAAAGAACTGCAATTTATTTTAATTTCCTCTTAGCACAAGCTCTAATGAGATCGTTCGAAACCTTCATCCGCTTCTGAGCAAGCCACTCTCGTTCCAGAAACATTTATTCCGTCCACGTAGAAACTTTATAAGGAAAGAGCATTACAGAAAGTGAGAACATCGGTTTGAATACAATTCTTGGGAAGTGTTTTTCTGAAAAGAATGCAATGATACAGGCGATAAGACGGAAAGAACGGAGTGCTAAAAGTACCATTACGTAATTTTTTTATTTTTTTTGTGTATAGGCTTAACAGGTGCATTTTATGCTCCAGCTTCTAAATGGATATAGCTGTACTTTTACATAAACACACTCCATATAATCTCACATGTGCAATAGTATTCATTGCTAGCTGCAGGGACATAAGGTCAGTGATTCTGTTGACTGTACAACCCAGACCTAAAAGAAAAGGTATAGAAGCTAGCTGGCTCAGCTCTCCGAATGGTAGATATACCCTGTCCTTCTGTTTTCGCGGATTAGTATGCAAAATATCAGGTACCATCCAAGATGATGAGGAACAAAAAGCTTCCAATTGGCCAATCACATGAAAATTAATGGAAAGCGTCCATCTCTCTATGGGGTCTCCAAATTGTTTTTCTATCCTGTTCTTTCTCTGCTTCATAACAAGACATCCTGATCTGGAATTGAACCATTTCCTCTGTTCCATTCCAGGCCAGGATGTCTTCTTATCATACAAAGAAACACAAAGCACAAAAACAATAGTGCAGAAAGTCATTATAGTGATTGCACTCACAAGATAAAAGTAGAAAGACCCATTAGTTAATCCCTTCACTACCAAGTGATTTTCCTAAAAAACATGGTCAGGAACCAGTGTGCTTGTATATTGTTTTTTTTTTAATTTAAAAAAAATAATTTTAACCCTTTAACGCCACAAGACGTTCCATGACGTCCTGGAAGCGGGCGGGCTTTGAAGACACGGGGCGTACAGGTACGCCCCGCTGTCTTCAATGGGGCTGCCTCGGCCCCTCCCCGCAGCCTGCGCGCGCTGACTCGTGGCGCGCGTCATTGGCTGCACAGGGACGGCCTGACATCAGGCTGTCCCCTGCAGCCAATGACGCCGGCTGCGGGGAGGGCTCGGAATCAGTGCCGCGCGACGGCACCTGTCAGGAAGAGGTGTACCTGTACGCCTCGCTGGCGAAATCGACCCCTTAAGGGCGCCACCCCTGCGTCCTTAAGGGGTTAATACAGTAAAAAATATTTGGGAATATTCCCAGTATATTCCTCACTGTAATGACCTATTTGGCAGGCAGATATCTCCATCTACTGGCCATATTGAGTTACAGCCATTTGAGCCACGACCCGTGATTCCCTGCATCAGCTGCTGAAAGCCTGATTAGTACATTCAGTTAGCAAATTTAGACAGTTTTAGCTCCTTGGGCATTATGCCCACCGGGCTAAAACTTTAGGGGCACCTTCTGCAGTCCAAAAGGGCTTGTTTGCAGCAAATGAATTGCATTTGCTTTTGTCCTTCAGAGTTGCAGATTGAGACCTCAATATCAGGCACCTAACTTGGGACTTCAAAAAAGGCACCATTATCTCAATAGTGAACAGGTTAAATACTGTAATCCACCGATACCTTGGTGAGGAGTTTTACTGATTTGCATTCTGGGATTTACGTCTGGAATGTACAGCTGCACGGTCCTGGTCAGCCAGTGGTTCTCAGAGTGCGCACATCCAATGCACTGCCTGATTTAACATGCCAATGTTACAGAAAGTAACAGACCAGCACATAGGAAACCCAGCGCTGGAAAGAAGGGTAACTGTCACTCAAGGATTCAAACACAAGAGGGGGAGGAGGGTTATTTACCACATCTGTTTTTTTTTTTTTTCTTCAAAACGTCTCTCTTCCATCTAAACCTTGGACTATCCAATTCTGTTTACACCAAGTGTGGAATCCCAATGGTTTTCAACGTTCCGAGTAAGCTGGCTGCAGCCTCTGTATGACGCCTGTTGGTATATAAAGCAATAATTGTGATCTCATTATTCTTAACCTCCCTGGCGGTATTCCCGAGTGTGACTCGGGGTTAAATTTCGCTACTGCGAACGGTAACCCCGAGCCACACTCGGGCTGGATGTTTACTCACCTCCTCCAGGCTCCCTCGCTGTCCCCCGCAGTGTGATCGCGGCGAGCTGCTTCCTGGATGGCTCCCTGCGAGTCACATGATGCAGAGGGGCTGGACGCAGCAAATTTCATTCATAAAATTCACTGAATACAAATGGAAAAGTTTATGAACGGCCACTAGGTGGCAGTACAGGATAAGAAATAGACCATACATCGTCTCACCCTTGTTCTCAGATTTCAGTGTTTTTTGTTGTATTTTATTGAATATCATTTATTTGCATTATTTTGGATAATTATTTTTGGGATAATAAATTATTATGTCGTGTTTCAAACTTTATCGGACTCCGTGTATTTACTATTTTTTTAAAATTAATTAATTTATTTATTTATAAAGGATTTTACCAGTAAGGACTCTTGATTTCACGGATTTCAGTGCGTGATTCCTAATTATTACAGGCTAACTATGTACAAAAACACGTTTCCTTTAAAAAAAATTGATACGCTTTTAGGCTGGTGTCAGACGAGCGTAGTGTTCACGTCCGTGATTGCGCCTAAAAGTACGTCCGTGATAGCATGAAAGTAAGTCCATTGGAGCCCGACACATGAAGTACGTCCGCACTGAACTGCGGACGCACAAGGGCCGCGGCAAACGGACGCAGGTTAGGCAAGAACGTAATACTGCTAGAACGGACGTGCGGAGTGCGCCACGTCCACAACGTCTGCATAGCTTTGTGTGTGAGTGATGGAGCATGGTCAGACGGACTGCATTTATACGTCCAGCATTTTTGACGGACAGAATGTTTTTTCATTGTAATTTATTTTTCCCTCCTACATCCATCAAAAATAACTTCAGTGAAAAAACGGACTGTGTGACCACTACTGCGTCATCCGTACTGACGATGTCCGTACTGCACGGACGTACAGTCCGTAGAAATCACGCTCGTCTGACCCCAGCCTAAGACACAAAATTTTGAAAAAATTAGACCGCCAGGGAGGTTAATAAAACCGTTTTTGGGGATTAACTATATACTCTTTTGAAACCCATTTGGCAGGCGTTAGTAGAGATAGCGGAAATAGAATAGTATGAGTGGCTCCTGAATGGCAGGATCGCTTCCTGGTTTCTGTAGAGAGTTTCCATCAGATTGTGTGAATTCTATTACGTTTTAGCAACTGCAGGTACATAATTCTTATATACAGGTGCATCTCAATAAATTAGAATGTCATGGAAAAGTTCATGTATTTCATTAATTCAACTCAGATTGTGAAACTTGTGTATTAAATAAATTCAATGCACACAGACTGAAGTAGTTTAAGTCTTTGGTTCTCTTAAATGTGAGCCAAATCATCACAATTAACAAAAACCCACCAATTCACTATCTCAAAAAATTAGAATATGTTGACATGCCAATCAACTGATCAACTCAAAACACCTGCAAAGGTTTCCTGAGCCTTCAAAATGGTCTCTCCGTTTGGTTCACTGGGCTACACAATCATGGAGAAGACTGCTGATCTGACAGTTGTCCAGAAGACAATCATTGACCCCTTCACAAGGAGGGTAAGCCACAAACATTCATTGCCAAAGAAGCTGGCTGTTCACAGGGTGCTGTATCCAAGCATGTTAACAGAAAAAAGTGTGAAAGAAAAAGTGTGGAAGAAAAAAGATGCACAACCAACCGAGAGAACCGCAGCCTTGAGAGACTTGTCGAGCAAAATCTATTCAAGAATTTAGGTGAACTTCACAAGGAATGGACTGATGCTTGGATCAAGGCAGCAAGAGCTACCACATACAGACGTGTCAAAGAATTTGGCTACAGTTGTCGTATTCCTCTTGTTAAGCCACCCCTGAACCACAGACAACGTCAGAGGCATCTTACTTCGGCTAATGAAAAGAAGAACTGGACTGTTGCCCAGTGATCCAAAGACCCCTTTTCAGATGAGAGCAAGTTTTGTATTGCAGTAGGAAACCAAGGTCCTAGAATCTGGAGAAAGGGTGGAGAAGCTCATAGCCCAAGCTGCGTGAAGTCCAGTGTTAAGTTTCCACAATCTGTGATTTTGGGTGCAATGTCATCAACTGGTGATGGTCCACTGTGTTTTTTGAAAACCAAAGTCACTTCACCCGTTTACCAGTTAATTTTAGAGCACTTCATGCTTCCTTCTGCTGACCTGCTTTTTAAAGATGCTGATTTCATTTTCCAGCAGGATTTGGCACCTGCCCACACTGCCAAAAGCACCAAAAGTTGGTTAAATGACCATGGTGTTGGTGTGCTTGACCGGCCAGCAAACTCACCAGACCTGAACACCATAGGGAATCTATGAGGTGTTGTCGAGCAACAAGAGACCAAAAAATGCAGATGAGCTGAAGGCCACTGTCAAAGAAACCTGGGCTTCCATAGCGCCTCAGCAGTGCCACAGACTGATCACCTCCATGCCACGCCAAATTGAGGCAGTAATTAAAGCAAAAGGAGCCCCTACCAAGTATTGAGTATGTTTACAGTAAATGAACATACTTTCCAGAAGGCCGACAATTCACTTGGTGATTTGGTGGGTTTTTGTTCAATGTGAGCCAAGTCATCACAATTAAAAGAACCAAAGACGTAAACTACTTCATTCTGTGTGCATTGGTTTTCTTCAATACACAAGTTTCACAATTTAAGTTGAAATTAATGAAATAAATGAACTTTTCCACGACATTCTAATTTATTGAGATGCACCTCTATATGTATATATGTTTTCTTTCTAAAATCTCCCCTGGCTTCTACACCATTGGCAGTGTTTATTATTCCTGATAAGTATTCTGCAAATTTGCATTTTATTTTAATTATTTCTTCTTCATAGCTGTTACTTAGATATGAAGAATTACTTATTCTGGTGGTGATTCTTTTGATTAAGAACTTATTGCTATCCTCTTCTGAATACAGAATTTTGATTACATTGTTTGTTAGATAGTTAACAGCCCTCAGTGATCATTTAAGTGTACGCCGGCATCTTCCCCAGTGCACTTGTCTGATTATGTTAAATAAATGTGTGCATCCAATGTAAACCTCCTACTGACTTTATCAAGATATCAGGAAAAACCCTCTTGGCTGCCACTTTACTTTTTGAATTGAAATAGCCACTATTCTATTTTATTATGAATATCAACAGTATTTAAGCTGTTCTCCTTTTTCTTGCTGTTTTAAAGTTAACTTGGTGTGGCCAACATAATTTGGACTTGCTTGAAATGGAATTACAATCTGTAGATGTACAACTGTTTTACATTGGCAAAGCATGGGTATCAAAGCGCGGGCGGAGAGGAGCACGAGCGCTTAAAAGATTTGAGAGGCAACAAGTAAAAAGCAATGAGGGGTAAGTCCACGTCAATGACCCGAAGGATGGCATCATGAATCTGGCGCCAAAATTGCTGTAAGCAGGGGCAGGACTACCATATGTGGAGAAACGTGCCACAGTCCGTCTAGCACCGCCAGCAGTCCGAGGAGACCGACGGGTAGACTTTGTGTAAAAAATTAGGAGATCTGTACCAGAAGGTAAAGATCTTGTAGAAGGTTTCCTGAACGTGCATTGCGCCAATCCCTTTATGGACCAGACCCTACGTCTTACTGCTTGTCAGAGATGGTGGTATTCAGTTCCTGATCGCAGCGCAAGGCAAATGGGGGGGGGGGGACAGTAGACTCAGCAGGAAGAAGGAGGTTGGCTCAAAACATTGCACAAACAAAGAATGATTAAAACAGTATTGGCTTGAGGTAGGAGTTGTAGTCTGGGGTAAATGTTGGATATAATAAAAGTCATTCCTCCTGAGAGAGCTGTTTTTCAAAATAGGGTCATTCTAGTGATTTTTGAACATTACGTGAATCAATTCAGCATGTTAAAGCAAGCATTTTACTAATGTACATCCATTATTCATTCTACATGACTCCTGATCTAAACGCATGCACGCAGCTAGTGCTGCATAAGTGATTAACAGCGCACATATAAATAATTAATTACAACGTAACAAATGGTTGTAATAAAGTGACAAGTGCTAGTCGAATATGTGTGACTCTCTAATGTGAGAATGTGTCATATATACAGAATGGATACCTCTATTTCGTGTAAAACGTTCCTCATTCCATCACGGAAGATGTGCAAAAGAAAATACAACATATAGTGCAAATATTGTCTGAAAAAGAGGCTCGTGTTGATTTGGTTATACCAATTCGTTTCAGAATCACCTGGTTTTGAGCCTGTTACAAGACTAAGTAACATCGGCAGTGTACCAATATCGGTACAATATGCAGGTATCTATAGGTAGTCTACGCCTCTTGTCTCCGGTTCTGAAGTTTGTTCGGAAGTTTTGTTTGCAATTGTCCATTCCCTATGGTAAAGTGTTGGTGCTGTGTAAATGATGATGATAAATACAAAAGTTAAGCAGGACAGGTAGCAACATTCCCAAGGCACATACCAGCAAAGAGCGTGTTTGTTTAGGATAGACCATGAGAAGCCTGATGTAACTGAAAATATAGAACAAAGTCTAGGTATGTATAATCAATGGCCAAAGGACCAGTATAAGGCTTTTTGGCAAATGGCCGGCTATAGATAATCGCTCTGCCATGCCCAGATGACAATTATAGCAAAGGCACTGGGGATCTGTATCGGCTGCTATTCCTGAGGAGTGGTTGGACTGCTGAATTCATAGGTATTGGCAGGGGGTGACAGCCCGTGACTGATTCATGAGCCAAGTTGATGTAGGGGGCCCAGGGCCCATGACTGGCTTTCTGCACGGAGTGAAACTTCCTGTAACTGTATCAGCTGCAGAAGAATGGCACTGTGGGCGAAGCTCCATTATCAGGCTCTTTGAGCCCTGGATATAAGGCTAGCATCAGACGAGCGCATTCTGTACAGACTGTGCGTCCGTGCACAACGGACATACTTTCTGACTGACGACAAGGTAGTGGCCACACAGTCCATTTTTGTGACTGATGTTTTTTTTTGGACTGATGAAGATAAGAAATAAATTAATATGAAAAAACATTTTGTCCGTCAAAAATACTGGACGTAAAAAACGCAGTCCGTCTGACTATGTTCCATCACTCACACACAAAGCTATGCAGACATTGCGGACGTGGCGCACTCCGCACGTCCGTTCTAGCGGTTTTACGTTCTTGCCTAACTTGTGTCCGTTTGCCGCGTCCTTTGTGCGTCTGCACTTCTGTGCGGACGTACTTCGTGTGTGGGTCTCTATTGATCATAATTGTATGCTACCACGGACGTTAAAATGTGCAGCAACACGGATGTGATCACTGCGCTCGTCTGACCCGAGCCGAAGATGTGAACAGCAGCACCTGAACTAAATAGCATCGTGTATGATTCATTCTTCAGTGTCATTTAACCCAAAATGTGTAGAGATTGTACTGAAAGGATTTCAGTATTTAAAAGGAACGCTGTTAGTGATACATAACTAACATGATTTATTCTTATAATTAGATTGCTCTGAATTGCAGTTTTCTGTGTTCTGACTGTTCAGATTGATTGTAGAAGTCAATGCCATACCCTTCCATATAAATAACCATGTACCTCTGTTTCCAGTGTGTCATACAGTTAAAATGCTCCTTATTCCATTTTTTTTGTCTTTGACATATTTGCATTTTGCGAATACTTAATTTTTCACTTGTGCCATCTCTGGTTTCATTTTTCAAGACCTATTGTTAGATGTTTTAAAATGTTCTTTTTTCTTCTTTTAAATGACTGAAAAATATCAGCAGTTGAAAAAGAACTTTTTCAGGATAAGTTCCGTCAAAGGTATCACAGGATACTTTACTCAGGCAGGTTTAAGTGGTTAGGGAAATATCGGTCATCTTTCACTTCTGTCTTATTGATCTTGATTTTCTCTAGGTATGTTGCCTTTAAGGCTGGGGTAAGACTAACGCATTTTTAACGTGCGTTTGGGCGCACTTAATCACAACCGCAGTAGCAGCAAATGACACGCAATGACGGCCAATATACAAAGTACGGCCGCACGAAAGTCCGGCCGTGCAACGCAAGTGGAAAATGAACGCATTTTTTCGAGAACGCAGAACCGCTAGTACTGACGTACTGAGTGCGCTGCGTCCGCTAGCGGCGTGTTTGCATGATTAGGAGATGTCAGACGCTGCTAATGTCCAGCCTACATAACGTCCAGACGCAAAAAGTGTTTTAGTGCCGATCCGTAAAAAAATCACGCACGAAAATGCGCATCATGACCATTTTCGCGCATTCCGTGAAAAAATACGTCAATGCGTTCAGACGCACTTTTTGACGGTCGCTGCGAATAATGCCTTCGTTTGACCCTAGCCTAAAGGAGGACATGGCATCTTCTCAAAAAATATATTAACCCCTTCACTGCTGAGCCATTTCATGTCTTAAAAAAAACACATTTTTCTTTTCTGTATTATTATTATTATTTTTTTCTTTACTTTAAACATGGTCATGTTTGGTATCACTGGAAAGGCCATGCTCTGGCCTTTCTAATGATACCAAATATGACCCTGCTAGCTGAAAACAGTCAGAGGAGATATCTGGGTTCAAAGGAACCCTTATCTCCACCCCTATCTTTCCTTAGGAGTCAATGAGGACGTTCCCCACACGTCCTCAGCAGTCAAAGGGTTAATATAGAGAACATGATGAAATGTATGGGCACTCTGTGCTTACAAATCACCTTCGGTCCCTCTTAGAATGCTATGCTGTGCAATCATTTGAGTTCTGTGGAAATTACACCAGCCTACAAGAAGGATCGAGATGTACCAGTGTCATTCTCTGCATTCAAAAAACACCCATAAAGGTTAATTGACTTTCCATTAACATTGACATTTTGTTTTCATTGACGATCTATGTAAAATGTGTGTTGTTTTGTGACATTTATATCTCACTAGGTTGACGACTCTCAAGTTTTCAGCACTTTTGCTCTTTGATCATGGAATGTGTGTGTATATTACAAGCAGTTACTATTTTTGAGGTTTCCCCCACATTTGAATAAAACTGCATCTTTTAAAGGGTGTGTGGGGGTGCTTTATGTTTATATGTTCTTGACTGCATATTCATGTGTGTACTGTCAGCATACCTCACAAATGTCCTGGATTTGACATACTTCTGTCAAGTATGGGGGTTGTCCTCTGGTTTCAAGCTTACAGTCTTTGCCAAAATACTTGATAACAGAAGATGACACACACAGACTCCAAGCACTAGAACGTCTACAAGTTGTCATCTTGTCACTTGGACTCTCTACTGCTTTATTGGCTTTCTTCCAAATGGTTGATATAGAGGGAAGAAAATACTGACAGAAATAGTTTATACAGTACGTATATGTCTCGCGAACAGCACTCTGACGGAATATCTGTGTGAAGGGCAGCGGGGGCACAGAACATCCTTAGGAAAAAGCAGCGAGAATGGGCTCCAAAGCAGAAGATATTTTGAGCTGTCACAGAGAAGCAATATATTGAAACGTATTTGGGTTTTTTATAGACCATGATACAATTGCTACAAGCATTGAATACAGATAACCTGATGATCATTGTAAAATGTTACAACTTGCTGGTGTAATTATCTGGAAAAATGGAAAACGAACAGGACCCCAAGCTAATTGTTAATATCTTACATTGTATTACTTTGTATTTCTGTAAATGTAACACTTCAATGTACTTGAACCCAGGACATACTTGAAAACGAGAGAAATCTCAATGTATCCTTCCTGGTAAAATCCTTTATAAATAAAAATAAATAAAATAAATAATTCCTCTGTAATTAGGCATTTAGGAGTGCAGAAGGGGACACGACATTTTTATTTATGCACGTTAATGGGCTGTTTGGTAGGGTCAAAACTTAAAAATAGACTATATATGGGCCCTATTACAATTTTGACGCAAATGTTAACGCTCACTTGCGTGAGCATTAACGTTTGCTGCGGTATTTACCGCATATTACAATCCAAACGGGTTAAAAACCCCGTTTGCGTTTGGTACCTTGAGCTCCTCTGGACGAGGTTACTGTACTTTGAGCTCCCCATGTTAAACATAGGGAGCACAAAGTGTTAATCAGCGCTGGATTACAAAGTCCCAGCGCTGATTAACGCCTGGCTCTGGTTAGCGAAAAGTTAACCAGAACCAGGACTTGGTGTTAACAGATTCTGCAGAAGCGGAATCCGTTAACACCAGCCTTAAAAAATAAAAAACAAATCCTATACTCACCTCCTGTCCCGCAGCGAGGACCGCGGCTCTGTTCACCTCCTCCGGCCAGCGGGAGCAGAGAAAGTCCCCCCAGTCTCTCCCTACGTATCACTACGCCAACCGGCTGGATCTTGCGAGGCGAGATCCGGCTGGTCACGTGACCGGCAGGGATGAACTCAATGGAGTCCTATGGACTCCGGGAGTGGATGCTCGCGGCTGTGCTCAGCGCTGCCGCGAGTATCCCGGAATTGTTTACGTTCGGAAACAATGCAGGCAGCATTTTTTGCGCCTGCATTGTAATCCAGCATTAAAACGCAGGCACAAGGGGGAAAACTGCGGGCACAGTTTTTCCTCCCTTGCGCCCGCGTTTTAACACGAAGAGTGTAATAGAGCCCTATGTATGTAAATAAAGCATGGAGGCACACTCATTCAGTCCCCAAATTTCATATCACATCCTGCAAACTTTCCCTATTCGTCGCACAGCTCCCTTATATTTTTGTACATACACCCCCCAAGCCGCCCCCTAGTCGGAGGAGACTGTGACAATCTTTGGCCCCAATTAGTCAACCCTTCATTTGCCTTCCTAATGTCCTTTCTTCTAGAGGTCTGATGTATTTGAGCTGTGTATAACGGAGATACAAAGCAATCAAACTCTCAGCAATGAGTCTCTAAACAATAGCACATAATAGAAAATAGAAATCATTTGGTGTAAGAAACTTTTTTATTGCTCTTAATAACATTTTTATTGAGATAAATGTCCTGATCGAGAGTGAATATTGTTTTTAATCACATCCTGACAGATTTATTTCATGCCAGGGTGGGAAAAGGAGCAGGATTTGGAGTCTAGTACAAAAAAAGGAGGGAGTGGGTACCATTCGGCTGAAAACAATGCTGCTCCTTATGGTATAACCTTTTATAGATTGACATGAAATCACAGAAATGGGAATCTGCTAGCAGAACTCATCTTTTTTTTTTTTTTTTTTTTTTTAAATCAATGTCCTTTCACAGGCATGTTTCAGTCTTTGTCAATTTCTGTGGACCAGCATCCAGTGTGTGTAATAACCTATTCAAAGAAAGGTGAAACTCAGGAGAATGACTGGAGAAGTGAAACTTCTAGGTCAAAATAGCCGAAACAGAAAAATTCTCCCATTTATCTCTCTTTCCAAATCCGCTATTTGGTCTAGATTGTTCTATTCTTCTGCCAATTCTCCTGAGTTTCACCTTTCTTTGAATAGACCTGTATGTGTTCTTTAAGGTCACAGCCTGGCTATTTTTTTCTCTCCTTTTGATGGGCATCAAGCAAATCTTAAGCTACCATTTTATTACTGTGATGCAAAATAAAATATTATTTCAAAGGAGATGTCCTACACTAGTTGAGGAGAAATAGGAATGGTTTATTTCTCCTCCACTAGTGTAGCGTAGTTCTCACATAGTGGAAACCCTGCGGAAAAGTATTTGTTTTTTTCCCTGGTGTTTGGTGTTTCGGTTGAAGTTACTATTTTTTCCAAAGTTTTCACCTTGTGTGGTGCTAATAGAAATTTCTAGAGATCGCTGAAGTATATCAATTGGCATTGCAAATCGTAGAACAGCACTAAATAGAGCAGGGATGGCGAACCTTTTTGAACCAGAGTGCCCAAACTGGATCGCTGAACCACCTTATGTGTCTCAAAGTGCCAACCCCGCAATTAGACCTGAATACTGATTTATTTTAGAAAAAACACTTCATACGACTGTCTGAACTGATTATGTGCTTAAGTCTTAAAAGAAAAATACAGTATAAGATGAATATATTGGCCCCAGATCACACATGGATATAATTGGCCCCAGCTCACATTTATATATTGCCCCAAGCTCACACATGGATATATCTGCCCCAAGCTCACACATGGATATATCGGCCCCCAGCTCACACATGGATATATTTGCCCCAAGCTCACACATGGATATATTTGCCCCAAGCTCACACATGGATATATTTGCCCCAAGCTCGCACATGGATATATTTGCCCCAAGCTCGCACATGGATATATTTGCCCCCAGCTCGCACATGGATATATCGGCCCCCAGCTCACACATGGATATATTCACCCAAGCTCACACATGGATATATTTGCCTCAAGCTCACACATGGATATATATTGGCCCCCAGCTCACACATGGATATATATTGGCCCCCAGCTCACACATGGATGTATATTGCCCCAGCTCACACATGGATGTATATTGCCCCAGCTCACACATGGATGTATATTGCCCCAGCTCACACATGGATGTATATTGCCCCAGCTCACACATGGATATATATTGGTCCCCAGCTCACACATGGATGTATATTGCCCCAGCTCACACATGGATGTATATTGCCCCAGCTCACACATGGATGTATATTGCCCCAGCTCACACATGGATGTTTATTGGCCCCAGCTCACACATGGATGTTTATTGGCCCCAGCTCACACATGGATGTATATTGGCCCCAGCTCACACATGGATGTATATTGGCCCCAGCTCACACATGGATGTATATTGCCCCAGCTCACACATGGATGTATATTGGCTCCCAGCTCACACATGGATGTATATTGGCCCCCAACTCCCACATGGATGTATATTGGCCGCTCCTCACTTGGTCCTCCCGTGAGTTAACACCACAATCTCACGAGATCGCGGCTGGTGGACTTCAATGAGCAGCCGGGGAACATCATTTGCCGGCGCGCACTGGGAGGAAGCAGCAGTGAGGCAAGCCTATGGCTCGCCTGCCGACAGTCGGCCCCGCGTGCCAGGTCTGGCACGCGTGCCATAGGTTCACCATCACTGGAATAGAGAATAGCTGCGGTTTACTAACAGTATAGAACAACAATGGTGGTGTTGTTGTTCAGTTTTGTTCACTGATGTTTGCAGAAACTTCACCTGTTGTTGAATTTTGCTTCTCTGAGTAGCTGAAGTTCCCCATACTTGTAACAATGGTGATTTTTTGCTGTTGAACATGTGTTTCGTGAATGACCCATTTTTAGAGTTTTTGTTGAAAGAAAAAAAAATATTCCCATTTTTTTTTTTTTTTTCATTCTACATCCAAGTGATAATTGTACATTCCATGTTTCAAATAAAAAAATTGTACATATGTTATTCTGATATGGTTACAAAAATCATGTAAATTTGCACATTTTTATTGCATTTAATTTAGATTGGATGGAAAAGTTCTAGATAATAGATGTTCCTTTTATATTGCACAATTGGAACCAAGGTGTTTTGACACAGTTGTAAGTCAGGCCTTATGTTCTATTTTCCCTTTGCATGACTCTTTCAGAATGAAATTGTCAGCTTGCTTGATGTGTGTATGATCAAGTCATATTCTTCAGATTGTATTTCCTCAGTCTATAATGCTCAAATTAATTTCAAACATGTACATTTGCTGTCCTCCCTTTTGTAATGAACAATTTATTCTTCAGCAATACATAGATCGCATGAGTAATCCTGAACCCGTCTATAAGATGTTGTTGTGTAGATGTACAGCAGCAGTTTAGTTAATTGCTTAAATGATGAGATCAGAAAGTAATGTGGAAAATAAGTACAACATAATGACTATTGAGTAAGTGCCAATGTGCGCAGAATCACATCATCAAAGTATATGTAGAAATGAGTTATGGCTGAGTAGTATCCTAATCAACTTAGTGAGATTTGTCTTGCATTTGTATTCTTATTGTGTGATTGCTTAAAGATCCCCCCCTCCCTCTAACAAGTCCTGCTTCTGTGATGCTCTATGAAAATTCTTTATACAGTTTTCAAGCCCCTCACCAACCAACCTGCATAATGTGGGGCAAATATGCCAATAAAAGGCATAAAATTATTGTTTGCAAAGCTGGCTTACCCTCCAAAATATTAACACTAGTGGACTAGTTGAATAGCTACGCAAACCGCATATGTACTCATTAAATATGTTCTCTTAAAGCCGATGACTTTGCAACACAATAAATTGGGGCAAATGTACCTCCTTGGTGTTCATTTAATTCTTGTAAAAAATCAATTAGTTACTTAGAAAATACTTTTGGTGAACTCTGCTTGCAGGTAATCTGATTTGTGTGACATGTCTTATGCAGTATATCAGTATTTATTATTGCCCTTAATATATTACCCATTCACTACCAAGGACTTTATGTTGGAAAAATATTACTGTAACATTTCTTTGAAACAGCGGATGCATGGTTAATAGTTAAATCTTAGGTAAAAATAGCAACTTTTCCATAAAAAAATGTTATTCTGAGATGGCGAATAGATTTAAATATAATTTTGCTAATTTTTAAGAATTTGTTTATCCTTGACAGAAATATTACTGGGATTAAAGCTTCTAGACTTTAGATGGTGTCTCTCTTATATTGGGAAATTTCCATTGGGGTTGACCTTATTGGTATTCCAGCAGATTGTGTTTATTAAAATGGTCAGATATCCCTATGTTTATTTGTAATGATCATAATGAGATTATTAGTAATGCATCGTCTAATAAATTCCACCAGAAGATAAGCATATCTGTAGGTGTGGTTAATTTCTTTAATATGACCAGTTTATTACAGTCATGAGATATATATATATATATATATATATATATATATATATATACTACATTGGGATTTTTATCAAATATAACAAAATGAATCGAATCTCCATATAGTAGTTAGTGATACCAGTGTACTATATCTCCCTGTCTGTTGTAATACAATAGTAAAGCTTGTTGAACATTTTGTTACAGTGATGGTGAGGGTGCTCGTCGTAGCTTCTTTACAGTAACATAGGGTGACTGGATTAAGAATCTCATAGAATTGAATTTCTCTGTAGTGGGAACACTAATCTAGCATTAAAAAGTTATGCAAATTGCTAATTTATATGCTAATTTTGGTATTTTATTGTATTTCAATGCTAAGCTGTGAATACAGTTTTTCTACTGAAAGGGTTAATGATTCAGATATGTTTGGTGCTGATACTTTTAAACTCTTTTTAATAGGCGTAGCCAAGGTGCTTTAGAGACAAAAGGAGAAACCATTCCCTGTTTTCTTGTGTATATTTAAAAAATCTAGAATACTATATAAATGTTCAATAATTTGTCCCCCAAATCAAATTGCTTTGAATTCATTTTGCACAGATATTTGTGGTGAAACCATGTTTTCCAATCCAGCTTATACAGGTAACAAAAGTATTGGATGTAATTAATCCTCAACATTGTTTTCTATTTATGCAAGTTATCTGGCATATGTTGCACATGACACTTGTAAACGTGTCCCAACCCACTCTTGGCATCAGAATCTGTAAGTCATTGAGTCTATTTCTCAATAGCCCTTGTGACTGACAGCAAGGCACATGCTTATAACTAAATATAAATACAGATTTTAGAGTATACCTTAATATTACCGGTATAATAGGATAATAGGAAAATCCCCACCTTAACGATGCCTCATCTTTTGTCACGAATCCCCCTTGGGTCTATGATACTGGTCCCTGTATACAGTATGCTATCTACCCCTCTGATCCTTAGGTGGTCAGTACAGCTAACTATCTTCAGGGAACAGAATGACAAATACCCAGCATGGGTTAACAGATACCAGATTACTATAACAGACTTGGTTGATAGAACAGGGATCTTAGTCCCAGGAGAGAAAGACGTGTGCCAATATTGATACACAGAGCAGGAACACTAGTACTTGCCAAGTTGGTACACAGAGCATGGTTGTCAATAAATGCCAAGTTGGTACACAGAGCAGGGTTGTCAATCAATGCCAAGTTGGTACACAGAGCAGGGTTGTCAATAAATGCCAAGTTGGTACACAGAGCAGGGTTGTCAGTAAATGCTAGGTCAGTACACAGAGCAGGGTTGTCGGTAAATGCCAGGTCGGTACACAGAGCAGGGTTGACGGTAAATGCCAGGTCGGTACACAGAGCAAGGTTGTCGGTAAAAGCCAGGTCGGTACACAAAGCGGGTTTGCCAGAGAATGCCAGGTCGGTACACAGAACAGGGTTATCAGTAAATGCCAGGTCGGTACACAGAGCAGGGTTCTCACTCAATGCCAGGTCGGTACACAGTGCAGCCAACTACACAGAAAGCACTGAGGGAAGTGATAACCACATCAGGGCACAGGAGTAAGTGAAACGCTGTGTTTTAAACCTGGTGGGCTCTGCGTCATCAAGCCGCGCCCTGCCCCTTGGTGTCTTGTGTGACCGCATTGATCCTGCTCTTCACTCGGCACCCGGCTACCGAGCAACGAGCAGGACGCTGCCGAGTCCCGGGTACTGCAGGCATGGGACGTGACATGTTTTACAACCTACCATTTATTAATGAATTTGAAGTGACTTCCATACAATCTTGATCCCAAAATTTTTCTTTCTAAATACTATTCTTTGTGACACTTATCCTTGTACATAGCTAATACTATGAATATCTTAAAATCCTTAAACCTAAGTATGCAAATACAAAAAAACTTGAATTTGTTCAATAAGAACAAAACACAACATTTCTGGTTATGATGTTGATTCTATTTTAAGGTGCATTAGACAGAAAAATTCCCATAGCAATTACTTCATTCATATTATTATGAAACAATTCAGCAATGCCAATGTGTGCGCAGCATCATAAAATCCCTGTACTTGTATGTAGACTAATAAAATATGCCATATATTTCCGTGAAAGAAGGCCAGGGGTAATGAAAATATTGTGTATAAATCCATATATTAATGTCTTATTAAAAAGTTCTGCATATAGTGAGATTTCATCATTGATGTAGTATAGTGACTCTTTCTATAAATATTATTAGTCTTTTTTATTTGCTTCGATCACGACAACTTCGTGACCTTTCGGCAAGCTTTCATTTCTGCAAATTACAGTAGTAATTGAAGTCTTAACCCCCTTACTTGTAATGCACTCATAACCTTTCCAGAAATTCAAGTGACTGGCACATTAAAATATCGTTCCATTAATCATTCAGGAAAAATAGAACCAAAGGATCTGAATAATTATAATACATTTAGTAGCAATTTTAGAGCTGTAGCACATGTATTTCACAGTGTAGGTGGAGTGGACATACAGTGCAAATTGGGGATTAATTACTCCTTTCATAAATTATATAGATAATGTATTTCAAATGAATTTTTCCACTCTGTGACCTTGGCTCGTGTCTGTAGTCACCAATTAATTTAATTTGTATAGAAGGAATACATAAACAACTGTGAGATGAAGGTGAGCAAACCTAAATATCCATAGATCGTAATGGTACTTTCAACACACTATTTTAGTACTGTTTTACTGTAGAAACCTATACAGGGGTGTTAAAAGGTCATTTAAAAACATACTAATCTTATGGGGTTGCTTATGAGTAACAAGGCAATCTCTAAGAGGCACTTAAATTCCTTATAGTGTAGTGATGGAGTTAGGAATATTCACTAAATATTGTGTCTCCATGCCATCCAAGAGTATAATTAGATTTTAAATTGCAAGGCAGTTAATACGACCGCAACAATGACAATGGCATATTTTACTTTTACTTGAAATGGAAAATGCTCTGTTTTATAGAACCATTAATATTTACAAGGGATTTTTAAATTTGGTATATACTCTCTGTATCACCTCATGAATGTGATTGAGTGTAGGTTGGTTTTAACCTCCCTGGCGGTCTATTTATTGTGAAAAATTTTGTCTGAAAACGGTCAATTTATTCCCCCCCCCCCGCATCATCCCGAGTGTGGCATGGGGTTAAATTCCTATGTTGGAAGCGGTAACCTCGAGCAACACTCGGGATGCCTTCTCGCGAGAAGGAATCCAGGAAGTATGAGGTCGCGATCGCCAGAGGAGACTGCAGAGATCATTGAGGGAGAGCAGGGAGAGGTGATGTATACAGCCCGAGTGTGTCTCGGGGTTACCGTTCTCAGCGGTGAAATTTAACCCTGAGACACACTCAGGAACACCGCCAGGGAGGTTAAAGGAATATTTATTTATTTATAAAGGATTTTACCAGGAAGATTTCTTTCATTTTCAAGTATGTCCTGGGTTCAAGAGCATTCAATTGTTACAGTTGTTACAGGAATACAAAGTAATAAAATGCAAGATATATAAAAAAAAAAAACAGCACCAATATACATATTAACAGAAAATAAATATATTCACTGTTACATGTGTAGCGCTCACCCCCGGAGGAGACGCTGAATAAACCCAGGATAGTCTCACCGCACTAACCATTTACTGTACACCAGCACACCGTTTTCTTTTCTAAGATATATTTTACTGAAGCAATAAATGTCAAAGATATACACTTAGCACCAACTATGTAATATGGCCCTAACTTGACCAGAGCTGTTGTAAACTTCCCAGAGCCATTATAGCCTATGGAGGTTTTAAGTTTACAACAGCTCTGGTTAAGTTAGCACCAACATTGTAATATGGCCCTTATACTGTAAGTATGAAGTTAATCTGGCCAAATGATTGGCGTAATACGAAAAGCGGATACACGCGGCGGAAAAAGAAACGTTTAAGGCTAGGGACAGATGAGCGCATTTTCTGCAGCCACCGTCAAAATGTACGTCGATGCGTGCGCACGCATTTTTTCACGGAATACGCTTAAGTGGTCAGACGATGCGCAATTCTGGACGTATTTCATGACGGTGGGGTAAAAAGAAGTCTAGGGAAATCCGGCTGTTTGAACGTTATGTAGGCCGCACACTAGCAGCGTCTGACATCTCCTAATCACGCACACACGCTGCTATGCGGCCGCAGCGCACTTTGTACGTCAGTAGCAGCGGTTTCACGTTCTGATAAAAATGCGTTCATTTGCTGGTTGCGTGGTGTCGGCGCACTTTCGTACGCACGTACTGCGTATATTGGCCGTCATTGGCCGTTATGTGCTGCTACTGCCGCCGTGATTTAGTGCGCCTGCACGCGCGTTCCGACTGCCCCACTCTGACCCTAGCCTAATACCCCTCAGTTCGTGGGTTTAAGTCCCGCTCAAAAAGGCTCATTAATTGGTGTCCTAGGGTACCCGGGTACTAGACTCCACTGACTAGTGAATGAACAAAAATATCTTCGACTAGTCAACGTGGGGGCCCTGTAATTTGAAGCAATCAGATAAGTGCGCACTGTTAAGGAAGTTGTAGGCCTTGAAGCCTCTCACCCATCCGGTGAACAACTTGTCCCGAACTGATGACTCGACCAGAAGATCCCTCTCTCTGCCGACTGGAATCCGGTGCCAACGAAATCCACTCTCCCGATGCCGAATCTCTGCAGCCAGGAATCGATCTGCCGTCTGCACTCCGTTCTGTCCGCGGCCTCCTTATTCAAGGTCCTCCTGGAACACGCTTGTCACCAAACCGCTCAGCGGAATGTAGTTTTCGATGATGCACACTCTTTCCTCGATCTCCAGCACTGGATAACGCCGATCATACACACTCCAACCTGGTTTTGATCCCGGACGGTGTCTCTCATACGTCTCTGTAAGGTCCTGGAGGCCCTCACCCCCTGGCGCCCCCTTTTGGTTTCACATCCTGCATGTCCCCTGCAGATTTCAAGGCTCTGGTATGAACAATGCACCTTCCTCATTTTGACGTCCTGGCCCTGGATCCAAACCTGCCCTTTATCCTCCTTGATTAGCCCTTCATATAAGGGAGTCCCACCCTCAACCCTTCACTTCCACATTCAATGAAGTTCCTGTCTGCTAGACCAATCTGCCAAAGCTCCCTGAGACCTCCTGAAACTCTCTACCAAAGACTCCAAGGATCCTCTGCTTTATTCTGGACATTCATTACTTCATACACCGGTACCCTTCCATCCTGCTCCTCCTCTGCCTCCCCCCATCTAAGACTCCCCGTGTACCAGACCCCTTGCTGAACCCTGACGTCTCTATTTCTGTTACCTTGTCTGATCCCATGCCACGGTGTTTATTTATAATAAACACTCTTTGTTTATCCTGAAACCTGCCTCATCACTGCATCCTGGGCTCACAACCTCAACCTGCTACACAACCCGTAGTACGGTCCTTACAGAATGTGGAAGTCAAGACCCTGTGAGCCCGCAGTGATATACACCATGGTGGAAAACTTAAAAGATGCCTTCCTGAAGATCCAGCAGTATCTAAACTCCCTGCTGGATTATGTGCAGAAAGACCCAAGGGGCACCTCATCTAAGGTGCGCGTTCCAGCTACGGAGGGAGCCAGAGGACCGCTGACCCCAAAAGAAAAGGCAAGAAGGAGGGCGCTAGACCTCTGTTTCTACTGTGGGGGTCCCTTGCATCAGATCTCGGCCTGCCCGCTACGCCCACCTAAGCCAGGTACAAAAAGTTTTTCTAAACCTGTTATTGCAAAGCCTGTTCAGATCAAGCCTGCACCTGTCGAGCCAGCAAAGAAATTGTTGGAGAAACCGGTACCTACCCAGCCAAAAATAACTGCACCCACTAACAAGCCCATAAAGCCTTCATTGGGGAAGTCGGTACCTGCCCTGCAGGAAATAAATTCATCAAATGTTAGGTATAAAAAATCTGCACCCAAAGAAAAACCTGTGTCCCAGCCAACTCCCAGAAGAAGCCTGGTAATTAAACCTCCTGCACCAAAGCGTGTCCCTGCTCCCAGGAAACCTGGGCCAAGAGTTACCAGAGACCATGTTACCCAAGACGCTTCTTCTGAGGGGTCAGACCAGGAAACCCCTATGGAGTACGCCAAACCGGATTCCGACCCCGACGTGCCAATGGAGCAAGATTCCATAGATGTTGAGTCAGCCATGCCCATGGAGACTGAGCCTAACCAATACATCATGGCTGGTGTTACCAAGAAGCCAGAACCCAGCCCTCTATCTCCTTGTTGCACATATGCTTCAAACGGGACTGTGGTTCGCAGAGAAGACCTGGAGGTATTCGAATCGGCCCTGAGACTCCGGGAAGCCATCTATCCTTGCCGCTCGGTTCCCAATTACAGGACTCCAGCTACCACAACCACTTCGAGGGCACCATACCAGAGATCTGCCTTCATTGGTACCCTGTTCTCCATGCCACCCACAGTTGTCGGGTTGTCTGTGAAACCAGAACCCCAAGAGCTGGAGACGCACCCATGCCTCCTGGAATTGGGGGTTGAGCAAAAGCAAAAAGTTGCTGCCCTGCACATCGCAGATTCTCCAGCCGCTGCTGCCCTGCACATCGCAGATTCTCCAGCCGCTGCTGCCCTGCACATCGCAGATTCTCCAGCCGCTGCTGCCCTGCACATCGCAGATTCTCCAGCCGCTGCTGCCCTGCACATCGCAGATTCTCCAGCCGCTGCTGCCCTGCACATCGCAGATTCTCCAGCCGCTGCTGCCCTGCACATCGCAGATTCTCCAGCCGCTGCTGCCCTGCACATCGCAGATTCTCCAGCCGCTGCTGCCCTGCACATCGCAGATTCTCCAGCCGCTGCTGCCCTGCACATCGCAGATTCTCCAGCCGCTGCTGCCCTGCACACCGCAGATTCTCCAGCCGCTGCTGCCCTGCACATCGCAGATTCTCCAGCCGCTGCTGCCCTGCACATCGCAGATTCTCCAGCCGCTGCTGCCCTGCACATCGCAGATTCTCCAGCCGCTGCTGCCCTGCACACCGCAGATTCTCCAGCCGCTGCTGCCCTGCACATCGCAGATTCTCCAGCCGCTGCTGCCCTGCACATCGCAGATTCTCCAGCCGCTGCTGCCCTGCACATCGCAGATTCTCCAGCCGCTGCTGCCCTGCACACCGCAGATTCTCCAGCCGCTGCTGCCCTGCACATCGCAGATTCTCCAGCCGCTGCTGCCCTGCACACCGCAGATTCTCCAGCCGCTGCTGCCCTGCACACCGCAGATTCTCCAGCCGCTGCTGCCCTGCACACCGCAGATTCTCCAGCCGCTGCTGCCCTGCACACCGCAGATTCTCCAGCCGCTGCTGCCCTGCACACCGCAGATTCTCCAGCCGCTGCTGCCCTGCACACCGCAGATTCTCCAGCCGCTGCTGCCCTGCACACCGCAGATTCTCCAGCCGCTGCTGCCCTGCACACCGCAGATTCTCCAGCCGCTGCTGCCCTGCACACCGCAGATTCTCCAGCCGCTGCTGCCCTGCACACCGCAGATTCTCCAGCCGCTGCTGCCCTGCACACCGCAGATTCTCCAGCCGCTGCTGCCCTGCACACCGCAGATTCTCCAGCCGCTGCTGCCCTGCACACCGCAGATTCTCCAGCCGCTGCTGCCCTGCACACCGCAGATTCTCCAGCCGCTGCTGCCCTGCACACCGCAGATTCTCCAGCCGCTGCTGCCCTGCACACCGCAGATTCTCCAGCCGCTGCTGCCCTGCACACCGCAGATTCTCCAGCCGCTGCTGCCCTGCACACCGCAGATTCTCCAGCCGCTGCTGCCCTGCACACCGCAGATTCTCCAGCCGCTGCTGCCCTGCACACCGCAGATTCTCCAGCCGCTGCTGCCCTGCACACCGCAGATTCTCCAGCCGCTGCCGCCCTGCACACCGCAGATTCTCCAGCCGCTGCCGCCCTGCACACCGCAGATTCTCCAGCCGCTGCCGCCCTGCACACCGCAGATTCTCCAGCCGCTGCCGCCCTGCACACCGCAGATTCTCCAGCCGCTGCGCCCTGCACACCGCAGATTCTCCAGCCGCTGCCGCCCTGCACATCGCAGATTCTCCAGAGGTCGCTGCCCTGCATCCTGCAGGCCTCTCCTGAGCTGTCATCGCCGTAGGCCACGTCGCTCAACGCCGCCGCAGAGCGTGCAGTGCCAAGGAGATCGCAAGGGCGCTGCCACGCCGGTCCCCTCCAAGGGCGCTGCCCGCGGTCCTTTCCATGGCGCGCAGTCCCACCGGTCCTTTCCAGGGGCGCTGCCCCGCCGGTCCTTTCCAGGGGCGCTGCCCCGCCGGTCCTTTCATGGGCGCTGCCCCGCCGGTCCATTCCATGGGCGCTGCCCCGCCGGTCCATTCCATGGGCGCTGCCCCGCCGGTCCTTTCATGGGCGCTGCCCCGCCGGTCCTTTCCAGGGGCGCTGCCCCGCTTGTCCTTTCCATGGGCGCTGCCCCGCCGGTCCATTCCAAGGGCGCTGCCCTGCCGCCGTTCTCACCAAGGGCGCTGCCCCGCCGGTTCTCACCAAGGCGCTGCCCCGCCGGTTCTCACCAAGGGCGCTGCCCCGCCGGTTCCACCAAGGGCGCTGCCCCGCCGGTTCTCACCAAGGGCGCTGCCCCGCCGGTTCTCACCAAGGGCGCTGCCCCGCCGGTTCTCACCAAGGGCGCTGCCCCGCCGGTTCTCACCAAGGGCGCTGCCCCGCCGGTTCTCACCAAGGGCGCTGCCCCGCCGGTTCTCACCAGGGCGCTGCCCCGCCGGTCTCACCAAGGGCGCTGCCCCGCCGGTTCTCACCAAGGGCGCTGCCCCGCCGGTTCTCACCAAGGGCGCTGCCCCGCCGGTTCTCACCAAGGGCGCTGCCCCGCCGGTTCTCACCAAGGCGCTGCCCCGCCGGTTCTCACCAAGGGCGCTGCCCCGCCGGTTCTCTCCGAAGTCACCTCCAAGTCCGGCCAGTCCGAGATTGCTTGGGTGGTGGGTACACTGGCAGGCTTCGTTGGCCAGATAGCCACCCTGTCCCAACATGTACGGGACGTCCAGGAGAACCAGCTGATACTACAGGCCCTGGTTTTTGACGCCCGTGTGCCATCAGTGTACAGGCAGCCGAATGATCCACTTCTGCCGAGCTCGTTGACTGCCGTCAGTGAAGACCCTGACCTCGCCCTGGGCCGTTCGGAGTCCGGCCCTTAGAGGGGGGGCTCTGTAAGGTCCTGGAGGCCCTCACCCCCTGGCGCCCCCTTTTGGTTTCACATCCTGCATGTCCCCTGCAGATTTCAAGGCTCTGGTATGAACAATGCACCTTCCTCATTTTGACGTCCTGGCCCTGGATCCAAACCTGCCCTTTATCCTCCTTGATTAGCCCTTCATATAAGGGAGTCCCACCCTCAACCCTTCACTTCCACATTCAATGAAGTTCCTGTCTGCTAGACCAATCTGCCAAAGCTCCCTGAGACCTCCTGAAACTCTCTACCAAAGACTCCAAGGATCCTCTGCTTTATTCTGGACATTCATTACTTCATACACCGGTACCCTTCCATCCTGCTCCTCCTCTGCCTCCCCCCATCTAAGACTCCCCGTGTACCAGACCCCTTGCTGAACCCTGACGTCTCTATTTCTGTTACCTTGTCTGATCCCATGCCACGGTGTTTATTTATAATAAACACTCTTTGTTTATCCTGAAACCTGCCTCATCACTGCATCCTGGGCTCACAACCTCAACCTGCTACACAACCCGTAGTACGGTCCTTACAGACTCACTCCACACGCTGCTCTGTTCGTTCTCCCCATGCTGCACACGATGCTCTCCTTCTCTTTCCTGGCAGCAGCACGCTCACTTCCCTTTTTCTCCCCAAGGGTTTCTGGGAGATGGAGTCCTTTTAGTTCAGCACAGTCCTTCACGCATATATGCTGTCTCCCTCTAGCGGCAATATCATTTCAATTTAGAAGGACAACTTTAAACACAGCGCTACACATGTTTACAGGTGCATTCTGTATCGAGGTATGAAGATGTTGGGCTAAGGCAGGTGTGGGCAACTACTGCTCTCCAGATGTTTTGAAACTACATTTCCATTGATGCTCAGCTGCTCATTAGAGCCTCAAAGGAAATATAGTTCCAAAACATTTGGAGCACCAGGGTTGCGGACTCCCTGATTTATAGGAATATTTAATATTGCAATATGTCATTTTGCTGCCCTGTCCTGGGATACTTGTAATTAATAGAAATCCTGGTGTCATTTTGTTTCTGATAAACATTTTATAAATATCTATCCAAAACAAATTACACCAGGATTTCTATTAATTCCAAGTATCCCAGGACAGGGCAGCAAAATGACATATTGTAATATTAAATATTCCTATAAATCAGGGGTCAGCAACCCTGGCCCTCCAGATATTTTGGAACTACATATCCCATGAGTCTCTGCCAACCTATTGAGTGGCTGAGCATCTTAGGAGTTGTACTTCTAAAACATAAGGGGTACCAGGGTTGCTGACCCCTGCTTAGACAAAAAATGGGATGAGGGAGGACAACCATAGAGATTGATAACCACTCTCCATTTTCTATCCCTTTCCAGTAGGGTTCTGCAATGACCTTCAGCTATTTTTTCCCCCTAAGAGCATCATATAGGTGTGTAAAGTGGAGATAATATTTGGGTTGTAAGAAAAAGACGATTCCTTAAAATGAAAATGTAGCCACCATTTAACATCAGTGATCGTGTCTCACATCTGCACTATGTTTGTAAGCCAATTTGTGTGGAGGCCAGCTGGTCTTTTTTTCTTTGCAGTTTTAGTTTGTAATGGTTGAACTTCTCAGTGTGGCCTAATGTCATGTCCTCCTTTTTTGCTAGCAGCTTTAATGCCATAATTAAGCATGGGAATATTGAAATGTAATTCTGTTAAGGCTGGGGTCAGACGAGCGTTTTTAAGAGCGAAAGAAATGTCTGCGAGATTCGATGTTCCTTCCACTCAACACCCGTCTGGCCGCCTCGCTGAGCAGTTAGTGCGCTCAGCGCTGCAAGGCTCGGTCCTCCTACGGAGGATCGAGCTTTGCAGCCCCGTCCAATGCTCGTGTAGTGTTTTGACGTGGAGGCTTTCAGCACGTCCGCTTGTAGCACGCACAATTCATGCGTGGGCTACAGCGTGTGACCAGCCCTGTCAAAGCGTCACAATGCTGCAATGGACGCCATTAGGCACGTCAGTACAGACGCACATAGTGTGCTCCTCTGACCCCGGCCTAATTGTTTTTGTTAATTAGTCGTTTTTACCTTTTTTGTTTACTTTTTTTCATGAGACAGACTTTTAATGTAACATTTTAGGTGGTTATATTTGTGATGCTGCAATCCAAGCTGAATTCTAAATATAAATGCTTTTGAACAATTTTTAGATTGCTTTTATCCAGAATGAATTCAAAATCCAGAATGAACTATAAACTTAAAAGGTTTTAGAATTTTTTTCACTTAGAGGAGATGGTGTATGGTGAAAATTGGGAAGAATTCTTCAACTTGGATATTTTTATGCCCATTGGATTGTAAATAGTGCCGTTTCATGCAAGGTGTTGCTTTCAAACAGCCTGTAATAAAGGATAAATCTCTTTTTTTTGGAAAATAAAATCAAAAGTTGACTATTGTTATGTATAAATGTGGGTACGTGTATGCAACGTATTTCTTTTAAGTGTATGTGTGAATATAATTGGGTTATGTGAATCTGAGAGTTGCGTAGTTACTATAATTGTGAGAGGGATTATTTTGTGTAATGGTTGTCACTGACAAGTGAATGTGTGTGCTGCACCATTAATGGAGAAATTAGTATTTTTCTCATAGTTGGACCAGAGTGATCAGTTGGACAACTCAGGCTCTGATTAATACCTTCCGTGGTTGTATCTGCTGCGTAGCCATCCATCTAAGGCCGGGGTCAGACAAGCGCACTATGTGCGCACGTACTGACGTGCCTCCCGGTGTCCATGGCAGCGTTGTGACACTGGGATGCGGCCAGTCACACGCTGTAGCGCACGCACGAATTGCACGCGCTACAAGTGTCCATGCAGAAAGCCTCCCCGTCAAAACGCTAGATGCGTGTTAATGGGGCTGCAAAGCGCGATCCTCCATAGGGGGAATCGAGCCTTGCAGCACTGAGCGCACTAACTGCGCAAAGCGAGGTGGTCAGAGTGGAAGGACGTCCACTCTCACGGGCGTTCCTTCCGCTCTCAAAGACGTTCGTCTGACCCCAGCCTAAACCTGAAGCTCCAGTATTGGGCTTCCTGTATATATGAACTTTTGATTCCATGACCTGGAGAGATTGAGATGTTGCACATTCCCTATTTTTCAGTTCCTTCAAACGAGATACAGGCAGGGGCATTCAGTAGTGATGTCTGTTTTGTGGGATTTCCACCACTTTCTAGCAGGCTGATTTCTTTATCTGTGTACACTGGTCTGAATACTTGTCTGTGTAATAATTTTATGCATTTATTAATTATTTTTCAAGTGGTTAACATTTTTTTTATATATTTTTGTCTCTCCCCAGACCTCTACATGGTAAAGAGTCTTCGTTAACAACACAGTACTTTGGGAATTTTCCTGTCCAACCGTAAAACTGCGTCATCTGCTTACTTAGCACACGCAATGGATTGCAGTTGTGGCCCAAGGAAAGATGCACAAACAGAACTTGCTGAGAGAGTAGCAGCAATAGATGTGGACGAAGACGCCCTGGAGACTGACACAGTCTCTTCCGATGACATGGACAGTTTAAGAAACTACGGCATGAGCAGTCAGACTAGTGAAGATGTGTTTCTTTCTTCCCAAGATCAAAGGGACTTAAATTGTGTGCAAAGAGCTGCCCATAGGCCCACTCTGTCCAACAGAAAATTTTCTCTTCAGGAAAGGCCATCAACTGGCTGCCTTCCTTCTCAACACCATGCATATGCAACAGGTCCCGCATCTCACATATCTCCTCGAATTGTACGAAGGCCAACGATAGAATCTAATCGTGTCTCCATCTCTGACTCTGAAGTGAGTATTATTTTAACAGTCTTATTATAAATGGACATGTGTTGTAATGATGGCAATGTACAACGTTGTAGTATAAAAATCCAAAAGACTAGATTCCAAGCCAGGTGTCAACGTACAACGCCATAAACCTAAAAGGCTTTGGTATATCTACCAGCTAACACATGATAAGCTAACACATGATAGGAAATCAACCACAAAATAAACACAAATAATACCTTTAATTCACAGATTATCCCAAGGAAAGTCATGGTAAATTATATATTATTTGTGAACATGTAGCTTTATAGTTGAAGCTGGAATGTTTTGGTTCTGTATTCCTAAATATTGGATTCAAATATAAAGGATATATTTACAAAGAAGTGCACTAGTTATGTTGGAATTACAGCTGTTCTACATTTTATTCATTTAAGGGGCAAAAAGTAGGTAGAAATTGTTCTTTCCACAGTTCATGTGACAATGTGATTGCAATGTTGTGTTTCATTTCATGTTTCCTAGAACTGGTTATGGTTCTGGATTAGATTTTCATTGCAATACCTGTATATAGATCTGTTGCCAGTTAACATGAGAAACCTAAAGCTGGGGAGTCCAGAAAAATAAGCATTGATGAAGATGAAACAAAAGCAACTAAATTGATCAAAGACCAAGCCAAACATTTAAGTGGGTTAACCCCCTAATGACCAAGACGATTGCCAAGCTTCAGAACTGAAACAAAACCTGAAATTTGTGCTATTTGTTTGTTTATCCAATTTTTCTTTCCCTCTTTAACTGCACCCACACTTTTTATATTAAAAGATTATATTATCATTTTTAAAAATATGTATTAGACTTTCCGTTTAGTATAAATAATACCCGTAATTTTATATGAATAACCTGTATAAATGTGTGGAGAGAAACGTTTTTTCAAAACCACACATATGCAGCACTAAAAGGGTTAACCGGACAGCCTTTTTTTAAAATTAAATTGCTAATAAAACACATTTAACTGTTAATCACTGGGCAACACACGGAGTAGCACTTTATCTCCTACGCCTCAGAACATAGTGAGGAAATCAGGATAGAGTTGGTTTGGTTTAAAGTTACAGTGATCATGGGTCACTGGCTGTAACAGCGATCACATGTCTCACCAGCCTCCGAATGGCTCTCGAGGACAGCTTTGAATGCCAGGCATTTCCCCAAGCTGAAAGTCAGAGGATAAGTGCATGCACCCGCGCATGCTGCTTCGTTTTGTGCATGGTGGTCTATGCCATCTTTTATAGATGCCAAATCCCAGCTTTTCTAGGACCTCACCGAACACCAGAATGACTTTCAGGTTTAAAATCAATGTGCTATATTGGTGAGAAGCTGACTACTGAAATACAGTGTGTAAATTAAAACTATTATGAAAAGCTAGAGCAAATCTTCACAATCCAGTAACACAAAGGGAAGATTATAACAAGGTAGACGCAGAGTTGTAACTCGAAACCTCAGGGCCCAGGAGCAGGAATCCATGAAGGGGCCCCATCACCCCACACTAAGCAAAAAAATATTTTTTTTTTGGACCCCCCCCCCCACTCCAGGTCTACAATGTCGACTTTTAGCCAGGTCCACTATGACCACTTCAGTCCATCCCATTTTTAAATTAATGTGCACTATGTATATTTCACAGAGCTCCACAGCAATAAAACTCCCAGCAATGTGCGGTGTGTATGAGCGTGTAACAGAGCTTCACAGTAATGTACAGAGCATATCAAAGTAAAACTCAAGTATAAAATAAAATATTATTACAATAAATGATATATTAAAATAATGCTTTTGAATTTATTTAAATTCATTTAAGGTAAATTTAAAAATGATTATATTAACATAATTTATATTAAAAAATAAATACTCGTTACATTTCCTAACTCATGTTGCAGTGATGGGGCTGAATTCCTCTTTGTCCGATGGCTAGCCATGCCGCCTAGCCAAGGCACCAGGCTAGCCAAGCTGCCCAGGTGAGCCCCTGGCGGCCGATTGTGGGCCCCCTGGATTCAAGGGCCAGTGTGCAGTGTCACTTACTGCACCCCAGGTAGTTCTGCCCCTGGGTAAACGTAAAGAGATACTCTAGGAACCATAACCATTTAGTATCAATTTTAGTGGTTACAGTGACCTTCCCCAATGCCCAAAAACTGTCAATCATGGTTTGCTGATCAGCCTTCTGGGATTTGGGTAAGAAATTCAGAGCTTGGTGCATTCCTAACTAACCAGTGCCTATTAATACGCTCCCTCAAGCATCCCTCCCGCTCAGTTACATGGCAGCCGTAGCTTGAATGGATGCCTGAACTGTAGGAGAGAGAACACCTTGATTATTCAGAGATACTTTAGAATAAAAACGAGGGGCTGGGTGGAGGGTAGGAGGTTAACCCTGAAACTCCACCCCATTTCTCTCACCCTTATTTTACCCTATAGTATCCCTTTAAGCATGAGCTGCCCATGAAGTAGTTTACCTGATTTTATGATGTAACTGTTAATAGGGTAAGAACATTAATTCAGAATTCTGCAGAAATCCTTTGTCTTCTGGAAGAGGATGTATTCAGCCACCTCATTAATGCTTATAAATATTATTATAATATATTTATCTTGAGTCATGGATCACTTTTTAGATCCTTAATAGTGTGAATGTCCAAAGAGAATGTTGTCATTCTATTCTATTTTACTATTTTTAGACACCTTGCACTTAGTCTCTGAAACACTAGCATTTGTGTGAATAATATCACGGCATAATAACTTGGAATTGAGTTTGAAAACAATACAAAGAGGAAGCGGAGGTGCTTGCCAACAAAGCATTTACCAGCGGGAAATCATTGATGAATATGTTATTGAGAAGCACAGGAAGTTTTTCTTCTTCGGAAATAATATCTCAAGGATTCAGGTGTCAGACAGTTTGGATATACTAAAGCATTCAGTTTATGAAGCCTTATTAAATGGCTTACACTGTTCTTACTTTAGCAATTTTTCCATTATACCTTCCAAAATGATATTTGTGCTAGGATATGGCAGTACAGTTTACTGCAACATTTCTAATTCACCCCAAATGAATCATTTGTGTTGAATTATGTTTTAGCTTACAACAATATGGCCCCAGACTACTCTGTGTGTGAGAGATAATAGGCAAATTAAATCACAAAGCAGGATAATGCAGTCACTGTACTGTAGGCAAGCATCTAGATAGGAAAGGTTGCACCCAGGCTCCAGAGTGTTCAACTCAGTTTTACAAAAGACAGATGAGGAGACAAGGTAATCCAATCCAATGTGGCTGTATCGAAGAATCACAGCAGTGGTTTACAGCACCAATGTTTGAGCTGTCTATCAGTCTTTGTCATGTCCTGCAAGACAGCCGAAACATTGTTGCCGTAAACCCATGTTGTCATTCTTCAATAAAGCCACATTGGATTTTGTCTGGTGTACTCATTATCTTTCTTTAGAAATGGTAAGCAAGCATGATGGAAAGCATTTCTTTCCCTTTGACCATTGGTTGGCTCTTACGCATTGAAAACCAGAATATCGTATAGCCTACAAACATTGATGTCTCTGGGCCAATCACCATCAACATAAAGGGCTATTCACTATTTACTGTTGTTGAAAACAAAGGTGAATATTTCTATTGTTGCGACTAGGGTTACACCTATACCACTTTTTTAAGACCGATGTCTTTTTTTTAAAGTCATGTGACGCTTTCCAATACATAATTTAGGATTTTGCAGAAAGCCTGTCTAATTTATGTTAATATTGAAATGTATAGCCAGTGTATAGACACCACACTTCCTCCCATATGTATCTACCCACTCAGACCTCAAACAGAGATACCCACTCAGACCTCAGCTAGACACCGGGGAAGTTGTCCGAATGCATTTAAAAGCATTCGGCCAGCGTTCCCTTCCGGCTAGCAGCGATCTTTCGAGCGGCCGCTTGACTGTGGCCACGTCACTCACAGCCCGGCAACCGCTCGGAGGATCGCGGCCAACAGGAGGGTGGGGGAACGCTGACCGAATGCTTTTAAATGCATTCTGATAGCTTCCCCGGGCCCCGGATAACTGCAAGTCACCCAGCACTGGCTTCCGGTTATCGGGGCATTTGCACAGAGTACAAAGCACTCGTGTAAATGGCGGTATTAGGGCATTTGCACAAGTACAAAGCACTTGTGCAAATGGCGATATCGGCACCGATATTAGTATCAGTATCGGTGCATTCCTAGGTGCAACCGCAATAAACTTCGGTAAGTCCCAAAAAAGAAATTCAAACAGTGACAGGAGAAGCTTCAGGAATGAATCTTCTTCTGCCACTGCTTGAATTTTCCTCTTGTGACGTTTATTGTGGTTGCAACAACGGTGATATTCACCTGGATTTCCAACAGCAGTAAACATCATTAGATAGTGAATAACCCTTATAATAAATTTCTTGTACAAAATGAATTCTTCTGCGAAATCTTTTCTAATAAGTGTAACCATATATAATACATTTTCAGCCTTCTTCTGGTGTAGGTATTTAATGTAAAATTAGCTCTCGCGTGTCTTTTTGGGTATATTATCTTATCTGTAAAATGAATTCTGCTTCTGTACTTTGCATGCTGTGAATTTTGGTATTCCAGAAATTATCAGTCTTCAATTTGAAGATAGACCTTCTCATCTCTTCCATTTACATATTAAGGTAAAGCGTGATGATTCAAAACTTTTTACTCTAAATTGTTTGCTCCTTTTAACTTATGTTGCTTAAAACTAAATCGTATAGCAATCTGAATGATACTGGCTATATAACAATCCCAAGAGAGCCTATTGTCTGCACTTTTTTTTTTTTTTTTTTTTTATAGCATGCTTACACATGGGACCACAAAAATCACTCGCGGTGGAACAAATTCTCATCTGGTCACCTGGAAAATAGAAATTTCATTGCCTACCATATCTCCTAAATATGTAATGAACTTCACACCATGCTATCACACATGGACAAGACTTTACTCTGGATCTGTCTTACACCAGCTCTGTTATATAGTCTGGTCCATCTCAAGAGGGGACTTGGCAAGAGGAATAAATAAGTGTGTAATATATTACTAGCGGAGCTGGCACGATGGACCTCCTCAGTAATAGGGGATTTTAAATCAGATACCTGTGATGCCTCAAGGTGCCCAAGGGAAACAGAATCAAGGAAAGCGGAGATTGCCGTCATGTAGCTTGAGGTTGCAACATCAGGGCGAGGGGTATGATTATACAGTGAGGAGAAATAAGAGGTATATGCTCCACCAACATCAGTAGAGGAAGTGACCATAGCCCTGTCCGCCATCCAAATTGCCGAAAGCAAAACAAATTTACCATGGGTCTTCAATGTGCCTGCAAGTAAGGTATCTAAACGACGGGACCACAACAATCGTTTAACTACGTCATCTAACATCAGTTTCTTTAAAGCTTTATGAACTCCCAAAAGGTCCACTGAAATGGTCGGAATGGGGGACAATTTATGTTTCTGTCACAGGGCCGGCAATGACTTTTGAAGGGAAAGGAGCAGCTATCTGAATTGGGTGACTCCTTAACACTACCTTATGGGCAGCCCAAATTGTAGAAGAGGGGAACTCTCCTTGAGGATTATCTCAAAAATATTGTTGAAGGTTATGGATTTGTTTAGTTACGAGCAGAATTAAACCTCCAAATCCAAGGAGTGGCAACCCAGGGAGTATCCAAGTACAATGCTATATCAGCACGGTCGGACCAGGACATGGAATTAATCTCCACATTAAACACCCGAGATATGGCTGTGCCTTTTAACAAAAACGGGTCAATTCGAGAGTAGACTTTGCTTGTCTTTCTACCTTCAAAAGCTTTCTTAGCCGCGATAGATCTATATATAATTATATAAATTTTGAGTAAAAGTTGTTTTTTTCTTGCTAAATCTATCACCAGCTACTTCCACTACCTATTTCTCTTGATACGTTGGGGTTACCCCCCCCCCGCCCGCAACCATCCAACCATTGGTGGCAATAGCCTTTGATATTCCTTGCTTAGCAGGTTTGCGCCCCCTTTTGTTGCCTTCTTCAAACCAGTATTATTTCTATCTATACCCATTGAGTGTGTTTTATACGGTCCAAGAGTAGGACCCGTGGAGAGCTGAATAAAAGGTATAGGGCACTATTACATTCCAAATGCTAACGTTAGCGCTCACCTGCTTGAGCGTTAACGTTACCATTGGTGGACAACAATACAGTACGTATCTGGTAGCGCGATGGAAGTCGCCTAAGGGTATCCGGTGGTTCTCTTAGTTCACTTGTCCACATGGATCATACGAAAAAACAGAACAAAATAATCGTGCAGAATGTTTTAACAAATTCCAAGAGAAGATTAGATGGTGTATACACTCACAAATATAGAGCCCGAACACTGGCTCTGAGTGGATGAACGCATTCGGGTACTTAAGTTCTTTGCTTGAGAAGGTGACCCACACCTACTCATAGAGGGAGATTCTTCTCACATGTAACACAAAAAACAAGAGTAACTTTCTCGTGCAGATCTCGTGAATGTGATAGCATATAAGGATATATAAATTGCCAACTCACATGCGTTGGAGCTTATGGACCAAGCTCGAGGTGTGCGCGCGCATGGACTTATTGAAGGTTAAGTCCAAAAAACCTCTTGAACTCCCAGGACTTCCAAAGAAACGGGAATATAATGAATAAAATTAAAAGAAAATTTATTAAAACATAAAAACAATACTACTGGCACTGCCAGGTGGCCAGAACGCGTTTCGCTTCCACTTCTTTCGTTACCATTGGTGGCCCTAGCGTGGGCGCACCATATTACCATCCGAACGCTAACAGGTTGAAAAACCCACTAGCAATTTGGAGCGTGCGCTCCCTTGTGCGAGGTTACTGTACTTTGCGCTCCCTATGCTTAACATGGGGAGCGCAAAGTGTTAATTAGCGTTAGGATTACAATGTCCTAATGCTAATTACCTTCCGGCTGTGGTTAACTCGAAAGTGGTTAACTCATCTTATTTCCAGGTGCTCAAATAGCTCTCCCTTGGTCATAAAGTCATTCCATTCAAGATCATAATTTTTCTTTCTCGCTAGTTAATTAAAATCTAGACATTTCAATTCCTTGAAGATTAATTAGGCAATTATATTTCTTGATCTTTTTCCTTGCCCCAGTCCAATCTATTCTGACATTTTAGGAAGCTGACCTATAAAAGCTTGACCAGGCACCGGCTGTAAAAAGATTGTATGTTTGTGATACAATATACTAATCATCAGTCTACTTGGAGCCCCTATATTTCAGCAGGTATTATGCAGTTAAATGGTATTGCAACCTTCTATTAAAACACATTAAATCCTTTAATCTAGGTATGTTCATTCTGTTTGCCAAAGCTCTTTCAGAAGCAACCTTTTGTGCAGAAGGAGATCCTCCAGCTCTTTGGATCTGTTTACAAAAACGTAATGCGGGAGGGGGGGCTGCTGTATCTGTTTCTAACTCCATTAAAGACATTTCTAAACAGAAAGCATACCAGGGGAGGGGGGAGTAAAATATTGTCTCCTCCTCACAGCCCACCCTGGATGATCTCTTCCTCCCTCCCTTATTTCCAGCTGAAAGTAACCATTGAATACATCTAAGAAAGGAATTTACGTGTCACATTGTGTTCCTTTAAAAATACCCAAAGTGCTGGTCATTATTGGATGCCTGTCAATACAAAGGCATAGGGCAGTATTACAAAGCTGGTGCTGACTTAACCAGAGCTGTTGTAATCTTTGCAACGCCATAGGCTATAATGGCTCTGGGAAGTTTACAACAGCTCTGGTTAAGTCAGCACCAGCTTTGTGATACTGCCCATAGTGGGACAGTTTGCTTTCTCAGTGGGTCAGTTTCTTCGATTCAGGTCTGTCAAGTTTTAGTTTGGAATGTATGGTTTATGGAAGTCTTACTATGATGACTTTTAAAAACAGGATATAGGGGCTGGGGTTAGACTGCGGTCAAAAAAGAGACCCATTCAGGGGCATGGTTATAGATGGGCATGGTTTATGACTCCGAAAAGACCCCATGCATGTAGTGAACATAGTCTGGTCCATGGATAGGGTGTGGGGCTCTGGCCCTGGCCCCAAGAATCAGAGCTCTGACTCTTGTAGCGGTTTTTTTTGGGGGGGGGGTTAACCTTTCAGCTCTGGTTAGGGAGATCTTTCAGTTGTTCATAGCCTGGCACAAGGATGGGGTCTCTGAGCTTGTCCATGGATTATGTCTAGATAACAGACATGTTTTTGTTCTCCATGAGTAAAGCGTGTTAAGTACTGTTGGATATTCTCAGAGTGTAGAGGGTGATCCACACATGGGCCCCTTGCTCAAGGTGCCTAGAGAAGCATCAGGAGCAAATACCCTCCTGATGAGGCCTAACTAGGCTGAAAGGATCATCAGGGGTTGCTGCACCTCTGTAGAGGAGACTTTCAGTGCATTTCAGTTCTGGCCAACCTTGGGCCCTATTACATAGTTAATGCTAACTTTACCGCTCAGCTGTGTGCGCATTAATATTAGGTTAAGTAGCCCTAGCTCAGACTGACCATTTTACATTCAGAACGCTAACTGGTTAAAAAACATGTTAGCAATTCGGAGCTTACGCTTTTCAGCGAAAGCTTTCTGTAATTTGCGCTCCCTATGCTTAACATGGGGGTGTGCAAACCGTTAAATAGTGTTAGGATTACAAGTCCTAACGCTAATTACATCCTGCTGCGGTTAAGACAAAAGTTAACCACAGCAAGGAGCTGATGCTAACTGGTTCTGCTTTAGCCGAATCCATTATCACCAGCTTCAAATCCCACCCAAAAATCAGATACTCATCCCTCGGCAGGAACGCTAGCCCGATCTGTCGTTTCTGGCTGCTGGGTACAGAGGGATACTGGCAGAAAAAAGTCCCCATTCTCAATTAGTGAATCACTCCACCGACCAACAGGAACTTGCGAGAGGCTAAATCCTGCAGGTCATGTGACTAGAAGTCAAAGCCTCAAGGAGGATGCTTGCGGCGGCACTTAGTGCTGCATCATGGGGCAGGCTGCTGAATTATCACCTGCCCCGTAATATGGAGCTAAAACGGGGACTAAAGAAACCTGCAGGTGGAGATTTTCCTTCTTAGTGTCCCCGTTTTAGCAGGCAGATTGTAATACTGCCCCTTGGGTGATGGCAGACTGATTCTCATATGGTATAGTTTTATCTTTAATGGCACCATTGAGCTAAAACCTTCCTATGAGAAATGCGCAGGGACACACCATAGGGCAGGCCACTAATGCTGCTTATTCTGCTTCCCTAAGCAAAGCTGTGAGGCATGGATGCTTTAGACTAGCTAAGTCTGTATTTGACCAGTACTCACACGATGAAGTTCGGCAGATAACTTCAACTCAGCAAAACTGACACGTAGAAAGATGAATCCAGTTGAGTTTAATTATCAGACTGACAATCTTGTAATAGTGTACAGCAATGCAGGTAAAAAGACATTAGTTTTGTCCAGCAGTGAGCACAGAATGGCTGCTGTGTAACCAGGAAGTCCCTTAGAATAAGACACAGAGCAGAGGGGTGGAAACTAAGGATGCCCAGCAGAGACAAAATAGCTATGAAATCAATAGCATGTAAGCAGCAAAGGCAGATTCAACACAAAATAAAAAATATATACAATAAATCCTAAATCATGGGGCATGACACTGCTGCCTGTTCTCAGTGTTCACATAGACTTGTTTTGTATTCAAAATGAATAATGACACTTTTTTTTTTAAATTCTAATGATTGGCAATTCTTGATGATTCGAATACCAAAAGGTAGTGGAAAGAAAGATAACATCAAACTACAGTGGCAAGAAAAAGTATGTGAACCCGTTGGGATTACGTGGAGTTTTGCATGAATTGGTCATAAAATGTGCTCTGATCTTCATCGAAGTCACAACAATTTGAAAAACACAGTCTGCTTAAAATAATACACCACAAACATGATATGTTTTCATGTTTTTATTGAACATAACCTGTAAACATTCACAGTGCAGGGTGGAAAAAGGTGCTATTTTGTAAACTTCAAACGTGCTGCAATATTCCTTTTGGACAGCAATGGCTTCCTCCGTGGTGTCCTCCCATGTACTCCATTCTTGTTTAATGTTTTCCTTATTGTAGATGTGTCAACAAAAATGTTAGCATGTGCCAGAGATTTCTGTAAGTCTTTAGCTGACACTCTAGGATTCTTCTTTACCTCATTAAGCATTCTGCGCTGTGCTCTTGCAGTCATCTTTACAGGATGACCACGCCTAGGGAGAGTAGCAACAGTGCTGAACTTTCTCCATTTGTAGAACGTCTGTTTTACCGTGGACACATGAACATCAAGGCTTTTGGAGATACTTTTGTAACCCTTTCCAGCTTCATGCAAGTCAACAATTCTTGATCGTAGGTCTTCTGAGAGCTCTTTTCTGCGAGGCATGGTTCACATCTTTCAGTGCTTCTTGAAACCAGTAAATCCAAATCTGGTGTGTGTTTTTAAAGGGCAGGACAGCTTTCAGCAACACATCCAATAATATCACACTGATTGGACTCAAGGTTGGCTCACTCCTGGCTCCAATTAGCTCCTGGAGAAGTCATTAGGCTAGGGGTTCACATACTTTTTCTTGCCACTGTATGCTTCTGTGCACCTCTAAATTCGAAAATGTGAATAATTAATTTAAATATAAAATTGGTAACTGTGTACTAGGCTTTTTTAGCACAAGGTTTGCAGGTTTTTAGCAAATTATTTACATTCTAAATTAAAATTCGATTCTAAATGCATTTAGTCGTGTTTTATCCTTTTTTAGTTTTTTTTTTTTTTTACAGCTGCAAGAGAGAAAAATAAAAAGATGGAAAAGTCTGCCAAAAATTAAATATGATTTTGAACATGGCAAAGCAATATCGTGCCAATACTTTCATTAATAGGATCATAGCTGATGTGTACACAAGGTCAAACAAGTTGGAAGAGTAAAAACTGGAAGGGGTTTGTGTTAGGAAAATCAGAAGGCAGAGCAAGAACAATTTTCAGGGATTGTTGGGGAGGGGGACCATATTTGGAAATGAAAAGGATGTAAAGGACGGGGGAGTTGAAAGTTTGAATTGAGAAGAGTATTTGGGTATAGTGAAGAGAAATAGAGCAGAGATGAGGCAGAATAAAGGGCATCAGAATAGTAGAGACATAGAGAAGGAAAGGGAGAGCAAAGGAGGAAAAAAAGGAGGGGGAGCAAGGCAAAGCAGAAGTTAGCACCTAGGGCAGACAGTTGTCCACAGAATCCAGAAGCAAGCTCCAATAATTCATTCTCTATTCTCCTCTAAATATTATCTAGAGGACGTCTATGGAAGATTCCCGGCCTAATAAATACACTTGCAAAAAGAATGAGCTATGACTTTGCCTTCAGAAATAACAACCAAGTTGTCATGGTCCTAGCTGCAGGCGGCGCAAGAAGGCTAAAACAAATGCCGCTCCTCCCTGACTATAACCCTGGCAGCTCCTTTCACGCTTTGATCTGCACTATTCTAGACTACCCCACACCGTAGCAGATACAGGTGCTCCCACCCCTTAGCCCTATCTATCACTACTTAAGGGTGGAGCACCCATAAGATCTCGCTTCATTATTTTGTTCAGCTCTGCTCGCCTGATAAACAAGAAGCCTGCTCTCCTAAGAACCTTGTGTACCTGACCCCCTGCTCCAGTTTACCAAAGACCCCGCTTTTACCTTTAAGGACCCCCCCTACTGCTGTTTACCAAAGACCCCGCTATTGCCTTCAAGAATCCCCATCTGTTGTTTATCGAAGACCCCGCTATTGCCTTCAAGAACCCCCCCCTACTGGGGGGGGTACCTACCAAAGACTTAATTGCCTTCAAGGATCTCCTATTGCTGTTTACCAAAGACCCTGCTATTGCCTTCAAGGACCCCTACTACTGCCCTGGGCGGACTGATAACTAATGGGGCCACCGGGCAATAGGAGACCATGGGGCCCCCTTATGCGGCACCCACAGGAGGTCACACCCATACAAAACCCCACCCTCTATAACGCAACACCCACATGTACATTATTATGCTAAAGAATTCATTTCTTAACTCAGTAAAATAATCTTTTTGAAAATTGTGTGAAGAAAACCCACTTGGACCCAGCAGCGAATTGGGGAATTCACTGTGCCCCCTTCAGACTTAGATGGCGACTGCTCTGCTTTAGCAACCTTCACCCACTCATTGCAGCTAAGGCGGAGCCGCTGCACAGAATGTCCCTGTGGGAAACTACCGATCACTTTAAAAAAGATACTGTACATTAAGGATACAGTGCCCATTACAGAGCTCCACAACAATAAAACTCAGTAACGTGTGGTGTGTATGAGGGTATCACAGAGCTCCACAGCAATAAAACTCACAGTAATGTGTGGTGTGTATGAGCGTGAGTTTAATTGCTGTGGTGCTCTGTGATACAGTAATGTGCGGTGTGTATGCGCGTGAGTTTTATTGCTGTGGTGCTCTGTGATACGTTCATACACCGCACACATTACTGTATCACAGAGCACCACGGCAATAAAACTCATGCTCATACACACCGCACATTACTGTATCACAGAGTTCCACAGCAATAAAACTCTTAATGTACGGTGTGTATGTGCCTATCACAGAGCTCCACATCCTCCCCCAGCAGGCCCCTCCTCGCTTTATTCCCCCCTCAGCAGCCCCCCTTTACCCCCCTTTATTTTATTCCCCCTTCCTCACTTTATTCCACCCTCCTCACTTTATTCCCCCCTAAAAAAACCTCGGCTTCTCTAGAGACTCTGTCCTCCAGATGCAGGCAGGCAGGCTGTCTCAGCTGGAGGCTGGACCTTGGCAGGCACCAATCGCACCCTTTGCCTTGGTTGTTCTCTCTCTCCTTTCCTGACTCTGCGTCAGTGTGCACTACGCATCATGTGACGTGGAGTGGTGGCGCCAATGCAGCATGCCGTGCTCGTGATTACAATGTGGGAGGTACGCTTCATTGGGCATGTGGGAGCTGGAGGCAGACTGAGAGCAACTGCGCGGCGTGCGCACAGTGTGCCGCTGGGCTGAGCTGGCTCAGCCCAGCCCGGCCCGGCCGTCCAGCTGCTCACATCAAACAGCTCCAATCCCGGAGCTGAAGGGGAGCAAGAAACCGGCGGGCCCCCAGGCAGTGCCTGATGGGTCAGGCTGCCCCTGCTACTGCCTCCCAAAGATTCCACTATTGACTCCCTGGACCCCTCTGTTATTCCAAAACCCTCCACTACAGATTCTGCACTTGCTATCTCTGGATCTCTGGACTTTTGTTTTCAGCAATCATTCCCTGCAATTAGTATTATTTATCCTTTAGCTCTGTCAGTTATCCAGCCCTTATCCTGTTTATCCAGTGTCTGTAAGTTCCCTCTGTATATATTTATTTCTTCCCTTGCCTTTGTGTTTCTATGTCATCCCTCTTCCTGTCTTGCCCCTCTGTTTCTATCTCGTGTACTCCTTAGTCAACCCCATTCCTGTCCTGTCTCTCTGTGCTCTCCCTCTGTATTTAGTTTGCCTTATTCATTCCTCGACCCTTACTTATATTATTCTTTTGTATAATAATAAAACCCGTTAAGATTTATTCCTGTCTGCCTTTTTTAGCACCGCGTATTGGGTTCACTCATCTCCATGCCTGCCGAACCCCTGACACAAGTCCTCTGCTGTGTGCAGGTCCTCCACGCTTCTCCGCCACTAATTATATGAGGAGAAAGCGCCACTATCCACTTGGAGGAAACGAGCAGCCTATCCTCTAAGATCATGACTAGGTTCATTGACTTAATAGAATGATCAGAGACCAGGGAATGCAAAAGGAGGCATGTCTCAGGGGTAAATGGCTGGGCATTTTCTGTGTTATCTTTTAATTATATCATGTACATGCCTCCAAAACAATTCCACCAACCATGCAAGTAATTACCCTCATCATGGGTAGACCTGGCTATGTATCTATTTTTTCTTAGAAAATAAAATAATTTTTTTCATTATTTTAGAATCAATTTTTAACCTAATTATACCTGTGTGAAATTGCAAAATAATAACCTTTACTTCTTGTTTACAGGATTGTGTGCAGTTGAACCAGTACAAATTGCAGACCGAAATTGGCAAAGTGAGTATACAGCAGTTTTAGTCATAATAAAAATATGCATTACATACATATTGTGACGAAACGGCCGCCCCAATGTTTATTTGCAAGTATTTTGCTTTACAGTTTATTGTTTCTGTATATAGTGTAGAGTGTGTGTGATGTGCTATGCTGTTGTCAACGTGTGTATCTGTATGTTACAGTATAAGTTGTTCTGTTTTGCTCTCACAAAACAGTAGGAGGACCCTTGCTCAAGAGCTTGCAATCTATCCGCTTGTCTGCTTCCACCCCCCCCCTCTCTGCATATTGTAGACTTACTCCTTTGTTTCCCTCTAGCCCCAGCACACGGTTTAGAGAAGACGCATACGTAAACATTCCATTGTGTTGACTGTCTTTTCTATTGTCCAGTGGCTGGAGCCTGTTGTTATCTGTAATGTATTCTGGAAGGGAGGGGGTTGTCTCACCTGTGTGTATTTGAAATAAAGAAGCATTCTCCATTTGGATTTCGAATGAGAAACATCTACATAGTACGTGTCGTCTACTGTGTGTGGAAATATCTCCAGCAGTGTTTAAGCGGCAAGGGGCACCTGGGATACCAGGATCCGTAACATATATGTATATAGGGAAAATCAGAATGTATTTGACATGGAATTTGTTACCCACATCTGCTTAACATTCATTTTTATGTATTTAATGTTTCATAAAACAACTCAGAATGGATTGAGGCAGCTCCAAGATCGGAAAGATTTAACAAGAAAATGAGATGTTATACGATGCACTGTGTAACACAATTTTCAAACCAGTTTTTACTTCCCAAACGTTTTTTTTTTCCCTTTGCTATATCTTTCCATCATCCCTTACCTGTTCATCTTTCCCTGATGAAATTATAGGGAGAATTGAGCTGTGCAAAGGCACATCTATGGTATGTTGATCACTGTCATGGAATGAATTTGTCCTACTGCTGTGACAGTTTGTTTTCTTTAGGACCCATGGCCTTCCATCCCAATCGTGAGAAACAGAGAGGTTTGTGAGGGTCCTGAGAACCAACAACGGCTCTAGTGGCTTGCTCTACGGTGGGGCCCGCTCAGGTCTCACAAGGTGAACTAAAACCTTGCCAGACCTGAGCGGGCACCCACCGTAGAGCTGGCCATTAGTGCCGTTGCGCTTTCTCGGGACCCTCACAAACCTCTCCCGTTCTCATTTCCATCCCAAACTGCTTCTTCTTTGTTCTGGACCTTAGACATAAAAGTAAATGGTCTTACAACAACTTGATTTCTTTAGCCGTACAGCTGCTTCTACAAAGCACTGGAGAAAATTCCAAAAGCTGCATGTTGTGCATACCATAGGATATGCGTGTTTTGTGTCACTTTGATATTTTTCCACATGCAAATGTCTGTTTTTTTGTTGAGGAAATTGGTGAATCATCCCTCCAACCTCCCCTATGGAGTCATCACTTACAAACTGTTCCATGTAGCTTTTAATTTATATTACGCAATAGTGATGGTCTTGGTAAACGGAGTAGAGCTGTAAAATGCTCTTTAGAAATTACACCTACAGCCCCAGAAATAAGAAAATAACCAAATTCAGAATGTTCCATCCGTAACAAATAGTTGACTCTTCTTTTATATGTGTTTTCTGTTATTGCTTCTATTTTTAGCCTTTCCATGTTACGTCTCACTCTTCCCAAGAAAAATTAAAGTAAATATATACCTTTTATCTTTGGCGTATGACTCAGTGCAGAGTGACGTCAAACAACATTCAGGTTCAGTATGATGTTCTCTTTGTAATGTGCTATGAGTCACAGATGGATAGGCAGAAAAAATGGTACAATTATGTCAGGCAATAATGTGTGCCTCAGACAGGTGTATACTGCTGACCTTTTATCTAAGACACTGTGAAAGTAGACGGCTATATTGTTTTTCTTGGATATATGAAGCTGTACTACCAGTCTACCCTGTATACCGTGTGATCTGGACTAAAAATAGCACTTTAAAATATGATTTACAAACAGCATTGCATATATGTGTGTATTTGTGTGTGTGTGGGGGGGGGTTATATCTAAATCTTTAAATATAATTGCATTTTTAAATTTACTGGTGAGAGTAGAGCAGATAAATAAAGGAGCTTTCTGCAACATTTCCCAGCATGAAAATACAGAACGTAACAAGCATATATATAGTCTGTGTTGATGTTACTCTAGCTTTATTCTTGTAATTGCTTTTGCAGTGTCAATACATTTGTATTGCTTTTTCTCAACTTTTTTAAATGCCTTGTGTCAAGATTCATACAGTAACAGTAGAGCAGACTCATTTGGCCCATCCAGTGTCTTAAGAGAACAATTAAATTCAGTGATGTCATAGTTTAGCTACACTTTTAAGATTTCCAAGGCTGTATCCTCATGTGGTTACGTTTTATGCAGTATTTATAAAGACTTTTATGTTATTACATTATCAGGGTTAATCTCAGAGAGCCGATCTGGCCCCGAAATTGCACCGAACAGTGAATTTTCCTGTACGGTGTAATTTCGTGGCCATTCGGCTATTCAGAAAGCTGGCAGTTGGCCAAGTTTTGGGGAATTGCCAGCAAAATACAGTGCCTGTTTGAGGGCAGTGAAATCCCCATAGAGAAGCAATGCTTTGTCTATTCAGAGAACACAAAACAGCTGAGAAATGTCAGTGAAATGCCCTGCTGTTTCGTGGTTTCCTTCGGCAGGCTTAATCAGGCGAATCCCATAGGTTGCAATGTTAAAAATATTCCCGTTTTTATCCAAAATCTATTAAACCGTTTATTCTTTTAATTTGCAGTAACAGGGTCTCTTTATTAATTTTGGATTCTGTAGGCATTTTTCTGGATTTTTCCGGCAATCTTTTTTTTCAGGTTTTTTTTTTTCCTATAACAGACCTTTTTTAATTATTATTCATAGGGCCTTATATGTTAATTCCAGACATTTTCAACCATTATCTTTTTCTGCATACAAGGCTTCAAATTCGGAAACTTTCAATCGTTTTTTTTTTTTTTTTCCTTAACCCCATTCATCTGCTTGTTGGCTTTTTTCCGGCAGCTGGTTGGCGCTGTGTTCAGCGGATAGTCGTTGTTTTTCGTACGTGTGCATCGGGTTTGCTGTGGCTCGGCGGGTATGCTCGGCATGTTTTCTGCAGCGTTTCAGATCGTATCGGCAGTGCTTTCTGCTGCTTTTTTTTTGTAGTTGTTCTTCATTCCCTGCACTTTGGGGACCCCGTGGTCAATGCTGATTTCACTGCAGGGTCAGGAAATTTGATTGCCTGAAGTGCGGGGAACGAGAGGTGCTCTCTCAATAACCCCGTATATGTATTCTATAAGGCTAGGGTCAGACGAAAGCATTTTTACACGCGAACGTAAAAAAGTGCGTCCGAACGAATTGACGTATTTTTTCACGGAGTGCGCGAAAACGGTCAGACGATGCGCATTTTTTCGTGCGTGATTTTTTCGGATCGTCAATAAAACTCTTTTTGCGTCTGGACGTTATGTTGGCTGGACATTAGCAGTGTCTGACATCTCCTAATCTCGCACACTCGCCGCTATGCCGCAGCTGCGCACTCAGTACGTCCGTACTAGCGGTTCAGCGTTCTCAGAAAAATGCGTTCGTTTTCCACTTGCGTTGCACGGCCGGACTTTCTTGCGACCGTACTTCGTATATTGCCCGTCATTGCCCGTCATCTGCTGCTAGTGCGGCCGTAATTATGTGCGCCAGAACGCACGTTAAAAGTGCGCTTGTCTGACCCCAGCCTTAATGTATTGCTGTCTTACTGAAACTGTTAAAAAAAGGACATAAAAATATACCTTATTCTTTCTTATAAAATAATCCAAAGCATCAATTCGTATAGGAAGTATGATCAACAGGTTAAAACGGTTCGGATACACTCCAAAATATGCTCCCTAAAAGGGACTGTTGCAAACCTATCTATATTTGCACATTGTGCTACAGGGAGAGTGCAGAACTCAGGTAAACGCTTTCCTCTATATCATGTAAAGGATACCTTAGTGTAAGGGGAATGCTGTGCAATAATATGAAGGTCAATTAATAAACTCATACTTGTAAGGATGGCTTGTGGGAATATTGTTAACAAGAAGATGTGCAATTAAAATGCAGATTTATTGGAGGTTAAATATATTTCAATATGGGTTCTTAGATCTCAACTATTTCTTGATAGGCATTTTATTTTGTTTAGCAAATTAAAGACACTTATATGCAAATCTATATATTCTTTTGAATGGTTGTACAAGCGCCACAGTTAAAATACCAGCGAAGAGCTAAATGTATTAAAATATTTTAAATGATTTATTATTCTGAAAATAAAAATTATGTGATATATAGGTTATACAAAAAAATAATGTTCTTGGCTTAAATGAATCTGGATTGAAACTAGTACTTAAAAATATGGTTTAAAAACATTATACGTATGTATTTCTGTGACATTTTGCATCTATTCCTTCAAATATCATTGAATTCATAAATTTTCTGGTTAGAGTAGAGAGGAAAAATAAAGGAACTTTCTTTAAGTTTTCCCAGCATGAAAATACAGAAAGGAACAAGCAAGTCTGTGTTGATGCTAGCTGAAGTTCACGGAGGTTCAATCCCTCCACATAATTTGTACGTAGCCTAAATGAAATCTACAATTTACAGTGCAACTGACATGTCCAACTCGTGCTTGTCTTTTTTGACTGGTACGGACACCTTATATAGATATACAAAAAAGAAAAAAGTGGGGTGATAGACACTTTTTCACCCCTAGGGAGGGTGAAAAAAACCCTGACATTTTATTGATTGAAATATCCTATAAAACAATGGTGGCAAAAAGAGATATTCTACAAAAGAAAACAAAAATGTACACATAAAAGCTGTGGAGCTGACCCAAATTTATATAGTAAATATAATATTTAATACTGTTTAATGGCTGGGCTCCTCCATCCCAAAAAAAAAGACAAAATTCTATATCCCAGAACTTGGAAGTAAACATTGCCTCTACGTAATGGAACACAATCAATTTACATGCAAAATTAACAATTTCCCACGCAGGCCAAACATAGGAAATAATGATACAATTACACAGGACTGGACGGAGAGAATCAATAACAATAGAGAGTGCTGTGCCAATAAGCAGCAAGTTCAGTGCAGAGTTCTTTGTCCTTGATAACAAATGATTTCTATCAAATCCCTAAGCCTAGGTGAAAATGGGAGAACGTCAGACCAAGTTGAGAGAAACGGCAGAGCTGATCATGGTCGAGAGCGGATGCATCATGAGCAGCTCTCCTCCATCAATTAGGAAAATTTAAGACTTGTAGATGCCTTCTAAGTTGTTACAGCTCTCCTGCCTGGCCTGGATAGTGCAGTTGGTCTCACGGACCCGCAGATAATGCTGGCGGCTTGTCACGGTGTAGCATTGGTGAGTCTGAGAGGTCTGGTCCTAGACTTGCAGCCTGACTCGGTCGACCAATTTGAATGCCCCTGCAGAGTCTTAACTGCCATCCGGATCCCTGATCATTGTTTTCCAGCATCCACTGCCCACCCCGCACTATTTGATGAGGAAGAAATTTGCCAAGAAATCCTGCCTAGCGGAGGCCCCCCCGCCAGCGAGATATTCAAGACTTCTTGGGTAGCGGTCAACACTGTCACTGCCCGGCCTGCTCCTCCAGTCTCCCACCAAGTTAAGGCTCTATGGACGAGGATGGCCGTTCCTGGCCTCATCAGAGTGGGGATGACATGAATTTCCTTGGCCCAGTACATAAAAGGCAGGGAGCGAGAGAGATGAGCTGGCTCCCGAAAAATCACCATCTTAGAGGAGACTCAAGGGCAATGACCAGTCAGCCTTGGCTGAAAACCCTGACCCTCCGGCTGTGAAATTGGAGGATGACTTGCTGCCCTCTACTAAAGGGGACATGAAGTGTATTCTTGCCGGAATACGCACACTTTGGAGTACTGATATTAAAGAGGTCCGTGATCCATGAGCAAAGAGCACCGAAGCATCGCAGACACTGCTCATAACCAGAGTTTAATCCCTCCAAACACAGGTTGAGTACCTGTCCAGAGCTATAGAGACACTGGAAGCACAACACCCCAGATATTATATCCGCATCAGGGGATCCCTGAGGCTGTGTCCCCAGAGGCCATTTTTGCTAACCGACTTGCAGGCCGTATCTTACACTTACCCCTGTGAGGCTATGGGGTATTTGGATCGGCAATCCATACTTGTAAAGCGGCAGCAGCTCCACCTGAGGCCCTGAGAGATATTATTGAAGTGGCTAAAGAGTAGGGATGAGCCGAACACCCCCGTGTTCGGTTCGAATTCGAACTCGAACAATTTCAAAAGTTCGAGTTCGAACACGAACCGAACTCAATGCAAGTCAACGGGACTCAAAAGTTCAATTTTTAGAGTGCCCTGCAAGAGGGCATATATGCAAGATATTTGCCATAAAAGGTGTATGGGGGTCCGGGTAGTGCCCTGGGTGACAGGAAACAAGGAAAAAAGTTTTTTAAAAAAAGTTTTTAAAGGAACAGTGAGTTTTCCATGAAATAAGGGTTAAAAATAAAAACGAAAAATTCCTTCAAATATCGTGCCTAGGAGGTCCCCATAACCTGCCTGTGAAGTGGCGGATTTCTAGGATGTATAGAAACATTTTAAAACAAAAAAATGACGTTTCAAATGACGGTAAACCGGTTTCCTTCAATCTATTCATAAACAACTGCTTGGGGCGGCAGTCTGTATTAAAAAAGGAGACATTTTAGGACACGCAGAACAAGTTTAGTGATTTTTTTGGCTAAATTATGGTGACACTTATGCAGGCTTTGGATGAAAGTAACAATAGGTGCTTTAAAATTGGGCCTTTAGTGTCGGCAACAGTGCCGTCACACCGTAATCCCTCTGTGGTATGGTGGAAGAGTGCAGGTTGGACCCTGTGGTCAAATATTAAAATGAGATGAATCTGGTACAGGCGTCAGTGCAGCCAAATATTGTGCCTTTGGTGGCAGCAAGTACCTTCACACCGTAACCCTTTTGTGGTATTGTGGAAGAGTGCAGTGGTGGAGGTTTTGTGAATGCAGAAGAGATACCCGATCTATTCCGTTACGTCAGCATCAGGGGATTGATAGCTGCTGATCCAGGACTGATTCATTTTTATAAATGTCAGCCGGTCTACAGAGTCGGTGGACAGATGCCCTCTTTTGTCTGTGAAAAAACCTCCAGCGGCACTGAACGTCCTTTCAGAAAGCACGCTGGATGAAAGGCAACGTAGTAGCTGCATTGCATATTGGCTAAATTCTAGCCCATGATCCAATCTCAACACCCAATAAGCCAGTGGATCATCTGCTGGAAAGGTATCCAGGTCTGCCCTTGCCCCTAGGTAGTCCTGCACCATATGGTGAAGACGCTGGCAATGGGTGCCTACATTTGACGTCCCTGGGCGTCGTGGACTAAATTTTTTAAAAAGGCATCAGTCAAGCAGCCCCGGCCTTCACCGCTCTTCCTCTGTTCATCCGCAGCCTCAGAAGCACCTGTGTCATCACTTGGTAACCTACCAGTGCCTGGGAAGTTGTTACACAAGTGTTGCTTTAGAGCGTACTCAAGTTGTTTCATCCTGTGCTCCCTCTGTGCAGGCAGGATGAGCTCTGCAACTTTCCCCTTGTATGGTGGATCAAGAAGGGTTGCCAACCAGTAATGATCCCTCTCCTTGATAGCACGAATCCTGGGATCCTTTACCAGGCTTTCCAGGATAAGGGAGCCCATGCAGCATAGGTTGGAGGTGACATTAGCTTCCGAGTCTTCCTGTTCAATGATGATCCCATCGTGCACTTCCTCCTCCCAGCCACGTACTAGTCCTTGGGTTTCTGGGCACACAAAACCCTCCCTTGAGGAATCCCCACCTTCAATGCCCCCACTACTTAAATATTCCTCCTCCTCATCCTACTCCTGTCTGATCTGAGGAGGACCCGGTGGAATGCTGTCTGCGAAAAGACTGTGGCCTTGAGAGCTAGGGAAGGCCTCCTCTTCCTCCCGCTGCTCTGCCTCTAGAGCCACATCTATAATTCCCCACAGAGTGTGCTCCAGCAGGAACACTAAAGGAATTGTGTCACTGATGCATGCACTGTCCCTGCTCACCATCCTCGTTGCCTCCTCAAATGGTGACAGTACAGTACAGTGCATGCATCCTTGATTATCAGCCACTGCGGGGGGGAGCGAACAAGTTGACCTGAACCTGTCCTTGTGCCATACTCACACAGGTACTCGTTGATGGCCCTCTGCTGCTTGTGCAGACGCTGCAGCATTGCTAATGTAGAGTTCCACCTGGTGGGCATGTCACAGATCAGACGGTTTGTGGGAAGGTGGAATTCTCTTTGAATTTCTGCCAGGCGAACACTTGCTGGGAATGACCGTCTGAAGCGGCTGCAGACTTTTCTGGCCTGGCTAAGAAGCTCTGCCAGCCCTGGGTACCTGGTTAGGAAACGCTGTTCCACCAGATTTAGGATGTGTGCTAGGCATGGTACATGCTTCAACTTACCCTGGCGTAGGGCGGAGAGAAGGTTGCTGCCATTATCACAGACGACCATTCCCAGCTGAGGCTGGCGTGGTGTTAACCATCTCTGCACCTGCACCTGCCCCTGCAGAACTGACAATTTCTGGCCCGGTGTGGATCCTGTCCCCTAAACTGTCACGTTCCCACGTTCCAACCCTGTCTCCCTGCCCTCTGTATTCCTCATGTCTTGGTTCCTATGTGTTTCTATGTTGCTTTTCCCTGGAATGCAGCTCATGGGTTCAGTTGTCAAGTTCAATTGCTCGTTGAGCTTCTGCTGGTGATATGGGCTGATTACTCCCCTATATTAAGCCATGGGCCCATATCACCATGCTCTTGCATCTGGTTCACTTCAGCTTCTAGTTCTGTTCCTGAGAGCTTCCTGTTATTTTTGTCTAAGTTCAAGTTCTATTTCATGTTTAAAGTTTATCTTATTTCTTTGGTTTCTCTATTGTTTTCTTTAGTTAGCCTAAGTTCATGTCCAGTGTGTTTCATGTTCTGATTGATTTTCCGGTATTGACCCTCTGGCCTGGCTGACGGATTTTCTCTGGTGTATCCCCGCTTTGGCTCAAGGTAAACGTTTTGACTCCTGGCTTATTTACTGACGACTCTTCTGGACATCCCTAGCTGTACTGTGCATGTTGATATATTGATGTATGTGTTGTGTGTCCCTGCCGACTACGGCTTTTGTATATTGAAGTCCTTCCCTGCAAGTTGTTGAGTATAACTCCTTCAGGTATATGTGTTTTCCCCAGGACTCTGCACGGCTACTAGGTAACCCCTTTTCTGTTAGTGCAGATGCGGCCACTCTAAGGACCGATCTATCAGCATAGGGCTTCTTTCGGTATAGCCGTGCAGAGGTCCCCAGTGTGTCCTGTGGTTTAGTCACGTATCCTAGATATGTGTCCCGCATCTCTGCATATAGCGGCTTTTACTCATACCTGGGCCCTACTTGGCGCATGCCGGGTACCGCCATTGAGACTGAATGTGACATAAACAAACCAGCTCAAGCACAGTATGGCATCATTTTGCTTGAGCCATTGCGTAGCCCCTGTCACGCGTCGGTTTAACTGCCACTTCGCCAGGGACAGAGAAGGAGGTGGTGGTGGAGCAGACAGACCTCATACAAGCAGCTTTCTGGAGGCGTGGTGGATGAACAAGCTCCAGCACAGAGCCCCGTCTTGGATCCCTCCCAGCTGCAATCAGAGTTACCCAGTGTGCCGCGAAGGAAATGTAACGGCCTTGTCCATTCTTGCTGGACCACGTGTCTAAAGTCACATGCACCTTGCTGCTGACTGCCTTTCCCAATGACTCCATAACATTGTCTTCCACGTGCTGGTATAGTGCTGGAATGGCCTTCCGTGAAAAGTAATGGCATTTTGGAACCTGCCACTGTGGTACAGCACATTCCGCAAATTCACGGAAGGAAGCAGAGTCCACCAGCTGGAATGGCAGCAGCTGCAATGCGAGTAAGTTTGCTAAGCTGGCATTTAGACGCTGTGCTTGGGGATGGTTGGGACTATATTTTTTCTTACGCTGCAGCAGCTGGGGCAACGTAATCTGACTGCGTAAATCTTCAGCTGATGGGATGATGTCACATTGTGAGGAAGGACCTGGTACATCCATTACTGTAGCATCATCCCTGTCAGTGGAGGTTGGAGTCATTGACATGGCAGGACATATAGTGGGGTAGAGACAGGTGAGGAGGACCTATGCAAGTTTTGCGCCAACGGGATGCGTGGCAGGTGGTCATATGTCGCCTCAAGCACGTGGTACCCAAGCGTCCGGTGTCTTTCCCACGCTTGAGCCTCATCTGACATAGATTACAAATAGCAACGGTGCAGTCTGCTGCACATTTCTTAAAGAACTCCCAGACAGCAGAGTTCCTGGATGTGTGCTTTGAGACAGCAGCGCTCTGCACCTGAGCAGCTCTGACATCTGATGCCTTCGACTGGCTAGTGCTACGGTTGGTCATGGAGGACGTTGTGCCTCATGTTTGTTGTGCCGCCTCCTCCTCCTCCTCACTTGACTCCTCTGTTCAATCAGGCACCCAGGTGGAGTCAGTGACCTCATCATCATTGTCATCACCCCCTATCTCCTCGTCACTGGAGCCAACTTGGCAGTATGCTGCAGCTGCAGGGGCAACATGAGTGCCAGTTATTTGTGTGTCATCACTGGCACCCCCTTCCTCTAGGTTGATTATACTCCCTTCCTCAACCTCAGAGCTTGAATCAGAGCACTGTAGTTGCTGCGCATCCTCAAGCAGCATGTCACTGTCATTGTAGTCAAACAATTCAGCTGACTCCTCCATGTGTGATAGTGAGGCTACGGCAGGAGTAGCTGCGGACATGGAGGCTGCATTAGATGCTTTGGCAGCTGAGGTGGACTGTAAAGCACTACAAGCTTTGCTGGCAGAGGACTCAGAGGATGAGGATGGCCTGGTTAGCCAATCCACCTCCTCTGTATGTTGCTGCTCCTTAAGACGGCCAGCACCAGTTAGAAAGGACAAGCATGCCCCTGCAGAGGATGCACCACGTCCACGACGACCAGAGGCACAGCCTCCCGACACAGAGGCTGCTTGCCCTTTTATCTGTGTCTGGGAGCGTCTGCCTGTCCTTTTTGGTCTTTCTGACATGGTGAGTGATATTGAAGGAGAATCAGGCTGGAGGATGGTTGTTACTATGAGCCAGGCAGCCATCTTGTTCAGAATATTGGTTCACTTGTATATAACTAGACAGGTTTGTAGCTGAAACTAGAATGAGGTATACGTAGAAATTTAGGAATGCGTTTAGATTAGCAGAAAAGCAATTAAAGCCTTATGAAAGATCTTTGCTGTTTCTGGCACGGAGAAGTAGATATTCCAAGGTCGTTGGGGCCCGCGGAAAGACGAAGGAGTATAGAAGACCGGGCCCCAGGCCATCTGAATAAATATAGCCGATAGGGAGGGAGGCACTGCCCGGAGAAAGACAGCACAAATAAATCACAGACTGTCAAACTAACGAGAAGTGTATCAATTTATAGTTATATGTGGAATGTTCTTTGTGTTCGAATTAATGATGGGAGGTATTAACCCACGTGGGGTGGAATAGAGTGTCATAGGGAGGTGGGCTAATGGGGATGTACCTAATTATGTATTTGGGGCATAAAACCTCATGTCTGTGTGTAATCGGGGCTCACTCTAAGCGATTCAATCCTGTGTGAGCACTTGTGTGACGACACAATAAACTCTTGCCTTTCCTGAAGAGACTCGTGTTTGGACAATCCTTGCTTGTGTCTGGTCCGGCGCCGTTCTGAAAGTGAACCTGTTTTTGCCCGCCTACAATATATAGATTAAAGATATACAGAACTCTGATTCAACTCTGTTATAAAAATTGGAGATATGCTGCAGAACTCTGATTCAACTCTGGTATAAAGATTAAAGATTTCCAGAACTCTGGTATAACTCCTTGAGACACCCTGATAGCTGGCAGCCAGTGACAAGGCACAGATTACAATTCCCAGAAACCACCTACAAGTCAGTGAGACCCCCTGATAGGACCCCCTGATAGCTGGCAACAGTGACAAGACACAGATTACAATTTGCAGAAATCTGCTAGAAGTATGTGGGACCCCCTGATAGCTGTCAGTGAGAAGACACAGGGTACAATTCCCAGAAACCTCCTATAAATCAGTGAGACCCCCTGATGGGTGGCAGTGAGAACACACAGATTAGAACAAGTCCCAGATATTTTGTAGAATGACTGACCCCCAAAATAGTTGGTGGCAGTGAGAACACACAGATTACCACAATTCCCAGATATCTTCTAGAAGTGAAACCCCCTCAATTGCTGATGACAGTGAGAACACAAAGATTAGAACAATTCCCAGATATTTTGTAGAAATGAGACCCCCACAATAGTTGCTGGCAGTGAGAACACAAAGATTACAATTCCCAGATATTTTGTAGAAATGAGACCCCCCCCCCCAATAGCTGCTGGCAGACTGGCAGTGAGAACACACACTAACAATCTCCTCTCAAAAAACACGTGCTGGGGCTGCAAGGGACACATTATATAGAGTGCTGCGGGACTTAGCTCCAATCAGGACTCTGAGCCGTGATTGGCATAGTCTTGCACCTAAACTGTGGTCAGGTGCAGGCTGTAGCCAATTACAAGCTTCAGGCAAGTGGAAAAGTGCATTGTGGGCGAACATGCGGCGACCACGCAGAAATGTTCGAAGTTCATGAACATGCAAATGGGCGATGTTCGAATCGAACTCCGAACACATCAAACCGAACAGCTCATCCCTACTAAAGAGGTCTCCATGAAGTTGCGAATTTCATATCAAGGCAGGAGGCTTCATATTTTGCATTCTCTTTTCTTTACTAAACAACAGCAGCAAAGGAAAGTTTACATAGCAACAGCAGTAACCAATAAACAATAAGTGAGTAGTCCGTCCTAGCCACGCCCTCTTTTCTTTGCTGCCGGCGACCAGGTGAGACGTTTCCTAAACAGCTCCTGGTTGCCATGCTTAATTTATCATATTATATATACTTTCACTGTTATGTTAGAGCTATTTATTATTATATTGAACTAGATGTATTTACTTGTGCTTTGCATTAATTTTTTCCACAGGTTTCCTCCCTGCTGTGCGGGCACTCTCCCGCCTGCAGGGTGCGCGCTGCGTATGTACTGGTCTCCCGGTGGACCGAGGGCCGTTTGCTAAGGGCCCTTGGTGGTCGAGTGACCAGCGGCAGCGAGTTTCCCCAAATTGCGGGCTTTATTTTACCTTTATCAACCCATTCGCTTTGCGGCCGCGAACTGTTCTGCGCATGCGCGGCTAATTTCCTCATGGTTAGGCGTCCCTATCGCGCCTGCGCACGCTGGCGGCCATTTTAGGCTCCAACGGCTTTTACCGCCATTCAGAGCCTCGCGCCCTCGCAGAACACAGCCTGACAGGTGGCAGCACACTGTCAACAAACAAGCGCTCCCCCTAAACGGCATCCGCTTCACTGCTGGACCCTCCGCTATCTCGGGTGAGCCCCGATAACTTTGTTTTTGCATATAAATATATTCTGGCGGTACTTTCTTCACATCTGCCCCAAAAAACATCGGGTGAGCCCCGATAGACATATACAAAAAGCGCAAATTCGCATATACATATAATAATTTTGCAACGGGTGAGCCCCGTTATTCCAATATTGATGGATCCTCCTCAAATGAATCCTGTTCATCAAGAAGAGCTTAAATCATGGCTCCTTACAGCCATCACTGAGGCCTTGCTCGTAGCCCTCGCGGCGCTACCACCGCTTCCCCAGCCGGATCCCCCAGTGCTTTCCAGGGCCCAGTCCCCGGCCCCTTCTGTAGACTCGCAGTCTGACCAATCGGACACTGCTGCCCCATCACGTAAAAGACCCTGGAAGGGTCAGTCTGAAACAGCGGGAAAAGGTAAGGGTCCCGCAAAAAATCCACCCGCCTGTCCAACCATCGGAATGAGGATGCCTCTTACGACCTTGAGGATTACCGGGCTGATTACCCGGAAGAGGAGGGAGCAGAGTCCGCCGGTGACCCGCCGACTACTCCTAGTTCGACGGGTGAGCCCCGTCCCGGTGCATTGGCAGTTATACCCCTTTCAGCTGCGTCAGCTCCTCGCTCCCTGGTGTCTTCGGACACTCTGGCCCCAATCTTGGACACTAGGGGCGTTCCGTTCTTCGACCCACGCACCACTACACACCCCAGGTCTCCGGCCTGGATTCCCCCAGATCACATTGCAGAATTCCTGTGTTTCTGGTTACGTTGCCCTTTGGAAAAAGCCGACAGAGCACGCTTGCGGGCGGAATGCCCTCGCCCGACACTACCTGACAAGGTATCCCTTACCCCAGAGTTTGATGAGGACTTTGTCACCTTCATGGGGAAGGCTGGCAAGGATCCTCGGCGGGGTCTAGAACAGGGTCTCCGCGGTGCCCAGGACAAACTGCTGGACGTCTCGGGCCCCCTATCACAAATTTTTGTCATGGCGGACGAAGCCTTAAATAACAACACCCCACTCGATCCGGCCCTGGTCCGTGAATGGGCACAGCGCGCCCTTTGCCTTTTGGGGAATGCCAACGTGGGCATTTCTTCCGAACGCCGCAAAGCGGCACTTTTTCGCTTTGACGCTAAGCTCACCTCCATGTCAACCAAGGAGTTGGGTCCTGCAGCGAAGGGGCTGCTGTTCGGGGACCCCTTCCTAAAAGAACTCAACCGCAAGGTCAATGTCTACACAAATTTGCAGAAAGTGCAATCTAACATGAAGCGAGTCTTCCACCCGGCAACTCGTTTTTCCTCCAGGGCTGGCGCACCAAGAGGTCGGGTCGCCGGCCGATACCACACCTCGTATCGACCTCGCCTTCCCTCATACCAAGGCACGGACGTGCAGTATCGTCCAAGCCCGATCCTGGCACGGGGAGTTCCCGTTGGTCGGGGCTTCGGCAGACCCAGACGCCGCTACTCCGCGGGTAAGTACCCATGCGCTTCCGCTCCCACACATACCGGTCGCGGGTCGATTAAGCTTTTTTCTTCCTAAGTGGCGCGAGCTCACCTCCGATTCATGGGTACTGCGAACCGTTTCCGTTTTTTTAATAGACTTCTCCCAGGTCCCTGTCCAGTCTGTTTCCCCCCCTCCAGCCCGTTACTCCTCTCAGGAATCGGCATTCATCGACAAGGAGCTTCTCTCCCTACAGTCGAAAGGAGTCATCCTCCCTACGCGGGAACCCACGTGCTTCACCAGCAACATATTCCTGGTCCACAAAAAGTCCGGGGACCTCCGGCCGGTAATAAACTTAAAGGCCCTCAATGCTTTCGTGTCCTATCGCCACTTCAAAATGGAGGGCATACACCTCCTCAGAGATCTCCTTCGAGACGGCGACTGGTTCACGAGACTAGATCTCACGGACGCTTACCTCACGGTCCCGGTCCATCCCGCCCATCGACAGTATTTACAGTTCCGCTGGCATCGCGACCTCTGGCACTTCACCTGTCTGCCGTTCGGCCTCAGTTCCATACCCTTGTGTTTCACAAAACTCATCAAACCGGTCATGGCTTCCATCTGGGCCCAAGGCATCAGGACTATTATATACCTAGACGACATACTGGTATTGGCTCAGACTCCAGTTCAATCCTCGCGTCACACCACCCTGGTGGTGGCACTTTTGCAAGACCTGGGCTTCCTCATCAACAGAGAAATCAGAGCTACGGCCAACTCAAACCATCACCTTCTTAGGTTTCGACATCGACTCTACGTCTTGTCAACTCCGCCTTCCCCCGCAGAAGCTTCGGGCCATCAAGAAGACTCTACGGGGAGTCCGGTCTTCAGACACCGTCTGTCTTCGAGACCTGGCAAGAGTTGTGGGCCTCCTCTCTTCTTCCATTCAGGCCATTTTCCCCGGACCGCTTCATTATCGCGCAATGCAGCGCTTGAAGACCACGTACCTCCGCATTCACCCCTCCTACGACCAACTGGTCCCCATCACCTCAGAGGTTCGAGTGGAACTCCTATGGTGGCTGCGCCACATGGAAGCATGGAATGGGCGCGCCATCTTCGGCTCCCTACCGGACTTTGTGCTGGAATCGGATGCCAGCCAATCGGGTTGGGGAGCAACCTGCGGACCCGCATCTACAGGAGGGGCATGGACCCCCCAGGAACGGCAGCTTCATATCAACTGCCTGGAGCTCATAGCTGGCTCCTTCGCCGTTCGCAGCTTTACCCAGGACCTCAGGGACTGCTCTCTCCTTCTCCGCATGGACAACATTTCCGCAGTCCAATACGTGAACCGGCTGGGAGGCTCCCGATCCAAGATCCTCTCGGACTTTACACTCTCCCTCTTCAATTACTGCCTGGACCGGAATATCTCACTCACGGCGGAATACCTACCCGGTTCCTCCAACTATGTGGTGGATTGGTTCTCAAGACATTGGAGAGACTCCAGCGACTGGAAACTGGACGTTCCTACGTTCCAACATCTATCCATCATGAGGGGACCCTTTCACCTCGATTTATTCGCTTCCCGTTTGAACCATCAAACGAAGGACTACTTCAGCTGGTTGCCGGACCCGCAGGCGACAGCGGTGGACGCCTTTCTCCAGCTGTGGCCCCGTCGGGTGCTTACGCTTTCCCACCGTTCCCGATGATCACGCGTACGATCCAGGAAGTCCGCAGACGGAGGATTCAACTTCTCCTGATCACGCCCCTGTGGCATGCTCAACCTTGGTTCCCGTTGACGTTGGAACTCTCTTGCCTTCATCCACTTCGACTACCGACCTTTCATTCAATCCTGACGGACCCCCAAGGCGGACCACATCCGTTGGTCTTGGACGGCAACCTTATCCTGGTGGCATGGACGATTTCCGGGGACCCAGCATGCTGCCAGGCCTATCGGAGGCAGCTCGCACCTTATTATGGGAATCCTGGGCTCCTGGCACGCGACGGAGCTACAATTACGCATGGAGAACTTGGTGTAGTTGGTATGTGCGACACGAGGCTGATCCAGCTACAGCCCCTCTATCCCTAATCCTTAATTTTTTGGCAGACCTTTCCGCTACCGGCAAGTCGTACCGTACCATTAACCTGTTCCGTTCCGCTATTTCGGCTGCTCACGTACCCCTGGGAGGCGTTCCTGTTGGTCGGAACCCTTCCGTGTGTCGTCTCCTCCGAGGACTTCGTCTCGCTCGACCACCGGCACCTAAGTACGCAAACTTTTGGGATGTTGCGCTTATGCTAGATTTCCTGCGTAGCTGGCCTGATAATGATGCACTTTCCCTCCGTCAGCTTTCGGCGACACTAACAGTCCTGTTATGTCTAGTGTCCTTTCGCCGCGTCTCCGATGTTAGGGCCTTCGATGCGCACGCGGTGGCCTTCTCCCCGGAGGGTGTCGTCTTCACTCTTACCAGACGTACTAAAACTCTGTCTCCTGAGGTCTTCTACCCTTACTTTCCTTCCGATCCTCTATTATGTGTTGCTCGTTGTGTAACTACTTACCTCTCCCGTCTGCGCCCTTTGCGCTCCCCTCCTACGGGTCAGTTGTTGGTCTCCTAGGTCACCCCTTACAAGCCTGTATCTTCCCCTACCCTCTCTAGATGGGTTCGCTGGCTGCTTTCCCTTGCGGGCGTTGCTCTTCATTTCGGCGCGCACTCCGTGCGGGGCGCTGCGGCTTCCTCTGTTGCGAACGCTGGGGGTTCCCTATCCGACATTCTAGCGGCGGCTGATTGGTCCAGGGCGGCTACGTTCCGTACTTTCTATTTTCGCCCCCGTTACCGTGCTTCTGGGGCTCTAGTGCAGCTTTAAAACTGCAAAATATGAAGCCTCCTGCCTTGATATAAAATTGTGGATTATTCCAGCCTTGGTGTTAGAATCATCTTAATTTTAATTAAGACAGGAGGCGAATATTTTTGTGGCCCATCCATGCCCGTGTTGCTTCGCCTTGTACTGGATTACTGTTCTGTTACAAAAAATAAATAAAATAAATAATTTGGATTGTCTCCACCTCAATGTTTTTGTACATTATTCGTTTAACCATTTTCCTTCCCTTAGTAGGCTTTGCTTCTGTGCATGTCTAATTAGCCTATTCTAGGGCTATTATCTCGTTTTTTAGCGTTGCTGTTAGTCTTCTATTGAATTGGGCGAGTCAGTTAGGTGACTGTTGATTGGCAAGCTTCCATCACATGGTACTTTCACGTATCCTCTGTTCTCTCCTTAGCTTGAGTTCCTTCTACGGTCCCGTTGGACCTTCATCCCTGCGGACGTCTGTGGGTCTCCGGTCCTCCAACGATCCGTCTTATCGTTTCTGGTTTCGTCTTGGCTTCCTTCTCTTCCTCAGTTCCCGGATTCTTCCTGCTTCTGGGTTTGCTGGCTTTCCACATTACGGCTCTCCTGATCGTCCCGCATACAAGAAAAGAGGGCGTGGCTAGGACGGACTACTCACTTATATTGTTTATCGGTTACTGCTGTTGCTATGTAAACTTTCCTTTGCTGCTGTTGTTTAGTAAAGAAAAGAGAATGCAAACTATTCGCCTCCTGTCTTTATTAAAATTAAGATTATTCTAACACCAAGGCTGGAATAATCCACAATTATGGCTCTACCTACTGCCCGAGGTGTCGTTTCCTTTTGAGTCTGTCTCCCTGACCCTATATAATTGCTTGCCTTTATTATTCCTAATGGCTTGCAGGAGGTTCTGAGAGATGTCAGTCCAGATTCGTGCGAAAGGTGTTAAATATAGATAGGGAGTGGCTTGCTCCATACTCTTCGCCTACGAGAACATGCTCCATGCTGCTACTACTCTGGATGTGGCCTGGAGATTGACCACCACTTTGGGCTTTTCTCATTGCCAAATCCAGTTATTCAAAGCTCTCGCGCTGAGTGCACACTCGGATCTAGGCTGAATATATGGAGGACTCTTCCTTTTATTTCAGCATTTCTTGCTGACACCCCCTTTTTTTTCTTTGGTCAGTCCAGTACTCCTGTAAACATCCTCTGACTCCTATTCCTAGTATGGTAAGACTTTCTGTGGAGCTTTGACGAGCTACAAGTATTACACAAAGTGCATTTTTTGTGTTCCAATAAGAGGATGTTGTGCGGACAATTCACATATTCAAATCTTTTTAGTTCTCAGATCACACTAAGCTCTGTTGCCTATAAATGTGTATACCCAAGTATTCTTTTTGTGTCTCATTAAGTGGACACTATGCGGAGAATGGATAACCTTCTAGGAGAGCCTAGGACGCTACTCACAAATAGTGGGTAGTTTATTTGACTGTGGAACAATTTTATATTGTATATAGTTTCTATGTTAGTAATTTGGAGCAACATTGTATACTTCAGGCTATACATGGTTATAGATTTACTTAACAATATATATTAACGTGTCTATTGCCTTGTTATAGGGACACTCTGCAGACTGATGGTCTATACTGTTAATTTTATGGATATTGAGGTTTTTGTGGATGCGATGGGGGGGGGGGTTTGGAGTGGGGTTTGTTTTGTTTTCTTCTTCTTGCCTGCACATGATTCCCTCTATTTGGAGAATGATGTCATTATTTGGAATACCACATTTTTGTTCCCTTACTTATTTATATATTACAAGATGATCTGCCAGACTTTCTTGCTTGTATTTATTGTTTAATATCTGCTTGTACGTATCTGACATACCCATAAAGAATTTTAAAAAACCACATTGTAGCGCGTGACACGTGTTTCACTGTGTCAAATAACGGTTTTTCCAAGAGCTCTCTTTATATACAAGTCCTCTAATGTGTTCTCAAGTCTTACATATGTATGTTTGCCAAATTTGTGTTACACAGGACACACAAAATTTTACTCACAAATAAAATTTATTTGAAAAGAAACAAACCTTCAGAGGCAACCTGACATGAACAAAAGGAATATGGTAGGTTTTATCATTTCTATACACACGTATGTGTGTTGAACTAATCTGAACTATGTATCAAGCTGACGGGGTAATTAGGATCACATCTAACAATAAAGCTCAACTCTGACTTGCTCCCTGAACAATTACTAATTCGTAAAGTTCACAGCAAGAGCTTCCTTTTGCTGCTTAATTCCGGTCACATCGGCTACGTGTCATGTGGTTAATTTTGTTGTTCCGGACTCTCCGCAATAAAGGAAATATGTTCAAGGTATCTGAATGTGTTCCATATTCTACCTGTTCATGAAGGTATTTTATCTTTCCACATCTCGTGCTTCAATGATTTTAAAAACCGCATGGTAGCTGGCAGAATTAACTGTCAAATCACATTGTATTATGAGGATACATTTGTATTCTCCTTTTTATCTTTTGGAGTTGCAACAGCCCTGAATACAAGGGATTTTTAATCCGTTCTATTTTTATCCATAGTACAAAAGAACTCAGAAAAGGGTATCATTTTAGGGATATTATTTTGCGGTTATATTTGAGGATGCATTATAGTAGGTTAAACATTATGACAAGACGCCTACTAATATTTAGACTTGTATTTACTGCATTTGTTTTTGGAGAAATCGTGATTCATCTGAATTTTCAGTATTTTTTTCAGATTTCCAAAGCAATGAACTGGTGCACAAGTTAGATCAATTAATAACAAACCGCATCAGTGGTTTCATTATTAGTTCATTCATTTAGCTCCATAAAAACGAACAAAAATAAATATTGTCCCATGACTGTTTATTTGAAAGACACCATGCTGAGGTATTTCTTCTTGATATAGATGGTAGGTGATCAGTATCGCTGGGATGGTCACATGTCAGTAACCTCCAATAATTTTATCGTGATTTTGTTTTAGGGCTCAAATTTTACATTTATATGGGATAAAAAATTGCAGATGTCAAAATTTATTGTAGAACAGAACATTATCAGTGTAGATTACCTCAGCCAAACATAAAAGCTGAGAGGCTTTGCATAGCGTAAAAATGAATAATCCACTGTTAACAAATAATATGGAATTGCACTCACCAATTAGAGAGCCTCTCTATCAGGGTTATCCAAAGAGATTCGAAAAGTCACTGCACGTTCGGTGACTTTTCGTTCTCTTCAATTCGGTTCCTTTTGCCGATTGCATTTCGGTGACCCTGCGGTGTATTCAGCAAACACCACAGGGTCCCCGAATTGCAGGGAAAAGCTGCCGTAAACCCACCGAAAACTAACCGAATGCACGCTGAAAACAAGCAAAAACATCTGGATTAACCTTTGAAAAAGACGAACAGGAGCCGAACATGAGCCGAATCACACAGAGCCGAAGCAGCTGTGACGTAGAGGAGGCAGTGAATAAATTAGAAAAACCATTTGTATGAATCTGGGAAAATGAAACGCTGTTTGCAAAGAAACTACTGAGCGAAAATGTCTGAAATTTTCACAGGAGGTCCAGGGAATGATAATAAAGAGGGCTGTTACAGAAAAAATAAGTAAACTGAAAAAAAAATAAAAAAAAAAATCGGACTTTTAATAAAAAAAAAAAAAATCAGAAAAATGCTTAAAGTATCCTAAAAAATCTATAAATAAAGAGACTTTTTGCTGCAGAATTTTCTAATGAACAGTTTATTAGATATTGAATTAAAACGGGAATATTTTTAACATTGAAGTCTATGGGATTCTCCTGAATAAATTTGCCGAATGAAACCACCGAATGGCAGGACATTAGGGGAACCTTTCACTGCTGGTTTGTGTTCTCTGAATAGCCGAAGCAGTGCTTCTCTATGGAGATTTCACTGCCCTCGAACAGGGACCGAACAGGCACGTATGTGCAGGCAATTCGCCAGTATTTGGCGAATTGCCTGCTCTCTGGATAGCCGAATGGCCAGGAAAGGTAACCGAACGCTGATTTTCAGCGTTCGGTTACCTTTCTCAAGCAATTCGGATCTCTTTGGATAACCCTGTATGTCTAGTCTCATGTGCAGCGCTTGTAGCACACTCATGGGTGTGTGCCCGACCACCCGCCTGCTATGGGAGCACCGCCTCTCTGCTTTTATGTTTTGCTCAGGTGATCTACGCTGCTAAAGAAGGGTCGTGACACTCTCTATTTGGCTAAGAGCGCTATTGCCCAGAGCTGGAATTTATGAGGCTCTGAAAGATGTGAGTTTGTCTCCATGCTTATTAACCCCTATACTATCAAGCGACTTTCCAAAAAAACATTGTCAGAAACCAGTGGCTTTGTGAAAAATCATTTTAAATAAATTGTACAGTAATACATATCTATTACTGTAATCTATTTGGCCAGTAGAGGGCACCATCTACTGCCAAATTGAGTTACAAAGGTTTTAACAGCAGATCCATTTTCTTCTATTTCTCCTGCACCGGCTTCTGAAAGCTACTGAAAGCCCGATATTTCAGAGCTTTCAGCAGCCGATTTTACAGTTATAGCTCTTTGGGCATTATGTCCACAGGGCTAAAACTTTTGGGCACCCTTTGCAGTCCAAAAGCTAACGAAATTCATTTGTAGCAAACAAATGTCATTTTCTTTTAGGCTGCAGATTAGCATATCGAGATATCTCGATATTGGGGCACCAGATGATGCCTTTGAAGCCAGAGATATCACGATATCTGTAGTGAAAGGGTTAAAGAATTGGACTTTTCATTTTGTTCAGCACCATTGGCTTTTCTGTTTTCTGCTTTCTGTTTTTGAGAGACATAAAGAAATCATAGGGCACGTACTTCACTGTTTTATATAAGTTTTTTGTTTTTTAAATTTACAATTTTTTTTATTTTGTAAAGAAGTCTGCATATAACAAACAGGAAGGATGGGCCTCACAGGGCCACACAGACATCTATAAAGACAAAAAGTAAGCAGGGGGGGACATCCCCCATCTCCTCAAAAGTAGAAATACTCTGCTTGTAGTGGGGGGGGGGACCAAGAAATGGGGGATATTCAGCAGGAGATCAGCAAGAAAAAAGATAAAAAAAATAATGTCTCCAGGGATTAGAGGTACTTGGCAAAACGTCTCAAAGTCACAGCTGTAATAATAATTCAAAATCAAAAAGGGAATTCAACAAACAAAGAACACCGGGTGCCCCGGCGACTCAGTCCGTGTCCAGCCAGATAACACCGCTAGTAGCACCAGCAAGCACGGATCCTCTTCGGAGGGACCGGACAAATGGCTCCCAGGGCACCAATAGAGGCCGGAACCACAATGTGGGTCCGAGACTTGCGCCGCAAACCTCCAGGCAGGTGATTCCCCAGCACCCGACCGTATCTTCGCACCATCTTGAGGCGCCTCGGGGGTCCCGACTACAGCCGCCTCCACCACTGGTACCAACTTATCCCCATCAGGGTAGACCTCTTCTGGATCGGGGAGATCCACCTCCCGATCAGCCGGCAAAGTCGTCTCCGCAGGGGGCCTCGTCCAGGCATCTGCAAGAGATTTAAATACTATATTTCACATATTAAAAGAAAAAATATATTTCCTGCCACAATATTCCTTTAAGTTCCATTGACATAAACAATAAGTTTTATTTATTTTGTTAATCCGTTATTAACTGCAGGCAAGACAGGCTGATCAGCAAAGCCAATGTGTGGTGTTACAGGGTGGGTTTTTTATGTCATGATCGCTTTAACCCAGACCTCCTTTCTCGTTTCATTCATTTAATACCAGGTTTGACAATCTTCAACTCTAATTAGCTTTTGTTGAATTCATTGGCCTTCTCATACCTCTTCCAACCCATGTTGTGAATATTTGAATGATATTTTCAAACTATACATGAACAGTAATATAATTTGTGTTTTAAATTTAAACAGATTGTGTTGGTTACTGTACCTTAGATGAACATTAAACCAGATTTTAACCCCTTCACTGCTGAGCCATTTCACGTCTTAAAAAAACACGTTTTTCTTTTTTTATTCTTATTTTTTTTTCTTTCTTTACTTTAAACATGGTCATGTTTGATAACAATGGAAAGGCCACGCTCTGGCCTTTCTAATGATACCAATCCTGACCATGACCCTGCTAGCTGCCAGCAGTCAGATATCTGGGTTCAAATGAACCCCCTCCACACGTCCTCAGCAGTGAAAGGGTTAAGACACATTTTTACATGAATGCTGTCATATCTAAAGGGTTCACATACTTTTCCTGCAATTCTATATTAGGTATTTCCAAAGGCAGTACAAATGTCTGGATCTGTCATGAATTACTCCGATTCATTTTCCCCACGTTTGTCAAAACAGTAGAAAGCTTGAGAAAGGCTGAATTTGAGCAGTACCACGACACGCATGCTCTGTGTACGTGAGCCCCAAATAAAGAGCACTTAATAAGATCACACATTGTGCTGTTACTTTTACAGTATATGGATTTGCCAAAACCTTCTCTTAGGCTGGGTTCACACCACGGCGTAGCGCAGCGTCGCGCAATGCGCGCTTTTTTTTACGCGCGTTCGCGCATACAAAAAACGCGCGAATGTGCGTTGCAGCGCGTTCGCGGCTATGATATCTGCCCCAAAGAAGCTCCCGCACTTCTTTGGACGTAGGCCGTTTCTCAGCGCGTTCATGCGCGCTGAGAAATGGCCAGGTGTGATATGCCCACATAGGGAATAATGGTATTTCACTGAGCGTTTTACAGCACGCAGGAGCGCGCTGTAAAACGCTTAGGTGTGAACCCAGCCTTATTGAGTTGTTGATCAATCCCTTTTTTGATGAGTGCTTTTTTTTCCAACCCATGCTGTGAATACTTCAAAGATATTTTCAAAATCTACATGAACAGTAAAATAATTTGTGTTAAATTTAGACCGTTTGTGTTGGTTACTGTTACTGTACCTTAGCTGAACATTAAACCAGATTTTAAGGCAAATTTTTACATAAATGCTGTCATATCTAAAGGGTTCACATACTTTGTCATGAGTTACACCTGTTAATTTTCCCCACGTTTGTCAAAACAGTAGAAAGCTGTTTGTTCTACATCACTTGATAGAATTCAGTTGAAATTTAGTAAGAAACTGTATTTTCAAACATTTTTTGGAAGAATTTGCTGGCGGGCACTAAAACTAGGAGGACAGACTGTCATTTCCCCCCCCCGACTGTGGTACTTTTTCAGAATTCTAAAGCTATTATTCTTTGCAGATAAATGTAAACCTGTCATTCTGTCATATACACAACATATAATATGCATTTTTGTGTATGCCATGCAAAGTTTTCACACTGGTAACGCAGTGTGCGAATGATCCAAAGAATTCATTGCATATAAATATTATTATAAGCTGTAATGACTAAATAACGTGGACTCGACTTTAAACGCCATGGGTACTATGTATTTAACATGCTACGCTAATCCTAAATGTTACATATAGACATTTGGTTGCAAGCATTTCTTTGCAACCCACAGCATTGGTTTTATAACGACATAATGACTATAACGATCTGATGCAGGCTGTCATCTATAAACATTGAATTGTGTATAGTAGAAGTCATTTTGATTCATCGCCACTCAATTTTAGATTAGAAGTCATCAAATATTTGGCTGTTCAGCTGTTCCTTGAAAATGCACTGTATAAAAGACAAAGGAAGAGTTGTCTACCAGTGTTCAGCAAGGTACGTCAGACAAAATAAATGGAGAGAGCAGGCCCTGGGAGAAGAAAGCTGTTGTTGGGGTCAGGAGGTTTTTTTATTTATTTATTAAACCCCTTTGGGCTTCTTTTCCCTCATTTTATTTTTTCTAGAGAAGTCTCCTGTGTCCACAAAACGGACACAGAAGATAAACCTTTAGCATTAATTTCTCTCTTTATATGTAATTACTTCAAAGAAAAAGAAAACAATACCTTGGGCACCATTACAGTGATCGCGCTAAAACGGGGACGCTAGGGAGAAAAACCTGCGCCTGCAGGTTTCTCTTTTGCGTCCTCGTTTTAGAGCGATATTACGATGCAGGCGCTAAAAAAGCTGCCTGCATTGTTATCGGGCGCTAAGCCCCGGCATGTGCGTGGCAGCACTAGGCGTCGCCACACGCGTCTCCTCTATATGGAGTCCATAGGACTCCATTGAGGCAGTCGGCACCGATGCGAGATCCGGCAGGTCGGTGTAGTGATCCGCAGGTGGAGACTGGGGGACTTTTTCCCCTAGTCTCTCCCTGCTCCCGGCAGACAGAGGAGGCGGTTGGAGCCGCGGTCCTCACCGCGAGTATCTGATTTTATTGGGGGGGTTACTGCTGGTGCTGACTGATTCTACAGAAGCAGAATCCGTTCGCACCAAGTCCAGGCTGTTGTTAACTATCGGGTTAACCACAGCCAGACGGTAATTAGCGTTCGCATATTGTAATACTAACACTTTGCGCTCCCCATGTTCAGAATAGGGAGAGCAAAGTACAGTAACCTCGCGCTGAAAAGCGCAAGATACCAAACGCTAACGGGTTTTTTAATCCGTTAGCATTTGGATTGTAATATGGGTGGCCTGCGTTAGGGCCACCAGGGCTAACGTTAACGCTCACGCAGGTACCATTATTGTAATGTGGTCCCCTGTATTTATAGTGTGTACTTTTTGTAATGTACAAGTAGTCTAGTTACAGCTAATGTTAGTGGTAGTGCTCTTGTGCTCAGAAATGGATACAATAAAATGCAATACGTATCTCGAACTCTTGTATCGTCTCCTCCTTCAGCCATAGCAAGAATAAAACGTTGAGTAAAAACTAAGAGTATCTCTATAAAAGACAAAAATATTGCTCACATAGCATAATACAGCTTTACAAGCGCATGTATCAAAATGCCCCCTGCAGAAACACACTCACAAGATCAGTAAATTTAGAATGCATATCAAAATGTTAACCCTCTTTGGTATTTGGTGACACCAGGTATCAGGAACAGCAGCATCTAACATCAGCCAATGAAAGCAGGTGTAGGCCGCAAAACCTCGTCAGGCCTAGAAACACCAGTATCCTGAGGCCCGTTCAATACCTCAGCCGCTGCTGAATTGCTGCAGCGCAGCAATTCAGTTTGCTGCAGCAGTGTCATTGAACGCTTTGGATGCAAATTTTGAATCCAAAATGGCCGACGATTTCTTAATGAAAAATGTAGATTGTTTTTCGGATCACTCGGACAAAATATGATAAAGAAAAGCAGTCAGCACAATTCCGCTTTGTATGCACACACCACAAATGATAGTTTTTAATGAATAAACGTTATGTTTACTTCTGAAACAATATATAAATTGAACTATAATATGTCTGTGCAGGGGGAAATAATAAATAAATATTTTGTGCTTTGGTGAACAAAAACCTCAAAATTAACATTGCTGTACGGAATTATTACTTGCTTCGTGGCGGCGGCCATCTTGCTGTACGGCATTGTTTCTTGCTTCATGGCGGCGACCATCTTTAATACGTCACACTCAGCTACACGCAGCATCTCCTCGGGTCGCTGCAAGTGCTAGGTTAGCACTGCTGAGTGCTGAGCAGTTGAACGGCGTTCAATGGCAAGTTGCTAACTTAGCACTTGCTGAGGTATTGAAAGCGGCTCTGGTATAGAGGCACAGATAAATAAACTTGCAGCAGGGCTCCAGAATTTTTTTTTTTATATAATTTTGCAATATTTTATTATATAATCCAACACGTTTCCTTGGACGTGCCAACTTCCTCAGGGATACAAATAATATTACACACCTATCCTTCATCACCCATTTAAATAGTCCCCAAACGGATCGATTTCCTGTTCCCCAGGTGGGGTTTAATTACCCCATTCAGCAGTGTGAGACATACATCCGTCTCCCAAAGCCCACAGTCAAAACAAGTCCTGGCATCCTCTCTGCCTGTCCAGCATCTAACTCTGATGACTTCCTGTAGTCGGCCATCTTGGAGATACGTCACTGCCATCTCTAGCAATCTCTTTTGTGGCCACCATCTTTGAAAATCCTGTTTGCCCATACTCATTAACTCCTTCTAGCAGCAGAGTCGCTCGGAGATTGTTTCCTTTCTCCATTTATGATCCGCTGTTACAGACCATTTAACATGGGGATACAATATACTAAAAAATAAAAACACACAAAAAACCTGCTCAAAACCATATATTAAACCCTTATATAAAACGCCTATCTCTAGGATAAACAGTTAAAAAGGCTAATGATCACCTCTCTCATAAATATAATTGATCACAACAATCTGCAAATTTAACCCTCCTTTCTGCCAGGTGCCCATATCATAGATCCACTTGCTTTCTCTTATGGCCAGGAGTATGAGTACTACATGGGAGAACAGGAAATTGGTCCGTTCAGGGACTATTTAAATGGGTGATGTAGGATATGTGTGTAATATTCTATGTATCCCTGAGGAAGTTGGCACATCCAGCAAAACGTGCCGGATTATATAATAAAATACTTGTTTGCAGCAGAATCTCCACCCCTGACCTGGGCCCCTCTCCAGTGGCGGAATGCCAGAGCCCGGTCGTAGCTGCGACCCTGGTAGTTCCGCCACTGTCTCCTGCACCTTGAATAAATGAATTTGCACTGTGTGTCAGATGAGCGAGGTATTCCGGGGTAGCTCATTCTTCTATCCTGGAGTCAGTATGTCTCTAAGAAACCATTTGACAAAAGCAGAATCATGTCGCACAATAAAGCCTTCGAAAAGTCCCTTTCTCACCTCTGATCACTCAGCAGAGAGGGTTGCGTGATCTGCCGCTTTCCCAGTAATCCACCGCGCTTCATCCACAGCTCCTGCATGTCCTGTAAATGCAAGCTCATGCAAGACTCATGGCTGGGACTTGTTGGGCTCTATGGAGACCTATGGACCACCAGAGCTTATACCAGGCACTGCTGTTAGTATCAGTCAGTGCCTGTTTCGTTCTGTGGCCAGCTGCAAATAAAGTGTTTTAAGGAAAATCCGTTTGCGCCATAGTTTTGGGGACTTTTCTTCCTTCACTAATCATCTCCCTTTTACTGACAACTACGTAATAGGGCCTACAATATTTAAGATGCATTGCTTTTGAACACTGTTTACTAATGGATTCAACCTAACAGGTGGGATTAGGTTTTTAATGGGTTCATTTTGACAGCAGAGATTTGATATGTACAAGATAGCATTGTAATGGTAACCAAGTCACCATAAAATCTTGGTAGAATAGGTCAGTGTTTCTCAAACCTGTCCTCAGGACCCACTAACAGGCCAGGTTTTATGGATTACCTTGGGGAAATGCAGACTGAATCCTGCAATCACTGAGCAGCAAATCATATCACCTGTGCTGTGCTTCACATAAGTGGCCTGTCAGCGGGTCCTGAGGACAGGTTTGGGAAACACTGGTATAGGTTACCGTCCTTTCCCAAGGTATATGGAGGCATTGAAATTTGATGTTCAGATGTATGATTTTTAACTGCAATCCTATATTTAATATATATTAGTATTCCCTATCTAATAGCGGAAAGAAGCTTTCATAGACTTATTAATGTTAGAGGAGGTTTACTACCCACAAAGATGTAAAACCATTTCATTTTAACTTTAAAAGTAGCATAAATTCCAGTAAAATAATGTTATTCTAGTTGTGAAATTAATTTGTAACACCGCTAAGAGGGTGTATACTTATGAAAAGGATTAAGTTCTTATCGGTTTGATTTAGTTATGCTAATAATCGAGACCTATTAAGTGTTGAAATTGTATTGTTTCGCCACATATTTTCCCTTTAGGGGCTCCTTTGTTCAGCTACTTGAATCTGCTGGTGCAAAACATGAGGAATCAAAGACATTAACTTGAATTTCTTCAAAGCATTTTTTCCCCCAACAATGATAAGTAGGTGTTTTACATTAAAAGGGTATTAAAAACATGCAAGACTTGACATCAGCAACCACAATCCTTTTACCTTAATCTTCTAGGAAGTAACGAAAGAGAACTTGAAATAAACTCCATACAATGCACTTTGTTAATGAAATCACTGTGTAATTACCTGACAACCAGCAGTGTTTCCAACTAGAAGTCTTCTACCATCTGTAAAAATCGACGGCACTCGTGTAGTATAGCATTTTCATTTAGGACATGTACTAATTGCAATTTATTTTTTCCTTCTATTTTTAGGGGTCATATGGCGTTGTAAAACTGGCCTACAATCAAAGTGATGACAAGTATTATGTAAGTGACATTTGACCTTCTATGATTTCAGGGTCATTAGACTCCAAATATCTTTATTATAGCTCAAATACCATCTCAACCTGCTGATGTCTTTTTGAGCTTCATTTAATGTATAAGAAGATTGGACCTTATGAAAAGCAGTTCATTGCCATGAGAGATTTTATAGATTAAAGGGGGAAACAAATTAAGGAGTAAATAACTATGGACAAAGACTGCAACACAATTCTCATGAAACATACACAATGCTTGCTTTGCCTTCAATCCCCTGTAGGTGTACAGACAAGTGGCACCTAAAAAGCCAGACACAATATTGTATATTGTATTGTAATTGTATAAGGGGTTATTCAAAGAGTCGAACTGGCCCTGAAATTGCACCATACGGGGAATTTCCTCATTCGGCTATTCAAAACCTGGCAATTCGCTAAATATTGGCGAATTGCCAGCGAAATACAGTGATCGTCGGCAGCAGTGCAATCTCCATAGAGAAGCAATGGTTATTCTATTCCAAGAGCACCGACCAGCAGTGGAATGTCAGTGAAATGCCCTGATGTTCAGTGGTTTAATTCGGCAGGTTTAATCAGACGATTCCCATAGGTTTCAAAAATACTCCTGGTTTTATTCATTTTTATTTGTTTTTATTCTTTCAATTTGCAGCAAAAAGTCTCTTTATTTAAGGCATTTTTCTGGATTTTTCATGCAAATTTTTTTTCCGCTATGTTTTATTATTTTATTATTTTTTTAATCGCGTTTTTTTCCTGTAACAGACCTTTTTTAGTATTATTCATAGGACCTTATATGTTAATTCCAGTCATTTTCTTGCAGTAGTTTTTTTGCAACCAGTTTAAAAGTTGCAGTGGGTTATTTTTTTACTTTTTACCCCATTCGTCAGCTTTTTACAGCAGATCTGCTTTTTTCAGACGTGTTCGGCGGCTTATCGGAATGGATCAGATGTTTTCCAGCAGCTTATCAGATCCGATAATTTCAGAGGTCGTGTGGCAGTTTTAACTTTCGATTCAGTGGATTTTCCCTGCGCTTCGGGGACTCTGGGGTGAATGCTGAATTCACCGCAGGGTCAGGGAATTTGATTCTCTGAAGTGCTAAGAAAGACCACCAACATTTCGGTACTCTTTGAATAAACCCTATAGTGTTGTAGAGAACAAAGCAGACCATCTACATTCAACTCTCAATCTGTGAAGTAGGTCACTTTTTATTTTTAAAAATATCAGGTTAGCAAATTATAAAATTCATACAGGTATATTCAAAGAAAGGTCAAACTCAGGAGAATGACAGGAGAAGTGAAAAAGGTCAAAATAGCCAAACCAGAAAAATTCTCCCATTTATCTCACTTTCCAAATCAGCTATTTGGTCTAGATCTCTTCTGCTAATTCTCCAGAGTTTCACATTTTAGTGAATAGACCTGATGGGGTCCAGATCCAAAGAGCGTAAAGCAATCCACAGCTTAGTCCACGTTCAGGTCTTGCTAAAATATTAGGCACTTGTAAGTCAAATACTAGAAGTATAAGGTCCTATAAATACACACATCTATATAAACATCATTATGCCAGTTTTTAAATAAACGCAAATAAACATGGGACCTTTTTGAATGTAACCATAGGGCTTCAGTTTCTCTGTGTGAAGTCATTGCTTGATTAGGACATACAATTTGTGCGCTCCTGGTACGTATGGAGAAAATATTCTAATAACACCCTTGCTTGTGCAGAGATGAGCACATGCAAATTTGTGTTAATCAATGTTTTAATGGGTAAATGTGAATTACATTCTGTTTCTATAAATAATAAACATTGAACCCACTGTGTTTTCTGAAATGAGTGACATCCTCTAGAACAGCATTTCGCAAAGCAGATATTGTTCTGGAATGCCGCGTTAGTGGACCACGGGCCGGCTTGAATACAACAGCTGCATTGTACATTTTCCTCAAACTATACAGTATATGTTCCATATTATCTGCTTTAGAGCTCGCAATAGTATGCTGCTCCTATAGCTCATTCCTCTCTGCTTCTGCATCTGAGAATAAAACATATCCAACCTGGTTACGAAGGGGTTAAGTAGCCATAAGCTATTGATTATACATCATTTTGAAGTTGAATTGCAAATCTTGCCGAGCCACATTGAGCAGTGGGACTTCTCTACAGGCCCAGAGCACAACAGTTCAAGCAGAAAAATAGGTTATCCTCGAACGCATACATAGTCATTACGGCCAGAAATACACTGCCGCCCTCCCTTATGTTGCATTCTGTTCTTTGTAGCTGTTTGGTTTCAAAGAAAATGAATATAGGATAGTCTGAAAATGCAGTAAATAACCTTTTGTTGGGCGGTGAATATTTACCTCTGAATTAATCATAACATGATTAAACCACCTGCAACCTGTACACCTGTAATGTGTGTAATATATATAAGAAGCCTCATACTGCTTATTAAAGACTTACAGTAATTATTGTTGGAATGTTATTACCTATAACAACACACACGGAAAACAATGCGGTTACGATGCATTTTTCATCACTTGGCATAACATTTGTCTGCTAATTACTTATTCCTTACTCCTACATCAGATTCCCCCTTGGCTGTCTGGCAAATGTTTATCAAACTCATTTTACACCTTAAACATGACAGCAAAGGATAAAAAAACACAACGGGCAGGGAAATGAATTAACAATATAAAACGAGTAACACAATATTTGATGCTTGAAAAAAAGCTGATATTTAGTAACACATTACAATTTGAATTGGTTTCCTTTGCCGGTGTTGAGTGACATATGACAACACTTTATAAATAAAATAATCTATATGTAAAATGGCACAAATTCCCCACAAATTATTTTATAACAATAACAGACAACTGATACGGTCTACCCGAAGTGAACTATAGTAGTAAATTCAGCATTCATTCCCACTTGCGGATCAGTCAGAATGTCGGCGTGGAGGTGGCCATCATGGAATTACATCATGATAATCCTTCAGTGAGCATTGCTAATAAAAGCCATGGCTACAGTGAGCATGTGATATCAGCAGCCAATCACATACTGTAAAATGCAGAAGGCTCACATTGCTGCTTCGACCTCATATTTAGACGTTTCTATGCAAAAAGTCTAGGCTCTGATAGGACACTGTGATACCAAAGACTGCCCTACTTTCTAAACATGTACAATGTGAATGAAGAGTCCAGTCACTTGACTGTTTTGTTTTACTGCGTTCTATTTGTATTTGAAAGCCATATTTAGGGCTTGTTACTTGGGGCATATGGTGGCACTGTGTCACAGGGACTGAATGACCCGCCACTTCTCTGCAGTATAAAATTCTACTGCGCAGCACTTGGCGGTTTAAAATGTTTAAACTCTATTTTGCCTTGTAAACCAATTACTTATAAAAGCATATAAAGACCATGTGACAGACCGCCTGGCACACCGATTGTGTGCCTCTGTCAAACTCTAGCTTCCTCTAAGCTGGACCCCGACATCCAGGATTCTCAGCCCAACACCTCACTAAAATCACCAGGCACGACCAGTGTACTGATGGCGAGGGGAGCATTCTGCATATGGGCAGGGAACCCCCACGTTACAGACCCTATTTGCACACCTTTTGTAATGCAAGATTTCTGTGCTCCATGGGGAGGCACAAACTTCTGTAGGAAATCTCACTCCTGTCACCCTGCATTGATGTAAAAAGCAGCCCCACCCCCACTTTAACTAGTGTTTCTCAATCATTACGTCTGTATGTTCGTTATTTTAGATTAGTATGGTTGTTTCCGCATATCAAAGTAACACAAATTGCTGTTTACATTTGGAGCAGGTGGCAAGATAATTACTTTTTTATGTTAATGTAATCCTCCCTTTTTAATTTGTTTTGCCTCTGTTTTGGGCTACACAACATATGCCAATGTCTTCAGGCTTCAAGTCTATTAGTGAAAAAAAAAGAGGTTTGTGAGGGTCCTGAGGATGAGCAACGGCACTAGTGGCCTGCTCTGCGGTGGGACCCGCTCAGGTCTCACTAGATTTTTGTTTTGATTGGGCCATTACAGGGACAATGTCACGGCTGGGGTACCTGGCAGCGCTGTCCTCGCTGTTCACTGGCCGGCCAGCGATTGATAATGCCAGCTCCTGTGGTAGCCAGCAGGGGGCGTGGCTCGATTACGCAATGCTTGTTAGAAACAAAGCTGAGAAGGTACTTTGCCTCATGCCCTTTCATGGTTCCTACCAGATATCGCATTCTTGTTTTCTAAATTACTGTTTACCTATGTATTGACTGTGTATTGGCTCTGTTTTGACTACTTTCGTGACATTAACCCTTGTTATTCCTGTTTTACCACGTATCGACCTTGGCTCCGTTTACTGACCATTCTCTAGACTGTAATATATATTTGTTTAACCCGGTGTCCCGCACCTAGGCCTGTCTGACTACCCTCTCTGCTTTCTGACTCCGGCTTGTTCTTGTCCCTGTCTTTCTGTGTGTTCGTCCCGTAGCTAGTTTATTCTGACTATTCTAAAGACCAGAAGTTTAGGTTGTGCGGTGTTTGCGTAAAGTGGTCGGGGATATATACTGCTCCATATGCAAATCAGACTGCTATCACTTATTTTATTTATTGAAAGCACTTGAGAAAAGCTTGTGATGAGCCAAAACTTTGCTGCTGTACATAATTAGTGTGCGTGCTCCTCATTTTTTGTTCACTATTGAAGGTTGCCTCTCTGGCCACGTGTTTGCACCCATCGGTCTATTCCCACTGCTGAACACTGGTTGCCGTGGGACATTTGGAGTAACACAGCCTGTTCCATCAGGGTGCGCACACATGGAACATTACTAACTGAAAACTTATGTTTAGAAGATTTTTGCACAAAATGCACATTTTTCATTAGAAATAATAAGCCTGTAATCTGAGATATACAGTGTTATTCAGAGGAAGGTGAAATTCAGGAGAAGGGAAGTGCTCATGCCACTGTACAGAGCACTGGTGAGGCCTCACTTGGAGGAGACCGTATCTCCAGAAGGATATAGACATCTTAGAGAGAGTTCAGAGAAGGGCTACTAAAATGGTGTACGGCTTGAAGGAGAAAAGTTACCAGGAAAGGCTTAATGATCTTAACATGTACAGCTTGGAAAAAAGACGAGACAGAGGAGATATGATAGAAACATTTAAATACGTAAAGGGAATCCACAAGGTAGAGGAAGGTAGTATATTTAAAAGGAAACAAAATAGCAAAACAAGAGGACATAGTCTTAGATTAGAGGGGCAAAGGTTTAAAAGTAACATCAGAAAGCATTATTTTACTGAGCGGGTGGTGGATACATGGAACAGTCTTCCAGTAGAAGTGGTAGAGGCCAAAACAGTAATTGAATTTAAGCAAGCATGGGATAGGCATAAGGCTATCCTAAACAAAAGATAAATCCAGGTAAAGTATCCATGTAATTGGGCAGACTAGATGGGCCGAAAGGTTCTTATCTTCTGACATTTTTCTATGTTTCTATTTGGTGGGAGAAGAGCACAGTCTAGACCAAATAGCTGATTTGGAAAGTGAGATAAATGGGAGAATTTTTCCGGTTTGGATATTTTCAGGGTTATTCAAAGAGAATCGAAAAATCACTGCACGTTCGGTGACTTTTCGTTCTCTTCAATTCGGTGCGATTCGGCAATTCTATTTCGGCGACCCTGCGGTGTATTCAGCAAGCACCACAGGGCCGTCGTAGTGCAGGGAAAAGCCGCCGCAAACCCGACGAACACTCCCCGCACAACCTGGCAAACGCACACCGAAACCTGCAAAAACCTCTGCACTAACCCCGCTGAACACGCCGGTGAAACCCGACACGAAGACGAAGGAGGTGAAAGAAAAAACAGAGAACCTTACGCTTGAAAGTTGGAAAATTTAAACGCTGTTTGCAAAAAATCTACGGAGCAGAAATGGCTGGAATTTACATATAAGATACAATGAATGATAATAAAAAAGGCCGTTACAGTAAAAATAAAAGACGATTTTAAAAAAAATAGAAAAATGTTTTGCCAAGAAAATCCCAAAAAATGGCTATTAGTAAAGAGACTTTTTACTGAAGATTAGAATATAATATTAAACGGTTTATTAGATATTAAATTAAAACGGGAATATTTTTAACATTGAGGCCTATGGGATTTGCCTGAATAAATCTGTTGAATGAAACCACCAAACAGCAGGGAAATTCAGCAGCTTTTCCCTGCTGTTCGTGTTCTCTGAATAGCTGAAGCATTTCTTCTCTATGGGGATTTCACTGCCCTCGAACAGGCACCGTATGTGCAGGCAATTCGCCAACATTTGGCGAACTGCCTGCTCTCTGAATGGCCAGGAAAGGTAACCGTACACTGAATTTCAATGTTCGGTTACCTTTCGGGGCCAGATCGGCTCTCTTTGAATAACTGTGATAGACCTACAGGTCTATTCAAAGAAAGGTGAAACTCTGGAGAACTTTTGGAGAAGTGAAAATTCTAGGCCAAAATAGCTAAACCAGATAAATTCTCCCAGTTATCTCACTTTCCAAATCGGCTATTTTGACATAGAATTTTCACTTCTCCAAAAGTTCTCCAGTTTCACCATTCTCTAAATAACCCTGTTAGGAGAATGACTGAAGAAGTGAAATACTGAGTTTCACTTTTCTTTGAATAGACCTGATTGTCAGTTTTTATACTGTTTATCATTAACCAGATAAGCGACATATAAAATGTCAATGTAGGAGATGAAAGCGGACCTTCTTACCCAATAATAGGGTGTGCTTGGGCACATCAGGCACACTCCCTGAGCACACCTAAGCCTTAGGATAGGTTCTTTTATTTGTAAATCCAGATCTACTGCAGAAATGAAACCTATATTTTTTTTACCTGAAAATGTTTCTTCCAATAATTCAGTTTGTTCCGTTGGACCATCGCGTTTATCATCTTGGTTTTTATTTGTGAAATAGCATGGGATGGCTGGATCTGCTTTTAAACAGGATAGCCCTATTGGATTTTAGGTGGTTATTATTTTCTTCGTATAGTCAAAGTAAACCCCTAAAAAGAGCAAAAAATTATCCAGGTTATGTTAATTTTTATCTTTCACAATATGTATTTTTTGCTGAATAGTCTCAAAGTGCACTTTCTAAAAGACTATCATTTGTTTTCTAATCTTCACTAAATATCTGTACCTTTTGATTCAGTTGTGAATAGATCATGGTGACAGTTCTTTGCAATAAATGGCCCTGTGGGACAGTTTCTTGCTATCACGCATTGTATGCATGTGCCATGTGTAAACCTTCACGTATGCATCCGCAGAAATTTAAGTTTTTCTACTTGATACCATGATGTTACCGTTTTAAGGATCAAATTCCGGTAGAGGTTGAGTGAAATCAGCAAGTAGAACATGTGACTTGGCTTAATATAGTTTAATAAATTTTTAACTCTCCTTCACATAACACTTGGCACATTACTCTTATAATAATGTAAATATGGCCTTGCGTCAGTGGCGGAAGTACCGTGGCCGCACTTGCGACTGGTGTTGTATCAAAACTGGTTGCCCGTGAAAATCTGTTCGGCAATTTCCGTACCTCCGCCCCCTCACTCTACATATACAGAAAAGAGATGCTTGCAGGCTGCTGTGAGGGCTCTATCACTCACAGGCATCCCTTCTGTATATGGAGGGCTGCCTGAGAGTGATAGTTGTATGCAGCAGGATCTCACCCAGAGGCGTAAAAACGCGTATGTTATCTGCTGCTGCAGGACGCTGGTTAGAGGGGAGGTACATTAGTGCTATGGAGGCAGGATGTGGGCAGAATGTGGGAGGTGCAATCAGCCTTTCAATTTAGCCAGCTGGCAAAGGACATAGGAGCCAGGTCCTATGTAGCATACAGTGAGGGGGTGGAGTTACAGAAATTGCCGAACAGATTTTCACGGGCAACCAGTTTTGATACAACACCGGGCCCTGGCATTCCGCCACTGGAGGGGGGCCCAGCGCCGCTGCCAGATTCCGGCAATCAGCATCGAAATCTGGGAGCAGCGCCGCCAGCCGTTCCTCTCCATACGAGCAGCCGCTGGCTTGCAGCTTGGCTGCTCGCGTGGGATGGGAACCACCTGCACGAGATCTTGCTGGGGGCATTATATCCATGTGTGCTGGGGGCAATATATCAATGTGTGAGCTGGGGGCAATATATCCATGTGAGCTTGGGGGCAATATATATCCATGTGAGCTGGGGGCAATAAATCCATGTGAGCTGGGGGCATTATATATATATATCCATGTGAGCTGGGGGCAATACTATCTTTTTTATATTGCAGGAAAAAAAGTAAAAATATAGATCTTTTTTTGGGGGAGGGGCGAGGGGGGGCCCCTTCATGGATTCTTGCACTGGGCCCCTCAGATTTCTAGTTACGCCATTGCCTTGCGTATAAACTACGTAACACCATAGACTGACTCTAACATTTGTACTAGTTTATACAAGCAGTGATGTTTAAACTATGCGTTTTTTTTTTTATTATTTGACAATTTTTATTGTGTTTACAATGAGTACAAAGAAATGGCACTTCGATACAGAGAGAGAAAAATAAGGACGGTTAAAGCAGAACAAATGAGCACCTTTGATTGAGAACATAAAGAGCTGCACACTGCGTACTGCGAGTTTATGTTTTAACAGATAAAGAACAAAGATGAAAAAGAAAGATTAAACAACATATCTGAACAAAAAAGAACAATATCAAAGCGAATACGATATACAAATTAAAGATAAACTGCCTGGACCAATTTAACTTCATAAGGGATGTGAAGAAGGTGGTGTAACAGGAGCTATCCAAACAGTACACAGCAAAAAAAACAAACAATTAGGACAGAGGTTTAAAGGAGTCTCGACCTGCTATCCTTTCCGTGGAGTACCAAGCAGTATATTGGAGAGACTAATGAATAGCCATGCATATTGTGGACGATAGTGAGGGGAGTAACATTGTCATGTGCGAGCAAACCTCTGGGCGTGCAGTTACTTATTTATTAACGTGTAAAGCCAGTCCATGCGAAAAAGGTAATTCAATTTGGTCTGAAAAAGAGCAATGGGAACGGGAGCGAACGGACTTCATGTATGGAGTATGGTACTGCAACAGACAGCTGCCTCCATTGACAGATATTTTTTATGTTTGGTCTTTATGGAGGGAACAGGACAGAGTATTAAAAAATCAGGTCAGGGGCAAAGAGAGTTGGGTAACAGAAATAATGTGAGAGTAGACTGCAGACCAAAAGGTTCGTATTATGGGACAACCCCTAAAAACAATGCTATAAGGCAGCATAAGGTTCATTGCATTTAAAACAGTCTGGCAGGCAAGTAGTAGGAATAATGGAATTATTATGACACTGTTGGTAGGTCCATTACATATATGTATGTGCAGTCAACAAGTCATCTATTGAGTGAGCGAGAAATGGCTAAGCCGTTGCACCAGGCCAGTATTTACTCTGACGGATCCCGCTACTCAGGTGAGTAGATCCGCCGTCAGCGCCGGGTACACCTGGAGGTCGGTAGTGTGGTAGTGAGGTGCCGCTGGTGCTCGTAGGGAGGTCCTTGAAGTGTCCCGGTTCCCAAAGCCCTGTTATCCCCAATTACTAGCCGAGGCAGGAGTAAAGGTTCAAACAAGAGTGATTTATTTTGCATGGGGAACACAGGCGTATTTATGAGGGAAAAAGGCATAGTTCTCCCCCGGCCCGCCCTCAGCCCTCCCGGGGTGATTTCTGCCACTGCCTCCAGCCATTGCCCAATTTCTCTTTGTTAACCTGGGGCCCCCCCTGCTGTGCACAGCCCTTATCTTGGGGCTCGGCGCCAGCTCGTCTGAGCTTTCCGTGGCTCTGAGCGGGGAACAACAGGGAAAATCACAATGGGGTACTTATAAAAATAAGGGCTAATGAACTTTTAAGAACACACAAATAAACACTTGAACTGTTGTACTGCGCTACAGCGTAGTGGCGGCCGTCCTGTCACATATCTCCCCCAAGTTACCATTTGGCAGACCCGGTGAGACCCTCTGCGGGTCCACTTGGGGATGTCCACGGACCCCACCCTAGGTCTCAAGTTCAGTCTGGCGGGATAGCCCATCCGCATTGACATTTTGCTTACCAGGACGGTATTGGATAGTAAAGTTGTAGGGCTGTAGGGCCAGGCTCCACCTGCCGTTGTCTCCAGCCACCCGGTTCAGCCATACCAGGGGGTTGTGGTCTGTGAGGACCGCGAAGGAGCGCCAATACAAATAGGGTTGGAGTTTCTTCAGTGCCCATACCAGGGCTAGGCACTACTTCTCGATTGCCCCATAGGCAACCTCCCTGGGTCGAAGTTTCTGGCTGATGTAGGCAACTGGGTGGTCATGCCCATCTTCACCGACCTGGCTCAGCCCCGCTCCCAGTCCGAACATAGAGGCGTCTGTGTGGACGACGAAATGTTTAGTTGAATCAGGAGTGGTTAACACGGGGGCCTCCACCAGGGCTCGCTTGAGCTGCTGGAAGGCTTCCTCACACTCAGGGGACCAGTCAGGGGTTTGGCAATGGCGCTGTAGTTGGGGACGAAGCGGCGGTAGTACCCCGCAGTACCTAGAAATGCTAACACCTGGGTCTTGGTGCGGGGTGTGGGCCACTGCGCGACAGCTTCAACCTTGGCAGGTTCTGGGCGCTGCCTTCCGCAGCCCACCCGGTGGCCCAAGTACTGGACCTCGGACATGCCGACGTGGCACTTGTCCGGTTTGACTGTCAGACCTGCAGTGCCAAGGCGGTCCAGTACTGCCCGTAAGTGCTGTAAGTGGTCCTCCCAGGTGTTACTAAAGATGGCTATGTCATCTAGGTAGGCGCTGGTAAAGTCCTGCATCCTCTCTAGCAGCCGATCAACCATGCGTTGGAACGTGGCCAGGGCATTCTTCATCCCGAATGGCATGACCCGAAATTGGTACAGGCCAAACGGAGTGATGAATGCCGATTTCGGCACACCTTCCTCGGCAAGGGGAATCTGCCAGTACCCTTTACACAAGTCAATGGTGGTGAGGAAGTGACCCTGGGCAATGCGGTCCAGGAGCTCGTCTACCCGGGGCATGGGGTAGGCGTCGGTAACGGTGTGCTTATTGAGCCTTCTGTAATCTACATAGAAACTGGTAGTGCCATCCTTCTTGGGTACTAGAACCACCGGGGAGGCCCATGGGCTCTCGGATGGTTCTATTACCCCTAGATCCAGCATCTCGCGGCTCTCCTTCTGCATCCCGTCTCTCACTGCATCGGGGATTTCGTACGCCGTCTGCCACAAGGGGGTTTGACTCTGGGTATCGACCCGATGCAGAGCTACAGAGGTGTAGCCGGGACGGGACAAGAACAGGTCTCGGTGCTCCCGTAGCGCCTGCTGAGCCTGTTCCCTGTGGCGTGGACTGAGTCCCTCGCCCAGCCGGACATCAGCTCGGATCCCCAGGGCGCTCGGATCCCCAGGCAGTACCGGCAGGGGGAGATCCTCCAGATCCCCCGCGTCCGGTGCGCAGATGGCGGCTACTGCCTTTTCTCTTTCATGAAATGGTTTCAGCATGTTCACATGAAAGGTTCTTTGGATCCTTTCATCCAAACATCTGGCTGCGATGAAGGTGGTATCATAGATCTTCTCTATAATTTTGTAGGGTCCCTCCCAGGCTGCCTGCAACTTATTTTGTTTGACCGGACGGAGCGCTAACACTTTCTGCCCTAGCTGGAAGGTGCAGTCCCTAGCCGACCGGTCATACCACCTCTTCTGCTTGGTTTGGGCCGCTTGGAGATTGTCCCGTACCAAGGCGGTCAATTCCTGCAGCCGGTCCCTAAACTCAAGCACATAATCTATGGCCGAGGTCCCCTCCTCGGCCAGAGCACCTTCCCAGTGCTCCCGGAGCAAGTCCAAGGGGCAACGGACTCTCCGGCCGTACAACAGCTCAAAGGGAGAGAAGCCAGTGGCTTCCTGGGGTACCTCCCTGTACGTGAACAACAGATGGGGCAAGTGGCGTTCCCAGTCCTTATGGGACATGGTAAAGGTGCGAAGGAGTTGCTTGAGGGTCCTATTAAACCGCTCGCAGAGCCCGTTGGTTTGCAGGTGGTAAGGGGAACTGTACAGGGGTTTAATCCCGCACAGTCTCCAGAGCTGCTGGGTCACCTCGGCCGTAAATTGCGTGCCCGGGTCAGACAAGATTTCCTGGGGAAATCCGACCCTGGAGAATATCTGTAGCAGAGCTCCAGCAACGGTCTCTGCGTGGATATCTCGGAGGGCCACGGCCTCAGGGTACCTGGTGGCATAGTCTACTACGGTCAAGATATACTTCTTGCCCGTAGTACTAGGCACCGCCAGGGGTCCTATCAGATCCACTGCCACCCGTCTAAAGGGTTCTCCCACTATGGGTAGGGGTCTCAGGGTTGCTTTCCGGGTGTCCCCCCTCTTCCCTACCCGCTGGCATACCTCACAGGTCCGGCAATAGTCCCTAACATCCCCGGATAACCCGGGCCAGAAGAAGCTCTGAGTCAGGCGGTGCAGCGTCCGCCTGTGCCCCAGATGGCCTGCAAGGGGAATATCATGCCCAATCTTCAACAGATCGCGCCGATATTTCCCCGGCACTACCGTTGCCTATGGGGTACGTGGTCCACTCCCCTCCTCGCTCCCCCGGAGGTCCTATACAACTTCCCCTGGTCCCAGGCAAATCTCACTTCCCCTACCCCTCCCGGCTCCCACCCAGCCTGTTGTCGGTAAGGGGCAAGGGTGACATCTTCCCTGGTGGCTTGGGCAAAGTCCGTCGGGGAATCCCAGGTCAGGGAGGGGGTATTGTCGGGGCCAGTGGTTGGGCTGGTCTCACTTACCGCGGTCCCCTCGGAGTCTGTGTGCAGAGCCTTCCTTGCTTGATGGCGGGTGGTGACGGGGCATACCCCGCCAGGGTGGGTGTCCTCAAAAGTAGAGGTCCGCAGACCAAGTTCGTTGCCGAGTAGTACTTCGGTTGGTAGGTCTTTCATGATCCCTACTTCCACGTCCTGGGCATCCGTGCCCCAATCGAGATGGACGCGGGCCGTAGGGATCTGGTAAACATGGCTGCCGGTGACTCGGGTGGCCACCAAGTAGCCTGTGGAGGCAGCCGGGGTAATAAGGTGGGGCTGTGCCAGGGTAAGGGTTGCACCAGTGTCCCGCAGGCCGTTGGCACTCCGTCCATTCACCCAGACCTTTTGGCGATGGTGCTGCCGGTTATCTTGGGCAGCTGCTTGAATTGGGTCTGCTTCATGTAGGATGCCCCAGTCTTCGTCCGGAATCGCTGTGGGTTCTGGCTCTGGCTCATGTTGGCAACAATATGCCATAGCTCTGCCCGGAGGGTGTGCTGGGCGATGCGGGGCAGGACGGTTGGGAGTCAGTGGACAGCGGTCCCGGATATGTCCGATTTGGTTGCACCCATATCACCGGGGACCGGTCCGAGGAACCGGGGTGTGGATTGTCGGTGGCCGTGGTGCTCTCTCGGTGGGTGCGGTACGAGGCTGGGGTGCTGGATGGAACTGGGGAAGTGGGGCCGGATGTCAGGAGGAGGTACTCGCCTGGCGTCCTGGTATTCATCAGCGAGGCGAGTAGCTTCGGACAGGGTAAGGGGACGTCGGTCTCGCACCCAATCCCGGACCTCTGGAGGTGAATAGTTATAGAACTGCTCCAGCAAGAGCAGTTGGATGATCTGGTCTGGGTGGGTGGCTTGGCATCCCTGGATCCAGCTGCGGACGGCCTGTTGCATGCGGTGCCCCCATTCCGCGTAGGAGTCATGGGTCCCTTTCTTTAGAGCGCGGAACCGGACTCGATACGCCTCGGGGGTGAGCGCATAGCGGGCCAGCAGGTGTTCCTTGACTCGCTCATACAGCATGCAGTCCTCATCCGCCACAGCCCGGTAGGCTTCAGCCGCTCTGCCCGTCAACTTACTCGCCAGTAGAGGTACCCAATCTCGGGCCGCCACCTCTTGCAGGGCACATTGTCTTTCAAAGTCTTGCAGGAAGCCGTCAATATCTTCGCTTCCCTCTGGGAAGAGTTTGAAGGCGGCAAAGGGAATATTTTGCTTGGGGGGTCCGGTGCTGCACTGGGGAGTCAGAGACCCACCGGACCGTTGCGCATTTTTGCTTGGCGGAGTCTGTCCATATCTGCCAAGACCCTGCCGATGATGTCGGTGGAGGGGTCTGTTCCGTACAGGGCCAGCCGCCACTGTACCTCTCGCCGCCATTCGGAGGTCTCGGAGCCCTCGGAGTGAGCCATACTAGCACGGTCGTCCTCCATCAATTCGCTGATGATGACCGCCTCCGGTTTTCCCTCGGGGATCTTGCCTCTGGCTTTCAGCAATTCTTTAAGGACCGTGCGCTTCAGACCCTCGTAGTGCTGGGCCATACGGGGTTACGGCCGTTACTTGGGGTGTCCGTCTCTCGGACCCAGGGGTGTCTGAGACCGGGGTCAAGCCAGCAGCTGTTTTTCCCCCTGCTGGGCTGGTCTCAGAATCTCCCCCCGGATGGCGGCCGCTCCGGATGCTCGGCGTGTTGCGGTGGCTGAGACCGGGGTCAAGCCAGCGGCTGTATTTCCCCCTGCTTGTCTGGTCTCAGCCGATCCCACCAGGCTGCCAGCCAATGTGACGGATCCCGCTAACCGGGTGAGTAGATCCGCTGTCAGCGCCGAGTACACCTGGAGGTCGGTAGTGTGATAGCGAGGTGCCGCTGGTGCTCGTAGGATACCCTGAGGTTGCAGCGCTGTAGAGAGGTCCTTGAAGCGTCCCGGTTCCCAAAGCCCTGTTATCCCCAATTACTAGCCGAGGCAGGAGTAAAGGTTCAAACAAGAGTGATTTATTTTGCATGGGGAACACAGGCATATTTATGGGGGAAAAGGCATTGTTCTCCCCTGGCCCGCCCTCAGCCCTCCCGGGGTGATTTCTGCCACTGCCTCCAGCCATTGCCCAATTTCTCTTTGTTAACCTGGGGCCCCCCCTGCTGTACGCAGCCCTTATCTTGGAGCTTGGCGCCAGCTCGTCTGGTGAACTTTCCATGGCTCTGAATGAGCGGGGAACAGGGGAACAACAGGAAAAATCACATTGGGGTACTTATAAGAATAAGGGCTAATGAACTTTTAATAACACACAAATAAATAAACACTTGAACTGTTGTACTGCGCTACAGCGTAGTGGCGGCCGTCCCGTCACACTTACATAGGCTGAATAAAGATGTGCATCCATTGGGTTCAGCTTTTCTTTGCTTTACTGCAGGGTAGTCCACAATATAGGAACACAAAAATTATGTATGGGGTTGGGTATCCACAATACCCAAAAGAAAGTTCTTTAAGAAAATTTATGAAAATATACTCAGCTGCTGCTGGAGAGGCAATTCACTCTTGTACATCCAACCAAGAGGGTAATGAATCTTAAGCAAGTATGGAAAAAAGATACCTCCAGCGCTGCAAGGAATGGTGCACTGGTGCTACCACATTTATTTTAAATAAACAAAAAGAAAACACAAAACAAACGTTTCAGGGGACACAGCCCCTTCCTCAGTGTATAGTGCACTATACACTGAGGAAGGGGCTGTGTCCCCGAAACATTTGTTTTGTGTTTTCTTTTTGTTTATTTAAAATAAATGTGGTAGCACCAGTGCACCATTCTTTGCAGCGCTGGAGGTATCTTTTTTTCCATACTTGCTTTAGTCCACAATATGACAGAGGAGGTTATACAGAGAGGAGGTGGAATAATCATTCCGTGATCGGTTTATAATGTGGCGATCCAGTCTATTGGCCCAGTCCTTTTTATGCTTACCTATTAGGAGGGCAGGCAAAAAATATACAAAGTTAATAGTAATGTCTTTATATTCCGTAACTAGACCTTACTGGTTAGGACCTGAGTCAACTTTCTATCTATTACAGTTACTCATCTTATTTTTTTCCCCGTGTGGATTGATAAATGTTAATTTTGTATGTACTTAATCCCCAAGAACTCATAGTTCATTTTGTATGTAAAATCAGGATCCAAGGTACTCTTGCCAACATCTCTGGTGTTTATATATAGCTTGATAAGGGTTATCCAGAACTGTGTAACATATCATTTCCATATGATAGCAAAAAAGGAATGTGTACTGGCACGCAGTCATACATGACTATTTCTGTGTCTGGTTTGTTCTTTAACTTTTTCACAGCTGTGCCTCATGATTTATTCATTGTAATATATATATATATATATTACAATGTGTCACTCGTTTTCAAATCGCAGTCTAAAATAATAATGTTCCATATTTGTTTGTTTATATTTATCAGTTTGGATTTCTAGTGCACCATTTCTTTCCACCTAGACAGCACATCTGCCTCTTCTGAGCACATTTAGGCTGGCCGTCCACTGGCACCATAGCTGGGCGACCGACTTGGTCACCCGACTACGGACAACACCATCGGCCGATCAGGGTCATCCACTGGAAGCATCTGTGGATGACCTAGATCGGCCAATGGGCAGGCCGCTGGGTGAAAAAAGAAAAACCCCGCTGCCAGGCCACTGCCGTGTGAAAAAAAAAACTGTCTTTGATGCTGAAATGGAGTTTCAGCATGAAGGACTGCCCCTTCCAGTGCGGCCAGCTCGTGAGAGAAAAAAAAAATCGCTAGGCTGCAGGGAGGATTAACCCCCTGTTAAATGTTTCAGCACTAGGGAGAGCAATGCTGAAGTCGGCTTGCAGAGGAAACAAAGAGACACAAGTGAAAAAAAGCCTCTTTTTTTTAAATAAATTTTTTAAGAGAACCAAAACGTTCGCCTAAAATATCAATAAACAAAAAGGCTATTTGCTGCGGATTAAAAAAAATAAACCGTTGCCTTTCCATCCCCAGGTGGCCTTACTACATGTCATCCCAATTTCAATAGATAAATATGTAAAATCGTTGTCAGTTCATTTGCTTAATGCTGCGAGAGCATTTATCCCAAAATATTGGAAACAATCGACACCCCCCACTGATAGGCTAGCATATGTTAGGGAACTAGAAGAATTGCATTATACTCTTGAACAGGAATTTGATAAATATTTCCAAACGTGGTACTGGTGGACGGAATTTAGGTCTAAACATCGACGAACGAGTCGGAGTGCCTCGATTCAGGCACAGGCGAATGTACTGCCAGTTTGGGACTCTCCCATTTTAGATTAATCCCCAGATGTATTATTTACAGGCTTATAGTGTGATCTCAAAGTGAATGTAGATGTATAAGTACTGCATTAGAGTTTTCTTTTCTCTTTATTTTTATTTGTGTCTTTTCTTTTTCTTTTTTACCTTTTTAAGTTATGGTTAATGTGCGTTTGATGCTAAACTTTCGCTTAGGTATCCAATCTAAGATACTGTTTACACTTTGTAACCTGTATATCAATCTTATATCCGATTTATACGTTGCCAGTTTGGATTACCTCTTGCACGCAACTTTATCAAACTCTCTTACCATTATATGTTGTTATTATTATGATATAAAACTTAATAAAAATTTATATAAAAAAAATAAAATCGTTGAATAAAATTTTCAATATTAATTCCATTGAATCCTATGGGCTTTGCGAACAGCGGATTTCCTATAAAATCTTTCTTTTCACGTTTCCCCTGCACACGCTGGTTATACTATACAAAGTATCTTTTACATGTAAACTTGTACCAGATCGTCCCAGTATTGTCCGATAACTCTCCATTGAAATTGAAAGGATCGCACATCTGTTGTAAACACATAAAATCATCTGAAGTCGTCCGTCGGTGGTCAGATACAGTGGAAGAGGACTGATTCAGCTGCGTGTTGTAGGATCGGTTGGATGACCTCAGATGATATCAGATGATCGCACCATCGCAGGAATACGGACCCAGTGGACAGCCATTCTTAAACTGAACTATAACCAAAATAGTATCCCACAAATCATAATGCTAGAATCTCAAAAACGAAATTATTCTGTTTTTCTTATTAAATGCAGGGTATAGTACATCTTTATACATACGATTTAGTACATCTGGTTTTAAGACCGCTTCGCTTTATCCTGATTGTTACAATAGTATGTTTTAAAAATGGTCTCTTCTTGTCATTTTCTAAATCAGAAAATCCTTAGCTGGATTCTTTATAGCTCTTCATAGTTGGAATTGTTGGTGGAAATTGTTTTAATAGCGCTATAGAACTAGAACTTGTTATCCAGCTGTGACTTTATCTACAAAACCGATCTATGATAAACGGTGTCATTATATTTTCTTTGTTGTTTTTTCTTCCTAGGCTATGAAGGTTCTTTCAAAGAAGAGATTATTAAAGCAATATGGCTTTCCACGTATGTATTTTATTAATCGAATTTCCAGTTAATAACCTCATTTGTCTAATATACTGATTTACTGCCTAATTTTGACCTCAAAAATTATCTTTTTACTATTCAATGCAGAATTTTTTTTAATTTTTTTTTTTAAAAATAGGTTGTAAAGATTTAAATTAGTTTTAAATGTATGATAAAATGTATTTATTTATAAAATATTTTACCAGGAAGGATATATTTGTGTTCTCTCTCGTTTTCAAGTATGTCCTGGGTTCAATTCAGCATTTTGTAACTAACTGTTAACGGTTCATAGTCCATATTAGACAACATAATAACTATACCAAGACACGGGAAATATAAGACCAAATATAAATTGCATATGGACCCAAAGACAAGTTTTGGTTATAAATCTTAGACGAATGAATGGTAATTAATGAGAGTTTCAGGAAACTCCCCTCCTGTTATGTTGAGCACATCCCATAACAGCACATACTGGATGCGGCTGCTGTGTTCTGCTTTTTAACACCTGTCAATGCCGCACTGCGTGTTGTTAACGTGTCTCGATATTGTGTCATCCATCGATTGTCAGTTGCTTAGGGCTTGTTAAGGTACACTGTTTTCTACAAAAAGAAGTCCAGACTGGTATGATTGAGACACCAGGGTGGCCACATATTCTTGGATATGACACGGTTCTCATAAAAATGATTGTCACCATTGACTAGCGTATTTTGTGACATGTGCACCAGCATGCTGGAAGTAACCCCATGCTCTTTCAAAGAGCAAGCTATTTTGTTCTGTGGGAGTGCTATTCTTGTGGCTGTGTAGCCACCTAATGGCTGCTTCCAGCACTTGTTGCGGTGGGATCTTGTTCAACAGGAGAGGAGGTACATTTCCTGAAACTCTCATTAATTTCATTCCATTTGTTTACACAAACTGTGCACACATTAAAATTATACAAAAAATATGGAAAGTTTTATATATTCTATATAAAATCAAACACTGATCATAGTGAAACTCTCTCCTCTGGTCCAGTTCAGGCTGTTGGTTCCTCTAGTAGGGACATTCTGGCTTAAAGTGTGATCCCGTGAAATGGACTCCAGCAGTGATTACTAGCCGCAGTCCCTTTGCCAGTATTCATTAGTTTACTACATAACTGAGCTGGTAGCAGGGAGCTGCTAAGACTTAATGGCTTAAACTGTTTCTTCTGTCTAGGCTGATCCCTGTACTGGCTTTTTTTATTTGCAGACAATGAGTACATTTGGCAGTTCATTATATGTATTCACACCCCTTGCATACACTTTGTATCCCAATTATTTTAATATATGCTAGGTGGAGGTTTAGATGTAGATCTTAATATGTCTGGTGCCTGACAGGTGTTGGACTGCAACTCCCATTGCAAGTGCCAATCAGACATTGAAAGTAATTATTGCAGAATTGGAATTTATATTCCTTTGTCACTTACTATTCCACTCACGATTTCAGAGCTGTCAACATTTGATTCTTTATTTTATTGCTCTACTAAAGCCTTTCTTATTAATGATTATTGATGGTTTTGCTGGTGACTCGACCCTTAAGCTCCAATGCAAGGATTCCATTGTGTACACAAACCTGTCTCAACATCTTTAGGATGATAGATGTTCAATTACAGCACGAGCAGGGGATAGCAAATTAACAGAGTCTGAGACCGTGGAAAAATGTGGTCCTTTAATTGCTGTCAAAATTAGAGTACCATTGGCCATAGTTAGTCCATGGCTTTCATTTCAATAAAAAGTGCACTTCTTGTTTATGTCAGTTGTGTAACAAGGAAAGATAATTTTGCGATTTGTTTTGCACCTGTCATTAGTTTTTGTTATATTTTTTTTGTCCTCTGCAGGCAGACCACCTCCTAGAGGATCGAAAACTGCCTCAGGGGATCAGTCAAAGAAAATGGCACCACTGGACAGAGTTTATCAAGAAATAGCAATTTTGAAAAAGCTGGACCATATAAACATTGTGAGGTTGGTTGAGGTACGTATATAGAAAGTATTTGTGTGTCAATGCCAGTGGAGGCTCCTCCATAGGAACATATGAGCATGTGAACCCCCACCGCACAAAAAAATAAATAATAAAAAAAGTGCAGAAGATTTATTTTATCTTATGTTTTGGGGGTGTGGTCAGTTGGGGGAGCCTGGAGGTCACGTGATGCCCCCACGCTCAGCAACAGGCAGCCAACAACATTAAAAAAAAGAACACATCGCACGTGCGATCGGAAACCAGGGAAGACCAGAAGATCTTTGCATGTGCAAGGAGCCGCCTCCCATGCACGTCCCATACCTAGCTGCGATTGACTCAGCCCATGTTCTCATGTCTGTCTGAGCGAGGCTCCTCCTCCCGCACTCCCACCAATGATGTCAATAAGGCGTGACCCACCCCTGGCCACAATTATCAGGAGAACCAGGAACCTTGCCCTGCAAAGCCAGCTCCTGAATACCTTCAGGAGCTGTAGGCTGGCCCCCCTCAGTGCCTTCATCATTCAGGGCACCAATGGACAGCCTGCCTGCCTGTTTGTCTCCCAGCATCTCCCAGTAGGCTGGCCCCACCCTCTCCAGCCCAGCAGCAGTAGGTCCTGGCAGGCAGGTAAACAGACAGGATTCCCTATCACACTCTCACTATTTTATTCACCATTATCTCTGTGTCTTTCCTTTTCTGTCTTTCCATCTCTCACTATTACATTCTCCTCTCCTAATTAATCAATCAATCGTTATTAGACATTAATAAAACCAGACTAAAAAGGGAAAGAAGAAAGATACAATATTAAAAAAATCTTAATAGTTATTAGGGGATAAAAAAACATACATAAAACTCAGGAACTAGATTTCAAGCCTAGGGTAAGTTTCAATTCCATAGACTTTAATAGCTTTATTAAGGTTACACCAAGCTTGGAATCTATCCTGATGTTGTTTTTGGTGAGTCTCGTATTTCATTATTGTAAATTATATTTTTTAATACCCACTTTATTATGTTAAAAAGCAATTAAATATATTATTTTGAAATCAATAGAGTAAAAGAGAGAGTTGTAAGATCGTTATGTTAGATTAACTAAAATAGTCATGTCAATGGAAAATATTGATATTTTCTTTTCCTTTCAGTCAATATTTGATAAATTCATTTTTTATCCTAGGTGCTAGATGATCCTGCTGAGGACCATCTTTATATGGGTAAGAATGTGTTTGTAAATGTGATGTTTTGAAAGTCTCTAGGTCTAGTCTAACCAAATCATTAGTAATTAATTTGCTGCTACATCATATTTAACTTTCCATTCATTTGATACATAATTTGATGTTTTAAGACATTTGAAGATTTGTACTCCACCTGTGTAATTCATGAATCTGTATCATCGTTTTTGATGACTACTTTTACACAATTTAGTTATTGCACTTGAAACAATGTCCTGCACATTCAAGAGGCGTTTGCAAATCAAATAAATGTTTCCAAACACAATCCCTTTTATATATGCCTGTGTACAATTTGTAGAAACCTACAGGGTTATTCAAAGAGATTTGAAAAGTCACTGCACGTTCGGTGACTTTTCTTTCTCTTCAATTCGGTTCCTTTTGCCGATCCCATTTCGGTCACCCTGCGGTGTATTCAGCAAACACCACAGGGTCCCCGAATTGCAAGGAAAAGCTACCGCAAACCCGACGAAAACGAACCGCAAAACCTGTCGCATGCACGCCGAAAACCCTCAAAAACATCTGGATTAACCTGCCGAAAACCACGGAAAAACCCGAGCAGGAGCCGATCACCCGCAGCGAAGCCGCCGGAAAAAGCCGAGAAAGCCGAGACCGCAGATAGAGGGCAGTGAATAAATTAGGAAAACAGTTTGTATGAATGTTTGAAAAGTGAAATACTGTTTGCAAAGAAACTACTGAGCGAAAATGTCTGAAATTTGCATGTGAGGTCCAGGGAATGATAATAAAGAGGGCTGTTACAGAAAAAATAAGTAAACCTAAAAAAAAGAAAAATGCTTAAAATATCCTAAAAAATCTATAAATAAAGAGACTCTTTACTGCAGAATTTTATAATGAACGGTTTATTAGATATTGAATTAAAACCGGAATATTTTTAACATTGAAGCCTATGGGATTCTCCTGAATAAATTTGCCAAATTAAACCACCGAATGGCAGGGCATTAGGGGAACCTTTACTGCTGGTTTGTGTTCTCTGAGTAGCCGAAGCAGTGCTTTTTTATGGGGTTTTCACTGCCCTCGAACAGGCACCGTATGTTCAGGCAGTACGCCAGGATTTTGCAAATTGCCTGCTCTCTGGATAGCCGAATGGCCAAGAAAGGTAACCGAACGCTGATTTTCAGCGTTCGGTTACCTTTCTCAAGCAATTCGGATCTCTTTGAATAACCCTGCTAGTCTATAGGAAATTTTCAGGACTCACCCAGCCATGCTTGGCTCTGAATCCTGCCGACACCCGATGGATCCCAGTATGCTGGGTCCCAACTCAAGCGCAGGCCAATCCCACAATTCAGGCCTCCCGTCCATAGTATCACCCAAGCTTGGCAGTCAGCCAGTGGCACAGGGTGGATGCCCTGCTGGCATGGACTGCAGCATCTTGACCAGCTGGCTCAAACTGCAGCACGGCCTGAGTTGTCGCGGTCCGTCCTCTGCAGCGAAGGAAGCGGCATCTAGCTTGTGGGGCACATCCTTCCCAGGGGGCCTGGCGATCACCGACCCAGGCACTGACTGTGGGACACAGATTCGGCATTGCGCCTGAGGCTCAGCAGCCACACCACGCTCTGCCTTTCTTTGGGGCAGAAAAAAGCTGGCAAGTGGGTGGTGACAAGCGACCAAGGGGCTGTGCTATGGATTGTGGTTTCCAATCCTCCCACTAATGGAGGGATTGGGATCGTCAAGGGAGGTCTCTGCATGGATTCTCCTCCTGGCTCCCTATATAAACCTGGTTCACTTGGGGGCCAGGTGCTCATTTGTTGTTATACTCTTAGAGTAGTGACATAGCTATCCTTTCTATTGATTCCTGGACTTTAACCCCTTGCCTGATATCTCCTTTTCGAACCATTTGCCTCCTGGACCTTTGCTTGCCTGACCACGATTTTGCCTAACGATTTGGATACTGTGTCCCCCCTACAACCGCTTAAGGTACTGCACATCAAGATTTATCTAGAAAAGAATGACCCAAATTGTAGAGGAATGGATTATGTAGGCTGATTTGATATGTGGAAATTACAATCAACACTGTCTATTGAGCAGTAATTTCTTTAATGAAGTCTTTCTTCTCACCCTTTCAATTAACTGCCATAAACCATTTTTTATTCTATGACCTTGCGTTATGGGATATGTTCTTCCTTGAGCGTAAAATCCAATTTTTTGCAATGCCCAGAATGACTATACACAAACTATTTTGTGTATTGCATTTGGGAAACAAAACATATTTTTAGAATTGTCTAATTTTCCATCAACTCATGTTAAACACTCCATTATTTCTCTACCCTTAAATATGCCTGAACCAATAAATTTAGAGTTAATGAATATTAACTGGCAAATTCCTCTGTAAATATAACTGTGATAAAGCATTAATGACAACCAGCCCAGATCGTTAGTCTTAAATTAGCCTATGGTCCGTAGAAGGCTAGTCACATTATCAAATTACAAAATATAAATATTGCCTTTATTAGCAAACCATACAGTACCGATGCTTCCTGATGCCAGATGCATTATTGGTTTTGGACAGTGTAGGGAAATGGTAAAAGATTAAGAGACTTGCGGCCTCTAAGAAGGTTGAAATTAGACATATCTGAGAATCCCAATTCTTGTATATATATATTTTTTAAACGGCATTAGGTGAAGATCTCCGTTGCATGATCATTTGGTCACAGCACAGAAAAAGACCTCTTAGTATACCTTCTCAAATCTGCTGTGATGGCTTTCCGTTTTAAGTCATTCCCAGACATATGTCCTTATGAGTGGTAACAATGAATCAGAATAATATTATGATCTAACATAATTCTACAACTCCCATGGTACTCGTCTAGCTCCATGGCATTCTAGACATTGAAGTTCAACTTGGGATTTACCTTTTTGGACAACTTTTGTCTAGGAAATTTATTTATTTTGTAGAGGTCGGCAGGGCTGGGTCCTGGATGGACAATATGTTTAACCCCTATTTGGGTTGTGGACCCTTTAAGGGCAACCACAGGGTTAATCTTCCTGTCCAGGAAGAGTTTTAAAGCCAGCAACTCCCAGATAGGATTGTGGGAGTTCAGGAAAAGGAAAGTAATCAGTGGAAGCTGTGTGTTTGTGTTCCAAAAGCAGGAGACGTGCTGTGCCTTGCTGGAGAGGCTTCTACTTACTGGGGAAAGGATTCCCTAGGTTTGGGACTGTTTAAAGCGTTGGTGAGCCACTATTATTTCTCTGTTTATTTGTGCTGAAGATCAGGACTTTGCTTTAATTTCGCTGAACCAAAGCGTGTACTTATTATGTTGCCTTTTTGACTGCCCTGAAAGGGTGAATAAAACAGTTTTGTTTGTGAAAGACATTGTGCACGTGCTCTGTGGGCCCCCAAACGTCACAACTGGTGTTTCGAATGCGGGCAATTTGCTACCCCTCACACGCCAAGCAAGAGGAATTTTTGTGAAAAGAAAAAAAAAACTGACATTTTTAAAGGACAGTGTTCTGATTGCATGTCCTGGGCTAAGGCTGCACTGAAGTCCACAGCTATGGAGGAGCTCGTTAAGCAGATGGTCTTTGTCAGTGTGCAGGCCCAGACTCGCCATGAAGAGGCGATGGCTCAGCAGCAACAAGCCCTGGCACAGGCTGTTGCTGCCCAACAAGAAAGCACCCATTTGCTGGCTGCACAACTTGCAGCACAGCAGATAGCCACACAGACGCAGATCAATGCCCTGCGGGAGGCCATGCAGCAACTTGCACCTGTACGTGATCAAGCAGTGGTCACTACTGGTAACCATGTCTCCATAAGGGCCTGTCATTTCCTCCAAAAACTGTCTGCCAGTGATGATGTGGAAGCATTTCTTACCACGTTTGAAAGGACGGCCGAGAGAGAGGGGTGGCCCCAAGACCAATGGGCTGGTCTCATTGCCCCGTTTCTGACAGGAGACCCTCAAAAGGCATATTTTGACCTGCCCCTAGAAGATGCAAAGAATTATGACCGGCTGTAAGCTGAGGTTCTGGCCCGCCTTGGGGTAACTGTTGCTGTCCGGGCTCAACGTGTTCACTGCTGGAAGTACTGCCCTGACCAGCCACCCCGGTCCCAGATGCATGACTTAGGACAGCTGGTTAAAAAGTGGTTGCAGCCAGAGACCCTGACTAGAGAGCAAATGGTCGAAAGGGTTGTGATGGACCACTACCTGAGGTCTCTACCAAAGGATCTACAGCGCTGGGTCAGCCAAAGGGACCCCAAGACTGCAGCACTGGTAGTCGAGATGGTGGAGAGATACACCGTGGTGGAGGACCTGCTCAGACCAACCAGTCGTCGCGGACCAGTCTTGCCACCGCCTGTGAGGCCTGCTTCAGTTCCTCGGAGGGAAGCGTCACTGGACCCGGGAACCAGCACCCCAAAATCATCTTCCTCGGTTCTGCAGAGGCCTGTCGCTACCCGAACTGCTGGCGATATACAGTGTTGGAGGTGTCGCGCCTGGGGCCATACCCGGGCGCAGTGTCTGCTACAGGAGGAGCCCATGGAGTGTGGATCCGCTCGGAGAGTGTCTTTCTACACCCTCACAACGTGCACTACCCACCTTGACCTAGAGGGGGGGGTCAGTTTGAATGTACTGTGTGGGTGAATCACCGCCCAGCCAAATCTCTCCTGGACTCTGGGAGTATGGTCACCCTGGTGCATGCCCGGGTAGTCAGAAGGCTCGGTCCAGTACAAAGAACCCTCTGGGTTGTCTGTATCCATGGGGATACTCGGGAGTATCCGCTGATCCCTGTCACCATTTCCGCCAGGAACACTTCGGTCACCCAAGAGGTCGGGGTGGTGAGTACTCTGATACATGATGTGATTGTGGGACGGGACTGCCCCTTGTTTGCTGAACTGTGGTGCTTGGCACAAACTGAACTGCCCATCGAACTGGGGAACAATTCAGGGTCACCTCCACCAAACATGACTGTGGACACTGTTGATGAGGAGTTGCTCAAATGTGTTCAAAATAAGAATGTTGTAACTGATGTGAGTGTCCTAGCTCCTCAACCTGAGTTGACACCCAAGGAGGGGGAATCCTCTCCCGTGCCGGTTATGGTAGGAGAGGATGAAGAGGAATTATCCCCTGTAGATATTACACTTGGGGTGGATGAGGGGGAGGGTTCTTCTTATCCAGTACACCCTGACTTAGATGTGTCCAGAGGTGCATTTGGCAGGGCTCAAATGGGTGACCCGATGTTGATAAATGCTCGCGAACAGGTAACTGTTGTCAGTGGGGTACCTCAAGCACCAGATGCAGCGAAAAGATTTCCTCACTTTGCGGTCAATAATGATCTGTTCTACCGGGTATCAGAAATTCGGGGAGAAATTGTGGAACAATTACTAGTACCCCAGCCCTATCAGAGAATGGTGCTGGATCTGGCTCACAATGATGCTCTAGGTGGTCACCTGGGAGCTGAGAAAACTGAGGCCCGGATAACAGACCGGTTTTACTGGCCAGGGATCGGTGCCGCAGTTAAGAGGTACTGTTCCTCCTGCCCTGTTTGCCAGTTAACTGCAACAGCACCCCATTATAGGAACCCCTTGGTGCCTCTGCCAATAATTGAGGTGCCCTTTGAGCGCATCGCTATGGATATAGTGGGTCCCTTAGAGAAGTCTGCTCGGGGACACCGATATATCCTGGTGGTTCTTGATTATGCCACAAGGTATCCAGAGGCGGTTCCTTTAAGAAACCCTACATCAAAGGCCATTGCGCGGGAGTTGTTTTTTATGTTTTCGAGAACTGGCCTGCCAAGGGAAATTTTGACAGACCAGGGGACCCCATTTATGTCCCGGGTGATGGCAGATGTGTGCAAGTTGTTCCAAATCAAGCAGTTGCGAACATCTGTTTATCACCCTCAGACAGATGGTCTGGTAGAAAGATTCAACAAAACTCTGAAAATGATGCTTAAAAGGGTTGTGCAGAGAGATGGAAGAGACTGGGATCATTTGCTTCCCGCACTGCTGTTTGCTATTCGAGAGGTTCCTCAGGCCTCCACGGGGTTTTCACCTTTTGAGCTGGTGTATGGTCGCAGACCCCGGGGATTGCTAGATTTGGTGAAGGAGACATGGGAAAGTGAGTCCTCTCCACACAAATCGCTCATTGAACATATCTCTCAGATGAGAGAGAGAATTTCTAAAGTGATGCCTTTGGTACAGGAACATTTGCAGAAAGCTCAGGAGGCCCAGAAAAGGGTGTACAACCGGTCAGCCAAGCTGCGACAATTTCAGGTGGGGGACCGGGTAGCAGTACTTTTACCCACGGTGGAAAGTCGGTTCCTAGCCAAGTGGCAGGGACCATATGAGGTGGTTGGAAAAGTAGGGGAAGTAAACTACCGAGTGCATCAGCCTGGGAAAAGAAAACCATACCAGATCTACCACATAAATTTGTTAAAACCCTGGAGAGACCGAGAGGTGTCCGCCATGGTTGGGGTGGGTATAGAGTCTGATGGTGTTGACGCAGTACACATTGCTGCCACCCTGTCCAAACCCCAAACCCAAGAAGTTAAGGAGTTTCTGCAAAGAAACAAAGGCATGTTTTCAGGACTACCGGGACACGCGTCCGGGATTAAACATGATATTGTGACGGAACCCCATGTAAAGGTTCGGGTAAAGCCGTACCGCATCCCAGAAGCCCATAGAAAGGCTGTTTCTGAAGAGGTTAAAAAAATGCTTCAGCTTGATGTCATTGAGGAGTCACAGAGTGAATGGTCGAGCCCCATCGTGTTGGTACCGAAGCCCAACGGCACTCTGCGATTCTGCAATGACTTCAGGAAACTTAACGAGGTGTCAAAATTTGACGCGTATCCCATGCCAAGGGTGGATGAATTAATAGAGAAATTGGGTCCGGCCCGTTATATCACCACCCTGGACCTTACTAAGGGATACTGGCAGATACCCCTGACTAAGGAAGCCAGGGAAAAGACTGCTTTTTCCACTCCAGAGGGTCATTTTCATTATAAGCGGATGCCTTTTGGGTTACACTCAGCCCCGGCCACCTTCCAACGAGCGATGGATAGGGTGCTCCGCCCCTACCTGAGATATACCTCGGTCTACCTGGATGACATTGTCCTCTTCAGTCTAGATTGGGAGTCCCATCTTCCCCGGGTTCAGACGGTTTTGGACGGTTTGAGGAAAGCGGGCTTTACTGTTAACCCTGAGAAAAGTGCGGTAGGGATGGAGGAAGCTAAGTACCTGGGATATGTCGTAGGCAGGGGTCTAGTAAAGCCACAATTTAACAAAGTAGAGGCTATCCAGAACTGGCCACGCCCCCTCACGAAAAAGCAGGTTCGTGCTTTTCTGGGTATAGTGGGGTATTACCGGCGGTTTGTCCCCAATTTTGCCTCTATTGCTGCACCACTGACTGACCTGACGAAAGGTAGGAAGTCAGTGATGATTCAATGGAATGCCAATGCTGAAGATGCCTTCGAGAAGCTTAAAAATGCGTTGTGTCAGCACCCAGTGCTGGTAGTCCCTGATTTCATGAGGGAGTTCATTGTACAGACGGATGCCTCAAGTGAGGGTTTGGGGGCTGTGCTATCCCAAGAAGTCAATGGGGAAGAGCCCCCGTGGTTTTTCTTAGTAGGAAACTGACGGCAGCGGAGAAAAACTATGCTGTGGTGGAGAGAGAGGGCTTGGCCATAAAGTGGGCCTTGGATTCTTTGAGATACTTCCTGTTGGGCAGGAAGTTCCGTTTAGTGTCTGACCATGCCCCATTGACCTGGATGAGGTAGCACCGCCACGCTAATGCCAGGGTTACCAGGTGGTTCCTGTCTCTCCAGGAGTTTAACTTTGTGGTGGAACACAGGCCTGGGAAACAGCACCAAAATGCTGATGCCCTGTCCCGGATGCATTGTGGGCTGTCTACTGTTGCCTTAAACACCTCCGCGTTGAGACAGAGGGGGGGGATATGTAGAGGTCGGCAGGGCTGGGTCCTGGATGGACAATATGTTTCACCCCTATTTGGGTTGTGGACCCTTTAAGGGCAACCACAGGGTTAATCTTCCTGTCCAGGAAGAGTTTTAAGGCCAGCAACTCCCAGATAGGATTGTGGGAGTTCAGGAAAAGGAAAGTAATCAATGGAAGCTGTGTGTTTGTGTTCCAAAAGCAGGAGACGTGCTGTGCCTTGCTGGAGAGGCTTCTACATACTGGGGAAAGGATTCCCTAGGTTTGGGACTGTTTAAAGCGTTGGTGAGCCACTATTATTTCTCTGTTTATTTGTGCTGAAGATCAGGACTTTGCTTTAATTTCGCTGAACCAAAGCGTGTACTTATTATGTTGCCTTTTTGACTGCCCTGAAAGGGTGAATAAAACTGTTTTGTTTGTGAAAGACATTGTGTACGTGCTCTGTGGGCCCCCAAACGTCACAATTTATTTATAAAGGATTTTACCAGGAAGGATACATTGAGATTTCTCTCGTTTTCAAGTATGTCCTGGGTTCAAGAACATTGAAGTGTTACAGTTACAGAAATACAAAGTAATACAATGCAAGATATTAAAAAAAAAACAACACAAATATACAGATTAACAGAAAATAAATATGTAGGAAATATAGTCACTAGGTTACATGTTTACAGGTGCATTCTGTATTGAGGTATGTTAGTAAGGAGCTCTTGAGTGACTTAATAATGGAAAAATGTGGTGACAGTCCGCGCTTCCCTCTTTTTTTCCTTTCCTTTTCTCCCCCTAAAATCTTGGTCGAGGATCTTCTTTAAGCAGTTAATTGCTTTCTTTTATGCAGTCCTCAATTCTCAAGATATATGGGGATAGAAATGAGAAACATAGTGTGATCCATAAAAACACATCCAAGTCCCCAAAATACAATAGTTCAACTCACATTTGGAGGTGTCATAAATCAGACACTAGATGTATCTCACAACCGATATTTTTAGGAGATATCGGGCTCCCCTTTTCCTCCTCTGTCCGATGATGTTGCTCCAAATGAAAAAATAAGGTTGCAGGATATCGATGAACAAAATTAAAATTTATTAAAATTTAAAATTTATTCCATAAAACAATAAATAGACAAACACCAATACGCGTTTCGCGATGCACTCGCTTCATCAGTTGGCATGTAAATCAATTCCTTCACAATCTCCTACAACCTCCTTATATACCCTTTAAAATGTGTTGTGATTGAGTGGGAAACGCCCGTTTGTCTATTTATTGTTTTATGGAATAAATTTTAAATTTTAATAATTTTTAATTTTGTTCATCGATATCCTGCAACCTTATTTTTTCATTTGGAGCAACATCATCGGACAGAGGAGGAAAAGGGGAGCCCGATATCTCCTAAAAATATCGGTTGTGAGATACATCTAGTGTCTGATTTATGACACCTCCAAATGTGAGTTGAACTATTGTATTTTGGGGACTTAGATGTGTTTTTATGGATCACACTATGTTTCTCATTTCTATCCCCATATATCTTGAGAATTGAGGACTGCATAAAAGAAAGCCATTAACTGCTTAAAGAAGATCCTCGACCAAGATTTTAGGGGGAGAAAAGGAAAGGAAAAAAAGAGGGAAGCGCGGACTGTCACCACATTTTTCCATTATTGACTCTTTCTGGTGGTTGGAGGTGAACTATCAGTGTGTGAACATCTGCTGCTGACTTTTTAAACTGCAATTTAATGCTCTATGTCCTTTGGACTTAAGAATAGTTTGTGTACAAACAGCATTGTTTAACTATATCCATTAGGGGGCGCCAGATACTTGTCTATTCTGTGCTTGAGTGACTTAAGACTGGGGGAAGATTTGATGGTGTCTGGGAGGTTATTCCATAATTGTGGTGCTCTGTAGGAAAATGAGGACCGAGCCACTGTTTTTTTGTATTGTGGTATTGCAAGTAAGGTGCTGGTCCTGGATCGGAGGTTATAGGATGAGGGAGCTGCTGGGGGAAGCAGTCTATTCAGGTAGGGTGGCAGCTTCCCAGAAATGCTCTTAAACACCAGGCTGGAAAGGTGAAGGGTGCGTCTGGATTCCAGCGATGGCCAGTTTAGCTCTTTTAACATGTCACAATGGTGGGTCATGTAGTTACATTGTAGCGCAAAGCGGCAGAATGAGTTATACAATGTAGTAAGTTTATGAAGGTGTGTTTGCGGGGCGGCTGCATACACTACATCTCCGTAATCAATAGCCGGCATAAGCATTTGCTGTACAATCTGCTTTCTTACTGCGGGGCTAAGGCAGGATTTTTTTCTGTACAGGGCACCTAGTTTGGGGTAAAGTTTAGATGAGAGTTTTTCGATGTGGGGGCCAAAGCATAGATTAGGGTCCAACCACATACCTAGATATTTGAGAGAAGTGACTGTGGTCAGCATGCCATTTGATTTTGTCCCAACACATAGATGGGGATTTTGCAATTTGTGTAGTTTAGGTGCTGTTCCAAAGAGCATCGTTACAGTTTTGTCAGTATTTAAAAAAAGTTTGTTGTTTTTGATCCACTTTTCTACCTCTCTGAATTGTTCTTGCGGCACGGCCTCCAGCTGCGGGAGATTTGGTTTGCTGGTATAGATTAGTGTCGTCTGCGTACATATGTACAGTTGAGGCTTTGCAGACGTTGGGCAGATCATTTATGAATATTGTGAATAGCAGGGGGCTTAGTTTTGAGCCTTGGGGTACACCGCAAGTGACTGGGAGCGGGAGGGAGGAGCTGCCAGAAATTGACACATATTGTGATCGGTCGGATACATATGATTGAAACCAGGTTAGTGTGCGATCACCAATGCCAGAGTTTTTAAGTTTTTCTAACAAGATGCCATGGTCTACCGTGTCAAAGGCCTTGGCAAAATCAAGGAAGATGGCTCCAGTTAGGTTTCCTTGTTCCATCCCAGCTTGGATATCATTGCAGACTTTTAAAAGGGCGGTTGTAGTTGAGTGATTTGGACGAAAGCCTGATTGATCCGGGCAGTGGCGTCGTAACGTGGGGGCGGGGGGTGCAGCCCGCACCAGGTGACACCCGCCTTTAGGGTGACACCGTCACCCTAAGGGCGGGTGTCTCACCCTCCGCCGCGTATTCGCTCCCTGCGAGCGTCCGAAGCATGCAGCTTCGGCGCTCGCCTGGAGGAAACACGTCACCAGCCAATCGCGGCTGGTCACGTGGCTCCTCCAGGCGAGCGCCCAAGCTGCGCGCCGCCGGACGCTCAGAAGGAGCGAACACGCGGCGGAGGTGAGCTGGGGGCCTGGCAGTATCCATGTGCTGGGGCATTCCATGAGCTGCTGGGGCATTCCATGAGGAGCTGAGGCATTCCATGAGTGAGCTGGGGCATTCCATGAGTGAGCTGGGGCATTCCATGAGTGAGCTGGGGCATTCCATGAGTGAGCTGGGGCATTCCATGAGTGAGCTGGGGCATTCCATGAGTGAGCTGGGGCATTCCATGAGTGTGCTGGGGCATTCCATGAGTGAGCTGGGGCATTCCATGAGTGAGCTGGGGCATTCCATGAGTGAGCTGGGGCATTCCATGAGTGAGCTGGGGCATTCCATGAGTGAGCTGGGGCATTCCAAGAGTGTGCTGGGGCATTCCATGAGTGAGCTGGGGCATTCCATGAGTGAGCTGGGGCATTCCATGAGGAGCTGGGGCATTCCATGAGCTGCTGGGGCATTCCATGAGGAGCTGGGGCATTCCATGAGGAGCTGGGGCATTCCATGAGCTGCTGGGGCATTCCATGAGTGAGCTGGGGCATTCCATGAGGAGCTGGGGCATTCCATGAGTGAGCTGGGGCATTCCATGAGCTGCTGGGGCATTCCATGAGGAGCTGGGGCATATCCATGAGTGAGCTGGGGCATATCCATGAGTGAGCTGGGGCATATCCATGAGTGAGCTGGGGCATATCCATGAGTGAGCTGGGGCATATCCATGTGTGAGCTGGGGCATATCCATGTGTGAGCTGGGGCATATCCATGTGTGAGCTGGGGCATATCCATGAGGTGCTGGGGCATATCCATGTGCTGGGGCATATCCATGTGCTGGGGCATTCCATGTGCTGGGGGCATATCCATGAGGTGCTGGGGCATATCCATGCAGTGCTGGGGCATATCCATGAGGTGCTGGGGCATATCCATGTGTGCTGGGGGCAGTATCCATGTGCTGGGGCATTCCATGTGCTGGGGGCAGTATATCCATGAGCTGGGGCAGTATATCCATGAGCTGGGGCATTATCCATGAGCTGGGGCAGTATCCATGAGCTGGGGCATATCCATGTGCTGGGGCAAAATCCATGAGAGCAGCTGGGGCATTATCAATGAGAGCAGCTGGGGCAGTATATCCTTGAGCTGGGGGCAGTATATGCATGAGCTGGGGCAGTATATCCATGAGCTGGGGCATATCCATGTGCTGGGGCATATCCATGAGAGGTGCTGGGGCATATCCATGAGAGCAGCTGGGGCAGTATATCCATGAGAGCAGCTGGGGCAGTATATCCATGAGAGGAGCTGGGGCAGTATATCCATGAGAGGAGCTGGGGCAGTATATCCATGAGCGGAGCTGGGGCAGTATATCCATGAGAGGAGCTGGGGCAGTATATCCATGAGAGGAGCTGGGGCAAAATCCATGAGAGGAGCTGGGGCAATATCCATGAGAGGAGCTGGGGCAATATCCATGAGAGGAGCTGGGGCAGTATATCCATGAGAGGAGCTGGGGCAATATCCATGAGAGGAGCTGGGGCAATATCCATAAGAGGAACTGGGGCAATATCCATGAGAGGAGCTGGGGCAGTATATCCATGAGAGGAGCTGGGGCAGTATATCCATGAGAGGAGCTGGGGCAATATCCATGAGAGGAGCTGGGGCAATATCCATGAGAGGAGCTGGGGCATATCCATGTGTGCTGGGGGCAGTATCCATGAGAGCTGGGGCAATAGCCATGTGTGAGCTGGTCTGGGGCAATATATCCATGTATGAGCTGGTCTGGGGCAATATATCCATGTGTGAGCTGAGGCACAATATATCCATATGTGAGCTGAGGCGCAATATATCCATATGTGAGCTGGAGCAATATATATCCATGGGTGAGCTGCTGGGGACAATATATAACTGAACTGGGTCCAATATATCCATATGTGAGCTGGGGGCAATATGTATCCATGGGTGAGCTGCCAGGGGCAATATATATCCAGTCTAATCCAGAGCTGCTGGGGGCAATATATCCAGAGCTGCTGGGGGCAATATATATCCATGTGTGCTTTCACTGCCTTCGAACAGGCAACGTACTTGCTGGCAGTTGGCAAAAATTTGTGTGATCATATGAGAGAGCTCCACAGCAATAAACCTCACAGTAATGTGCGCTGTGTGTATGAGCATTCAGTGTTATATGGGAGTACTGATTTAGGAGTAAGAATAGTTAAAAAAAATCTGTAAAACTCGGGGGGGGGGTGACACCATAAATTACCGCACCGGGTGACACCAACCCTAGTGACGCCACTGGATCCGGGGTTAAGTAGTTCCAATATTGATAATAATCACGTAATTGTGTGTAGACACATTTTTCCAAGACCTTTGACATTACAGGGAGCAACGATATCGGACGGTAGTTGGATACCAAAGTACTGTCACCACTTTTATGGATAGGTACCTCTCTTGCAGTCTTCCAGAGCTTGGGTATGTATCCAGTCGCCAGTGACTCATTTATTAGGGTTGCGACAGGATTTGCAATTGCTGGCGCACTGATTTTCAGCAGCATTGCTGGTATTTGATCAGGTCCAGACTGGTATTTCATTTTTTGCTTACGGAGAAGTTTAGTAACGACATTGACAGGCACTGGTCTAAAACTGAATTCCTGTCTGATACAGGGACTTTGCACAGTTGGGGGGGCCTGACCTGCATGAGGCCTCTCTGATTGCATTTCATTTCCTAGCTTGGCAATCAAAGTGGTGGCGCATCCAACAAAATAATCATTAAAGCATTTGCTACATCTAGGGGGTGTTGCAGGGTTTGGTTGTTTACTTTGACAGCAGCTGGCTGGGAGTGGACTGGGAGTGCTTGTATGTTACTTATGGTTCTCCAAAAGTTTCTAGGGTTTGATATGTTATTGTTTAGATTTTCATTGAAGTAATGGGCTTTGGCCATTTTTGTTTGTTTTGTGCATTCATTCCGGTATTTTCGGTATTCGTAGTGATCGTTCATGGAACCAGTACTCTTGAAATTTGACCACAGTGAATCTCTCAGCTGGTACATTAGTGTAAGATTAGCTGTAACCCAGGGGAGATGGGTCCCTTTTACTCGCACTTTACGCAGCGGGGCATGGGAATTCCAGACTTGCAGGAGCTCAGACTGAAAGTATTCAACTGCGCAGTCTAGGTCTGGGATTAGGTTTAGCCTGTACCAGGGGAGCTGTTTGAGATCACTTAGGAAGGATTCAAGAATAAATTTCTTGAAAGACCTGGTGGTTATTACCTTTGGGGGAGATTGAAAAAGTTGATTGTAGTAGGGCATCCTTGGTTCTTTCTGATTAATAAATATAGAACATCAATGTTGGAAAATGGGGAGTGTCAGCTTTTTGGGGAGATGGGCTTTTTCTACCTGATCTCTGCTTAACTATATACTACCCGAATTTATTGTAATCCCTCTCCCGCGTTGTGGAATATTTTGGCGTAATACATATAAACGAATAATAATAATCGGCAAATGCATGCTAGACGTTGCCCTCTATGAATACATCCATTATTCATTCTCTGCTCCAGGTCATTTAATTCTATGGTCAATTGAGAATTTATTTAAAATGGAACTATGTAGGTTCAGACATGCGGTTTATAACATGCCACATATACCCGGTGATGTTGAAGAATATTTGTAGATTGCGGAATCATAGGGATGTTCTGCACACCTGACCACTTTAGCTTTTTAAAGTAGCCAGGGTGTGTGAAGTATCCTCCCCCTCCCAGGTCCCCTGAACTGTTTAAAATGTGGGCTGAAGTCAGGGCCGTCTTTAACGCAGGGCAAAAGGGGCAGCTGCCCCGGGCCCAGTTATTGTTGAGGGGCCCAAAGCAGCTGCCCCTTGGGCCCACGTATACTAGGCAGTGATGGCTCTCAAAGGTAGCTGCCTATTTTGCCCCCGCAACTTCAGACTGCACAGCGGGGGCACTAGATTCTCTGTGTGCTGCCCGCTGAAGCAGTCAAGGCTGTGCGGGAAGAGAATATGGGACTTCCGTATCTGGCTCCTCCCCCTTTCTGGCGTCCTCTTCCTGTCTCCGCACATTGCAAACAGTCAGTGTGCATGGGGGCTGCTGAGGAGGAGCTGGAGCTAGATGGGAACCAGGATCAGGGAGGTGCAGGGCCAGGCAGTTATGTAAGTATTTGTAATTTTTTTTTAGCAATCTCTGTGCAAAGCCAAAGCCCCTGCTCACCATAGATCTACATCCAGCCCCCCCCCCCCCTCAGACTATGAGCTGCAGGCATCATTTCACACAGGAAGGCAGATCTCTGTTCCCTTCTGCCCCAAAAGCTCCCCCAACAGCTGTGGTCTGACCATGGATCCTGGTCCTCTCAATCTCCAGAATCAATCCTCCACACTCTCCAACATCAAACCCCCCCTCTCCAGCATCAAACTCCCCCACTCCACACTCTCCAGCATCAAACCCCCACTCCAGTAGCAACCCCCCACTCCACACTCTCCAGCATCAACCCCACCTCCACACTCTCCAGCATCAACTCCCCCACTCCACACTCTTCAGCATCAACTCCCCCACTCCACACTCTTCAGCATCAATCCCCCACTCCACACTCTCAGCATCAACTCCCCCACTCCACACTCTTCAGCATCAACCCCCCACTCCACACTCTTCAGCATCAACCCCCACTCCACACTCTTCAGCATCAACCCCCACTCCACACTCTTCAGCATCAACCCCCACTCCACACTCTTCAGCATCAACCCCCCACTCCACACTCTTCAGCATCAACCCCCCACTCCACACTCTTCAGCATCAACCCCCCACTCCACACTCTTCAGCATCAACCCCCCACTCCACACTCTTCAGCATCAACCCCCACTCCACACTCTTCAGCATCAACCCCCCACTCCACACTCTTCAGCATCAACCCCCCACTCCACACTCTCAGCATCAACCCCCACTCCACACTCTTCAGCATCAACCCCCCACTCCACACTCTTCAGCATCAACCCCCCACTCCACACTCTTCAGCATCAACCCCCACTCCACACTCTTCAGCATCAACCCCCCACTCCACACTCTTCAGCATCAACCCCCCACTCCACACTCTTCAGCATCAACCCCCCACTCCACACTCTTCAGCATCAACCCCCCACTCCACACTCTTCAGCATCAACCCCCCACTCCACACTCTTCAGCATCAACCCCCCACTCCACACTCTTCAGCATCAACCCCCCACTCCACACTCTTCAGCATCAACCCCCCACTCCACACTCTCCAGCATCAACCCCCCACTCCACACTCTCCAGCATCAACCCCCCACTCCACACTCTCCAGCATCACCCCCCACTCCACACTCTCCAGCATCAACCCCCCACTCCACACTCTCCAGCAATCAACCCCCCACTCCACACTCTCCAGCATCAACCCCCCACTCCACACTCTCCAGCATCAACCCCCCACTCCATCCCCCCCCCACTCCACACTCTCCAGCATCAACCCCCCACTCCACACTCTCCAGCATCAACCCCCACTCCACACTCTCCAGCATCAACCCCCCACTCCACACTCTCCAGCATCAAACCCCCACTCCACACTCTCCAGCATCAACCCCCACTCCACACTCTCCAGCATCAACCCCCCACTCCACTGTCATGCGTCGCTGTGTGTGAGGAGCAGGGGAGTCCGGTTTGCAGCAAATGCAGGAGACCATACAGGTTGAAGGGCACGGTTTAGTTTATTTTATGCACCGGCAGGACAAAAGGAATATACAGGACTAGAACTAAAAGATGACTAGACACAAGAAAGGAGCTGACATAGAGGGCTAAGAGAAAAATGAATAAACTAGACACAGGCTGGATACAGAGGGGCATGACATGAACTAGACACAGGCTGGATACAGAGGGGCATGACATGAACTAGACACAGGCTGGATACAGAGGGGCATGACATGAACTAGACACAGGCTGGATACAGAGGGGCATGTCATGAACTAGACACAGGCTGGATACAGAGGGGCATGACATGAACTAGACACAGGCTGGATACAGAGGGGCATGACATGAACTAGACACAGGCTGGATACAGAGGGGCATGACATGAACTAGACACAGGCTGGATACAGAGGGGCATGTCATGAACTAGACACAGGCTGGATACAGAGGGGCATGACATGAACTAGACACAGGCTGGATACAGAGGGGCATGTCATGAACTAGACACAGGCTGGATACAGAGGGGCATGTCATGAACTAGACACAGGCTGGATACAGAGGGGGCATGCATGAACTAGACACAGGCTGGATACAGAGGGGCATGTCATGAACTAGACACAGGCTGGATACAGAGGGGCATGTCATGAACTAGACACAGGCTGGATACAGAGGGGCATGTCATGAACTTAGACACAGGCTGGATACAGAGAGGCATGACATGAACTAGACACAGCTGGATACAGAGGGGCATGTCATGAACTAGACACAGGCTGGATACAGAGGGGCATGACATGAACTAGACACAGGCTGGATACAGAGGGGCATGACATGAACTAGACACAGGCTGGATACAGAGGGGCATGACATGAACTAGACACAGGCTGGATACAGAGGGGCATGTCATGAACTAGACACAGGCTGGATACAGAGGGGCATGTCATGAACTAGACACAGGCTGGATACAGAGGGGCATGACATGAACTAGACACAGGCTGGATACAGAGGGGCATGACATGAACTAGACACAGGCTGGATACAGAGGGGCATGTCATGAACTAGACACAGGCTGGATACAGAGGGGCATGTCATGAACTAGACACAGGCTGGATACAGAGGGGCATGTCATGAACTAGACACAGGCTGGATACAGAGGGGCATGTCATGAACTAGACACAGGCTGGATACAGAGGGGCATGTCATGAACTAGACACAGGCTGGATACAGAGAGGCATGACATGAACTAGACACAGGCTGGATACAGAGGGGCATGTCATGAACTAGACACAGGCTGGATACAGAGGGGCATGACATGAACTAGACACAGGCTGGATACAGAGGGGCATGACATGAACTAGACACAGGCTGGATACAGAGGGGCATGACATGAACTAGACACAGGCTGGATACAGAGGGGCATGACATGAACTAGACACAGGCTGGATACAGAGGGGCATGACATGAACTAGACACAGGCTGGATACAGAGGGGCATGACATGAACTAGACACGGGCTGGATACAGAGGGGCATGTCATGAACTAGACACAGGCTGGATACAGAGGGGCATGACATGAACTAGACACAGGCTGGATACAGAGGGGCATGACATGAACTAGACACAGGCTGGATACAGAGGGGCATGTCATGAACTAGACACAGGCTGGATACAGAGGGGCATGACATGAACTAGACACAGGCTGGGTACAGAGGGGCATGTCATGAACTAGACACAGGCTGGATACAGAGAGGCATGACATGAACTAGACACAGGCTGGATACAGAGGGGCATGACATGAACTAGACACAGGCTGGATACAGAGGGGCATGACATGAACTAGATACAAGATACAAAGGGGTACTTACACAGAAGCAGGATAATAACAGAGGCAGATTACAGGACACAGGGACAGATACACAAATAGCAGAGGGTCTATGGTGGAGGAGGCAACAAAGAGGTCTTGGTACAGGGGTCAGCAGGAGTCCATATGAATGGTGGAAGTCCTTGAAATAAACAGAAGTCCTTTTGGCAAAATGAGGGGATAATCCAAATAGCAACGAAAAGTCCAGTAGGGAAGACAGGGGGTCTGGAATCCAGGTACAGGCAGGTTCACACAGCGTGTGACTCAGTGGTCAGATGTTAATGCTGAAGTCCCGAGCATTGGGCGTAGTCTCCCTATATGGAGACCTGGGCAGGTGAGGGGTAATTAAACTCAGGGACAAACATATGGGAAATACTGGGCTGGAGGATGGGGAACTGGATCAAAGCAAGGGCTAGATGGGAAATCTGGAATGGGACAGAACAGGGAAGATGGTAGTTCAGACCCATATCAAGGCCTTTTGCGGTGTCTGCGGTGACGGGCATGACATATCCCCCTCACTAAAGTCGCACTCCGTGCGACTAGGACATCTGTGGGGCTCTCGAGGTCTCCCGGTCTTACAACATGACCACGGGAAGGTTTGCACTGTCGGCTGTGAGGGATGGGATCGTCGACCTTGGCAATCCAAAATCCTTCTTGGCACAGCTGCAACTGGGGGCTGCCAGCAGCAGACAGTGGAGATGGCAGTCACAGCAATAGCAGCTTGGCTGGGCAACGACAGCAGGTTCACAGGAACGGGAACTTTGTTGGAGTGGGTCATAGCGGCTGGGCTCTGCGGCAACAGCGACTTGGGTCTCTCACACTCCGGCTGGGCAGCGCGCTTGGGTTCTGGGCGCTCCGGCTGGGCAGCGCGCTTGGGTTCTGGGCGCTCCGGCTGGGCAGCGCGCTTGGGTTCTGGGCGCTCCGGCTGGGCAGCGCGCTTGGGTTCTGGGCGCTCCGGCTGGGCAGCGCGCTTGGGTTCTGGGCGCTCCGGCTGGGCAGCGCGCTTGGGTTCTGGGCGCTCCGGCTGGGCAGCGCGCTTGGGTTCTGGGCGCTCCGGCTGGGCAGCGCACTTGGGTTCAATAGGTTTGGCAGCAACCGGGGCTTGGTTCAACTTGGCAGCAACCGGGGCTTGGTTCAACTTGGCAGCAACCGGGGCTTGGTTCAACTTGGCAGCAACCGGGGCTTGGTTCAACTTGGCAGCAACCGGGGCTTGGTTCAACTGGGGCTTGGTTCAACTTGGCAGCAACCGGGGCTTGGTTCAACTTGGCAGCAACCGGGGCTTGGTTCAACTTGCAGCAACCGGGGCTTGGTTCAACTTGGCAGCAACCGGGGCTTGGTTCAACTTGCAGCAACCGGGGCTTGGTTCAACTTGGCAGCAACCGGGGCTTGGTTCAACTTGGCAGCAACCGGGGCTTGGTTCAACTTGGCAGCAACCGGGGCTTGGTTCAACTTGGCAGCAACCGGGGCTTGGTTCAACTTGGCAGCAAACGGGGCTTGGTTCAACAGCAGCTTGGCAATAACAGCAGCTTGGATTTGTTTTGCAGCAAGATCACTTTTAAAAACCTCAGAGGGTGCTGGAGAAGCAGGACGGAGAGAGGCAGTGAAAGAGTTAACACCAGAGTCTTTGCCTGAATTAGTGGCTTGCTTGGGTGTACGCACTTTACAATTTTTGATAACATGTGAATCAGCACCACAGTAGTAACACAATTGTAAGGTTTTCCTCCTTAGACGTTCCTCTGCAGACAAGGGTTCTTTGCCTTTAAACATCGGAGGGGAAGGGCACACCTTGGTTAAGGTTCCATTTAACCCTTGCAGCAGGTTAAAAAACAATGTTCAATTGCTGCAGGAAATCTTGCACAGCTTGTTATAGATGCCACGAATGCCTGCATTGCTACGGACTCGTTAATTGACTTCAGCATTTTGTCATGCGTCGCTGTGTTGAGGAGCAGGGGAGTCCGTTTTGCAGCAAATGCAGGAGACCATACAGGTTGAAGGGCACGGTTAGTTTATTTTATGCACCGGCAGGACAAAAGGAATATACAGGACTAGAACTAAAAGATGACTAGACACAAGAAAGGAGCTGACATAGAGGGCTAAGAGAAAAATGAATAAACTAGACACAGGCTGGATACAGAGGGGCATGACATGAACTAGACACAGGCTGGATACAGAGGGGCATGTCATGAACTAGACACAGGCTGGATACAGAGGGGCGTGTCATGAACTAGACACAGGCTGGATACAGAGAGGCATGACATGAACTAGACACAGGCTGGATACAGAGGGGCATGTCATGAACTAGACACAGGCTGGATACAGAGGGGCATGACATGAACTAGACACAGGCTGGATACAGAGGGGCATGTCATGAACTAGACACAGGCTGGATACAGAGGGGCATGTCATGAACTAGACACAGGCTGGATACAGAGGGGCATGTCATGAACTAGACACAGGCTGGATACAGAGGGGCATGACATGAACTAGACACAGGCTGGATACAGAGGGGCGTGTCATGAACTAGACACAGGCTGGATACACAGAGAGGCATGACATGAACTAGACACAGGCTGGATACAGAGGGGCATGTCATGAACTAGACACAGGCTGGATACAGAGGGGCATGACATGAACTAGACACAGGCTGGATACAGAGGGGCATGTCATGAACTAGACACAGGCTGGATACAGAGGGGCATGACATGAACTAGACACAGGCTGGATACAGAGGGGCATGTCATGAACTAGACACAGGCTGGATACAGAGGGGCATGACATGAACTAGACACAGGCTGGATACAGAGGGGCATGACATGAACTAGACACAGGCTGGATACAGAGGGGCATGTCATGAACTAGACACAGGCTGGATACAGAGGGGCATGACATGAACTAGACACAGGCTGGATACAGAGGGGCATGTCATGAACTAGACACAGGCTGGATACAGAGGGGCATGACATGAACTAGACACAGGCTGGATACAGAGGGGCATGTCATGAAGTAGACACAGGCTGGATACAGAGGGGCATGTCATGAACTAGACACAGGCTGGATACAGAGGGGCATGTCATGAACTAGACACAGGCTGGATACAGAGGGGCATGACATGAACTAGACACAGGCTGGATACAGAGAGGCATGACATGAACTAGACACAGGCTGGATACAGAGGGGCATGACATGAACTAGATACAAGATACAAAGGGGTACTTACACAGAAGCAGGATAATAACAGAGGCAGATTACAGGACACAGGGACAGATACACAAATAGCAGAGGGTCTATGGTGGAGGAGGCAACAAAGAGGTCTTGGTACAGGGGTCAGCAGGAGTCCATATGAATGGTGGAAGTCCTTGAAATAAACAGAAGTCCTTTTGGCAAAATGAGGGGATAATCCAAATAGCAACGAAAAGTCCAGTAGGGAAGACAAGGGGGTCTGGAATCCAGGTACAGGCAGGTTCACACAGCGTGTGACTCAGTGGTCAGAGGTTAATGCTGAAGTCCCGAGCATTGGGCGTAGTCTCCCTATATGGAGACCTGGGCAGGTGAGGGGTAATTAAACTCAGGGACAAACATATGGGAAATACTGGGCTGGAGGATGGGGAACTGGATCAAAGCAAGGGCTAGATGGGAAATCTGGAATGGGACAGAACAGGGAAGATGGTAGTTCAGACCCATATCAAGGCCTTTTGCGGTGTCTGCGGTGACGGGCATGACACACACTCTTCAGCATCAACCCCCCACTCCACACTCTCCAGCATCAACCCCAAACTCCACACTCTCCAGCATCAAACCCCCCACTCCACACTCTCCAACAGCATCAAAAAAACCCCCACACACACAGGCGGCACCAAACCTTTCTGCTGCGGTGTGTATAAGGTGTGTAGTTAGTGTGTGTACTACTGAGAGGTATAGTGGTTATATGTGTGTGTACTTTGTATACACACGATATATTATTTACACAATGTACTCAACATATATTATACAATGAGTGTATAGTGTGTCTAATGTATATCCTCAGAATATAGTTTGTATATGTGTATGAGCTTATGTGTATACTATAATATGTAGAAGTGTATAGTGTTACTGCATGTAGTGGGTAGTCTGACTGTATAATGTACATAATTCAGGGTCGGGTACTGAGTACAGTTGTCGTACTATATAGTGGATGACGAGTATACTATATAGTGTATAAACTTGCTGAATCTGAGGAGCTCTGTGATACACTCATACACAATGCACATTATTAAAGCTTTTTGAGACAAGTCCATGATGTATTTGTTGTTTTTTTATTTTCGGGATGTTGGGGGTGGAGAGCAAAATTATGCGAAGGTGTGCTTTCTGGGAGCCCCATAAAAATGTTTGCCCAGGGTCCAATCAATATTAAAGACGGGCCTGGCTGAAGTGAGAGATTCCTCCACTCCCCCCGCAGAACATCGCAGCCGGGAGGTTTGAAACTTCCCATCTGTCGGTCACTAGTTTGGTCACTTGCTTACTCTTGCTGATGTCTCCTCCTCCCGTAGACCGCCTGCTAAGCTGATGGTTGTCGGGGAGAAAACTGATGGATCGGATCTGCGCACGCACAATTGGTATTTTTTGAAAGCTGCATTGCTAATAGTCTCATCACTTATGTGAGCGCTTGCGTTAAGGAGGTGATAGGGCCCCTCATGTTTCAAATAACTGTTAGGATAAAAAATTTCAACAACAATCACTTGGTAGTGAAAATACATTTTTCTTGAAATATATTCTATTTTCTCTAGTCATTTTTATGACTCTACTTATGGTGACATTCTGGGGATAAGGTTAGGGCTAGGAGTAATGTGTATTAAAATTTATATTTCCTTTAAACTTTATTAACTTTCTATAAATTTTTTGGCATTACTTAAGTAACATTTTATACTATTATCACTCATGCATCATACAATCAAGTCTATTCAAAGAAAGGTGAAACTCAGGAGAATGACTGGAGAGGTCAAAATAAAACCTGAAAAATTCTCCCATTTATCTCACTTTCCAAATTGGCTATTTGGTCTAGATTGTTCTCTTCTCCTGACAGTTTTCCTGGTTTTCAACTTTCTCTGAATAACCCTGTATGTCTTTTTTTGTACTATACTTAAATTAACTACTCTCTTTATCATAGTTTTGTGGGTAATTTTTACTGACATGACTTTTTTAAACAACTTTACTATTCACAACCTAAAAGCGTCATTCTTATGCTGTATGCGAATGTGTATATCAGGACTCAACTAATCCAGGGCCACTGACTTTTTGAATTTTAATTTTTGTCTCTGAAATTGTTGGACTTTTCTTATTGGCTTCTAAAGTTGATATAATTGTGTCAATCCATGATATGTACGGTACATATGTGTAAGTGCACAAAACCCATATAATTCTCTCCTTACTTTTCTTTCCCCAGTTTTTGATCTTCTTCGAAAAGGGTATGTACATATTTAAAGGAAACTTACATTTAGGAATTTTGAATGGTTATATGATATAGCTTGTGCTTAGCTGATTTTGTTTGTGTGAATTAACAACTAGGCAAAACAAAAATATTCTTATTATGGGTATATTGATATTTTAATATACATTTCTTGGTATAATTATAAAACCAAGTTTAAAGGATGGAGCAATAACCCAATGTGCAAGTTAGGAAAAAAAAGAAAAATGTTTTCCTTTGAACAACTGAACCTGTAGCTGAGCAAGTTTAGCTTGACTAGTTATAATAGCTCATGTTGCACTAATTAAAATATGGTTCAGTTTTCATGAATAGACTTGTTAGTGTTGGATTTTTCCATTTGCAGGAATGCAAACATTATGCTCTATTATATGTATCTAAAGTGTGTTAATTCTTATAATTAAGAGCACATTGTTTTGTTTTTACATTATATACAGCAATTTGATGTTTTTGAAACATTGATCAGGTTATGTGTATATATATATATATATATTCCAGTGCGCAACGTGTGATAAGGGCTGCTATATTGGTGAAACCAACCTTAAACTAAATCTCAGGATGAACCAGCACAGACACTCCATCAGGAACCACCAGGAAGATACATATCGTACCCCGGTGGGACATCACTTCAATCTAACAGGCCACTCCATCCAAAACCTCAAAATTAAAATCCTCAAAGGGCATTTTACAGACAACCTTTAACGCAAAACATATGAAATGAAAATGATCACATATTGTAACACCATAAATGCCGGACTCCATGTCGATTCTGCGTTTTTAACCCATTATCATAATGTCACATAATATTCTATATTCTGGCGGCTGTTTTGTTTCTTCTTGATTTCCTTTTTTTTCCCCCATGTCTCTTTCAGCCTTCGCTGTGCTGTCTGTTTTTTTTTCTTTTCTTCTTTTTTCATTCTAGGTGGTATGATCTTATCTCTGTTGTTTTATTATGGGCCCAAGATCCCTCATGCATTTATTTTCCCATTTCAAACATACCATTTGACGACATCCAATCCCCTCACCCATGTGACCCCTAATGTCCTAATGTTCAATTCTAGGAACTGATCAGTTAGCATCAAGACCTGAGGAAGGGAGGAATACTCTCGAAAGCTTGTCTTTTAAATGTAACGTTACTCCAATAAAAAAGGTATCACTACGTACTGCTATACTCGTAATTTTGGCATCTGGACTAACGCGGCCTTTCAAATTTTATATATACTGTATGTATATATATATATATGTGGCATAGCATTGATTTTAGGGTTCTGTGTAATAACAGATCCAGGATGTGTAAAAGTGAGACAGAGGTCATTTGCATATCTTACCCAGAATTCCTTGCTGCATATGGGGAATATGGCACAGGAGCTCTGGGATGCAGTTCTTTGAATTGCTATGATGTGCGGGTGGCTTTTGCAATATTAAACACACTTTTGATAGTGTGGAGGCTTTTTGTCTCACTTTTAGTCCTTCACCACAACCCTTATAGACACTTACTTACCTATGGTCCAAACATCCACTGCAACTGGTCATGCCTGTCTCCTAGCTGATGAGGGTTCAACAAACCTGAAACAGCGCTGTCCTAGGAGTGGCTTTGACCAGTTGCATAACCTTATCTTTGCTACAAAGCCACAGTGTGGCATAGCATTGATTTTGGGGTTCTGTGTAATAACAAATCCAGGATGTGTAAAAGTGAGACAGAGGTCATTTGCATATCTTACCCAGAATTCCTTGCTGCATATGGGGAATGTGGCACAGGAGCTCTGGGGTGCAATTCTTTGAATTGCTATGATGTGCGGGTGGCTTCTGCAATATTAAACACATATATATATATATATATACAGAACAAGATACAGAGCACTAGGGTTAATTATGCTACTAGAAATTTTCAAAACAAGACATATATATATATATGTCTTGTTTTGAAAATTGAAAATATATATTTACATACAAGAATGATTGTTGCATGGTTAGCCATGGTAAAAGAACTCAGACACTCCACATTGAAGAAATAATTTATACTCCACTGTTCAAACCGTCCTCTTATTTGCGGCAACAGACAAACACTTGCCACCAGTTGTAGCCTTTAATTTTCAGATTGATTGCTTAGCATGTTCAGTCATCTCCTGCTCAGCATGGGTTTGTTCTTAAAACATGGAGTACAGTCACCAAGGGTAATTGATTTTCTTAGAAACATTTGAACAGAATGTCTGTCTAAGCTGGTAGCTGCTTAAACAAGGCTGCCTGTTATCTGTTTTCAGACCGCTCCATTCATGAATTCCGTTAACTATGAACAACATTGACATATCTACATATGCCAACATGTGCCTGCCTTTCCATAAAGGAATTAATGTGGCATTCTCCAATGGTATCTTTGAAAGAGTGCGGAGAGTTTATTGCTGGAGTGTATATGTCTTGCATTAACCTTCAGCATTTCCTTGTTTTTCTTCCAGGCCAGTCATGGAAGTGCCAAGTGATCAGCCGTTTTCAGAAGACCAAGCTAGACTATATTTCAGGGACATTGTTCTGGGGATTGAATACTGTGAGTACTAATGTTTCAAGTACCACATGTGGGTAGGACATTATTTTTCTAATAAATTGGGTAATATTATCTGGTGAAATGTTTTAATGATACCAACTTCTTAATTTGTTGCTTTTGCAAAGTTACATGAAACAATCACTGGTATTGGCCAAATTAACTGTCTGTTACATTCTTGTCTTTAAACATATAGTAGTTTTCAATACAAAATCCCAAATTCTATCCTTACTAGTGTTGTCATTTCTATGCTACTAAATGTTATGCATGAACACCAATTCTCTGCATAAATATAAAAATACAAAAAAATGATAATTGTTATAGAGGAGTTCCAGGTCATTGATAGTAAATGGCAGTTAAACATAAGAGAGCTGTGACATGTATTTAACGATGTTCAAATATCTGCTACTAAGTGCATCACATTGCTGAATATAATGTACCAGGTCACATGTGCAGCTTAGAGCAAATAAGGTGATTCAATTTATTTCCCATTAATTCCATCTCTTCTAATCCTATGCGTACATCTGTGTATCATTTTGCAGAGCTATGCTAAACAATATTTCACTATAAATCACTGTTCGTCAATCTTCTGCCCTAGCAAAACAGCCAGTTTTTACGCGACAGAAAGAAATCTATTTCTGCCGGGGCTATATCCTGTACTTCTGCACAGGGAATATTACTGATGATGCTCCTTTCCACTGTACTTTGGCCCTTGTACATCAAGCACCAGGGATGTGTTCTTGTAGTCAACAAGGAATGTGGAAAGACTCAGAACAGCAAAAGTGACCTACTCTTAAATGTCAGGCAAAAACAACTTCACCACATTGTGTTGTAAACTTATTGTTTTGAAATACAAGACCATATTGATAGACAATTATCTTCCATTTGAAATAAGCATTTACAGCAAAAAAACAAAAAGACTAATTACTCTGTCAAGAAACTAGTTTGAGTTGATTTTTTTTTAATCTATTTCCAAATAAGGAGCTTAAGCAACATGTTACATATATATATATTAGTGTTTATTATTGCAGACCTGCACCTGCAGATTGCACCTGCACATCACAGCAATTTGAATTGCATCCCAGAGCTCCTGTGCCACATTCCCCATATGCAGCAACGAATTCTGGGTAGGATATGCAAATGACATCTCTCTCACTTTTATGCATCCTGGGTCTGTTATTACACAGAGCCCTAAAATCAATGTGATGCCACACCGTGGCTTTGTAGCAGATAGGGTTATGCAACTGGTCAAAGCCACTCCTAGGACAGCGCTGTTTCGGGTTTGTTGGACCCTCATCAACTAGGAGCTAGGCATGATGACCAGTTGCAGTGGCTGCTTGGGACCCACAGGGCAGATATATATATATATAAATATCTATCATTAGGTAGGCTGTGTTAGTCCAGATGCCAAAATCACGAGTATAGCAGTCTGTAGTGATACCTTTTTTATTGGACTAACGTTGTGGAATTCTCTGCCTGTTGAAATGGTTGGGTCAGAGACTGTACAGACTTTTAAAAAGCGACTGGATGACTTCCTGCAGACAGAGTATTAAGGGTTATAATATTTAATATGTGGGTAAAAGATTCTTGATCCAAGGAGAAATCTGACTGCCATTCTGGGGTCAAGAAGGACATTTTTCCCAGTATGTTGCATATTGGCAAGCATTTCAGACTGAGTTTTTTGCCTGCTTTTGGATCAACAGCAGTAGGTGATGTGTGAGAGGCTGGACCCGATGGATGCATGTCTTTTTTCAGCCTATGTAACTATGTTACATTTAAAATACAAGCTTTCGAGAGTGATCCTCCCTTCGTCAGGTCTAGAAGCTTACTGATCAGAATAATAGAATTAAACATTGGGACATTCATTGGGCACATGGTTGGGGGTGTTAGATGTTGTACATCGCCACATGCCATGGTCAGAGAGTGGAAAAATAAAACAAAAAAAAACCAGCAAAGAAAACATTAAGGTGTCTCAGGCACATAAGACAACGGTGATAAGATCATGTCCACTTCAAAGGGAAAGTGAAAGGACAAACAAAAACAGTGAGTATGAGGAAGACACAGAAAAATAAGAAAAAAACAAAAATAAAAGCAGAGCAAAAACCAAGCCCCAACCAGAATTATGAATATTATGTGACGTTCTTATCGTGGGTTAAAAAACCCAAATCTACATTAAGTCCTTGTTTTATACTGTTGAAATATGTGATTATTTTCATTTCATATGTTTTGCGTTCCCGGTGGTCTTTAAAATGTCCTTTGAAGATTTTAATTCTGAGGTTTTGGATGGAGTGGCCTGTTAGATTGAAGTGATGTCCCACCGGGGTACAATATGTATTTTCCTGGTAGTTCCTGATGGAGTGTCTGTGTTGGTTCATCCTGAGATTTAGTTTAAGGCTGGTTTCACCAATATAGCAGTCCTTATCACACGCCATGCACTGGATCATGTATACCACATTTGCAGACGTGCAAAGGTATGAGCCCTTGATGTTGCGTGTGCTCGTTGTTGTGCTGTGCAGTGCTGCTGTCACATATATGTTGGCACAGTTTGCGGCGGGGTTTGTTACAGCGTTTGGTCCCTTTCTGTATGTCGTCCTGTTCCTGAGTGAGTTTGCTATGGACCAGTTTTTGCCTCAGGTTTGGGGGTTGCTTGAAGGCCAGTAATGGGGGCTGTGGAAATATTTCTTTGAGAGCAGGGTCCTCTGTGACCAGTGGCTGCAGATCTTTGACGATTTTGCGAATTCCCTCTAGAGTTGGGTTGTAGGAAACAACTAGAGGGATCCGTGTGGTGTTTTATTATATATATTTTGTTAATATATATATATATATATATATAATTTGCTTAAGCCTGTCACAGTCGCCAATGTACCTCATCTTTGACAAGTCTTATCTAACTTGACTGAGTCTGCACTTACAGGATCCACTCACCCTGGAGCTCCCCGGCTACTCAAGGCCTTCATAGGCTGTCATGGTGGAGCACCTGTGAACAGGGAGGGGTGCACACCAGATGGGAGTTGTCAGCTCCCTATATATATAATATACAAAAACGCAGAAGGTTGCACTCAACCTCAAAACTAAGTGGGTGCATCTAAGACATCAAATACAAAACACCAAGAAAGAGCACTCCATATTATTGACAACCTTCTGCTGTTTTGTATTTTATATATATATAGGGAGCAGGCTTAAACAAATTATGATCATAACTTTGTGAACTGAATAGCCATCATTTTACCTCAGTCAGGGTTTTTGAGCATTTTTAAAACTGCGGTTTTTTTTCACAGAAAATGGTGGAAGAAGGTGGTCAATAATATGGAGTGCTCTTTCTTGGTGTTTTGCATTTGATGTCTTAGATGCACCCGCTTAGTTTTGAGGTTGAGTGCAACCTTCTGCTGTTTTGTATTTTATATATATATATAGGGAGCTGACAACTCCCATTTGGTGTGCAAATCCCCTCCCTGTTCACAGGTGCTCCACCATGACAGCCTATGAAGGCCTCGAGTAGCCGGGGAGCTCCAGGGTGAGTGGATCCTGTAAGTGCAGACTCGGTCAAGTTAGATAGGACCTGTCAAAGATGGGGTACATTGGCGACTGTGACAGGCGTAAGCAAATTCTGATCATAACTTTGTGAACTGAATCCCCATCATTTTACCTCAGTCAGGTTTTTTGAGCATTTTTAAAATTGTGGGGTTTTTTTTCACAGAAAATGGTGGAAGAAGGTGGTCAATAATATGGAGTGCTCTTTCTTGGTGTTTTGTATATATATATGTATATATGTATATATATATATATCTTTCATACATTTAGAAAATGTAGCTTTTGCTTCAGTAGATGAGGTCATTAATATTTATTTATTTATAAAGGATTTTACTAGGAAGGATACATTGAGATTTCTCTCGTTTTCAAGTATGTCTTATGTTGTATAATGTTAAGGATTTCTATTCATATTCTTGTGGATCCATAACTTAAAGGGATACTCCAGGCAATATGACCACCTCAGCTTTTTAAGGTTGTCATATTGCCTGAAGTATCCCATTTTTTTCCCCAGCTTTCTACCTTTTCCCGATCGGCTGATATTGCTGAGAGAAGCGGTGGACTTTACTCCGCCCTCCCATATGTCAATCAGCCGATCGGGTTTCAAGGTCCCCGCGTTTTGGAACTCTCGGCAAAGCTGGGATGTCATCGCGCTAGAAGCGCGATGACGTCCCACCACTCCGGCAGAGTCGCGGGAACGCGCAGGAGAAGGAGCTGGAGCTGCTGCCGTCTCCTCCTCCTTCTCCTCCGCCTAAGTTTTTAGACGAGCAGGCGGGGTGAACTTCAGCTCACCTCGCCGCTCGTGAACGTGCGCTGCTCCGCGCATGCGCGGTTGAATGAGCTGATTGGCTGGTTTACGTGATAGGCGCGCTTTGCAAGTAAACCTTAAGCCAAGTTCCAACTTTAACACGACGGGAGCGGAAGAGGGGGGAGGTGAGTAAAAAAAAAAAAAAAAAACGCCGTTGGAAAAGTTTAATTTTTAGGGTAAGTATAACATTAAAAAAAATATATATATGTACTGAATGACTAGTTAGGGCAATAGGTTTAATATAAAGTAAAAAAAAGGGGGGTGATTTTCAGCTTGGAGTGTTCCTTTAAGCATTTTGACACTTTTACCTTTAAATACTTTGACTTGGCTCTTTCTTCATTAATAGTAGATGTCAAGCGTGACGTGTGGATGCGAGCAGGAGCAAGTCCAGTGTGTGGTGATAATGAGGAGAGGCCAGGCAGATTCCAGGGCAACATAATTTCAATAATGTTAATAAGAGACACTAAACACAACATAGACGCAGAGCTGAATATGGGAGGTGGCTAGACACGGCTGACGAGGGATAACTAAGAATAGGGGCAAGACAGAAAGTTGACCAGATAGGAAGGAGCTAACTAAGAGGCAAGACAGGAAGGAGCTAAAAGGCAAGATAAGAAGGAAATGATTAAACAGAGGCTAGACAGAAAGAAGGTTAACTGAGAACAGGGTCGAAACGGGGAAGGAGCTGACACAGTAACTAAACAGAGGATAAAGGGCAAAGAGAAAACTAAAGACCAAGCTAAAGATTAAATACAAAAAAGTATAGGTGATAAGTCTAAGCAAATAACGAAGAAAACTAAAAACCCAAGAACTATCAAGGCGTAAAGGAACAATATATAGTATACAAAATACAGAGTACAGGGGAGACAGCTAAGGCAAAATAGAGGGGTTAAATAACAAACAATAGGGTAAGTAGTGGCTTGCTAACAACATGGTCAAAAATGAAGCATATAGGTCGTGGCAGGCGGCTGGCATAGAATTGTCAGAAATTCAATAGGATGTTAAATGAATGCAGGATATTACTTCACTGCAGAGGGATTTAGATCGATCGGGGGACTGGGCACTTAAATGGCAGATGAAATTTAATGTAGATAAATGCAAAGTTATGCACTTTGGAGTGAAGAGCACACAAGCAACTTATACCCTAAATGGTACGGAGTTAGGGAAATCCAAGCAGGAGAAGGATTTGGGAATAATTATAGACTGCAAACTAACAATGTGCAATGTCAAACAGCAGCTGCCATGGCCAGCAAGGTATTGGCATGCATTAAAAGGGGAATTCACTCTCGGGATGAAAACATAATTTTGCCTCTGTATAAATCAATGGTAAGAGGTCACCATGAATATGACGTGCAATTTTGGGCACCTGTCTTCAGAAAGGATATTATAGCGCTAGAAAAAGTGCAGAGACGGGCAACTAAATTAATAAGGGGAATGGAAGGGTTAAGTTATGAGGAAAGACTAACAAGTTTAAACCTCTTTAGTTTAGAGAAACGGCGCCTTAGAGGGGATCTGATAACTTTATATAAATATATACGGGCCATTATCAACGATTGTCTGATAACCTATTCATTAACAGGTCTATACACAGGACAAGGGGTCATCCATTTAGACTGGAAGAAAGAAAATTCAGCCTAAAGCATAGGAAGGGTTATTTTACGGTGAGCACAATAAAGCTGTGGAATTGTCTGCCTGTTGAGGTGGTTTGGTCAGGTCAGAGACTGTAAAGACTTTTAAATAACGACTTTATGACTTCCTGCAAAAACATAATATTAAGGGTCATAATAGTTTATATTTGGGTAAAAGCTTCTTGATCCAAGGAGAAATCTGACACCATTCTGGAGTCAAGAAGGACATTTTTCAGGTCCAGGATGCAAAAAAGTGAGAAATTGCAGACTTCTTTTGCATGGCCTACCCAGAGTTCCTTGCTGCATATAGGAAATATAGCACATGAGCTCTGTAAAGCAGTTCTCTGAATTGCTGTGATGTGTAAATGTATTCCACAAGTATAAACTTTATTATATGTATATACAGTGTGTGTGTATGTGTATATATATATATATATATATATATATATATTGCAATAGAATTCTGTTGCGTACATGGTTTTGGTGATGGAACAGAGTGAATAAGGCAATCATCTTTATGGCTTTTGTGTGAAACTTGAATATTCATCTCGGTTTAACTAAAAATATGTCTATATATTGTTACTAATAACAGATAATTACCTGTTTTAAAAACAAAATTGTGTTGCCTGTAGCTATTTACAGGGAATTCTAAGCAAGCACCAGATTCAAGGTATCTCCTCTGGTTTTCTGTAGCAAAACATATTTCTGCAACTCAGATTTTCCTCCTAATCTGCTGTGGCATCTGTATTACTAATACTATCATCCCTCTGTAGCAAAATAATTTGTGGTCTGTTTAGTGGGACTGTTAAAAGTATAAATAAATAACTAACAAGACTGATAACCTGAACAGAAACGAGATGTGAAGATTCGACATTTACACCAACTGGACAGCAGAACGTATAGAAAGTAGGACCCGGGAGAGTTCATTAGACATGTGCACAGCACAAAATTTCGTTTTGAACTAATGCATTAGTACTAAAATGCAATTTATTTAGTTGCTAAAGAAATTCGTTTTCAGTTCTTTAGTATGAAAACTAATTTCATTCATCCGAAAACCAGTGGATACAATTACTATTGTAGTGGCTCCTCAGAGGGCTGAGATCGCTGCTTGTTACAGTATCTCTCACTCTCAGCACAATGTGGGCCATATTACATAGTTGGTGCTAACTTAACCAAAACTGTTGTAAACTTCCCAGAGCCATTATAGCCTATGGAGGTTTTCAGTTACAACAGCTCTGGTTAAGTTAGCACCAACATTGCAATACTGCCCCGTGTCAGGCAAAACTGTTACAGTAACTGACTGCTGCTCATCACAGCGCTCAGAGTTTCAGTAAAACTAGTAAATAATATTTTATATATAAGACGTTAGAACAATATTATTTTCTTGTTTTACTGAAACTCTGAGCGCTGTGATGAGCAGCAGTCAGTTACTGTAACAGCTGAGCCTGATACATTGTACTGAGAGATAATGTAACAAGCAGCCGATCTCCGCGCTCACAGCCACTGGATTTAAAGGGCTAAAAAAAAAAAGCCCCCCTCTGTATAATGTTTAGAACATCCTCCTGCATTAATTAATACCCCTCTCTGTATAATGTATACAACATCCACCTGCATTAATTAATACCCCTCTCTGTATAATATATAGAACATCCTCCTGAATTAATGTCCCTCTCTGTATAGAACATCTTCCTGCATTGGCATGTGGAGGGTGCAGAACTTCGGATGTTGCGATGTTGCGCTCTGCATTGCTGGTCTCCTTCACTCATCAATATAATATCACAAAGAGGACTGAAACTAAAATGTAGTGCATTTTATTTTAGTTTCTTTCGTTTTTTGTACTGAGCAGTTTCGTTTCTCTTGAGTCATACTAAAACTAAATTATCCCAAAATTCGGACTAAATCGCTTTAGTACTAAAACGAATGCACATGTCTAGAGTTCATACTATATAAAAAAGATTAGAAGCAGCCCTATAGAACATTATACTACAGCAAAACAAAAAGCCCAAACAATCTACAGTTCAGTATCCTACTTTATTAGCCATGGTCTCACACCGGTTTGTGTTCTAACACACTGACACTACATAGCGATTGCATTCATCTTTTATTTGACAAGTGCTGTATATAGCCTGGGGTAAACTCCGATCCAAAGTTGTTGAGAAGAGCATGACAGAAATCTAATCCTAACACAGGTTTGGATTTCTTTTGCTTCATAATACGGGACATTGTTTCTAGAAAATGTTTTTCTATTATTCCGTTTTCAAACCATAACGTGCTTAACGTGATATCTGTTTGTAGTAAAACTAGAGTTCTACTTTTATTTTTTACTAGCAAAAGTGCAAGCGGTGTAATGTTTCATTTTTGCTGTCATAATTATGCGTCACTAGTGTACTCGTGTCGGAAAAATCTTACATTGCTAGATCCTGTATCTCCGTTAACCATTGTCCCTGGAGGTTCTTCCAGACCTTGGCAGGTGACAGCTGGTTGTGTTTGCTTTCACGTTTACATCATTCCCTTTAGGGTTTTTTAAGGAAGCATGTTTTCCTTGTTCCATTCTGTCTTGCATACTAATCTGTACTGCTAAATACTACGTTATGGCACCACTGTACAGGTTTTGCCTGTATTGGGCTTTAATCCCGATAATTTATTTAATACATTTGCCACCAATTACCATTTAGAGAACCTGGGTTCCTTTCTGATATCACTGTGAAGTGACTGGGCAAGGACCAGAGGGATCAGTTACATTTATTGAGGCATTTGGATAGATGTATCAACCATAAAGTGTAACTGAGTTGTTTACCACAGGTCAACATTTAGAGGGTTATTAAGAGCGCATCAAAAAGTCAGCGACATAGCGGTGCTCTCCTGGTCACCACACTTTGGTGAGTTAGATTCGCCAACCCTGCAGTGAATTCAGCCTATCTGAAAAGCCAGCAAAAAATTCACCGACTGCATCCGATGATCCACTGCATCGATCCGAAAAAAGCCAACGGCCCACCAACCAGTTGCTGGAAAAAGCCGTCAAGCTGTCGAACTGGATAAAAAAAAAAAACGCAACTGTTAGAAGGTGTTGTAAAAAAGAACAAAATAAACCTACTGCATGAAAATGCCTAATAATATAAGGTCCTGTGACAGGGCCGGATTAAGATCTCTATGGGCCTGGAGCTGAAGATTTTGGTGGCTTTTTTTTGGAAATTGGTAAAATGAAAACCTATATTTTAGGTTATTTGGTAGTGCAGATACGGGTATATTTAACCAGGCAGTTGCTATGAGGAAATTTCCATTCAGATTTCAATGTGTAATTTTTTTCTCCATATTTTATCATCCAAACGTTTGTTGTTATATTTGTAAGCATATCAATTCTTACATATTCTATATGGAATTCTGGTTAAAAAATTTAAATGGGAACCTGTTACTGCATTCTTCTGAGAAAATATTCAATTTTAACAAATTTCTAAAAATAATATTTCCCTTGTGTTTTGGAGGATGGTGTTTTATGAATAATATGACTATGTATAAAATACTGATCTTGCTCCCAGTGTGGGAAATGAGAAGGTGAGTAATAACAGTGGTATTGCTCATTTTATACGTGACAAATGGACAACTAAAAATATATATATACATCTAAAAAAAAATTGTTTTCTTTTCTTTTAGATTTTACATGGTCACATTTATACTCTGACCTGTTCAATGACACCTCACTTGACCTTGTGAGGTGTAAAGCAGGGGTCGGCAACCTACGGCCCGCCACCCCTGTTGTTAAGGCCCGTGGAGATCTGTGATAAAATCTGTGATTTTATCATAGACACCCGCGGGCCTTAACAACAGGGGCGGCGGCGGCACGTGCTGTGCGCCGCATGTTCGGCTCCCTGTAAGCGTCCGGAGGCATGGAGCTTCGGCGCTTGCCTGGGGGAACCACGTCACCAGCCGAGTTCTCGCGAGATCGCGGCTGGTCACATGGCTCCCCCAGACGAGCACCCAAGCTCCATGCTGCCGGACGCTCAGAGGGAGACTATCAAGCGGCGGCATGAGGTGAGCTGGGGGCAGTATATCCATGCATGCTGGGGCATATCCATGAGAGCTGGGGGCAGTATATCCATGAGAGCTGGGGGCAGTATATCCATGAGAGCTGGGGGCAGTGTATCCATGAGAGCTGGGGGCATATCCATGTGAGCTGGTGGCATATCCATGTGAGCTGGGGCATATCCATGTGAGCTGGGGCATATCCATGAGAGCTGGGGCAGTATCCTTGTGAGCTGGGGCAGTGTATCCATGTGAGCTGGGGCAGTGTATCCATGCGAGCTGGGGCAGTATATCCATGAGAGCTGGGGGCAGTATATCCATGAGAGCTGGGGGCAGTATATCCATGAGAGCTGGGGGCAGTATATCCATGAGAGCTGGGGGCAGTATATCCATGAGAGCTGGGGGCAGTATATCCATGTGAGCTGGGGCATATCCATGTGAGCTGGGGGCATATCCATGTGAGCTGGGGGCATATCCATGAGAGCTGGGGCATATCCATGAGAGCTGGGGCATATCCATGAGAGCTGGGGCATATTCATGAGAGCTTGGGGCATATTCATGAAAGCTGGTGGCATATCCATGTGAGCTGGTGGCATATCCATGTGAGCTGGGGGCATATCCATGTGAGCTGGGGGCATATCCATGTGAGCTGGGGCATATCCATGTGAGCTGGGGCAGTATCCTTGTGAGCTGGGGCAGTGTATCCATGCGAGCTGGGGCATATCCATGAGAGCTGGGGGCAGTATATCCATGTGTGCTGGGGCATATCCATGAGAGCTGGGGGCAGTATATCCATGTGTGCTGGGGCATATCCATGTGAGCTGGGGGCATATCCATGTGAGCTGGGGCATATCCATGCGAGCTGGGGCATATCCATGCGAGCTGGGGCATATCCATGAGAGCTGGGGGCAGTATATCCATGCGTGCTGGAGGATATCCATGAGAGCTGGGGGCAGTATATCCATGTGTGCTGGGGCATATCCATGAGAGCTGGGCGCAGTATATCCATGCGTGCTGGAGCATATCCATGAGAGCTGGGGGCAGTATATCCATGTGTACTGGGGGCATATCCATGAGAGCTGGGGGCATATCCATGAGAGCTGGGGGCATATCCATGTGAGCTGGGGGCATATCCATGTGAGCTGGGGGCATATCCATGTGAGCTGGGGGCAGTATCCATGCGAGCTGGGGCAATATCCATGCATGCGTGCTATAATAAATTAGACTTTTTGCTGCAAAAGAAAAGAATAAACGGTTTTATAAATATTTGATAAAAACCGGGAATTCTTTTTACATTGAAACCGGTGGGATTCGCCTGATTTAAACCTGTTGAATGATATCACCGAAAATCATGGCATTTCACTGATATTTAGGTGCTGATCAGTGTTTTCTGACTAGAATAACCATTACTTCTCTATAGGGATTTCACTGCCACCGAAGGTCACCGTATTTTGCTGGTAATTCATCAATATTTGGAGAATTGTCAGGTTTTTGTATAGCCGAATGGCTCTAAAATTGCACCATGCAGGGAAATTCACTGTTCGGTGCAATTTCAGAGCCAGTTCGGCTCTCTTTGAATAACAATGATAGTGTGTGAATTATTCCTGTGTAATAGAATTATTCCTGTGTACAGACCTCTCTCGACGGCCTATCGCCTATTTTGGCCTATACAACTCAAATTGCAGTGCACTGTAATAGCAGAAGTCTGTGCAGGGACTTTTAACTTATCAAAGGTAGAAAATAAATAATTTAAATAAATTATGAAATTGCTTGTTTTAGCATTTTAATGTGCTGAATTGATATAAGTAAAGCACCACAAATACTAGAATATCCTTTTCATGCCAGTAGTCAGAAACCTAGAATAAAGGATTAGGAGTGTGGAAGGTTCCAAAGACCAGTTGGAAAGCAGACCAGGCTTCAAGTTCCACAATGACTGAGCGACGTAAGGATATTACAGGGCGTATGTGCTCAATCACTGGAAACTGCTCTTCTAATCATTCTGGAAAGGCCAATCAGATGTACTATAGGACTGTCCATACTATCAAAAATATTAAGTGTTTTTGGGTAATCCAACTTGGGTTGCATTTCTATTCTGACATGTCAGGTATCGGGTTCCGGTGAAATGGATAAGAACCCAGGATGCAGTAAAGAAAAAATTTTGACAACAAAAGGTTGATGTGAAAATTGCAGGAAAGCATATTGAATAACTGGATGCAAAACAAAAGGCAGCAATCTGTATAAATAATAATAGTCCTTGGAAAAGCAATGGAGATGATGGGGAAACACAGTCGCTTGAATCAATGAACACTGGAAAAGGAAACCTGGATGAAAAAAGTCTCTGAAGATGCAGTGAGGAGGAACAGTGGATCGTGGATGGAGGTCTTCAGAAAAATCAGGTAGAGTATCCAGAAACAGGCAACGAAGTCAAAGGCTGGCAGCGATCTTGGGTAAATGTGGTACAGGCAACGGGTTTGGTGCACGAGAAATCAGAAGTAGTATAGGCAAGCTGGCCACAAGGCTCTGGGACAAATCCAGGTACTCCCTTACTTGGTGAGGAGTAATACTTTAATGACTGAGCACTGGCAGGATGTGGGAGTGGTCCTTTAAAAAGGAACCCAGCCAGCGCTCATTACAGACACCTAATGCAGGAGGCCTGAGATGGAACAAGGCATATTAACATATACATAGACCTGTTACCAGGGTTGGATTCAGGATTTGACTTTCTTGTTACGGCGTCGCCGTGGGACCTTACACATGACTTTCAATGAAGTACCAAGACTTTATCATTGCATTACTGATTTGCAGCATCAAACTATAGCATCCTAGACAATCACTAAGTAGCAGGGGATGTGAAACAGGATCCAGAATTGGCAGATCTCATGCCAAGTCAGAGGGATTCTAAGGTCAGCGGATATCTGAACCGTGCAGACTCCAATTAATTTGTCACTATACCTATTAGGTGACACACGAACAGGCGTTTCTACCTTCTGAAAATATACCTCTTAATGAATTCCTGGTCTTAAATTACCTTATTAAACACATATATAACCCTGAGAGGTATTTCTGTGCTCCCCATTGGAAAAGAGCCCAGATTTCGCTTCTGGGCATGGCACGTGGCATACTGCTAAGAACCATTTATAAATTGGGAGCTGGTACATTGTTTGTAAACAGCATCAAATTAGTAATTGTAAGTTAATTTTTAATGTCTCATTTGCACTAATTAATCAGGATTAATTAGTACTTCATCCTCCAGTATTACATTTGTAATTGCTATTTTTCATTTTCATTTCCTTGGAGGACCGCTGAGCTCATGTACATTTAAATTTTTTCATGTACGTTAAATTTCCAGAGAATGCATTTGCTGCAACTTGTTATACTAACCACCGCAAAACATGATTGTAAGTTTGAATCCAAGGAATGATGAGACACTTTGTGTGAAATGGGACCTGTTCCAACGCCTAACTTTAATGACGCATAATGGATATAATGCGTCTGTCTCTAGTGCTCGCTATAAAGATCAAGTCTATAGGCAAATCTTGTGCAGCATTAAATAGTTTACCTTTGTACACATTTCATATAGAAATTGTAAAACCCACAACTATCAGCATTTTCGAAAAGTTTTGGTAAAATTAGATATTCGTGTCTGTCTTAACCCCTTCACTGCTGAGCCATTTCACATCTGTATGCTGAGCTGATTTTTATAATTTTTGCTCATCACGTTTAAATGCGTTTTGGAGCCACGTTTTATTATATGAACCAGACATATTATATATCCTTTTTTTCCCCGGCAGATTCATAATATATCATATGTATACGTCATGTCCTGCATGAATATTATAACAAAAAATGCAATAAAATTTGAATTTTCAATCATCTACAGTGTGTAAGGTGATTTTTTTTTTTTTTTTTTCACGTTTTATCATCCAAGCTTTTGCGGTTATATATTCTGTGGGTTATGCTTGTTAAAAAAATTTGAAATGGGAACTCGTTATTTTACATTTTTGGGGGGGGGGGGATTACGTGATTTTTAGCTAAAAAACCCCATAGAAAACATTGTTAGTGCAGCATCATTGTTCACATCATTGTTCACATAAAAAGACATTTTTTTTTTATTACTTTAACCATGGTCATGTTTGGGATCATTGGAAAGACCATGCTCTGGCCTTTCCAATGATATCAGACATGCCCCATCAAGTTGCCAAGAATTGGGAGATATGGGGGTTCAAATGAACCCCCTATCTCCATAAGATTTCCTATATTTCCTTAGGAAATCCCCCGGGCAGCTAGGGGTTTCCCAGCTAACTGATGTCATCGCACCATGTGCCGTCTAAGATGGCAGCACCCACCAGAACTAGGCTGTGATCCGGCGCCGGATCGTGGACAGGCACCTCAGGGGTTAATGTCAGGCATCGCTTGAAAGGGGAGACTCTTCCCTTTTCAGCGGTTGCCTGGCTTTACCCCTCACCTCCTCCCGATCATGAGGGAGACCGATCTGAAAGGAAACCCCCCCCTCCTTTCAGACGACCTTCCGGCTTTGCCGGGTGGCTAACCAGAAAATGACGTCATTGCATCCGACGCGATGATGTCATTATGCTGGGAGGGGTCTCTAAATGCAGCGTTTGATTTTGAGGAAGTCAGAACGCCGCTTGACCCCGGAGCAGCGATGGGAGTATTCGCAAAAGCTCCCACTAAGCAGAAGACGTGTGGGGAACGTCCTCTGCTTGCAGCGGGAGACTATTAGGACGTTCCCCACATGTCCCCCACAGTGAAGGGGTTAAAGGGACACTACCATCAAAAAAATTAAATGTTCTTATTTTGTGTATGTTATGTTGCTAATATCTTACAAGCCCTTTGTTTTTCTTTTGCATTTTTAGTTAAATATTTTACTCTATATGTGTCACTTTGTACATCCATTTTGTGATCTTGTGTTGTAAACTGCCCCCCCCCAGAACCGTTACATCACTTGCTCCTCGCTGTGTGGCTTTGGCCATAGAATGGAGTGAATGGGTCACTCACGACTCACATCATTGTATTGTGTGGGATTTATTAAAAAAAAACATTCCTAGGGACTAGATAAATCTCTTAAACTCTCTGTCATATGTGATTCAGCTGCATCTATTATCTCAGGTAGCAGAGGCAGGACAATATACCTCCTGCTGCCATATAGAAACATAGAAACATAGAAAAGTGTCGGCAGATAAGAACCTTTCGGCCCATCTAGTCTGCCCAATTACATGGATACTTTACCTGGATTTATCTTTTGTTTAGGATAGCCTTATGCCTATCCCATGCTTGCTTAAATGCACGTTTGCCTGAAAATGCCCATTTGTTAAAGAACATTAGAGCAGTGATCAGAAATGATTGCACCGTGTATTATTGCATGGACACACATAGATTGTGGGGAGGGTAGGAGTCAAAAAGCCTGGGTTGTCAGATGGCTGTGAGATAATGAAGAAGACCATTATAGGACAGGATTTAGCATAACATTATTAAAGCCTAAAAACAACAAACACGAACATTCCCTACTCCACCTCTTTAACTGTTAAATTCTGTAACCGAAGCTCCCTCCATCTTTGTCCCCTCACCCTCCTTGGCACCCTTGCCCACACTTTACACGGCCTCCATGCTTGTTGAAGTGTGGACACTGGCCTCCTGCCAATGGACAGTGGATGAATGTGGCAAAGTCAACTCTAACAGACAATTGGCATAGGTGGGAATGTAGGGATAATGTTTTTAAACATATTAGTATCCTGAAACTTGTTGTTTAAGAGTTTGGTTTGTTTTCGTAATCCTTTTAGAACTATGGTTCCTGCTGTCTGTGTAATTGTTTGTCCTTAGACTGATATGATGTGGAGTTGATGTTGATAATGTGCCAATTCTGTCTATTGCATTTTAATCAGATTTCTGTATCTCCTTAACTAATTCTCATTCCCCTAATGTAGACATTGTACTATATTTGCATCATTTTCCCATCACCACCTGTTTCCCTTATAAATTCCATCTCAAATTCGAGATCGTTATTCTTCCCTGCACTAAGCATTGTCTGGTGTTTGGGGAGAGATATTTAGGATTATACAGCTCTCCCTCAAGTTCTGGGTGAGGGCTGTGAAGGAGTGAAAGCTGCTGCAGATCTGTTTGACTGGAGAGAAGGGATGGATGTTGTAACCGGTTTGGGTCTGGTCCTCGAATCGGAGACCAGTAAGGCTAGGGACAGATGAGCGCATTTTCTGCGGCCACCGTCAAAATGTACGTCGATGCGTGCGCACGCATTTTTTCACGGAATACGCTTAAGTGGTCAGACGATGCGCAATTCTGGACGTATTTCATGACGATGGGGTGAAAAGAAGTCTAGGGAAATCCGGCTGTTTGAACGTTATGTTGGCCGCACACTAGCAGCGTCTGACATCTCCTAATCACGCACACACGCTGCTATGCGGCCGCAGCGCACTCTGTACGTCAGTACCAGCGGTTTAACGTTCTCGAAAAAATGCGTTCATTTTCCACTTGCGTTGCGCGGCCGGACTTTTGTGCGACCGTACTTCGTATATTGGCCGGCATTGCCCGGCATCTGCTGCTAGTGCGGCCGTGATTAAGTGCGCCAGAACGCGCGTTCGCACTGCCTCAGTCTGACCCTAGCCTGAACCCCAGTTGCTGTTACAATCTGGTGGCAAGCTCTGGGATTTCCCTTCTCGAAACGTAGAGACATCAGGAACTAAGCAGCAAAGATACATCAGGTCTGGTCCTCAAGCCGGAGACCAGTCAAAACCAATTGCTGTTAAAAGTACTGTAGAGGATAAACCACAGCAGCAAAGTAAAACTTTTGCACAGATTTTAAATGTTGCATCCTGCGATAAAGCTACAAAATGGAAACAGCCGATAAAGAAAATTAACTTTAGTTTTCCTTTTTACATTCAGTTACTTCAAAGAAAAAAAACAGCTGCATGTGTTTTATAAAGTGGTTTTATTTGTAATTCACAAGTAATCTAGGTACAGATTATCTAAGTGGTAGTGTCCCTCTTAAAACATTTAAGGGCCACCTAGTCTCTTTTGTGAATCCGCAGTGTTCCGTTAAAACACATTTTGATCTGTTTTAGTCTATTAAGTATTAAAAGAAATTCATAATTTATACATATTATCTGTACATATTATAATGCATTAGATTATATAAACTCATGGAATAATTGGCTATGAAAATCACAATCTTTTAGCAAAAAAATAAACAAAAGCACAATGGAGGAGGATTTTGAGTGCAGAACATGACATCCTGACTAGCGATGAGCTGTTCGGGTTCGGACAGTTCGGAGTTCGACCCGAACTTTGGCAGTTCGAAAGTTCGCGAATTTCGATCTTTTTGGTTGTGTTCGGTTCGAGTTCGAAAAAAAAAAATTTTTGAAAAAAGTATAGAAAATGCTTAAAAAAATACTAAAAAATCTAGAAATAGACTCTTTACTGCAGAATATTATAAGCAACGGTTTATTAGATATTGAATTAAAAACTAATGTGTACGTGGAAAGATTATCAACTCTAAATGACCTCTGTTCACAAACGGGCATAACACCAGGTGTTTTTAGTCTGGTAATCAATTTGATACATTGTACACCATACTGAGGGTGGGGTGGTGTCTGCTTCTGATTGAGATTTGAGAATTAATTTCCCTAAAACATCCTAATATGCTGCATTTAACCCTTTCGCTGCTGAGGCTTTTCACACCTCTATGCTGAGGCCATTTTTACCGCTTTCGCTCATCATGATTAACCGCGTTTTGTAGCCATATTTTGATATATGACCCAGACATATTATATATTGTTCTTTCTGGCAGACTTTGCAGATTCATAATATGTCATTATTATATGTATACGTTATGTCATGTCTGTATATTATAACAAAAATGCAATAAAATTTGAATTTTCAATAATTTATTATGTGTAAAGTGTTTTTTTTCACATTTTAACATGCGATCGTTTGCGGTTATATTTTGTATGGGGTGCGCTTGTTAAAAAAATTAGAAATGGGGTCTCAAATTTTTTTGGAAAATTTCGCTTTTTTTAACAAACGCACCGCATACAAAAATCGTTAGTGCAGCATTATTGTTCACATTATAATTGAAATGGGAACAATATTGCTGCATTAACAAAACAAAAACAAAAAAAAACTTGTTTATTTTTTTTTTTTGAATTTTTTGTTAAACCTTTTTTTTTTAAAAAAAAACATTTGTCATGCTCATGTTTGGTATCCTTGGAAAGGCCATTCTCTGGCCGATCCAACGATATCAAACATTAACCCCTAGCTGCCACGGATCAGGAGATAGGGGGTTCCAATGAACCCCCTATCTCCACCATTGGTGGCAGCTAGGGGTTAACTCTAGGACTGGCGTCATCGTGCTATGCACGATGACGCCAGTCCTCAGGGGGAGTTCCTGGAGGCTTGGCCGACATCCAAGATGTCGGCCAGCTCCAGGAGAGGATCACGATCCGGCGCTTTTCAGCGCCGATTCATGATCCGGCTCCCCAGGGGTTAATCACAGCCACCGTCTGGAAGGGCAGGCTGTGTCCTTCCAAACGGTGCCTGGATTAACCCTCTGCCCCCCGGCGATCGGGAGGGAGAGAGGTCTGAAGGACCTCCCCCCCTCCCTTTCAGGCGCTTCCTCCGCACATGTGGGGGGGGCGCCTGAATTAGATGTCATCGCGCCACCGCGATGACATCTAATTGCTCCGGCTGGGGTCCCGGAGTGCTGGGCTGACATCCAAGATGTCAGCCCGCACCGGGGGGCGCAGCAATCTGCCGGAATCCGGCGGATTGCTGCCTCCTGTGCATGGACGCGCTGAGCGCGTCCATAGCACAGGAGAACCACTTGGCTGGACGCGCTGAGCGCGTCCATAGCAGCCAAGTGGTTAACTTGTGTTTGAAAAAAATTCAAAATAACATCTAAGGCTAGGGTCAGATGAGCGCATTTTGTACAGACTGTGCGTCCGTGCAGTACGGACGTACTTACTGACTGACAACAAGGTAGTGGCCAAACAGTCCGTTTTTTTCACTGACGTATTTTTTGACTGATGTAGCAGGGAAAATAAATTAAAATGAGAAAACATTCTGTCCGTCAAAAATGCTGGACGTATAAATGCAGTCCATCTGACCACGTTTCATCACTCACATACAAAGCTACACGGACGTTGCGGACGTGGCGCACTCCGCACGTCCGTTCTAGCAGTATTACGTTCTTGCCTAACCTGCGTCCGTTTGCTGCGTCCGCCATGCATCCGCACTTCCGTGCGGACGTACTTCGTGTGTGGGGCTCCATTGGTCAGAATGCTATGCTGCCACGGACGTACAAATGTGCGGCAACACGGACGTGATAACTGCGCTCGTCTGACCCCAGCCTTAAGCAATGTTATTTTTCACCTCTGGATTAAACATTCACAGGGTTATTCAGAGAGCGGTGAAAAGCAGGAGAATAACTGGAGAAGTGAAAATTCTAGGTCAAAATAGCCAAACCAGAAAAATTCTCCCATTTAACTCACTTTCCAAATTGGCTATTTGGTCTAGATTGTTCTCTTCTCCTGCCAGTTCTCCTGGCTTTCACCTCTCTCTAAGGGTTGTTCAGAGAAAGGTGAAAACCAGGAGAATGGCAGGAAAAGAGAACAATCTGGACCAAATAGCCGATTTGGAAAGTGAGATAAGGCTAGGGTCAGACTAACGCATTTTTCACAGCGACCGTCAAAAAGTGCGTCCGAACGCATTGCCTTATTTTTTCACGGAATGCGCGAAAACGGTCATACGATGCGCATTTTTGTGCGTGATTTTTTACGGATCCAAACCGGGAAACTTTGGGTGTCTGGACATTATGTTGGCCGGACATGAGCAGCGTCTGACGTCTCCAAATCACGCACACACGCTGCTAGTGGACGCAGCGCACTCTGTACGTCCGTACTAGCGGTTCTGCGTTCTCGAAAAATGCGTTCATTTATCACTTGCGTTGCGCAGCCGGACTTTCGTGCGACCGTACTTCGTATATTGGCTGTCATTGCCCGTCATTTGCTGCTAGTGCGGCCGTGATTGAGTGCGCCTAACGCATGTTAAAAATTCGCTAGTGTGACCCTAGCCTAAATGGGAGAATTTTTCTGGTTTGGCTATTTTGACCTAGAATTTTCCATTCTCCAGTCATTCTCCTGCTCTACACCGCTCTCTGAATAACCCTGACAGGGTTATTCAGAGAAAGGTGAAACTCAGGAGAATGACTGAAGAGAAAATTCTAGTTCAAAATAGCCAAACCAGAAAAATTCTCTCACTTTTCAAATTTTCCATTCTCCAGTCATTCTCCTGCTTTTCACCGCCAAAAAATCAGTAAACTTTTTCTGCGTGTCCGAAAATGTCTCCTCTTTTCATACAGACTGCCGCCCCAAGCAGTTGTTTATGGATAGATTAAAGGAAAAGCATTTACCTGCATTTGAAATGTCATTTTTTGGTTTTTACATATTTCTATACATCCTAGAAATCCGCCACTTCACGGGCAGGTTATGGGGACCTCCTAGGCACGATATTTGAAGGAATTTTTCGTTTTTATTTTTAACCCTTATTTCATGGAAAACTCACTGTCCCTTTAAAAACTTTTTTTTTCAAACTTTTTGTCCTTGTTTCCTGTCCCCCAGGGCACTACCCAGACCCCCATACACTTTTTATGGCAAATATGTAGCATATATGCCCTCTTGGAGGGCACTCTAAAAACCAAATTTTCAGCCCCATTGACTTGTATGGGGTTCGGGTTCGGATCAGAACATTTGGAAAGTTCGGCTTCGAACCGAACTCGGGGAGTGTTCAGCTCATCCCTAATCCTGACCTGTTCTCTTCTGTTTAACATTGCTTATTTCATACATAAAAGGATTTCAGGTAAAAAAGATGCCTCAGGGAGGGGGTGGACAACACAGTTCTGATCAGGTGGAATGTTTTCTTTTGTGAGTGGCCAAATATCCTAGTTAATTCCATTCTGCCGAGATTCAATTTCCTAATTTGCAGCAGAGCTCTCAGTTTTTTTCCAGTTCTCAGTGTGATTTGCTCGATGGAGCCAGGAAACATAATCCAGAGTGATGGAAGCGGTGGAAATGATTTCTTTCAAATGTTCTCCTAATCCCATGCTGGAACAGATTCAGCATTACGTACGGATGTCTGAATTTAATGCAGCAAACCAAAGAAAATCAAAATATAGCCTATGATATGAAAAAAATCACGCTCAAAAAGGTTACTGGAGTGCATATTAATATTAGACTTGTGAATTCATTTTCAGCCATTTCTTTGAGTTATGAAACGACAAGCACATGGACAAAATTAACCAATAACATATGACCATAGCGATTTCATTATTGGTTAATTCATTGGTGCAACGTTAATTCTTTCGCTATAAAGTGCTTTTTGTTGAAAACCATATATAACATTTATTTGAAACACAGGATGCACAGATAGCACTTGAATGTATGGTAGAATAGAAATTCTATATTATTACGAGATGAATAAGAGACTATGATAATGTAAATTTGTTAATTTCTAATTTTTCATACATTAGTTTATCATTCGCACATGAAATGTAACCGGAATCCACTTGGTTCACTCGGTATGAGGCCGGACCGGACACGAGCAAAGATTGTCTGAACACGAGTCTCTTCAGGAAAGGCAAACTTTATTGTGACGTCACAGAATGCTCAGACAGGATTGAATCGCAAAGACTGAGCCCCGAGTTCACCCCGACAAGGGGTCTTATACCCCGAATACATAATTAGGTACATCCCAATTAGCCCACCTCCCTGTGACACTATCCCACCCCACGTGGGTTAATACCTCCCATAGTCTAATACAAAGACATTCCATTAAATTGGCCGTAAATTGGCAAACTTCATGTTAGTTTCGACAGATCATGATTAGTTACTACATCCAGTCCGGGCTGTGCTCGCCTCCCTAGCGCCTGTGCTCATTTGTTGCGGGTAGCACCTGGTCTATCTTCTATGCTTCCCTTTGTCTTGCTGGGGCCTCTGTGACCTTGATGTATCCACTTCTCATTCTATCCCTTTGTGCCAGGAACAGCCTCGATCTTTCTCAGGTTTTAATTGCTTTTCTGCTAATCTAACACATTCCTAAATTTCTACGTATACTTCATTCTAGTTTCAGCTAAAACCTACCTAGTTATTTTCAAGTGAACCAATATTCTGAACAAGATGGCCGCCTGGCTTATAATGGCAGCCAGCTTCCAGCCTGATTCCACTTCAATATTGCTGGAATGGATGGTTCTAAACTCTAGATGGTGTTCCTAATCTTGCACAATGTCACACGGGGTGGGCATTATTGGCAATTGCGTAGGAATGGCGTTTGTTTTAAATATATAAATAACTTGTAAAATATCCAGATATCCTGCTTTATGGAGATTTGTAGTGCTCACAGTGAGACTGTTCGTTATGCCTCTTCCAAATAATACAAATAAAATATAGAAAATCTGTGGCATAATGCTTGTATATGAAAATTACAGTAACAAATTGTACAAATTGTACTGTACAGGGATTTTCAGTCATTATAACTCCCTGAATTGTATCTCTGTACAGCAGTGAGTGACCCCAGAGCTCTCCCTGTATTCTGCCCACTTCTTGGCTGATGGAATGCAACACTAAAGATTCTGAACTTTTTCTTACAGTGCGGGTGAGGGCTGCTCCTTGTAGCTTCTTTACAGTAATACCGGGTGACAGGTGTGAGATCTCATTATTTAATTTCTCCCCAAAGAGTACACTAATCTTGCATTCAAAAGGTAAGGTATGCAATGGGTTTTATATGCCAGTTTTTGGCTAGTATACACATTCTTAGTAGTGAAAGGTTGACAGCTGTGGTTTTTTTTTCTTATACTGGTGGCCATATAGCAAGCAGTGTCCAGCCACCACTTAACACTGCCAAGTACATGAACGAGCTTACTAATAATGGACCACTTTGTCAGTTCAGTATGAGTTAAATTAGTTCATATAGCAGTTCTGCCATTCATTCATTAGTCAAATAAAATGCTAACAATTAAAATGAAAGCTAAAATCGAATATTCTCACTTATTTGGCACAAATTTTGTAGCCAACAGTCTGTCTTTTTTGCCAAAATTCCCCTTTTTTTACCTTAATAGTAGATTTCATATGCATTCTCAAGTGTGCATTCTAATCTCTAACATGCAGATTACTATCAGTCCCTACACCTTTATTATCGAATGGAGTCTTACCTTTTCCATTGGCTTAATGGCCATGGTCAAGATGTCAACTGCCCAATTGGGTGTCATAGGTCCAATGTTGACAGAAATGAACTTGATAATCTGTACCTTTTATGGAATGGAAACCTTGCTTTGTTTCTTATTTAATATCACAAGGCACAATGTAAGAAATTTGAAACCTGGTCGTACTGGGTCCTTGTATTGGAAATAAATGTACCTTCTCATTTGTGCGCTCTCTCTCGCTCTCTATCTATATATTTTACGTGATTGTACTGACGGCACTCACAGGACTTATAAAAGTACAATTTTTTTTGGTTTGCTGTGTCTGTCTGCTCCCCGCAGACTTTCATCAGGATCCTACTGATAGTCTACGGGGAGCAGACTGAAACGTTGAACAAGCAATAAAATTTGTATTTTTAGAAGTTTCGTGAGTGACGTCTACACAATCCCATATTATAACATTGTATTAAATCCATGGGCCAGTGGGTGTGTGTGTGTGTGTGTGTGTGTGTACAATATATATATATTAGTGTAAAATGCACACAGGAAGTGAGTAGTGATAAATATGTCTGTTTTATCTTCTGCAGCGATCCTTGTGTCAGTGACCTTTGTAGATGTTTAGAAAGCATTTACTTATGAGATCAGCCCTGGTATTTTGCGTAAAGTAGCCAAGCAACACAATCTTCAATCAATACTAAACATTTCAAGAGACTGCTGATGTGCTGATGACTGTGGCTTATAATAGAGCAAACACTTGCATTGGAGGAATACTTTTGTAAATCTCTATAGGCTTTTTAATAAATTGCACAAGTAGTCAGGAACATTTTTTATCTTGTGCAGTAAATAATAACTTCAAGCTACTAATACATTAGCAATGTTCTATTTCTTTTTTACCTGTAAAATATTGTGGATTATGCTTCATAACTCTGTGTGAAATCAAGGAGAAAAGCCAAGCACCGTTATATATCCTTTTTTTTAAAAAAAATTATAAAGTATTTTATCAGGAAGGATACATTGAGATTTCTCTCATTTTCAAGTATGTCCTGGGTGGCGAGTATGTACCCTTAGGTGTCTTGCCCAGGACACTTCCTGGAGAGGTGCTCTTGCCGGGATTCAAACCTGTGTCTCCACGATTATAGAGCAGTGATGTTACCGCTACTCCATCTATCGATTTAATAACACAAAACATGAAACCTATTAAACATGAAAAAAATGCACCCTGTGGAACATGTACACTAGTTTCAAAACATTTGTAAGGCCAAGATTTCTGATCCCTGGCTTAGTTGTAAAAATAAAATTTCCTTTTTTCCTTTCATTCTTACGCAGTGGCATTGTTCGATAGATTTTTTTTCCCCTGCACCTATTTCAGTACCACTGTTCACTTTAGCTTTCTCATTTTCCATGCTGGAAGCAAGTGTGGGTCAGGATGTATCCGACGCTACACTCCTCCATCTCCCGGGACTCCCTGCTGCCTCAACCCCGCTGCTCGGCTGGACGTGGGGGCGATCCGTCCTTCGGCGTCCCGCATGGCATCTCCTCCTTTCGTGCCTGGGCATTGTGAGAGTGTCTCTGTGGAATCCCCTGGACCTCCATGGCGTGGGTGGGAGGCGTCGGCGTGCATGGGGGCGGATCTTCTGTGTTTGTAAACGTAGTTGCAGATGCTGGGGAAGCTTGGGATCCTCCTTCCCCAACCATTTATAGGGAAGGAGAATGAGTGGGGCGGGGTTGCTGGATGGACAGGGCCAGTACCGGCGCCCTTTTTAAACCCTGACCACCAGTGAGACAGTGCGCACTTGTTTTGGGTCCATTGTAGCACTAAGACTCCAGAGCTGTCTCTCTTTCTGATTTACCCTTACCGACCTTGGAACCGTTATCTACGTATTCTCACCATAGCCACCCACCCTGACAACGGAACTGTCCCTGACCATGAATATTGGATCACCCTATTGCCTTGACGCCCCTGGAATTGCCAGTGTGCCATCTAAAATGTAAGGTGCTTCACCACTTGGAGAAGAGGCAGGCGTCAATTATCTTTGAACAGGTCACAGCATGGCCTTTCCAATGATACTAAACATGCTCCTGTAATGTGAAACAAAATACTTTTTCCCTAAGGCAGTGGTTTTGTCTGTTTTCTTTATTGTAAATCAAAAAATTCTGCTGCCATTATTCACCTTCTCTATAAAACCTTTGAAGAAAATTAGCTTATTTCCTTAACCACTTCCATGCGGAGGACGCGCTCAGCGCGTCCTCCACATGGCTCCTGCTGTGCGGAGGACGCGCTGAGCGCGTCCTCCCTTTGGGGTCAGCGTTTGGCCGGGTTCCGGCCGATCGCTGGCCCCCCCGGTGCGGGCTGACATCCTCGATGTCAGCCCAGCATCCGGAACCGCCGCCGATGAAATTAGGTGTCATCGCGGCAGCGCAATGACACCTAATTCAGGCGCCCCCCCCGCATGTGCGGAGGAGGCGCCTGAAAGGGAAGGGGGAGGTCCTTCGGACCTCTCTCCCTCCCGATCGGCGGCGTTGCGGGGGTTAACCCAGGCACCATTTGGAAGGGCACAGCCTGCCCTTCCAAATGGTGCCTGGCATTAACCCCTGGGGAGCTGGATCGCGAATCGGCGCTGAAAAGCGCCGGTTCGTGATCCTTTCCCGGAGCTGGCCGACATCTTGGATGTCGGCCAAGCCTCCGGGAACTCCCCCTGAGGACTGGCGTCATCGTGCATAGCATGATGACGCCAGTCCTAGAGTTAACCCCTAACTGCCACCAACGGTGGAGATAGGGAGTTCCAATGAACTCCCTATCTCCCGATCCGTGGCAGCTAGGGGTTAAAGTTTGGTATGGTTGGATCGGCCAGAGCATGGCCGTTCCAACGATACCAAACACTACTGTGAAAACGTTTTTTTAAAAAAATAAAAATTAAAAATAAAAATAAAGATATATTTAAAAACAAAATTATAAAAAAAAAATAAACTTTTTTTTTTCTTTTTTTTTTGTTCGTTAATGCAGCAATATTGTTCCCATTTCAATTATAATGTGAACAATGATGCTGCACTAACGATTTTTGTATGCGGTGCGTTTGTTAAAAATCGTGTAATTTTCCCCAAAAAAAAATGTAACGAGACCCCATCACTAATTTTTTTAACAAGCGCACCCCATACAAAATATAACCGCAATTGCGCGCATGTTAAAATGTGAAAAAAAACACTTTACACGTTGTAAATTATTGAAAATACATATTTTATTGCATTTTTTGTTATAATATACAGACATGACATAACGTATACATATAATAATGACATATTATGAATCTACCGAGTCTGACAGAAAGAACGATATATAATATGTCTGGGTCATATACTAAAATAAGCCTTCAAAACACGTTTAAACATGATGAGCAAAACTGGTAAAAATGACCTCAGCACAGAGGTGTGAAAAGCCTCAGCAGCGAAAGGGTTAACCACAATGTTTTGGATGATAACATGTGGAAGATTAAATTTACATTTTGTAAATTATTGAAATCCAATTAGAAATTTACAGTTCTTTTGACATTTTTTGATACAGCATTGTGAGGTGACATGACATATATACATAGTAACAGCAGCGTAGCGTGGGTTGTCAGCGCCCGGAGCAGGGCAAGAATTGTGCGCCCCCCCCAACCTGTGGACACGGTAACACACCCGTATTCCCTTCTACCAGTAGAGTATTGACCCCCGTTACCCCCACAAGCACTTGAATTGTATATTAACAAAATCCGGATATAATAAAAAAATGAAACACACATGCCCCCCACACTAAACCACTGCTACCAGTCACCCTGTCCCAGTATACCCTAGCATAGCTCCACTCTCACACTATACCCAGTCACTCTCTCCCAGTACCCCCAGTCACCCTCTCCCTCCAAGTACCTGTCACTCTCAGTACCCCCACTTTCTCCCAGTACCCCCAGTCACTCTCTTTATCCAATATTCCCAGTCACTCTCTCCCAGTATCCCCAGTCATTCTCTCCCTGAACCTCCAGTCACCCTCTCCCTGTACCCCCTCAATGTGTGGTGGTCACGCTGCTTTGGTGTCATACATTGTCGCCTACCTGCGTGGAGTTGCTGGAGGCCCAGGGAGGTGGAGCTGTCCAGGGGGCTTAATGGAGAGCGGATTTTAAATGTGCTGCAGGGCAGGCACCTCCCTCCTTCCTGTTCAGCGGCTGCAGGGCTGCCAGCGGCGGGGGGCTGTAACAGGGCTTCAAGGGGGGCTGACAAGCGTGGTACAGGGTGTTCTGTTGAATAATGCTACGCTGCTTCATGTGACTCATGTCAGCGTTAAGAAGGAGATGGGACAGGACCAGAATTTTATGTCCTGGTCCTCCCTTCTGGACGCTGAGTGCTAAGTCACCGCCGGCATGGCAAAACTGGCAGACACCTTGCTGATCCCTGCTGGAAAATATTAGTGGTTCAAATTTCTTTTGAAATTTTGCGCCCCCTAAGAAAATTGCGCCAGGGGCAACCGCCTCCGAGGCACCCCCCACGCTACGCCACTGCATAGTAATGATATCTTTGAATCTGCATAGCCTGCTGAAATAAACAATATATAATTTGTCTGGGTCTAACAATATAACATAACTTCAAATAGCAATAAAATATCACAAGCAAAAGATGAGCTCGGCACACTGGATGAAATGGCTCAGCAGCGAAAACGTTAATATTTGCTCTTTCTACTTTCACAGAGGATGTACATGATACATTAGCTAAAGGGGCACACAAATCTGATCACAAAGGTTTTTAAGAGGGATTGATGCATTATAATAGGTCAGAAGTCATGTTCATCAGATTCTACATGGAAAGATTCCTACTGATACATCTTGATCGAAGCAAAATTTGCCTATGATGATGGATATGTTTTCCTTTAATTGGGACTTTACTAGAGGGACTTGATAATGTTGCTTAATTGCTTTTGACATTGATCAGCACAGTGACGCCTTTCTGGTTTTAGAAGAAGGCAGCTGTCTGCACTGCTGCTAGCCCATACCTTCATGCGATTTCCTATCTTTAGTATTATTTTTGGCTTTGTTTTAAATCTTTTACAATTTCCGTAAAACTGATATGGAAGTCAGTTTTACATTGTGTTTAGGATATTGTGCTACATGCATACAACAATAGCAGAGTTACTTACGAATCTAGGCTAGGTCTTTTGGCAGAACCGTGTAAATGGCAACAAATTACTATCGTAATACAATTTTTATCACAAAGTATCTTTTAATTTTACAGTTTTGTACTTCCATTTGCAATGAAATGGTAGTTTTTCACTGAAGCAACTTAATGTGCTTTATGAATAAAATGTAATAATGTAACTAAGGAGATTAATCATCCCGAAGCAATTGCTCAGCTACAGCTACTTGTTCTCCAAAATGAAATATATTAATAGGTTAACCGCGTTAAATATAACGCTTTTAATGGAAAATAACAAATACTTGCTTGCAGCTCTTAATAATGTTTTTTCCAAGTGAGTAACATGGCACTTGCAGCTACCAAATGCTCCTGCAAGCTTTATTCTGCAACTTAATGAAAATATTATTGATTGTGAGTTTGATTTCCATAATACAGTTATCTTGCTATGGCAGGATCAAAGCTAAGACTTGGGTATGACTAATAGGTTTGTGCTGTAATTTTTGGACAAACTTCGATTCATTGTTTTTGTCCGAACCTAATCAACACAAAATAAAAACAAACGGTGGCAATGTTTAGCAATTGATTTGATTTGCTAATATTTTTTGTTATCGTTCCTGGTATGACATGACATGAGATGGGTTGGAGGTGTTTTTCAATTCTTTTGCCAAATCAGCACTCCACTTTGCCTTGACGTACAAGCGGCCTATACATTGATGTGGCCTTTGTACTTCTATTTATTATTTTTTTATAAGTATTACATCTTTCTTCTTCAGCCTGGTTCCTTGGCAAACATTAAGAAAACTGATGATTGATGTTTAGAGGCCAGCCAAGAAACGTTGACATTTGACGCAGGGCAACTGACAGATGGAAGGGAGGAGGTGGAACAATAAACTTATACATTTTAAATGTATAATGTAATAGTTTATTAGCCCTACTACTAATTTATAAAATATTGTTAAAATATTATGTCATGTTAAAAGTTCAATTAATTCACTAAGTAGCTTGTGAAACATAATGTTATTTTACTCCTTTAAAATAACTTAAAATATCATATTCTATGCTAATAAATAAATATATATACACACACACTATAAAATTGTATATAAATTCAATTAATAGTACATACTCCCCTTCACCCATATTCTTAAAAACTGCATAAAACACAAACTGCCTGGTCATGCTCTAGATGTGTTCATACTGTTTTTTTTATGAGCTGAATTTCTTTAGCATTTTTGGACAAACCCAACCCACTCAAGGTTATTCAAAGAGATCCGAATTGTGGCTGAAAGGTAACCGAACACTGAAATTCAGCGTACGGTTACCTTTCCTGGCCATTCGGCTATCCAGCGAGCAGGCAGTTCACCAAATGTTGGCAATTTGCTTGCACATACGGTGCCTGTTTGAGGGCAGTGAAATCCCCATAGAGAAGCAATGCTTCGGCTATTCAGAGACCACAAATCAGCAGGGAAAAGTTGCCGAATTTCCCTGCTGTTCGTTGGTTTCATTCGACAGGTTTATTCAGGCGAATCCCATAGGCTTCAATGTTAAAAATATTCCAGTTTTAATTCAATATCTAATAAACCGTTGATTATAATATTCTGCAGTAAAAAGTCTCTTTATAGATTTTTTAGGCATTTTTCCGGATTTTCTTTTAAATCGTTCTTTCCTTTTTTTGTAACAGCCCTTTTTATTATCATTCATTGGATCTTATATGTAAATTCCAGACATTTTCGTTCAGTAGTTTCTTTGCAAACAGCGTTTCACTTTTCAAACATTCAAGCGTACTGTTTTTTTTCACACCATTTGTCTGCTTGTCGGGTTTTTCCGGTGGCTGCTCTGCGCTGTGATCGGCGGCTGCTCGGGTTTCTCCAGCATGTTCGGCGGGGTTAATCCAGATGTTTTTGCGAGTTTCGGTGAGCGTTCGCCAGGTTTTGCGGTGAGTATTCGCGGGTTTGCGGCGGCTTTTCCCTGCACTACGACGGCCCTGTGGTGCTTGCTGAATACACCGCAGGGTCGCCGAAATGGGATCACCAAATCGCACTGAATTGAAGAGAACGAAAAGTCACCGAACATGCGATGACTTTTCGATTCTCTTTGAATAACTCTGACTGTTTGAAAAGGGAGGCAGGAAGTTGTACCCCTTAAGGCAAAGATTTTTTTTTTACCATACACATGTCTAATTAATATACACTTGTAACAATACTGGTGGAACTGCGTTATGACTTAAGCATTGGTAGAAGAACCATATCAAGCCACTTCTATCCAAGATGATTGGCACTTGATCTTGCAGACATTTAAAAAAAAATCTTTTTTTCTAAAAACACATTCTACCTGAGGGTGCATGCAGACATTTGTTTCATACAGTTACCCTAAGCATTACAATTATTTGCATAAACTCAAAATCCAAGAAAACAAAATGAAAAAACTCCAGCTGTGCTAACTAACCAGACTGGTTGACATTTCTCCATAATTTCCTTTTTAAATAAATTTCTCCCCTTATATCCAGATTTCAGAAATCAAGAACTTAATAAACAGATGTGTAAATATTAGAAAAACTACCACCAATACAGACTTTTTTAATACTTCAATAATACAAAAAGCTCCTCTGGGCAATTTTTAAATGCAGTTTATTTTATTCTTTCTCAATATTTTATGCTTGTAAAATCAGAATACTGTATCTGCTGCAGAAATCCTTTGTATGTACTTGTGTACCACAAAAATGAAATTAAAAGCAACCGATATGACTGCGTAATGAACTCTAAGGTTGGGGTCAGACGAACGCAGTGCGAACGCGCGTGCAGCCGCACTTTATTACGGCCGTAGTAGCGGCCAATGACGGCCAATATACAAAGTACGGCCGCACGAAAGCGGCAAACGAATGCATTTTTTCGAGACCGTAGAACTGCTAGTACTGACGCGCAGAGTGCGCTGCATCCGCAAAGCGGCGTGTGTGCGTGATTAGGAGACGTCAGACGCTGCACCATGTCTGGCCAACATCACGTCCATTTGTTTTTAATAGCTCCGTCAAAAATCACGCACGAAAATGCGCATCGTATGACCGCTTTCGCATCTTCCGCGAAAAAATACATCAATGCGTTCGGACGCACTTTTTTACGGACGATGCAAAAAATGCGTTTGTCTGACCCTAGCCTAATGCTTACTAAACAAATCTGTTTCTGACAGTTGTGTGTTTCTTCTTTTCATAGTATAGAATACTTTCTGATGTTTTTGTAAAAAGTAAAAACAGGATTACTTTGTATTCCCTTTTTATTCTTTTAGTACAAATTTTTTTCTTAAATTTTGGACAAGGGTACAGAAAAAAATAGGGGAGGGGAAGGGGAAAGGAACATAAAAAGACGCATCAAACAGATAAGCAATGTTTTCTTGTGTGCAATGTGCTGTTTAAGTCCTATACTGAAGGTCCAGGAGTAAAATAAAATAGCATAAAGGGGCAGTATCACCTCGTACTGCACCAGAAGGCCCCCCTACACCCGAGTCCTCTCAGAACTCCCTGGCTACTACTCATATACATTGTTTAATAAAATACAAATCCCATAATTCCCACGGGTCATGCTTGGAAGGTGACAGATCTAGTAATTGAGTGGCCAGGCTATCATTTCCCCGAAATCTTTCCAGGTGAGTAGTGAGAATAGAGACAGTGGGTGGATGTACTGTTTTCCAGTTCCTGGCTATCCGTAATAGGACTGTGAAGACAATGTGGAATCACATCCTGGTTTGCTGTCGAGACAGCACTGGGCATCTCAAATCTCACCTATATGAAATCTGGAGTGAAAGGAAGCTCAGTTCCCACAACTTTCGAGGCTAGTTCCACTACTTGCATCCAGAAGGAGCCAATAATTCGGCATCGCTGTCAGGCTCGCGCCATGAAGGAGCCATGGCACAGCCTCTGTGTAGTGATATATAATCCCAAGCGCTGGGGGTAAGCAGGCACACAGACACTGGAGGCAGTATATGTACAATAAGGCTGTATTGTAGAATGTTTCACAGCAAACAGTCCAGCACAGAACAGCTAGTAACACAGAAAATACAGGCAAGTGGATGGTGGGCCACGTAGTCTCTCTCCAGATCCGCTTGAGGAGAAGCAGGAACCTTAGGCAAATGTACCTTGATTGAAGGTTGGTCTCCTTGGAGAGAGCTTGAGGGCTGGAAGCCACTTGAGAGTCTCTGGACCCACTGGATAGTGGGCCACGCAGTGGATCGTCCAGCAAGCAGGAAACTGGTAGTGCAGACACAGCAAGGGTGGAATAACTGCTATACACCGCACAGCAGGTACATCAAGGAACAAGAACTAACAAGAGGGAGCGCTCAAGACCTCTGACAACAGGAAGGGAAAAACACAAAATGGAATAGCGACGATGGGAGGGCGTAATCAGGTATTTATGCAGAACACACAGTTTCTTGAACAGGAGTTAACCCTTAGGTGGATACAGACAGGTATGGAGAGCTAGTGACCCAGGCTGGCCACAGCAGGCTCTCCGGTCTAAGGCATGACAATCGCAGCCAAATGTGAATATAAGAACCATCCATTGCCCCACACCTCCAACACTTCAAAGAAGACACGCCCGTAACCTTTGCCACCCTATCAGGAGTCCAGTACCACCTGTAAAGTACCTTGCCCCTTTTTATTCTCTTGAGTGATCTTCTGAGTTATTTTCTTTTTTTCCCCACAAAAATAGACTGGATCAAGAACTTGTGCAGTGTATGTTTTCTGCTACTGTAGTCTTGTGTGTTTTGGTGTAGTGAGTTAGAAATCTCTGATAGCACTTTTCCTTGGAATCCTGTGGTCTCATTATGAAGATTGGCTGTGTAACTAGCATTCCTGCCTGTTAAAAATAAGGCTGTGATTGTAATATGTATTCTAGCAGGCAAGCAATTATCCTCCAGTGATCTCACCACCAGCTTGCATTTAGTTCAGTAGTGTTTCCTTCATTGTTGTTCAGTGTTACATGAATACGATTTATGCTTTGTATATTATCAGACCGCTTTAAAATGTGAAAATAGAGTGATGTTATTGCTGGGAGCTGCTGCCTTTCCCGACACAGCCTTGTTGATGATGTTAAATCATTTTCACGTACTAGATGATGTCATGGTAATTCTAAACAGAGTTTCCAGCAGAATCATAAGGATCACATTCGTCCTTGAACAGGAACATGCTGTTGTTCTAACTAAGCCCAGAACAGACAGTGCAGTCGTTTGACAATGACTTTATAAATGTTTGTGCTCTGTGCTAACTGAACTCTTCAAGTCAACCCATGTCAAATTCTTTTTTGTTTGTAAATGTATTGTAATTACCAGACCATATAATGGGCATTGGGCAATTCTGTATCATTCACTCCTGACTGATGAAGTTGCAGCACGCAAGCGAAACTTGTTTCGGGAGTTTTTTACCATTTGTTTTTATTTGGATTAATAAATTTTTAATCTTTCATATATACCCTATTTTGACCATTTCCTGACCATATATCTACTTGGAGGAACTCCTTTGTATAGTGGCTGATCAACCATCAATACCTTATTGAGTGAGGTGGGACCCCCTCTATACAGGAAAGTGGTCCACAGGCCACCGTATACAGTAGGCTCTGAATCACGTGAGTTGACATCTACTTATATATACATTCCAGTTGTGGCAACGATAATATACTATCTTCGCAATTAATTTATTTGAGGTACCACCGTCCTGGAGATTTATCAATATCGAGGAAAGGTGGGCGCCGCCCCCCTTAGAGGCCTGAAAGAGCATACCACAAGCTATTGAGGCGCCTCCTTTGTGAATGTCTAATATGTATACATTATAATCCATTTGGTATTTTATTCTGCGCAATTGTGCAAATTTTTCTCATTATAGGACATAATGCCTTGACTCACATATGGATAGGTGAGCAAATACTTTTGGCAATATAGTGTATGTACAGTTTGAAGAACTCTATTTGAAAGCTTGACTACTTAAGATAAGTCCTCTTGCTTTAGAAGTGAAAGTATTCTATTTGCATAAATTTTAGCGCTTCCAAAACATAATTTTGTGTATTTTTTCATTAATCAAGGGTGAAGGATGCACCAAAATAGGTGTGTTGCCTATGGTTATATACCCCTATATATACAACAGTGCCAGTTCACTGTTAATCACTTTGGGTTTATTTATTGGTTTAATTGAGTGGTCACAGTGCCCTGAGCACCATCAACCATCTGCCACCATCGGAGGGCTCTCAAGAGAGCCGATTCAGCCCTACAGATACAGGGATTCGGCTCCTCCTCAAAGTTCAGATCAGCGAAAGTGTATCTGAGCTTCAAGGATTGGGATCCTGAAACAAAAAAAACGTTTGGAAACGCAAGTCGTTGGCTGTCGGTATGCTTGCATTGAGAGCTGTGGGATTGGCTAGAGGCCCATGAGGCGTTCAGACCCCGGACATCATTTGACATGTCACAGCTTGCAGAAAGCTAGCAGCATGTTATACCTGTAGGGTTTGAAAGCCATCTTTGCCCTGGATTTCAGGTAAGTTGTAAACGTAAAGGGATAAAATGGGCAGGGATGCAGAGGAGGGTCAAAGTTCAACCCCTTCATTTTGCCCCCCAAAACACCAACACTAAACATTACCGTGAAAGTATCCCTTTTAGATGATCTATTTTCTTTCCAAATATTCATTTGATGAATTTATGATCTTTGTGCTGGAATCCTGACTTGTTTATTTTGATCACTGCAGCTCTAAGAAATATAATGCAAGCCTTGCACTTGGATTTCACTGTTTCATTCTGGGACAGTATGCAATGCCCTTAGGGGTTATACAACATGACCGACAGTGCTCTTACTTCCTGGAAGCGTGCCAATTAGGTGACAGTCTAATCTGAATTACTTGGCATCTACTATCAGGTCAACACGATGCATACATGAGCATTGTTGGAAATTATGCAAATTTTCAGCTGCTGACTTTACTAGTTTAGAGTTTTTGCTCGACCCCATCAACACAACTAACACATTTTACTTATTTGTTACAAGAAAAAAACCTGTATGTGTACATTGCCACATACGCACAAATTACAGTTTCTAGAACTATAATTCAGTAGCATATGGTGACTGAATGAAAAAGAAAAATTAGGTTTTCAAAATCTTTTTTGAAAATTATCCTGAACATATTTCTTTTTGCTGAATTGCTTTTTTCTTAATAAAAGATGGCTACCTAATGGTTACTTAAAATTAATGTCTGATAATAGTAACATTACCAATTCCCACATTGTGAATGCATCATTGATAGTGAAAATGAGGAGCGATATACTGCACCTCTGTATGAATACAGGTCTAGCATCCATACTTCCCAATGTCGGGAGGTATTTCATCCTCTGCCACTTTGGTCCCACAAAAACTCATCTGGATTACCCTGTATACTTATAGTGACCAAAAACAAGGTTTGTGAGGGTCCTGAGAGCAAGAAACAGTGCTAGTGGTCTGTTCTATGGTGTATACAGGTTAATCCACATGTGGACCCCTTGCTTGATGTGCCTAGAGGGGTAGCAGCTATACCCTCCTGACGAGGCCCATCAAGGCAGAAACGATCATCGGAGGTTGCTGACTCTCTCATGAAGGGATGGTATCCTTGGCGCTTCAGTACTGGCCACCCATTCTGAGTGATAGCAGTCTGATTTGCATATCGAAAAGAACCTGAACTGGGGGACCCACCCCAGGCCGCTAGTGCTGTTGCTCATTCTCAGGACCCTCACAAACCTTGTTTTTGCTTACAAAATAAAAGTAGCCACTCTAAACCATATAGACCACCACTGACCACCAGAGTTCATATGATTGTGTGCATTATTACTTTAGTTGGTTTTATATTAACCCCTTAAGGGCCGCTGACGTACCCTGTACGTCCTGTCCTCGGGTCTCCCTTAGACCCGCGGACGTACAGGGTACGTCAGCGGCGCCTAATCCCCCTCCCGCCCGATACTCACCTCCCTCGCTGGATCCCTCGGCGATCTGGCAGGGAGCAAGCCTGCCCATGTGATTTACATGGGCAGGCGAGGCTGATGACGTCGCCACGCTGCGTGGTGACGTCATCAGCAGGCGTCCCCATGCAAAGCAATGGAGGGGAGGGGGGGGCTCCTTCGGAGCCCTCTATCTCCCCAACCATTGCAGCTAGATGCTTTTTACACCGCTGAAAAGGGGAGAGTCTCCCCTTTTCAGCGGTGTATAGCATTAACTGTTTCGCCGCCAGATCACGTTTCGGCGCCAAAACGCGATTCGAACCTGGTGGGGGGCTGACATCTTGGATGTCAGCCAAGCCTCCAGGTCCCCCCCACCCACTGACAACCTCACCATATGTGTGAGGATGTCAGTGGGCCAGTTAACCATCTAGCTGCCATGTAGAGATAAGGCCTGATTATGGCCTTTCCAATGATACCAAACATGACCAGGTTTGGTTTAAAAATAAAATAAAAATAATAAATAAATAAAAAAAATAATAAAAAAATTAACCACTTCGATGCTGAGGACGCGCTCAGCGCGTCCTCAGCATTCCCGCTGGTATGCGGAGGACGCGCTGAGCGCGTCCTCCCATTGGGGTCAGCGTTCGGCCGGGTTCCGGCCGATCGCTGGCCCCCCCGGTGCGGGCTGACATCCTCGATGTCAGCCGCGCATCCGGAACCGCAGCCGCCGGTATTAGGTGTCATCGCGGCAGCGCGATGACACCTAATTCAGGCGCCCCCCCCGCATGTGCGGAGGAGGCGCCTGAAAGGGAGGGGGGGAGGTCCTTCGGACCTCTCTCCCTCCCGATCGGCGGCTCTGCGGGGGTTAACCCAGGCATCATTTGGAAGGGCACAGCCTGCCCTTCCAAATGGTGCCTGGCATTAACCCCTGGGGAGCTGGATCGCGAATCGGCGCTGAAAAGCGCCGGTTCGCGATCCTTTCCCGGAGCTGGCCGACATCTTGGATGTCGTCCAAGCCTCCGGGAACTCCCCCTGAGGACTGGCGTCATCGTGCGTAGCACGATGACGCCAGTCCTGGACTTAACCCCTAAGGCTGGGGTCAGACCAGCGCACTTTTAACGTGCGTTCTGGCGCACATAATTACGGCCGCACTAGCAGCAGATGACGGGCAATGACGGCCAATATACAAAGTACGGTCGCACGAAAGTCCGGCCGCGCAACGCAAGTGGAAAACGAACGCATTTTTTCGAGAACGCCGAACCGCTAGTACGGACGTACAGAGTGCGCAGCTGCGGCATAGCGGCATGTGTGTGTAATTAGGAGACGTCAGACACTGCTAATGTCCAGCCTACATAACGTCCAGACGCAAAAAGAGTTTTATTGACGATCTGAAAAAATCACGCACGAAAAATGCGCATCGTATGACCGTTTTCGCGCACTCCGTGAAAAAATACGTCAATTTGTTCGGACGCACTTTTTTACGTTCGCGTGTAAAATGCTTTCGTTTGACCCTAGCCTAACTGCCACCAACTGTGGAGATAGGGAGTTCCAATGAACTCCCTATCTCCCGATCCGTGGCAGTTAGGGGTTAATGTTTGGTATGGTTGGATCGGCCAGAGCATGGCCGTTCCAACGATACCAAACACTACTGCGAAAAATGTTGTAAAGAAAAAAAAAAAGAAAAAAAAATTTAAAAAAAAATTATAAAAAAAAAATAAACACTTTTTTTTTCTTTTGTTTTGTTAATGCAGCAATATTGTTCCCATTTCAATTATAATGTGAACAATGATGCTGCACTAACGATTTTTGTATGCGGTGCGTTTGTTAAAAATAGTGTAATTTTCCCCAAAAAAAAATGTAACGAGACCCCATCTCTAATTTTTTTAACAAGCGCACCCCATACAAAATATAACCGCAATTCCTCGCAAGTTAAAATGTGAAAAAAAACACTTTACACATTGTAAATTATTGAAAATACATATTTTATTGCATTTTTTGTTATAATATACAGACATGACATAACGTATACATATAATAATGACATATTATGAATCTACCGAGTCTGACGGAAAGAACGATATATAATATGTCTGGGTCATATACTAAAATAAGCCTTCAAAACACGTTTAAACATGATGAGCAAAACCGGTAAAAATGACCTCAGCACAGGGGCGGGAAAAGCCTCCGCAGCGAAAGGGTTAAATAAAATAAAAAAATGTTTGTTTTTTTTAAAGTTTTTTTTGTCTGGGGGGGGTTTAATTAAACAGGACCTAGACTGTCGTCTAAAAATAATTAGCACAAAATGGTCAGAATGAGCGCAGCGCACATAGGTGAACTGTCTCAGCAGTGAAGGGGTTAAAAAGCAAACGCATGTAAAAATTGGGTATTTCTAGTCTCGGGACAAAATTTTGAACCTATTTAGCCGGGGTCTTTTTGGGTGGTTGTAGATTTTGGGGATTAAATTACGAAAAAGTGTGTTTTTACTATTTTTTCCTCATATTTCATATTTTTTTTATAGTAAATTATTCGTTATGATGGAAATAATGGTATTTCTAGAAAGTCCATTTAATGGCGGGGAAAAGGGTGTATAATATGTGTGGGTTGAATAAACGAGTAAGAGGAAAATTTGACCTAAACACTAACAGCGCAGAAACGTAAAAACAGCAGCGGTCACTAAAAGACGGATTTGTGTAAAACCGCCCGGTCACTAAGGGGTTAAATTCACTTCTATGTTCTTACAGAAATTTTGTTTTATACTTTTGGTGACTTGCATGTCGAAGAGTGACATTTGAAGTGTTTTTACTTTTTTGGGAAAGTGTACGTTTTTTCACATCCATTTCTAGATTGTGGATGCACGATTACTTTGATCCACTGATGGGCAGAATATAGGGGGTTCCGTGAGTGTTCCACAGGTTTCGCACAGTTGGAGTCAGACTGGTCCCAACATTCCCTAAAATGTACTTTTGCCTTCCTAATATCACAGTATATACTTGGCACTTTGAAGTTTAAGATTTGCCAGTTTATCATGGATTAGAGAGGTTTTTATGAACTTTTGAAATATTTTGTGTGTTTATGACACAGTGGTTTTCTGAGTATTCTTTGCTTTTGAAATAAATTTGGCTGTTTTCATTTTGGGGTATTAAAGGGACACCATACTCATCCTGGCCACTTAATTGATTTAAAGTGGTCAGGATGTGAGGAGTGCCCCCCATTCTGATGAAGTCATAGGGTGAAGTGGAGGTGTTTCCTCCACCCCCACCAATGGATCAGGTCTGTGCATGCGTCCAGCTCAGATCAGTCCTTCTGTGCAAGGGCTAGAGGACTTGTTTACATAAAGCACGTAAGTCCCGTAGTTGTGCGCAATTTGCGGTTCCTACGCTATGTAAGTTGCGTAGGAGCCCAAATTGGACAGAAAAGCTATGGGGACATTTGGGTTCGGGAATCTCTGAGCTGAAGAGTAGGAGCAGCGTGCGGCGCTGGAGAAAAGGTGAGTAAATTCACCCTAAATAATTAGGCAGAGGCTTTCAGCTGCATCTTTTTTCTTTTCTAGCAGCAATATCCCAGCAGGGACTCTCTCAGCTTATACCCCTAGTAATAATAATACTGCTTGTGGTTCTTTTCCTTTTGACTGGGAAACTTGTGTGAGCAAACCTTATGCCTCACTGTAGAAGAGAGGTCAACACTTTGCATGAGATTCAACAAACCTAATGAGTAGCTTAGCATTATTGGAAATGTAATTCCAAAACAAGAGAAAACAGCCTGACTACGTAGAACCAAAACAGAATGTCAGATTGCGTTACAGCAGGAATCTCAAACTCTGACCCCCAGATGTTTATTGCCTACAATTCCCAGAATTCTTTGAATGCAATACATGGCCAGAGAATTATGGGAGGTGTAGTAATGAAAAATCTTATGGGCCAGACTTTGAGATCCTGGTTTTAAAGGCTCTTCTTTACTTTTTCATGCTTTTCCAAAGCATACTTAATAAACACCATGGGCCACATTACATTGTGCACGCTAAAATGGAGACCCTAAGGGGGAAAACCTGCGTCTGGAGGTTCCCCCTAGCGTCCCCATTTTAGCATGAGATTCCAGGGCAGGGGCTACTTCAGCACCTTACCCCGAAAACGAGCGCTACCCTCGTTGATACGCATGGTAGTGCTTCCGTGCCGCAAGTTTCACCTCCTGGAGTCCATAGGAGTTTGTGGAGGGTTGCGCTGCCAGGCCTCGAGCCCTATGTGATCTCGCTCTTGTGGAATTGCACAGCACCGAGGAGGGACACTGGGGACTATTTGTCCCCAATCTCACTTTGCTCCCGGCAGCAAGAAGCGGCAGATTGGGTCGAAGTTCTCACGGTGGGATGAAAGGTGATTATCGGATTTATTGGGGATGGGGGTTAGCTGGTTGCTAGATTATTCTGCAAAAGCGTAATCATTTAGCACCAGCTTTTAGGGCTCGGTAAAAATTCATTTAGCCCATCAGTGGGTTAATTCTTGTTAGGACATTGTAATACCTTACTTATCATAACGCTAATTACTGTTTCACTTCCCATGTTAAGTATAGGATGTGCAAAGTACAGTAAACTCGCGCAAACTAGCACAATCACTGAAGCGCAAACGGATTTTTAACCTGTTTAGCGTTAGGAAGGTAATAGGGGGGACATGCTCTAAAGTCACTTATCCTAACGTCAACGCTTACATATCCGAACACTACAGTTCATTCGGTATGTAATCTAACCCCAAGACACCACAACGGCTATAAAACTTTACCGGTTTTGCACTTGTGCTGCAAAAAAAATCTGGAAATCTTTGCAAACGCTGGAACATCAGAGTGGGGTATTATCTTGTCTTATATTTATCCATATTTCTTAATACTTTATTTTCATTACTGTCTACAAACTGGGCTCAGCCCCAGCTTATTCATATAGTTAATTCAAACTACTGACAATAGATCCTTATACCTACCATTTATAGGACTGCTTTGCTAGATGAGGGAATCTCTTTAACTGTCAAACAAAAATCCCTAAAGGGTTATGCAAGGGTATTTTGAAGGGACAAAAAAAAGGATTAACAAAAGAAAGAAATGTATAATTCATGAAAATGGTGTCTGAGAATCAATGACATTTTATCCCTTCGATATTTAATTTGGTACTTGGCTGTTGCACTCGGCTGTGATGATTTTCATGATTAATTCTTCAGGGTTCTCGTTCTTTTTTTCTTTCACCCTTGTCTTCCATTCTTAATTGCTTTCCTTGCCTGTTCTAGCACTGTGGTTACTGCTTTAAAAATACATTATAGATGGTCAGAAAAAGTAATGGCTTATTAATATGAAAGTGATTGCAGCATTGAAAGAACATCTATACCCCTTGATTATTTTGTTCTGAACCACGCTCCTCCCATTTGTGAATCAATAAAAGACCTTGCGTGGGTGTCTTGATTGGAAATCGTTTATAGGACAGATACTTCTCTCAACACATTTGTGCAGCACAGTTCATCTTTTCATTTCTCCAGTTTAAAGTGGTGTGTGTGTGTGTATATATATGTCAGTATGCATGTATGCATTTGTAGGTGTGGGTATATACAGTATAGCTTATGAAGAAATATAAGTTGATATAATTAATTTAATAAATATATATACATATACATAGAACTCTTAAGTGCAATATCTTGGGCCCTATCACCTGGTGTGAGCTAAGATGCCAACACTAAAGTAAAAAAAATCTAGCGTGAGTCGCTAAAAGGTAGCACCTAACAGATCAACCTTGTCTGCGTTAGTCTATGTACAAGGTCGTTTAGTGCGCGTTAGGGAAGCGCTAAGGCCCAGGCTGAGACCCAGCGCTAATGCGGTTGTGTACAGGATAGAACTGTTTTTTTTTCCAATGCAGAGTGCCGGGCCATACCTATCCCCCCGCCCTCACAAGCTTGTATAAGTATGAACACATCCTGCGAAGAGCCCTCACACCCCTGCATTATTAAAATCCTCCAAGGTGGCCGTATTATCCATGTTTATATGTACACATATATTAATTAAGGCAGATGGGCATTGCATGATAAATGCCACCCAACAGTATGTAGAATCATTACACTGCACTTAATAGATCCAAAAAAAAGGCCAGATGAGCCACAATATTTTCCCTGCTGCAGCATATAAAAAATACATGCGTCAGGACCAGACTTATCCATGTGTCTCTTTAAACATGGTCCACACAGTCGCCCTATTAATCAAAGGCTTACATACTATGAATAACCTCCAGCTTAAAATGTTTAAAATTAGGGAAAATTTTTGAATTCGGATATATGTGGATAAAGGATACATATATCTCATAATAGAGCCTACTGCAACAGCAGCGACATTGCTGACCAGATCCATTACTATGGGGTATGGGACCAAGAGAAGAACACCTGTGCTGCATTCCTTTCCATTGCCTATTAATTTTGGGAAATGACCTGTGTGTTTTTTTGGGTTTTTTTTGCGTTACCACCAGGGTTGGGCAGTAGGTAAAACTTTGCGATTAGTGTCTGTCCAGAAATTAGCGCAAGCTCCAAATGATCTGTTAATTACAACAGCGTTAGGGATTTCTAACGCTGCTCATGTTAAGTACAGTAAGCTTGTGTTTCGCATCGCTAATAGCGACACGCTAAGTGATTCTTTCCGTTTCTAGTGGGAGGCAGACGATCTGTTGGTCAGGCGCTAGACTAAATTAACCTGGTGCTAACATAAAAACATGCTGACGGTAGAGTTAGCTCACACCAGGTGATAGGGCCCCTTATTTTTTTCCACACGTGTATGGCATAGGATTCCAGTTAAAATAGCCATGTGAAGAAAGTATTAATCCTTAGCCAGATTTTTGACACTATAACAAATATATTAAAAAGAACAACTGATATAAATTTGACATAAGTATCCAGACCCTTTGATATGACACTTGAACTTAAGTTCGGATGCATTCTTTTCTGGATCATCTTGGAGCCAAAGTTTTTGTTGCTGTCTCCAGATCTGCACATTGACATGGTCCTGTCTGAGCTCTGCAGACGGTTCCTTTGACCTCAAGGCTTGGTTTTTGCCCTGATCTGTATTTAAATCTGATATAGACATGTGTGTTTCTTCCCAATTCATGTCCAATCAATTTAAGTTGTCACAGGTGGACTCCAATCAAAGTCTAAAAAAAATCTCAAACATAAACCAGAGAAAAGGGAATGTATCCAAACTAAATTTCAAGTTTGATAGCAAACGGTCTGAATACTTATGTCAATGTGATAATGCAGTTTTTTTTCTTTTTTAATACAATTGCATTGTGAAAAATAATTTTTGCTTTGTTGTTGGAGTATTCGGTGTAGTTTGATGGGGAGATTTGTTTTTTTATTAGAAATTTTCAAGATAATATACAATTAAAGACTATGCAAATTACACATTATTACCTAATTTTCTCCCCTATTATCAATTTCTTCAGCTTCAAATACATAAAACAGAAGCATATAAACACACCTTACACACTAACTATGGTACGTAAAACCGTCATCTCTTTTACTGGTATTCTCAGACTTTAGCGTTTTTTTTTTTTTTGGGGGGGTTCTTCCAATTTCTCCCCAAAATCATTCTACTTCTGTTAGGACCCGAGGGTTGCGTCCTCCTCGCGGCCCCTCCTGGTGTCCTATGCGCGCGGGCCGCCGCCGCTTCCGGGTATGAGGCTTCCCAGCGGCGTGACGTCATCACGCCTCCACCGTGGTGCCTCCTGTGTCAGGTGATCCTCTTGGCCAATCGGGAGGCAGGGCGCCTGATTTAAACCTGCTTTTTGCTTTTCTCTGCGCCCTTTCGTGGTTTTAGCTTGCTATACCCTTTGGTGCTGTATTCCAGACTCTTATTTGACTTACTGTGCATGACCTGGCTTTTGGCAACCGACTCTGAGTATCTCTATATCCCTCTGACCCGGCTTTTGTGTTTGACGCTGCATTTGGTTTCTCCCTGTGTACTGAACTGTTTTACTACTCGCTATCACTTAACCCAGCCACCACAAGGACTGGTATTGTGATTAGATTTCGAGGTTTTTCCAGTTACCTGTGTATCCACCTAACGTACCCTTCGACTTGCGTGTACTAGCTTGACGTACACTCTCTGGCACTCCGTATTGTCTTGTTTCTAGACCAGCCATCCTTAGGACTGGTTTCTGTCCTCTTTGCCTACGTCCCTGCCTTATAGGTTCACTTCTAGCTACTGCGTAACCCAGCCAACTACAAGGACTGGTATCGCATTTAGGGTTCCACCCTCCTGTTTCGCCTTAGGGCTGACCATAGCTACCTACGGGTACGTGTGTCCGCCTGACAACTTCTTTATCGGCCTCTCAACTTAAAGATTCCATTCTCCCCAGGTTTCTCCCTTCCCTATTGCCAGACCTAACTATCCCTATGTGCCTCAAGGTGTTTACCAGCTTTATTGCCATAAAAAGGAGAAAAGAAACACAAACATTTATATGTGCATATCAGTAAACACCTGCAACCATAATCCCAAAAATACATGCGTGTATGCACGTAGCAAAATCTAATGGTGATAAAATGTGCTATTCTTAATAATATCTATACCTCCAGTCTTGGAATTAAAAAGTTATTAAAGCTTTATCTTCCAGTATGTCGATCCACTCTTTCCAATAAGCTATTTCTCTATGGTTAGATAGATATTGTACACGAATGCCTCTCTTCATTTTACATTGAAATAATAATTGTGTTTTTATATGATACCAATTAGGAGTGTTCACCGATTTCCAATTTCTAGCAATTGCTAATTTTATGGCCGTTAGTGAATTATAAATTTTCTTGTCCGGATGGGAACATTAGGAAGATTGATATGCAGAAGGGCGGCAGCGGGTGTAATATTGATGGTAATGCCCACAAGAGTATTCAAATTATGGATACAGTTATGGCAAACAGGCTGTATCACTGGACAAGACCACCATATTCGAGATGAGCCGAACACTCCCCGAGTTCGGTTCGAGCCCGAACCCGAACTTCCCATTTGTTCGGGTCCGAACCCGAACCCGAACTCGAACCCAATGCAAGTCAATGGGGCTGAAAATTCGGTTTTTAGAGTGCCCTCCAAGAGGGCATATGTGCTACATGTTTGCCATAGAAGGTGTATGGGGGTCCGGGTAGTGCCCTGGGGGACAGGAAACAAGAACTAAAAGTTAAAAAAAAAAGTTTTTAAAGGGACAGTGAGTTTTCCATGAAATAAGGGTTAAAAATAAAAACAAAAAATTACTTCAAATATCGTGCCTAGGAGGTCCCCATAACCTGCCCGCGAAGTGGCGGATTTCTAGGATGTATAGAAACACTTAAAAACAAAAAAATGACGTTTCATATGACGGTAAATGCTTTTCCTTTAATCTAGCCATAAACAACTGCTTGGGGCGGCAGTCTGTATGAAAAGAGGAGACATTTTCGTACACGCAGAATAAGTTTACAGATTTTTTTGGGCTAAATTATTGTGAAATATATGCAGGCTTTGGATGAAAGTAACAATAGGTGCTTTAAAATTGGTCTTTTAGCGTCCCCAACAGTGCCGTCACACCGTAACCCCCTCTGAGGATATGAATCTGATACAGGCGTCAGTGGCAGTGCACCCAAATATTGTGTTTTTTGTGCCAGGCCTGCAAGTACTATCATACAGTAACCCCTCTGTGGTATTGTGGAAGAATGCAGGGGTGGACCATGTGGTCCTATATTGAAAAGATATGATTCTGGTCAAGGCGTCAGTGCACCCAGATATTCTGCCTTTGGTGCAAGACTGCCAGGCCAGCAAGTATCATCATACAGTAACCCCTCTGTGGTATTGCGGAAGAATGCAGGGGTGGACCATGTGGTCCTATATTGAAAAGTTTTTGATCTGGTAATGGGCGTCAGTGCACCCAGATATTGTGCCTTTAATGCCAGGCCAGCAAGTATCATCATACAGTAACCCCTCTGTGGTATTGTGGAAGAGTGCAGGGGTGGACCATGTGGTCCTATATTGAAAAGATATGATTCTGGTCAAGGCGTCAGTGCACCCAGATATTGTGCCTTTAATGCCAGGCCAGCAAGTATCGTCATACAGTAACCCCTCTGTGGTATTGTGGAAGAATGCAGGGGTGGACCATGTGGTCCTATATTGAAAAGTTTTTGATCTGGTAATGGGCGTCAGTGCACCCAGATATTGTGCCTTTGGTGCCAGGCCAGCAAGTATCATCATACAGTAACCCCTCTGTGGTATTGTGGAAGAGTGCAGGGTTGGACCCTGCTGTTCAAAAAATTAAAATGATATAAATCTGGCACAGGCGTCAGTGCAGCCAAATATTGTGCCTTTCATGGCAGCAAGTGCATTCACACCGTAACCCTTTTGTGGTATTGTGGAAGAGTTCAGTGCTGGAGGTTTTGTGCATGCAGAAGACCTACCCGATCTATTCCGTTACTTCGGCATCAGGGGATTGATAGCTGCTGATCCAGGACTGATTCATTTTTATAAATGTCAGCCAGTCTACAGAGTCGGTGGACAGATGCACTCTTTTGTCTGTGACAAAACCTCCAGCGGCACTGAACGTCCTTTCGGAAAGCACGCTAGATGAAGGGCAACCTAGTAGCTGCATAGCATATTGGCTAAGTTCTGGCCAGTGATCCAATCTCAACACCCAATAAGCCAGTGGATCATCTGCTGGAAAGGTATCCAGGTCTGCCCTTGCCCCTAGGTAGTCCTGCACCATATGGTGAAGACGCTGGCAATGGGTGCCTACATTTGACGTCCCTGGGCGTCGAGGACTGAAAAAATTTAAAAAAGCATCAGTCAAGCGGCCCATGCCTTCACCACTATTCCTCTGATCACCCGCAGCCTCAGAAGCACGTGTGTCAGCACTTGGTAATCTACCAGTGCCTGGAAAGGTGTTACACAAGTGTCGCTTTAGAGCGTCCTCAAGTTTTTTCATCCTGTGCTCCCTCTGTGCGGGCAGGATGAGCTCTGCAACTTTCCCCTTGTATCGTGGATCAAGAAGGGTTGCCAACCAGTAATGATCCTCTCCTTGATAGCACGAATCCTGGGGTCCTTTAGCAGGCTTTGCATCATTAGGGAGCCCATGCAGCGTAGGTTGGAGGTGGCATTAGCTTCCGAGTCTTCCTGGTCAATGAGGATGACCGTATCGTGCACTTCCTCCTCCCAGCCACGCACTAGCCCTTCTGTTTCTGGGCACACAAAACCCTCCTTGAGGAATCCCCACCTTCAATGCCCCCACTACTTAAATATTCCTCCTCCTCCTCATCCTCCTCCTGTCTGATCTGAGTAGGACCCGCTGAAATGCTGTCTGCGGAAAGACTGGGGCCTTGAGAGCTAAGGAAGGCCTCCTCTTCCTCCCGCTGCTCTGCCTCTAGTGCCACATCTATAATTCCCCGCAGAGTGTGCTCCAGCAGGAACACTAAAGGAATTGTGTCACTGATGCATGCACTGTCCCTGCTCACCATCCTCGTTGCCTCCTCAAATGGTGACAGTACAGTGCATGCATCCTTGATCATCAGCCACTGCGGGGAAAAAAAAACAAGTTGACCTGAACCTGTCCTTGTGCCATGCTCACACAGGTACTCGTTGATGGCCCTCTGCTGCTTGTGCAGACGCTGCAGCATTGCTAATGTCGAGTTCCACCTGGTGGGCATGTCACAGATCAGACGGTTTGTGGGAAGGTGGAACTCTCTTTGAATTTCTGCCAGGCGAACGCTTGCTGGGAATGACCGTCTGAAGTGGCTGCAGACTTTTCTGGCCTGGATGAGAAGCTCTGGCAGCCCTGGGTACTTGGTTAGGAAACGCTGTACCACCAGATTTAGGACGTGTGCTAGGCATGGTACATGCGTCAATTTACCCTTGCGTAGGGCGGAGAGAAGGTTGCTGCCATTATCGCAGACGATCATTCCCAGCTCAAGCTGGCGTGGTGTTAACCATCTCTGCACCTGCCCCTGCAGAGCTGACAAAATTTCTGACCCAGTGTGGCTCCTGTCCCCTAAACAAACCAGCTCAAGCACAGTATGGCATCTTTTTGCTTGAGGCATTGCGTAGACCCTGTCAGGCATTGGTTTAACTGCCACTTCACCAGAGACAGAGAAGGAGGAGGAGGAGGAGGAGGAAGAGGCGGTGGTGGTGGAGCAGACAGACCTCATACAAGCAGCTTTCTGGAGGCGTGGTGGATGAACAAGCCCCAGCACAGAGCCCGTCTTGGATCCCTCCCAGCTGCGATCAGAGTTACCCAGTGTGCCATGAAGGAAATGTAACGACCCTGTCCATGCTTGCTGGACCACGTGTCTAAAGTCACATGCACCTTGCTGCTGACTGCCTTTGCCAATGACTCGATAACATTGTCTTCCACGTGCTGGTATAGTGCTGGAATGGCCTTGCGTGAAAAGTAATGGCGTTTTGGAACCTGCCACTGTGGTACAGCACATTCAGCAAATTCACGGAAGGGAGCAGAGTCCACCAGCTGGAAAGGCAGCAGCTGCAATGCGAGTAACTTTGCTAGGCTGGCATTTGGACGCTGTGCTTGGGAATGGTTGGGACTATATTTTTTCTTTCGCTGCAGCAGCTGCGGCAACGTAATCTGACTGCGTAAATCTTCAGCTACTGGGATGATGTCACATTGTGAGGAAGGACCTGGTACATCCATTACTGTAGCATCATCCGTGTCGGTGGAGGTTGTAGGCAATGGCATGGCAGGACATACAGTGGGGGTAAAGACAGATGAGGAGGACCTATGCAAAGTTTTGCGCCAACGGGATGTGTGGCACTTATTCATATGTCGCCTCAAGCACGTGGTACCCAAGTGTCCGGTATCTTTCCCACGCTTAAGCCTCATCTGACATAGATTACAAATAGCAACGCTGCGCTCTACTGCACATTTCTTAAAGAACTCCCAGACAACAGAGTTTCTGCATGTGTTCTTTGAGACAACAGCACTCTGCACCGGAGCAGCTCTGACATGTGATGCCTTGGACTGGCTAGTGCTACGGTTGGTCACAGAGGATGTTGTTCCTCGTGTTTGCTGTGCCTCCTCCTCCCCCTCTTCCTCACTTAATTCCTCTGTTCGATCTGGCACCCAGGTGGAGTCAGTGACCTCATCATCATTGTCATCATCACCCCCTATCTCCTCGTCACTGGAGCCAACTTGGCAGTATGCTGCAGCTGCTGGGGCAACATGAGTGCCAGTTATTTGTGTGTCATCACTGGCACCCCCTTCCTCTAGGTTGATTATACTCCCTTCCTCAACCTCAGAGATTGAATCAGAGCACTGTACTTGCTGCGCATCCTCAAGCAGCATGTCACTCTCATTGTAGTCAAACAATTCAGCTGACTCCTCCGTGTGTGATAGCGAGGCTACGGCAGGAGTAGCTGTGGACATGGAGGCTGCATTAGATGCTTTGGCAGCTGAGGTGGACTGTAAAGCACTAGAAGCCTGGCTGGCAGAGGACTCGGAGGATGAGGATGGCCTGGTTAGCCAATCCACCAAGTCCTCTGTATGTTGCTGCTGCTTAAGACGGCCAGCACCAGTTAGAAAGGACAAGCGTGCCCCTGCAGAGGATGCACCACGTCCACCACGACCAGAGGCACAGCCTCCCGACACAGGGGCTGCTTGCCCTCTTATCTGTGTCTGGGAGCGTCTGCCTGTCCTTTTTGTTCTTTCAGACATGGTGAGTGATATATAGATTAATATATACAGAACTCTGATTCAACTCTGGTATAAAGATTTAAAAGAACTCTGGTATAACTCAGTGAGACACACTGATAGCTGGCAGCCAGTGACAAGAGACAGATCACCTCAATTCACAAATGTTTTGTAGAAATTAGTGAGCCCCGAAATACAGCGTGGTACTGGATGTGTGTCGAGACACAGATCACATCAATTCACAAATGTTTTGTAGAAATTTGTGACCCCCAAAATACTTGCTGGCAGTGACAAGAGACAGATCACCTCAATTCACAAATGTTTTAAAGAAATTAGTGAGCCCCGAAATACTGCGTGGTACTGGATGTGTGACGAGACACAGATCACCTCAATTCCCAAATGTTTTGTAGAAATTACTGAGCCCCAAAATACTGCGTGGTACTGGCTGTGTGACAAGACACAGATCACCTCAATTCACAAATGTTTTGTAGAAATTAGTGAGCCCAAAATACTGCGTGTTACTGGCTGTGTGACAAGACCCAGAAGATCACCTCAATTCACAAATGTTTTAAAGAAAGTTGTAAACCCCAAAAAACTTGCTGGCACAGTGACAAGACACACATCACCTAAATTCCCTGATATTTGGTAGAAATGAGACCCCCCAGACCCCCCCAGTAGCGTGGCAGACCGGCAGTAACAAGACACAACTATCTCCTTTGAAATCTCCTCTGAAATGCGTGCAGAATCGGCGCGTGGAAACGTTATGTAGTGTGCTGCGGGACTTAGCTCTGTGAGCGCATGATTGGGCAAAATTTGAATAAATCCGTCAATGCGTTCGGACGCACTTTTTCACGTTCGCGGGGAAAAATGCTTTCGTCTGACCCTAGCCATAGCCGTCCAAAAGTGTCATAGAGGTGATAGAATCACAATCTTCTAACAATCCTGTTTTTACCTCATAATATCAAAATTAGATATGTAATAAAAGTAATAAAACAAACTTTTCCATTAAAGATGTTTTTTCAGCCCTTTTCAAAGATGTCGCATTGCCATGGGAACTGATTTAAAGCCACAATTTCTGTAATTATTGGGGGTATATTTATAGCTTGAGTGGTCATACTGCTGTCCTGATTAAATAATAATCATTTATCCAGTCAGGCAGGAATCACAATCAACCTTTAAGTCTGGCTAAGCGAGTTCTCCTATAGACAAATGGGGTGCAATAGACCACGTCAACAAGCTCAAAACATACCAAAGGTGTGGAAAATAGAAATCAAAAAACACAGGGTGAGCACGATGATGTAGAAACAATACTGCCTTTTAAAAACGACACTGGAATGATGAAGTCATCACGGGCAATCTTCTTAAATGGTTTTATGGTTTTACGCTATGCCAGTGTTGGATTTTCCAATTCCCAGTTAATGATGTATGAAAAAATAAAATGTCCCGCTCACAAATAAAGTGGCACACAATAGGTAAAAAGTGTGCAAACACGCACACTAACACAAGAGCTTTCAGGAGCAGGTACCGTCCACTTTATATTGGATTCCAAGAAAACGTCTCCGCTTTTTTATCCGGAATCTCTGTAAACGGTCCTGCATCCACAGCATACACAGCAATAATGCCCGTCCAGGAAGGCTGTAGGTCAGACACGCTCAACGTGTTTCGTCTAGCAAGTAAAAGCAACTTCCTCAAGAGCTGTATCGGCTCTTTAGTGTTGTTTCTATAGGAATTCCTTGAACATCACCACCTTAAAAAAAAATCGTCATTGCAAACAAGGTGGAACAATGCTGAGTTCACTAATAGCCACAGTTCTCTCATTTTACAGATGAATACTAGTGCTACTGGTGTTTACATTTTTTTCTCTGGCAGCTGAGCCTCACCGTAGTTGGCGCAACGATGAACATCAGTGAATTACTCCTTTATTGTTTGTATAGTTGGCATACACTCTACGTAGCTGATATTGTGAGAAGTGTCGCGTATAAAAACTATAAGTATAAGTGTTGCGCATAAAAAAATATGCCTTCTTGATTCTGTAGTTATAGAATAGGATCTACATGACCGGTGAAAGATCTAAACCATATGTAAAGTATTGTAATGAGGAGCAAGATGGCTACTAGGTCATCATGTTCCACCAGGCCTTATGCTAGCTCAGGAGTAAATAATTAAGAAAATAATTTCTTTTAGTTTATTCCTTATTTATTATTTTTTTTGTATGCAGACAGGCTATCTGTCAGTATAACAAGGTAAGAAAATGCTTTGTGGCATATTCAGTCTCCTTTCAGCCCTAATCCCGCAATAGCCCCCTTTTATCTAACCCCAAACTACAAGGTGTTATAGAGCAAGAGGTCTGCTAAGCTTGCACCAGCGACAGCCTGCTACTGAAAGCTCTGTAACGAGAGAGCAGGAAAACGCTGCAACCTCCTCCCTGAGAAAGTGAGTTATTCTAATGTGTTCTCCGGCTTCCTGCGTTATTATTAGATTAGGGAGCAATTTGCAAGAAAAATGCATATAATACCATTTATGTGTAAACATAGACTCATTATTTTCAATACAAGGGTATTTGGGAAACAGTGGCAGGGCAAGGCAGGGCACTCGATGCAGGTGGCAAAATCAACAAACACTGGAAAATGAATTCCAAATAGGTTTGAGAAATGTGAGCATATGACACAGCATGAGAGGTGTGATGAATGATATTTTATACAAAATCTTATGGAGTGCATTTAATGTTGTCTTCTAGAGGCCCTGATTTTAGTGTGATATTACATGTTAATGCTGATTATTTGTAACTATTGTTATTGAAATTTGTTGTTTTGTTTTTTTTTAAGCCAAAATTGATAGAATAGCAATAGGAGTGTTACCATGGCAGAGATGTTTTTCTTTGTGCAACGCAGGCTTCAAATTGTATTATTTGCAGAACCCGAACACAGATTGTGATGCATGTATGATACGGCATACAAACCCTTTCCCACATTGCAATTATTTATGTATTTGGAAAGTATTTTACCAGGAAGGATACATTGAGATTTCTCTTGTTTTCATGTATGTCCTGGGTTCAAGAACATTGAATTGTTACAGTAGGTTCAGAAACACAAGGTAATAAAATACAAGATATGAAAAACAACATAAATATTTAGGAAATATAGTCACTGTTACATGTTTACAGGTGCATTCCATATTGAGGTATGTTAATAGGGGGCTCTTAAGTGACTTTAGACTGGGGGAAGATTTGATGGCGTCTGGGAGGTTATTCTATAATTGTGGTGCTCTGTAGGAAAATGAGTATCAAGCCACTTTCTTTTTGTATTGTGGTACTACAAGTAAGGTGCTGGTCCTGGATCGGAGGTTGTAGGATGAGGGAACTGCTGGGGGAAGCCGTCTATTCAGGTAGGGTGGAAGCCTCCCAGAAAAGCTCTTAAACAGGTTGGAAAGGTGAAGGGTACGTCTAGAATCCAGTGATGGCCAGTTTAGCTCTTTTAACATGTCACAATGGTGGGTCATGTAGTTACATTGTAGCACAAAGCGGTAGAATGAGTTATACAGTGCAGTAAGTTTATGAGGGTGCATTTGCGGGGCAGCTGAGCACACATCATCTCTGTATTCAATAGCTGGCATAAGCATTTGTTGTACAATCTGCTTTCTTACCACTGGGCTCAGGCAGGATTTGTTTCTGTACAGGGAATCTAGTGTGTGGTAAAGTTTAGATGAGTTTTTCGATGTGGGGGACAAAGGATAGAATTGAGCACAAGGGGTACGAATTGGATTTTGTGACACATTTAATGACATTTGGGATACTTGCAGACTAAAATAATTGTCATTTGTACCCAGGAAAATATGACTAACACTGTGTGGGAGAATTAGCGTATTAAAACCATGGGGTGGGCATGTGAGCCAAACTGAGGCAAAGGTAGATATCCAAGCATTGCTAGAAATACCCTATGAGAGTGATGGTGAACCTTGGCTACCCAGATGTTTCTGAGCTACATGTTCCATTATGATCAGCCAGTCTTAAGTGTTATTATCCATCATGGGACATGTAGCTCAAAAACATCTGGGGTGCTAAGGTTCACCATCACTGCCCTATGACCTTGCATTAACAGTCGCAGCCACAAGCACATTTATCGATAAGCACATGCTGTGTTTTGTGGGGCACTTTGTCTTATGTATGTAGCATCAACATGATCAGGGCCAGATTTGTACCTGCCACAAGGGGACACTTTGATCTGTAAAAAATAAAAAAAGTCTTCTTTAGACCACTGTATCTCCAGAGCCCTAAGGGCTAGAGGGACATATGAGGTATCATTGGAGAGGCCAGATTATGACCTTTCCAGTGATATCAAATATAACAAGGTTTGATTTATGTAAAAATAAAAAGTAAATGCAACATTTATTTTATACTCCGTTCTACAACAACAACTAAGGTAGCAGATTTTGCCCCTTCTTTTGATTTCAGCAGAAAGAGAAACCGTTTTTCAGTGTTTTTTAAATGTTTTTTTTATTGTTTTAGTTTGCCCCAAAACAAAAATTTAAAAAGTCATTACGGCATCTTTTTTTATTTATTTTTTTTGGAGGGGAGTGGGGAAGGGGCACTTCACATTTCTGTGCCTACAGGCTCCTGAGATGCAAATCTGGCCCTGGACATGATAGGAAAAAAATAAACACTGTGGCAGGTAAACCCTATCCAACTGATTGTACTTATTGCTCTTTGTGGAGGTACGCCATGGGTGCTTGTTTGGAGGACAAAATGTTCATAGGGTAACAGAAATGATGTTTAAGAAACAATGTACTTGGTGTATAAATGCTTTATGTGTGTGGAAGACTGCTATTTACATTTAGAAGTGGATCGGCATAGAATTTGCCAATTTTTAAATGTTTTATTCATTTGAAACATCACGTGAGTTCTCCTTCTGGGACAGATGCTCCAGAGTGCAGGATGGGCTCCTGGCTCATATGTTCCAAAATAATAATGAAGCTGCAAAGCTTAATTTCAGATTTCTTGGCAGAGCATGTCAGACAACAAGTTTTGTTTTCCCCCTACCATTACTGCAGTGCTGCTGGCAACGTAGTCTTGAATTCTGACAGATGTGATCCATGAAACCTAATTCAAGCTAATTGTTATGTATATGCATAACTCCGTGTACCTGCCTCTGCTTTTTCCAAGCTAAAATTATCTATGCGCATGCAGAAATATCCGTCACAGTGGGTGTCTTTGGAAATATAATAGAAATTAATTCAGCAGAGTGACTTCTAAAATGAGATGTATAATATCTGCTCTATATATCTGTGTGTGTGTATATTTGCAATCAAGTTAATGATAACCACTGTACATAAACGTTAAATCCAAATATACTTGATATCAAAGTCTTTCCAAATAATACTATTTTTTTTGTCATTAAATCTATTTCTGCAAATTTTAACACTAACCTTTCACATGTCTTGGTGATCAATCCGTGTATAATGGGTGCATGCATGTTGAATCTGGTGTATCCTAGGCTTTAGAAGTTGATGTATGGGAGTAGTAATAAACTGTGTGTCACCTGTCTATATATTTGCAAGTATTTTTGATATTGGTATTACCTTTTTCCTAACATCACCTTAATATATACCTATTAGTTCAGAATTTATATAATCCAAACCTTCTTTCATCATGACTAAAAAAAGAATATACTTGTTTGTAATATAGTTTCTAGTTAAAAAAATGTATGTTTCGATAAATATTTCTACATGTAAGTACCGTTATGTATAATGTGTTGTACCTAATGAAAGCATTTATTTTTATTTGATATATTTTTTAAATTTCTGGCTGTATATGAAAAATAGTTTGTTAGACACTTGCTTATAACACACACATGACGGCCTTGCTTCAAGAATATACTTATGTTTACCATAACTCACTGTGCTGTATAGGCTTCATATATAAGGCTGTAGAATAAAATTGTTTGACTTTCTATATGCAACGCTACATTTTATACACAGTTTGCTCCAGTGCTTAATATTGTCTGTTCTGTTCTATTTTGTAGTGCATTACCAGAAAATAATACACCGGGACATCAAGCCATCTAATTTGCTCCTAGGAGATGATGGGCACATCAAAATTGCTGATTTCGGTGTGAGCAATCAGTTTGAAGGCAATGATGCACTTCTTTCGAGCACTGCGGGAACACCGGCTTTCATGGCCCCAGAGACTCTCGCAGATTCTGGTCAGGGGTTCAGTGGAAAGGTGTGTGCAAACATTTGATCTTTTTATCTGGATTAAAATCACTTATATTTTATGATGCTGCTCCTTCATTGCA